>JAZGTL010000050.1:2135000-2735000 GCA_037349345.1 Oemleria cerasiformis | reverse complement strand
CCAGGGTATCCCTTGGGGTGTGCTAGTCATGTATCATATCATATCAGTCGGCATATATCTCGACTATCATATCATATCAGTCGGCATCTCTCGACTATCATATCATGTCAGTCGGCATCTCTCGACTATCATAACATATTAGTCGGCATCTCTCGACTATCATAACATATCAGTCGGCATCTCTCAACTATCATATCCCTAGCCACCAGGGTATCCCTTGGGGTGTGCTAGTCATGTATCATATCATATCAGTCGGCATATATCTCGACTATCATATCATATCAGTCGGCATCTCTCGACTATCATAACATATCAGTCGGCATCTCTCGACTATCATATCCCTAGCCACCAGGGTATCCCTTGGGGTGTGCTAGTCATGTATCATATCATATCAGTCGGCATGTATCTCGACTATCATATCATATCAGTCGGCATCTCTCGACTATCATATCATGTCAGTCGGCATCTCTCAACTATCATAACATATCAGTCGGCATCTCTCGACTATCATAACATATCAGTCGGCATCTCTCGACTATCATATCCCTAGCCACCAGGGTATCCCTTGGGGTGTGCTAGTCATGTATCATATCATATCAGTCGGCATATATCTCGACTATCATATCATATCAGTCGGCATCTATCAACTATCATAACATATTAGTCGGCATCTCTTGACTATCATATCCTTAGCCACCAGGGTATCCCTTGGGGTGTGCTAGTCATGTATCATATCATATCAATCGGCATATATCTCGACTATCATATCATATCAGTCGGCATCTCTCCACTATCATATCATGTCAGTCGGCATCTCTCGACTATCATAACATATCAGTCGGCATCTCTCGACTATCATAACATATCAGTCGGCATCTCTCGACTATCATATCCCTAGCCACCAGGGTATCCCTTGGGGTGTGCTAGTCATGTATCATATCATATCAGTCGGCATATATCTCGACTATCATATCATATCAGTCGGCATCTCTCGACTATCATATCATATCAGTCGGCATCTCTGACTATCATAACATATCAATCGGCATCTCTCGACTATCATAACATATCAGTCGGCATCTCTCGACTATCATATCATATCATATCATATCGGAGGTTCACCGGGTTCACCGTTAATAACGGATCCTCGTCCCGAGTCCTAGCCTCCCTAAATATGACCAAATCCGATAAACTCATGCAACAGGGTCAAAACCCAAATCATTGACTCTATAATTTCCTCGTCAAAACGATATCAAAATCGAGTCTACAACCATGATGTTTCTCAAATCACACTTTCACAGTAATAGTGGAAAACATGTATATAGTAATCATTTCTCAAAATACAGAAATTCAATGCCACAATACATAACAGTAATTAAACAAGGATATTTGGATGCATGTATTTCAGTTCATAAAACAAAAGTCCACTCACACACATCAACCAACCCTAAATTCATGGACGCTCTAGCTCAAGCAACACATGCACAATAATGTCCCAACTACCTTGACTTCCCGAGCTCAAAACCCGCTAATACGTTCAACTATTACCACTGGGATTGCCCAAAACAACCTCTAAACGACGTCCGATCAACCTCAAACCTGTACCAACAGATTCGGAACGTCGAAAACTAGTTACCACGCGCCGCTGTGACCTCAGTCTCGGCTCCACGCGTCGCCGGAAGGTTGGCACACGCGCCCTCGCGCTCTCACACGCCGGTCATGCGCCTGCTACAGTGTTCACGCGCCTGGACCGGTCCAACCCGATCTGGCTCAACCTGACCCGATCCAACACGACCAGACCAGTTCAACTCGACTCGACCGGTTGAACTCGACCCGACCGGTCACCGGTGACTCGCCGGAGAAGACGACCGGACTGTCGTCGCCGTCGTCGGAAGCTAGCCGGAGAAGATGACCGGACCGCCACCTCCACCGCCGTCTGGTTCGCCGGAATCCCCCATTTCCGGCCGAAACTTCAAGGTTTTCTAACTTCTTCATTCTTAACCGTTTTTCACGATCTACACATGAAAATTTATCTACGTTTCACCAGGAATCCAAATATGAGGTCAAAGTTCCGAGATCGTACCTGGTTTGGCCGGAAAACGGCCAAGAAGGTTCGGTTCACCTCCCTCCTCCGTCCGTCGCCTACTGTGGTGCTCCCGCTCCAATAGCTACCCCAAAATGCTCGTGGGGTCCCGGGGAAGATCCTCCCGACCTTGGTTTCGCTCAAATCGGATCGAAATCCATCCGATGAAAATCAATTTTCCTTGTTCACACGGGGGGGTTTTCGGGTAGGAGAGAGAGAGACCGAATTGACCAATCTCCTGGATTCTCGAATCCTTCAAAACCACCGCGTCATCACTACGGTTTTCCGGCCACGTCAGGTAATCTCTTGGTCTGGAAATTGGTTATTCAAAATCTTTGGATTGAGTAAATAAGGTTTGAAGCCTTACTTTTATTGTTTGGTTGAGCTTCGAGGGAGGAAAAGCCTCGCCGGACTTCCTGGTTATTCCAGCGAGGAAAATGTTGCAGAAACAACCTTTATGGGCAGAAACCAAGTGCGTGAGCCACACTGCCAGCGCGTGGCGACCCGTGGTGGTCTCACAGCGGCGCGTGACCCAAATTTCAAGATGTTTTGAACACGTCTTAATTTGCTTATGATCTTTATTTTACCTAAGGGGCGGTTGTTGGGAAAACGAAATTAGGAGAAACTTAGTAGACTTTGACCTAGGCTCTAAACAGTGTTTTTGGAATTATTTGTAACAGGAGATCCGCAGTTGGAAGCTCACGTTGACCCTACTACGTCGGGGGACTTTATCCCCGACTGCTTGTGAGTATCCCCTTTCTCAAACTTCATATTTTATTATCAAATTTTACTTGCACGTTTTACTATAGTCATAATGTTTGAAATTGTGGTTAGCTTTGTCGTTAATTCATGGTAATTGAGTTGTTGACTTATATCAAGTTTTGATATTCCCGAGCATGCTTTGTCTTGATTATGGTTATTTTATTCCTGAGCATGCTTTGTCTTGATTATTGTTATTTTATTCCCGAGCATGCTTTGTCTTGATTATGGTGATTTTATTCCGGAGCGTGCTTTGTTTTGATTATGGTTATTATTTTCTGAGCATGCCTTATGTGATTATTATATTATATTTCCCGAGCATGATTTGATTGAGATTGATGGTTAGTAGCTTGTATGAGAACTATAATTTACACATACTAGACATTAGTTATGTAGTAGCCACTTAGGAGTCGCCGATATCTTTAGTATCCGTCTGTTGGCCACAAGCCAGCCTCCACGTGATCGATCACCCGCACTCGCTAAAATACTAGTTAAGTACCGCTAGCTTGTCCCTGAGGTCTAAGGGACATAAGTTGTCGGTGCTTAGCACTCATCCTTCACGTGGTCAAGGTACACGAGCTAAATATAGATAACCAGCCTGTCTTGTGCTCATGACTCAAGCGTCTCATGACCGTAATTAGTGGGATATGTGCTCTATACTTTTGCCTCGGGATGATATTCTTATATGCTTAATATTTTTTTTTAATTTTCTCGTAAAACATGCATGTTTACCACTAAGTTACCTTGGAGTTCCTTAAAAACTAGGGGGGGGGGGGGGGGGGCGGGGCGGGGGGGGCTGGGTTTTTCCATTGAAATAACTGTTTGGTCCACTCACCCTTCTGTTTTTCACCCCTCAGAACCTAGTTCGTTTTAGACCATCATCGAGGAGGATAAAGCTAGTTGTGGTTCTGACACATCATTTTCATGTATGGAATGAAACCCCAGGATTACTTCGTAAGCCGTATATTTTCTTTAAGTTTGGATCATCATGCACTTTTCTATTAAATTCGTACTATGTTATGTTTAACGTAACTCTCACTTTGGTTGTTTTTCTTTTTATCAAATATTTCGTATTTGTTTCTTTTTGTTCACTTTTTATCCTTTTTCATCCTAAACGAATCATTTTACTGGGCTTCGTCACGTGGGCCCCATGTTCACGTGTCAGCCGACACCTCTCACTTTCGAAGTCGTTGTGGATTTCTGTGTCGGGGTGTGTCATTTTGGCATCAGAGCATAGTTTAGGAAGTTTTGTGTTGGGCGTTCTTTTGTTGGATGATTGTTGGAAGAAAAGTATAACAAGTAAATGCAACACAATTCTTCACAATAAAATTCTAGCAAGTGCACTAATCAATAGATAGAATAGCAGTACAAGCAAGGGTCGAATCCCACAAGGACTTGACTCAACAATGTACAAAGAGATAGATTGCTTAATTCACAAGTAGGTACCCAAAATAGAAAACAAGGACACTAACTAGTTATGCTTTGACACTTAACTAAACCAGACACTAAGTAAAAGCAAATAACTTGGAATGCTGGAAACAAGTAAATAACAAAGGTTGTAATCAAATTAAAAGGTTGCAAAGTTCAATTATAATGTTTACTTCTTGGTCTAGTGCCCCATGCAAGAGCCCTGTTAAGCCTACTCTCACACATTCATTCCTTCTTACTTTGTACGTTTAGGTCGCTTAAGCGCTCTAAACTTCTAGTCAAATATGTAATATGTCTCTTAAGCTATTATAACACAAAAGAGAGCATTATGTACAAAAGGAATTTAATGACACTACACTAACCCTAAGAAGTGGTATGCAATCCTAGGAATGTCATGAGTTAAATTACAAGATTATCGCTTATCGTAACCATTTGATGCAAGTTATCTATACTTCATGTAATTATAATGGCCAATTCAACTAACACAAAGAAATATCAGTTTAAGCAGTAAAGTAACACACCAAGATAAACACAATCATCAAACCAACGCAGAACAAAGCTATGAAGTGGCCATGGTTAGGGCTTCAAGATTAGCCCTAACTTAAAAGAAACTACTCACTACTCATAATGAAAAGCAAAAGCATAAATTGTATTGAATATGAAAGTGAAAGATTAAATCCAATTATATTCTCAAAGGGAGACTCCAAGCACGGCTTCAAGCAGTCCTCCAAGAACACAACCGAATTTTCGTGAACAAGCCTCACGCTTAATAGCTAAAAACAATAAAGTAAAAAGTCTATGTTTGTGTGTAGAATGGTGTGTCTAAAACACTGAACAAGGCCCCCCTTTTATAGACAAGGGAAAACCTTGTCCTACAAGGATTAGAAATAGAAACCAAGGCTAGAATATTCTAGAATGATTATGGCATTCCTAAGTAATTACAAAGTCCTAAAATCTGTGAGAACCAAATCAGAACATGTCTGGAAATTCAAATGCAAGCTGGCAGGTGAGAACACTGGCCGCATGGCAGCCAGGTTGGAATCTGGGCAGGTCCTTGGGCTGACGCTGAAAATGGAAACTTGGCCTTGGGATGTCTTTGTCGCGCCACACCGCACCTTAGCAATTGGATGGCTTCGTTACTTGTCAAAAAGTCTGAAAATACTTTGTGTCTCGATCAAATGGTGGTAGGCTTGCAAATGTCCTTCTTGAAGTTTACTGGGTTAGGTCAGGGACCTGACCTAGAACTTGGACTATCGAGGACCTCATGACAACAATCATGACCTGAAAATCGTACCGTTGAGGCACTCCTTGGCGGGAACCTCGATTTAGATTTAACACTTTGTGGAACACGCATTACCGCCCTCCCAAGCATATCGAGGACATGATCTAGGTCTCAGTCTTGGGTGTCTTTGGGACATGTCCTGACTCCGATAGTGGCATGATAAGGGGATGTCATGGACTTCATCTGAAGGTCCTCAAACACAACTTTGGGACCTGGATGGGCTGATCTGAGGAACTTGGTCAAGGACCCAAAATAAGGCGCACTGGCGCACTCAGGGCCTCGTTCAGGACCCGATATTAGAATAAGGACATCTCCTTCATTTGAACTCTGATTTCAGTCATTCTTTTTCCTGTATTCTTAGAATTGCATTATCTTTCTAATGCATGCACTTGTCTCACAAAAGCATCACTTTCTACTATTGATGGCCTGATTTCTAACAAAAGACAAGTAAAGGGACTAAATATGGCATGAAATGCATGTACGACATATGACCTAAAAAATACCCCCAAACCTAGCTTTTGTTAGTCCTCGAGCAAAACAAAGAATAAAAACTAAAATAAAACTAATAGACTCAATCTAATTAAGGATAGAACATTTAAACCCCTAGGTTCACCAAGTAGGAGGAGTTTTGTCTCCTTTTATTTTACAACTAAAAAACAAGCAAAATGCTAAACAGAATACTTAACAAGTTAATAAGAATCACCGCAAATCAATCATATCTTGCCAAACTAAAGATATGCCAATTTCAAGTAAGCACCATGTGTAAGTGTGAATTCCCTTGCCTCAAGATTTCAAGCTTAAAAATAACTATGCTCAAATGCCTTAGAAAGATTTCACCTTGACTCTAACCTCACTAAGCAACTCTCAATTTCTCTCATGAGTCCTAAGGTTTTCACTCTTGCAAGCATATGTGATGAGTTTATGTCATGGAATCAAATATAATCACATATGAAATGGTATGAATGATAGACAATTTCTAAACTAGATCTCATGAAGGAATTGAACATTAAGAACGTAAAGACATACCTTAACTCCAAGCAAGACATCCCATGAGATTAGTTAGGTCTTCATTCAAGGGTTGTAATGGGGCTAGGCTCACGGGTTTAGAAGAAAGGGATTGGAATTCAAAAGCCTAGGCTATGACAAGGCACGAAGTAGTACGACTTGGACTTTGATCTTCTTCTCTTTGAACTTACGGCCAGACTTGGTATTTTCAATGGTTTCTTATGCAGAGGTCTGATTTCCTTGAATAATGATGATTTGTAACTTCTATTCTCATGGCTCACTTGGCTTAGCTCAGTATTTTTTTTTTCTTTTCACATTTTTTATATAATTTTCAAACTAAGCCAAGATCATGCAATGGTTTACATTGGTTCGGTTTATATCCAAGATAGGACTTTTGGTCTCTTGGGATGTCTAGGACCTTCCCCTTGATATCAACTTCACATTTTGGCCTCTTTTGGCCGTGACATGGTCTTGATGAGCTTCACAACTTGAAATTGATTTTGAACACTCAAACTTGTCTTTCCTTTCCATATCATGAGCTCCATTTGATGCTGGCTTCTCACAACCTAGACTATAGGGTATGGCCAAGATTTAGAGCTTCCTATCTAGGACTTAGGTTATGATTCGGGTAATGAAAGAAAGGTCTAAGTGTTTGGCTTCAAAGTGGGTTAAGGGAGTATACAAAAGGGTAGGACAAGGCAATTAGAGGTTCAAACATACATAGCATACATCACTTCTTATGGTACATCCAACTGAGAATCAAGAGCCTCTACATAAGATGTTAGTTCTTTAAAATCCAATGCAAAGTGGTAATAATGAGATCAATCAATATAGAAAGAATTGAATAGTGTTTAAGAGTAGAACAAAGTAAATCTCTCAAAAAGAAAGGCATTAGGCTCAAAATCTCACATAGGGTAGTCTCCACTAATTTTCTAAAGTTCACTTATACAAAGTAATCTTCTAGCTCAAATTCTTGAAGTTAGGCATTAAGTGTAATGCATATGTCACAAACTCAAGCATGGCATGGCTCTGGCAAGACACTAATGCGTAGTTCAAAATGTAATTTATTAACAAGAAAAGTATTATGTACCTAGTCATGTGCCCCCAAACCTAAATGTTGCAAAATTTTGATCCACACCCACAAACCTAAACTAAACATTGTCCTCAATGTTAACAAGTTAAAACACTAAGATCAAAATAAGTAGAGATTTAACGGAGGCTTGCAAAACAGAAAACAGGAAGAGAAGGGAATGATAAACAAACCACGGCTAGGATGCCTCCTAGGAGCGCGGGATTTAACGTCTAGGCAAGACGTGGCTTGCATGTTAAGTAAGGGTAGGCATGGCCAGGTCTACCTCTAGAAAAGCAGGTGCTGGTAAAGCTTCTAAGTATGGTTTTAGGCGATGGCCATTGACCTTGAATTCGAAGTTATTACGGGCTGACTTGATCTCCACGGCACCATGAGGTAGGACTTTAAGGATAGTGCAGGGGCCTGACCATCGTGATCTGAGCATTCCTGGAAATAACTTGAGGCGGGAATTGAATAGGAGGACCTTCTATCCAACTTCGAAGGACTTGCGGACCAGGTGCTTATCGTGATAAGCCTTGGACTTTTCTTTGTAGATTCTAGAGCTTTCATAGGCTTCATTCCTTAATTCTTCAAGCTCTTGCTGCTGAAGTTTTCGATGATGTCTTGCCTCATTATTGTCCATGTTGACACACTTGATGCCCCAAAAGGCATTTTGCTCCAACTCCACGGATAAGTGGCAACCTTTATGATAGACAAGTCTGAATGGGGACATGCCAATAGGTGTCTTGTAAGCAGTACTATATGCCCAAAGGGCATCATTGAGCATGTTGGACCAATCCTTTCTTGATGGCCCCACGATTTTCTCAAGGATGGCCTTGACTTCTCTATTTGAGATCTCAGCTTGTGCACTAGTTTGGGGATGATAGGGAGTCCAGATCCTATGTGTGACTCCATATTTCCTCATGAGGGCCTCAAAGGATCGATTGCAAAAGTACGAGCCACCATCACTAATGATGGCCCGTCCATTTAGATAAAACTACACACTATTTTTGAATCTTTAGTCTTGGTTGGAATTTCTTCCATCCATTTAGAAACATAATCAATAGCAAGGAGAATGTAAATAAATCCAATGGAGTTAGGGAGGTCCCATGAACTCAATGCCCCAAACATCAAAGAGTTCAAATACTAAAATAGGGTTTAGGGGCATTTTATCTCTAGGGCCAATATTACCTTGTCTTTTGCACTTGTCACATGTGAGGATGTGCTCTTGAGCATCCTTGAAGATAGTGGGCCAATAGAACCCACATTGAAGGGCCTTAAGAGATGTCTTCTTGGTGCCAAAGTGTCCTCCACACGCCTGGTTGTGGCAAAAGTCCTAGATAGACTTGACTTCATTTTCAGGGATGCACCTCCTTATGAGCTGGTCAGGCCAGTTCTTCCATAGATAGGGCTCATCCCAGATGTAGTATTTGGCATGGTTGACAAGCTTGTCTATTTGAAACCTAGACAGATGAGAAGGGATTAGTTTAATAGCAAGATAATTGATAATTTCAGCATACCAAGGGTCAAAGGCCTTGAGATGGAAGAGTTGTTCGTCATGGAAGTTTTCTTGGAGTGGCAGTTGGTCCACTTCCTCATTGGACTAGTGGATGAGTCTACTCAAGTGGTCAGTTACCACATTCTCACTTCCTTTCTTGTCCTTGATCACAACATCAAACTCTTAAAGCAATAGCATCCATCTGATGAGTCGTGGCTTGGCATCCTTCTTGTTAAGGAGATACTTAAGAGCTGCATGGTCAGTATAAATGATAACCTTTGTTTGTAGAAAATATGACCTAAACTTCTCTAAAGCAAATATAAACTTCTCTAAAGAAAATATAAACTTCTCTAAAGCAAATATAAACTTCTCTAAAGCAAATATAACAGCCAATAGCTCTTTCTTAGTAGTAGAATAGTTAAGTTGAGCATCATTTAAAGTCGTACTTGCATAGTAAATAACATGTGGCAACTTATCAATTCTTTTTCCCAAGACAGCCCCAATGGCATAGTCTAAGGCATTACACATAAGCTCAATGGGCAGGTCCCATATTGGTGGCATAATGATAGGTGCAACCGTGAGCTTGTCCTTGAGGGTCTCAAAGGACTCACGACATTCCTTGGTGAAGTCAAAGGCAGCATCCTAGGCTAGCAAGTTACACAAGGGCCTTGAGATTTTGGAGAAGTCCTTGATAAACCTCCGATAGAATCCAGCATGTCCCAAGAAGTTTCTTACCTCTTGTCTACTTCTCTGCCTCGACTGGATATGACATTACGACTTCTATGCCTCGGCTTGATATGACATGACCAAGCACAATACCTTGCTGGATCATGAAGTGACACTTTTCTCAATTTAGAAGTAAATTGGACTCCCTGCATCTTTCTAGGACTCTTGACAAGTTTGTTAGACATAAATCAAAGGAATTACCAAAAACTAAAAAGTCATCCATGAATACCTCAACGATTTCTTCCACCATGTCTGAAAATATGCTCATCATGCACCTTTGGAAGGTGGCAGCGTATTGCAATGGCCAAAGGGCATACTCCTATAAGAAAAAGTACCATAGGGACATGCGAAGGTTGTCTTCTCTTGGTCCTTAGGTGCAATGGAAATCTGGTTGTACCCTGAATAGTCATCTAAGAAAGAAAAGTGAGAATGTCCTATAAGTCTTTCAAGCATTTGATCAATAAAAGGTAATGGAAAGTGATCTTTGCAAGTAGTAGACTTAAGCTTCCTATAATCTATGCATACTCTCCATCTAGTTTAGAGCCTTTGAGAAACGAGCTCATCTTGTTCATTCTTAATGACTGTGATACCACTCTTCTTAGGCACAACTTGAACTGGGCTGACACATTTGGAATCTGAGATGGGGTAGATGATCCCCACGTCCAAGAGCTTAAGAACTTTCTTCTTGACTACTTCCGTCATGGGCGGATTGAGGCGCCTTTAGCTTCCCTTGTAAGCTTGGCATCCTCTTCAAGGATGATTTTGTGCATGCACTTGGAAGGGCTTATCCCCTTGATGTCAGCAATGCTCTATCCTATGGCCTGCATGTTGTCCCTTAAAACCTACACTAATTGATTTTCTTGGAAAGAAGTTAGATTTGAAGTAATTATGACAGGTAGTGTTTGATCCTTGCCTAGGAATGCATATTTTAAGTGCTCCAGCAAAGGCTTTAATTCTAACTTAGGGGCCTCAATGATAGAAGGCAGAGTCATGCCTTCCTTCATTGTCAAAGACTCAAAAGGGGGTTGTTTAGTGAAGCCATGGCTTGGCACGGCCTCAAGGAGATTGAGTGCCTTAATGACACAGCCCTCAAGCTCATTGTCACTTGGAGAAGGCAGAGTAAGGGCCTTCTCAAGAGGGTCTTCTATACAAGCATTCATAATGGTTTGATGCAATAAGGCTTCCATAGTATTTAAGGGAAAATCAATTATAGGCTCTTGGGGGTATTGCATAGTATCATGAATAGAGAAGGTCCTTGTCTTATCTAACACCTTAATAGAAATTTGGCCTTTGTTTAGATTGATTTCACAATTTATAGTGGTCAATAGAGGTCTCCCAAAGATCAGGGGAGGATCCTCACTTTCAATTGTTTTTTCCATTTTTAAGATGTAAAAATTAGCTAGAATACATGTGTCTCCTATTTGAACCATTACATCTTCTATCATGCACATAATTTGTGTCATAGAAGAATTAGAAAGTCTAACACACAATTGAGTAGGCTTTAAATCTCCTAATGCAAGTGAATTGTAAACAAGAAAAGGCATGATACTTACAGAGGCTCATGTGTCACAAAGACAATGTTCAAAACTTTTGGATTGGATGAGACAAGGCAGGGCAGGAGGGCCCGAGTCACTGACCTTGCGTGGCATGCCTTTAAACTCATTCAAAGTGGCTGCACTAATGTTTGGAACATTGTTAGGGTCAAAGACACGTTTTCCAGCTACTAGGTCCTTGAGAAGCTTGGCAAAGATGGGCATGGTCCTCACAAGCTTAGAGAATGGCAAGGTGATTTGAAGCTTGTGAAGCAGGTTTGTGAGCTTCTGCTCAAACTGAGCATTCTTGTCCTTCTTTCTGGAACCTCCGAGGAAAAGGTAAGTCAACATCAATAGTAACTAGTGGATTACCAAAATTAACTTTAGACTTAGAATTTAAAGGCAAAATAGGGTTAGAAGGCTCATTATGACGTGCTATCGTGTCCTGGGTACTGCTGTCCGGAGGTGTCTCGAGTTAGCCAGCTTCTGGTCCTGAGGCAGAACTGCACCCTAAATCTTGTTCTCGGATTGGACTACGCCTTAAAACTGGCACATCGGCTGGTTTTGCAGCAAAGATCTGGTCTTGATATTCAGCTTCATCCAGGGTTTCTTAGGTCTCGATTGAGCTTTGAAGCTCCTTTCCACTCCTAAGTTGAATAGCATTGGTAGTGGCCTTGGGATACATGTTCTTGGAATTGATTTGGACTTGGCTAGGCAATTGTGGTCCAGGGTCCAGCTTGTTGAGTTGGCTTGCCATTTGACCTACCTGAGTTTCCAAGGCTGTAATGGCACGATCTGTTTTCTGCTGGAAACTTTTGTTGGAAAGTTGTATTACTCTGAATTAGATCAGCTATCATGTCTTCCAAGGATCTCTTTGCTGGGGCAGGATTGCCTTGAGGATGTTAAAGGACTTGAGTGAGTGCTTGAGGAGCCACGACATGCCCTTGGAATCCAGGGGGTGTCGTGGGTTTTTGAACATTCTGATTAGTGTTCCACTTGAAGTTTGGATGGTTCCTCCATCCAGGATTGTAAGTGTTGGAATAGGGGTCATTCCTAGGCCTCATGCCCTCATTGTACCTTACAATATAGTTTGCATCCTCTACCATAGGACATGTTTGAAAATCATGGCCTTGAACTAAGAACACATCAGACGTCATTGTGGGCTTGGCCTTGGCATCACATTGCTGCTTCACATAGCTATGATGTCATCCTTATCCCTACTCACACTATTGAGAGTCATAGACTGTTGTCCCCTATAGCTAAACTGCTTTTCTCTCTGAGCGATTCTCTCAAATGCTGCCCTAGCTTCCTCAGCCGTGCCCTCGAATACTCCCTTGGATTGAGAGTTCACCATTACCCTATCACTAGTCTTCAATGTAGCGGTGAGGGCACTCTTGAATCATTCCATTGAACCTATCCCAAAAATCATAAAAAGACTCATCCACAGCTTGTTGAGGTGCCATGATCTGTGCCTTGAGTTTATTGGTCTTGGACATGGGGTAGAACTGAGTAAGGAACTTGGAAGACAAGTCCTTCCATGATGTAATAGATCCTGGTTCCAATGAATGGAACTAGGCCTTAGCCTTGTCTTTAAGGTGGAACAGACTTCCACAAACTCCTTAATGTGTAGTGTGGGTCCTCACCCGAGAGGCCATGTTCTTAGGCAGCATATGGATTGTGCCGAACTTGAGTTCAAAGTTTTCCACCGTGGATGGTGGAAAGATGATAGGGAATTGGTCCTCACTGACATGAAGGGTATCATAACCCTTAAGCAGCCTTGGTGGTGGGTTAGCTAAGACAAGTTCCGCAGCCATTCTTCTAGGGCTTGGTGGTGGACTTGGATGAGGAGAACCGTGGACAGATGATGGAATTGAAGAGCCGTGCACAGATCCCCTAGCAGAACCTTGTCATGACATAAAAGTACCTAAAACAAACAAAAAGGAACAAAGTCCCCAGCAACGGCGCAAAAAACTTGTTGGAAGAAAAGTATAACAAGTAAATGCAACACAATTCTTAACAATGATATCCTAGCAGGTGCACTGATCAATAGATAGAATAGTAGTACAAGCGAGGGTCGAATCCCACAAGGACTTGACTGAACAATGTACAAAGAGATAGATTGCTTAATTCACAAATAGGTACCCAAAAAACAAAACAAGGACACTAACTAGTTATGCTTTGACACTTAACTAAACTAGACACTAAGTAAAAGCAAATAACTTGGAATGCAGGAAACAAGTAAATAGCAAAGGTTGTAATCAAATTGAAAGGCAAGTTAAGGCAGTGGTATGCAATCCTAGGAATGTCAAGAGTTAAATTACAAGACTATTGCTTATCGTAACCTTTTGATGCAAGCCATCTATTCATCATGTAATTAAAATTTCCAATTCCAATAACACAAAGAAATATCAGCTTAATCAGTAAAGTAACACACCAAGATAAACACAATCATCAAACCAATGCAGAACGAAGCTAAGAAGTTGCCATGGTTAGGGCTTCAAGATCAGCCCTAACTTAAAAGGAAACTACTCACTATTCATAATGGAAAACAAAAGCATAAATTGTATTGAATATGAAAGTGAACGATTAAACCCAATTATACTCTCAAAGGTAGACACCAAGCACGACTTCAAGCAGTCCTCGAAGAACACAACCGAATTTTTGTGAACAAGCCTCACCCTTAATAGCTCAAAACAATAAAGTAAAAATTCAAAGTTTGTGTATAGAATGGCGTGTCTAAAACACTGAACAAGGCCCCCCCTTATATAGACAAGGAAAATTTTTGTCCTACAAGGATTAGAAATCGAAACCTAGGCTAGGTGTTCTAGATTGATTGTGGCATTCCTAAGTAATTACAAAGTCCTAAAATCTGTGAGAACCAATCAGAACATATCTGGGAATGCAAATGCAAGCTGGCAGGTGACAACAAAAGCTTGTCGTAGGGCAGCTAGGCTGGAATCTGGGCCAGTCCTTGGGCAGACACTGAAAATGGAAACTCTGCCCTTAGGATGTCTATATCGCGCCACACCGTCCCTTAGCACTTGGATGGCTACATTACATATCAATGAGTCTGAAAATACTTTGTGCCTCGATCAAATGGTGGTAGGCTTGCAAATGTCCTCCTTGAAGCTTTCCGGGTCAGGTTAGGGACCTCACAAAGAACTTGGACTATCGAGGACGTCAAAACCTTAATCAGGACCTGAAACTGGTACCGTTGAGGCACTCCTTGGCGGGAACCTCAATTTGGATTTAGCACTTTTGCGGACACGCATTGCCGTACTCCCAGACATGTCTAGGACATGATCTGGGCCTTGGTCTTGGGTGTCTTAGGGACATGTCCTGGCTCCGATAGTGGCATGATAAGGGGATGTCATTGACTTCATCTAAAGGTCCTCATACCCAACTTTGGGACCAGGATGGCCTTATCTGAGGAACTCGGCCAAGGACCCAAAATAGGGCGCACTAGTGCACTCAAGGCCTCGTTCAGTACCCGATATTAGAATGAGGACATCTCCTTCATTTGAACTCTGATTTGAGTTATTCTTTTTCCTGTATTCTTAGAACTGCATTATCTTTCTAAAGCCTTCACTTGTCTCACAAAAGCAATACTTTCTACTGTGGATAGTCTGATTTCTAACAAAAGACAAGTAAAGGGACTAAATATGGCATGAAATGCAGGTAGGACATATGACCTAACAATGACGATCAACTAATGTTACTCTTTTTGTCAGAACCATGCCTCCTCGTCATGGTGTCTATAATCAATCCCAACAACTACAAGGTGATGAGAACCCCAGACCTAACGGGGGTCAACCTGGAGCCTTCAATTTTTCTCAATTGGGTCAACTATTCGGTAATCTTTTAACCAGTCAAAGGTTCTATTGTACTCCGACGGAAATAGCCCGCTCTAATGGTTTGAAAGAGTTCTATGGGCACGAGGAATGCAATGACCCTGAACTTTGGGTCAAAACTGCGGAGGAAACTTTTGTGGTGATGGAACTGCCACCGAAAAAATGGGTTGTCACTGGCACTTTCTTTCTTTGTGTGACTCAGCTAAAGATTGGTGGTTTTCCGACAATACTTAATACCGCAGGAGAAATACACTACCTGGGAAGTATTTAGGAAGAGATTTGAAAACAAGTTCGTTCCACGGGAGTATGTTAATCGTATGGAGGAGGAATTCCTACTTCTGAAGCAAGGGGACGTGACCGTGGCAAAGTATGAGAGGAAGTTTCGGAAGCTTGCTCTTTACTATCCGCCAATTCGTGACAATGTTGTGAAATTGAAGAAGCATTTCACAGGGGTTTGAGGAAGACTATTTGATTGATCGTGACAGCTCAGGCTTGTACTTACTACCAAGAAGTTTTTTAGGCAGCCTTGGAGATCGAGGGTTAGAAAATGCCGATTCTGATGAGGAGATGGACCGTGGTCCGAACAAAAAGGGTAATCAGCAATTGTCTCAGCAGCGCCAATAGCTTCACCGAGGAAAAACCAGATTTCAATTGGCGGTCTGAGAGGAAAACAATTTAAGAAGGGAGCTTCTTCAGGTCCTTCTAACGGGGGTTCTAGCACTAACTCTGTACATTCTTCCGGAAGGTCTACAAGATCTTCACGTTTTCGACCACATCACGGTGGCTGAGGATCTAACACTTCTGGGGCAACTTTCTGCCAAAAGTGTAATCGGAGGTAGAGTGGTCCTTGTAAGTTAGGGGATTATGCAGATGATCAATGTTTCACCTATGGACAGAAAGGACATTGGTACAGAGATTGCCCCCGTAACCAGAGCTAGCTCCATGCCTTACCTGCAGCCAATCAACAGCTGACCTAATTCTCTCCGCCTGCAAACCCGCCATCTCAATTTACTACTCCACCATCCCATCAATTTGGCTATCTTGCTCAGCCGTAGAACATTGCTGCACAATACTATGGTTATTCGTTGTAGCAGTTAGGCTTTGCACAACCACAACCGGAGTACGACCTGCAGCAACCGAAACTCACTACAATGGAAGCTCAGGGTGGTCACCCCTAATAGAGTTTTGGTGGTGCATCTAGTAGTGGAGCATCGAGTAGACCAACATGTCTGAGAAATAGGGCTCAAGGAAATGGAGGTGGATGTACTGGAGGAAGAACAGCAAGCCGTGTATTCAACCTCAGCCAGCAGGAGGCTCAAACTAATATGGATGTGATTGTCAGTACGTTATTTATTTGTTGTTTTTCTGCTCAACTTCGTATTGATCCTAGTGCCACAAATTTAGTTGTGTCCCCAATGTTTGCTCAACAAGCAGAGTTAACCTCCACCCCACTTGAATTTGCTTTATGTGTGGCCATTCTATAAGGAGAAATTTGCACCGTATCTTACGAGTATAAGAATTGTCCTGTTTTCTTCGAAAATGAATTATTGATGGCTGATTTCATACCCTTGGGGATCGTTGACTTTTACGTAATCTTGGATATGGATTGGTTGTCCCGACATCATGCAATAGTGCATTGCAGAGAGAAGATGGTTACCTTCAATCGACATGGATATCCAGTAGTGACTTTTACTAGTGAAAATCGGAAGTGCCGATACTGGATAATTTCTGCATTTAAGACAGAAAAGTTGTTGAAGAAGGGTTGCTAGGGCTACATGGCACATGTGGTGGCAGCGGATCAGTCAACAATTTAACTCTAGGAAGTGCCAGTCGTGAAGGAATTTCCAGATGATTTGCCTGGTTTACCACCAGCACGGGAGATAGAGTTTACCATTGATCTACTGCCAAGTACTAGCCCCATTTTTTTAACTCCTTAAAAAATGGCCCCGATCGAGCTATGGGAACTGAGTATTCAACTTCAAGAATTGTTTTAAAACGGTTTCATCCAACCAAGCACCTCACCTCTGGGAGCTCCAGTGTTGTTCGTGAGGAAAAAGGACAGCTATATCAGGTTGTGCATAGATTATCGTCGACTCAACCAGGTGAATATTAAGAATCATTACCCGTTACCTTGCATTGACGACCTTTTTTATGAACAGAAGTTAGCGTAGGTGTTTTCCAAGATTGACCTAAGCTCGGGTTATCATCAGCTTCGTATCCAGAACGAGGACATGCCTAAGATAGCAGTTTGGACTTAGTATGGCCAGTACAAGTTTCCAATAATGCCTTTTTGGTTAACTAATGCTCCAGCAGCCTTTATGGATCTCATGAATCGATTTTTTCGACCTTACATGGATCGTTTTGTCATTGTGGTCATCGATGACATACATAACTACTCCAGGAGTTATGAGGAGCATGCTAAGTATTTGAGGTTAATTTTGAAGAGATTGAGGCTTGAAGAGTTGTATGCCAAGTTTGAGAAGTGTCAGTTATGGCTGAATCAGATTAGTTTCTTGGGTGTAGTATCAGCAGAAGGGATTTTTGTGGACCCGAAGAAGGTTGAAGCAGTGCAATATTAGTAACAACCACGGAGTGTTAGCGAAGTTCGCAGCTTTATGGGTTTAGCTGGTTACTATCGCCGTTTTGTGAAAGACTTTTCCGCAATAGCACTTCCTCCCACAAAGTTTACACGGAAAGGGGTACCCTTTGTCTGGATTGAGGATTGTGAACGGAGTTTTCAGATTCTGAAAGAAAGACTTACCACTGCACCGGTGTTAGCACTTCTTGAGTCAAACCAACCGTTCGAGATTTACAGTGATGCCTCACCTCACGGTTTAGGCTGTGTGTTGATGCAAAATCAACGAGTAATCGCTTATGCTTCCTGGCAACTTATGCGTCATGAGTTGAACTACCCACCCTGATCTTGAGTTAGCCGTTGTAATCTTTGCGCTAAAGATTTGGCGACACTATCTTTACGCGGAAACGTGTCGAATCTACACCGATCAATAGAGTTTGAAGTATCTTATGACACAGAAGGATCTTAATCGGAGGCAAAGAGGTTGGGTGGAGCTGTTGAGTGACTATGACTGCACCATTGATTACAATCCGGGACGAGCAAATTTGGTAGCTGATGCCTTGAGTTGGAAGTCTTATGGACAAGTGAATTCTATTCGTATTACGGAGCCTTCGTTGTTAATTGTACTGAAGGAGACGGGTGTATCAGTAATACCACTTTCAGAAAGGGGTTTACTTGCTCATTTCCAGGTACGACCAGCACTCATTGATCGTGTTTTGGAGGCTCAGGGCAACGATGCTACATGCTGGGAACTAATTCAAAAAGTGAGTCATGGAATACTCCGAGTTACCAAGGATGGAATACTCCGACTTGGGAGCCGTATGTATGTACCAGAGGACTAGGAGTTAAAGAAGGAAACCTTGGATGAAGCTCATGTGTCAGCTTATGCAAGGCATCCGGGGAGTACGAAGATGTATCATACCATTCGACCGTACTACTATTGGCCTGGAATGAAGAGAGAACTCGCGGAATACGTACCGATGTTCCTTGTTTGTTAGTTAGTGAAGGCAGAAAGACAAAAACCCTTGGGCTTATAACAACCAATACCAATTCCTGAGTGGAAATGGGAACACAAAACCATGGATTTCATGTTTAAGTTACCTTGCACCAGCTCCGGGAATGACAGTATTTGGGTGATTGTTGATCTTTTGATTAAGTCGGCACACTTCTTACCAGTATCTGTAGATATTAAGTTAAGTGAACTTGCTTGGTTGTTTGTGACGGATATTATTCGGCTGCACGGCACACCAATTTCCATCATCTCGGATCGAGACCCTAGATTCACCTCCAACTTTTGGAAAGCCCTTCAGGAATCTTTTGGTGTTCAATTGTCCTTTAGTACCACTTTTCTCCCCTAGACGGATAGACGAACCGAGCGGACTATTCAGACACTAGAGATTATGCTTAGATCATCGGTTCTTCAGTTTCGAGGCAGTGGGGATCGGTATCTACCATTTATGGAGTTTGCTTATAACAACAACTACCATTCTAGCCTTAGCATGACACCATTCGAAGCCTTGTACGGGAAATCGTGTCGTACACTAGTTTGCTGGATGGAGGTTAGAGAAAGGATTATCGATGGGCCAGAGATAGTAGATTAGACCAAGGAGCAAATCAAAGTGATCTCCAGTAATTTAAAAATCGCTCAAGATCGACAAAGGAAAATAGCAGATGGTCATTTGAAGGATTGAGAGTACGAAGTGGGTGATCTAGTGTATTTGAAACTTTCACCTTGGAAGGGAATAGTTTGATTCGGGAAACGAGGGAAGTTAAGTCGTCGACACATTGGGCTATACCCGATTATTGAGAGGATAGGAGCAGTTGCATACCGTTTGGAGTTGCCACAACAATTGTCCAGATTACATAATGTGTTTCACATATAGTTGTTACAGAAACACGTGCCTTATCCATCCCACATCTTCGTGCCAACCCAACCTTTGAATATTAACAAGGATCTTACGTACGAGGAGAGACCAATGATGATCTTGGATAAAAAAGATAAGGTTATGAGAAGCAAAATTATACCACTAGTCAAGGTGTTGTTGAAGAATCTTAATGTGGAAGAAGCCACTTAGGAGCTAGAGGAACAGATTAAATAGAAATACCCTCACCTTTTATTCACGTAAAAGTTTGTTGTTTCAATTGTTTACTTCTTTCCTCTGAACTTGAGTTGTACTTTTTCCGATCTTTAAATGAAAATTTTTGATGGAAAAATTTCTTTAAGGGGGGTAGATTCTTACAACCTATACCGATAACGAAATGCTTTTACGGTAATTTTAAATCAAGTTACGGTGAAAACATAAATTTTACTTCCCTATTTCACTAATTTCAAGCTGGTCAACCACAACAATTGTGTTGCTCTGCTCAAGTCCACTAAGTGTGAGATTTGGATAAAAATAAATCACAAGGAAAACTGATTGAAGCCAACTGTAGTCAACTCCTCTGCTTCTAGCTTGCAGACTCGTGAATCAACAAAAACCACTAAAACTATCAAAACACTCGCCTCTCCTCTATCATGCTCGATCGTGAACGAGAAACACCACCACCACTGCACACCACCTCTATGCCCTCTCCCACATTAGAAAACAAACCCTTCTCCCTTAGAGAACGATCTGGACTCAAAAACTCATCCTCATCTCCTCCGAGCTAATCTGGTAATATCTCGAGCCAAAACTTATGCCATTCTCTTCGTCTCGTTGAGGGCTTGAAAACCCAGTAATTGCTTGTTATTTTGGTTGAAGTTTCGCTGTATAGGAGCTCGGGATTCCGGAGACGGTTCAAACTCTCGAAGAGGAATTCGAGTTATCGAGGTAAGCTCGTGTTCTATAGTTTCCACCACTAGAATCATCTCGCTCTGGGCTTCGTTTCTAACCCGTTGCAATGTAGGTTGGAGTGGAGAACGATGGCGGATGAAGATTGCGATTCTGGAATCCTTCAAAACCACCACGTCTTCACGACGGTTTTTCGGCCATGTCAAGTAATCTATTGGTCTAGAAATTGGTTATTCGAAATATTTGGATTGAGTAGATAAGGTTTGATGCCTTACTTGTACTGTTTGGTTGAGCTTCAAGGGAGGAAACGCCTCGCTGGAGTTCCTGGTTTTTTCGGCGAGCAAAATGTTGTTGAAACCACCTTTCTAGGTAGAAACCAGGTGCGTGAGCCACACTGCCAGCATGTGGTGGCACGTGGTAGTGCGTGGTGGTCTCACAATGGCACGTGACCCAAATTTCAAGACATTTTGAACACGTCTTAAGTCGCTCATGATATTTATTTTACCTTAGGGGTCGTTGTTAGGCAAACAAAATTAGGAGAAATTTAGTGGACTTTAACTAAGGCTCTAAATTGTGTTTTTGGAATTATTTGTAAAAGGAGATCCACAGTTGGGAGCTCATGTTTACCCTACTGCGTCGGGTGACTTTATCCCCGACTACTTGTTAGTGGATCCCTTTCTCAAACTTCGAATTTTCTTATCACATTTTACTTGCACGTTTTACTATAGTCATAATGTTCGAAATCGTGGTTAGCTTTGTCATTAATTCATGTAAATTGAGTTGTTGACATATCTCTTGTTTTGATATTCCCGAGCATGCTTTGTCTTGATTTTGGTTATTTTATTCCCGAGCATGCTTTGTCTTGATTATGGTTATTTTATTACCGAGCATTCTTTGTCTTGATTATGGTTATTTTATTCTCGAGCGTGTTTTGTTTTGATTATGGTTATTATTTCCTGAGCATGCGTGATGCGATTATTATATTATATTTCCCGACCATGATTTGATTGAGATTGATGGTTGGTAGCTAGTATGGGAACTATAATGTACGCGTACTAGACATAAGTTATCCCGCTGGTATCTTTAGTACCCGTCTGTTGGCCACAGACCAGCCTTCACGTGATTGATCACCCGCGCTCGCTCGAATACTAGTTAAGTAGCGTATGCTTGTCCCTAAGCTCTAGGGGACATGAGGTGAGTGCTTAGCACCCAGCCTTCACGTGGTCGAGGTACACGAGCGAACCGTAGAAACCCAGCCTATCATGTGCGCATGACTCGAGTAACTCATGAGCATAATTAGTGGGATATGTGCTCTATACTTTTGCCTCGGAATGATATTCTTATCTGCTTAATATTTTATTGTTGTTTTCTCATAACACGTGCATGTTTACCACTATGTTATCTTGGATTTCCTTAAAACTGGGGGGGTTAACTTTTACGTAACTTATGGTTTTGCACTAAACTAACTATTGGGTCCACTCACCCTTCTACTTTTTCACCCCTCAGGACCTAGTTCGCTTGGGACCATCATCGAGGAGGATATAGCTAGTTGCGATTCTGACACTTCATTTTCATGTACGGGATGAAACCCCAGGAATACTTCATAATTCGTGTCTTTTTTTTTAAGTTTGGATCATCATGCACTTTTCTATTAAATTCGTACTATGTTCTATTTAATGTAACACTCACAGTGGTTGTTTTCCTTTTAATCAAATATTTCGTATTCGTTTCTTTTTGTTCACTGTTTATCCTATTTCTTCCTAAATGAATAGTTTTACTGGGCTTTGTCTCATAGGCCCCGTCTTCACGTGTCGGCCGGCACCTCTCGCTTTCGGAGTCCTTTTGCATTTTTGAGTCGGGGTGTGTCATTAGAGTTAAGGTGAAATCTTTCGAGAGCACTTGAATGAAGTTTTTTTAAGCTTCGTTATATACGATTTTGGCATTCACACATTATACATGACTCTTACTCTAGTGGCATACATTTTAGTTTTGCAAAGCATGCCTACTTTCTTTGATTCGTATTATCTTGTTAAAGAACTCTGGTTCTAGCAATTAGGTGTCTATGTAAAATGTTTGTGGATGACATAACTGGTAAACCCTCAGGTGACAAAACTCCTGGTACTAGACACACCTAGGGGTTTAAATAATCTATCTTCATTAAGATCGAGTCTTTCAATTTTGGTTTGTTTGGTTTCCTTTGTTTTGCTCAGGGACTAGCAAAATATTGGCTTGGGGGTATTTTTTCAGTCATTATTTATACATCTTTTAGATGTCAGAATGAAGGAAATTCTCCAAATTCATTATCGGGTCCTGATGAGGTGTCTGGAATCAAGGCTAAGACATGTCCAACACATGTCCTAATAAAGTCCTAGAACCAATACCAGATGAGCCATGGCACATTTTCAGAGCTCTCAGCAGAGTTCCAGGCATGTCCCCCTGGTGCTTACCGATTCCAGAATCAAGGTGCCCCTAATATCCCTGGACGTGCCACCGTAACATCCTATCGACTCCCTGCTGCACCCTAAATGGATTCCCTGAAGAGCCCCACAGAAGTCCTCAAGTGAATCCCGGTGTGCCCTAAACATGCCCTCCGTTGGGCCCTAAATCAGGCCTTCAGCATGTCCCGTGACTTGCCATTTAAGGCCAGAGCATGTCATCACCTAGATAGCAATGGAACCAATAGACCAAATGGCCAGCGTTGAGTTTCAAATTATGTTTTTTGGCCAATGAAATGACAAGATAGTCTTAGAACTGGCCACGACATGTCCATGGCCTGTTCTTCCCTAAAAGTTCTTCCCGGGTGCCCTATTTTGAGCCAAAATGAGCCTAAAGTGTGTCTAGCCCTTGGCAGTCCGGCCAAAGCTTAGAATTGAGTCTTATACGTCATATATGAATGTGTCAACCGCATCAAGAAGGTTCAAGAAAGAGGCCATCCATTCTTTGCTGTAAAAGAAAGTCTCATAAGGTTCCAGAACAGGTCTTGGCACACAAGAATTCCTTAGACTGGTTAGAGGAGCCTTGCCACCTTTGAAATTTACTTGCCGCTCAAGAAAGGTCCTAATTCTTAGGACTTTGTCCCTGTCGAGATAGGAGAGATGCTTTAGGTTTTAATTAAGGCTATTTTGGTCTTTGTAAGTCAATTTTTATTCCTAGTTTTTAGGGGAACCCTAGGTACTATTTAAGGAAGACTTTAATGCAAGTCTAGGGTTCCACCTGCTTGTGGCCGATAGTTTTTCAGTTTTAGACTTTTTTTGTACGTTTTCACTTTTGTTCGTGCTTTGGAAGAGGAGCTTAGTGCAGAGAGTGGAGGAGAGTGCTTGGACGTGTCCATGGCTTACTCTTGCTTTTAGTGTTTTCTCTTCTTCCCTTTAATCTTTAATTTGTAATAATGACTTATTTTATCGTTTTATTTAACACAATGTGTGAGTAGTTTCCATTAGAATTAGGGCTGCGTGATGCCCTAACCATGTAGTTCCTCAATATGATTTTGGCACTTGGTTTACTTTATTTTGAATGCTGAATATGATTTAGATTACTGTGCATCATTAGTTTAGTTTATGTTTATGAATCTGACTAATTTGTTTGCATATTCTATCGATGAATAATTGTGTAACAACCCCGAATTTCAATTATTGGATTTAAGTAAATTATATATGTAAAATGACGATTTTACCCTTGGTCGGTAAAGGGCATGGAAGTCAAATTTTGTTTCGAAACCTTTTCGATGGTGTTTTGGATACCGTTGCGTAGGTCTCGAACTCACGAGTTCGTAGATAGGCGGCACGCGGAAAACGGAGTTCGTGTACGGAAGTTATGGGTCTAGATGTGCAAGGGCATTTTGGTAATTTGGTTTTGGGAGAAGATATTTTAACCCCCCCCAAATCAGACTTATCTGATCCATATCATCTTCATTTCATCTTTATCACTCATTCACTCTCTCTGTAACAAAAACACAAACACACCCACCCGAAACCGTGCGAAAAACCAAGAGAAAAACCATAAAGTCAACGTTGGATTCAAGGCTTTAGCTTCCCATTTGGATCAACTAATCGTATTCTACTCCTTCCCACGATCACAACCGTACCAACCATCGAAGGAGAGGACCACGGAGGAAGCCGAACCGAGGATAGGAAGTTTCGGACCTTCCGATCGATTTTCCGGCTAGCACAGGTACGTGTTTGTGGTTTTGAGGTCATATTTGGATTCCTGGGTTCGAGTAGATAGATTTAGACGTAAAATTTGTGAAAAATGGTTGAGTTTTGAGGAAGTTGGAAAGCTTGAGTTTCCGCCGGAAATGGAGGATTCCGGCGAAACCAGACGACGGCGTCGGCGCTGCCGGTCATCTTCTCCGGCCAGCTTCCGGCGACGTCGACGGCAGCCGGTCGTCTTCTCCGGCGAGTTGCCGGTGACCGGTCGGGTCGAGTTGAACCGGTCGGGTTGAGTGAACCGGTCGGGTCGAGTTAAACCGGTCTGGTCGAGTTGGACCGAGTCAGGTTGAGCCGAACCGGGTTGGACCGGTTCAGGCGCGTGAACACTGTAGCAGGCGAGTGGCCGGCGCATGAGGGCGCATGGCGGCACGTGGGCGCGTGTTCCGACCTTCCGTTGGCGCGTGGGGCCGAGTCTGAGGTCACGGTGGCGCGTGACAAGTAGTTTTTGACGTTTCGGACCTGTTGGCGCAGGTTTTGAGTCGATCAGACGTCGTTTAGGGGTTGTTTCAGACGTTTTAAAGTTGCTGCGTTTTCTAGGCCAGGATAGTTAGACTCCCGGGGTTTAGGGTGTTTATATTTAAGGTTCTTATTATTAGCTGGTAATCCCGATTATTAATTTGGACAGGCGATACTGCTCCAGGAACTTCAGGGGAGCGTATAGTTCGGGATTGAGCTTGCTTGAACAGGTTTGTGAGTGGACTTTTGGTTTATAAACTATAATGCATGCATAAATGTATCTTGATTTAAATACGGTTATGTATGGGTGCAATGATTTCCTAGAATTTATAATTGATTGCTGGACATTTGTTTTTTTCAATATTTCAGTGAAAGTGTGTTGTAAGAAATGATATGGTTGTTGGATTCGGTTTTGATATTGTTTTGACGTGGTGATTATTTGGGTCCATGATTTTGAGTTGAAACCGTATTTGTGATAAATGATAAACAAAATATATACTTGATTTTGGATACAATATCGTTTTGAGGGGGCCCAGGAGCCGGGTCTTGGTTTCGTGTTGGCGGACTCCCGGTGAACCCCCAATATAAACAAAAATCGATTTGAGGGGGCCTAGGATCCGGGCCGTGGTTCCGTGTTGGCGGACTCCCGGTGAACCTCCAATATAAAAGGTGATTTTGCAGAGATTGTGGTCGAGTCCAAGTAATACAGATTTTAACACATCTCAAGGGATACCCTGGTGTGTTGTGGATATGTCGGGAATAGTGAATTTGAGATATTATGTGTCTAGATTGGATTAAATGATTTTTAACTCATTTGAAGAGAGTTTTCGAACCAAACTGTGAATCACGAGGTATTTTCTTTATACAGATTTTCTGTGATACCAACTAAGTAGTTTAAATAGAAATGGAAATTTTGGTGATTTACATATGTTGTTTTTATATTATAAATTGTTTATGTGAAGCATGCATGATTTTATAAATGGAGGGGGGGAAAATGTAATATTTCCTCGAAAAATGATTTAGAAATGATTATTTTTGTCCACTCACAACTTTTGTGTTTAAACCCCCTTCAGGCAGTTGAATAGAGTTGACGCGAATACTGATCTCGACGCAGAGGCATTAGTACTTCGATTGCGCTGTGTAATTATATTTGAGTAGGATATCTAAATTTTACTCTTGATCATACTTAGACGCTCTGATATTATATTGTATTGTATTGGTCATTAATTACGGGAATTATTGAGTGCTTGAATCCCTTGTCTGACAAGTGGAAGTATTTATTATTATTATATTTTGTAAGGATTGAAGGGTATTTTGGGAACTTTTTCTTGGGTTGTCAGACGGGATCAGGGTTTTTCCCGGGTTTCGAGGGGAAATTCGGGACGGGTCCTGACAAATTGCTTGCTAGACTAGTCATCTTCTTTGATTATTTGGAAACAACGGTATAGGGCTTAACCTCGATTTGTAATCTACGTCCATGACAACCTAGATTATTAATCCTTCTCTAGGGATAGTGTGATGTCATTAAATTCCTTTCGTACTTCATGCATCATGTTAGATTATTAATCTCTCTCTAAGTTGGTAGATGTTTTAAGTGCTCACACGGCTTAGGACATGCTAAGTAAGAAGAGAATAAATTGTGTGGAGTGAACTTTAACCGGACATTTGCATGGGCATCGTATTCAAATAATTCTTAGTAATTGAACCTTGGAAATTGTGTTAGGAACTTTATTGGTTAGTGGTGGAAGGTTTGCCTTAATTCGCCTTGATTAATCAGTAATTATCTTTAACCTTGTTTTAATTGTTTCTTGCATTCTAAGTTACTTAGCTACTTTTCAGAATTTTAAACATCGAATCCCCCCCTTCGTCGTAGGTCTTTAAGTGAGTATTTAGTTAAGTGTTTTATATTTCTTACGTTTTAAGTGATTGTTTGAGTCATTGAGACTCGTGTGTTGTGTTCTTGTGTTTTTGCATATCTACTTAGTATTGAGTGTAGGTCTAGGTACTTTACTTGTTTTCTTTCCTTATTTCTTGAGTATTAACTGACACTACATGAAAAAGAAGTATGCCCAACGAAACAGGTTTATTGGGCAAGAAGGACAATTCGCAGAGAAAAATCAACACCAGCGAACCTTCGTCGGGCCAAGCTCGTTGGGCAAGCCTCGTTGCTCAACAGAAAAAGTAAATTAGACGGGCACCAAAACGCTTGCCCGAAAAACAACATTGGTCACTAAGGAGTCGTTGAGCAATCGTAGTAAGTCAACGGGGCTTGCTCGACGACATTTGACGGTCGGTCGAATGGACTGCGTTGGGCAAAGTGTCCCTAATACAGCAACTTTCCACCGAATTCAACATTGAAATTTGGCGGCTGTCCACTGAATTCTTGGTCTCTTTGCCCGACGCAGTCCATTGTTCGTCGGGCAAGCCTTCAATTTTAGGAAAAAATTTTATTTTTTTTAATAATTTACATAATTAAATATTTATATAATTAAAATACATATATTTTTAAATGAATATAATTAAAATAAATTAAACGAATAATATAAAATTAAAAAAAAAATTCTACAAATTAATGTTTTACATAATTAAAACTAAATTACAACATCCTAAAAATCTAAATGTTCGGTGGCTGGTCAAGATGTTGGGCGGGATAGTTGGGGTGCTGGGCGGGCAGCTAGTCAGGCTGCTGGGCCGGGTGCTGAGGCTGCTGCTGAACCTGTGACAGAGGAATAGTCATCCCACTCACACGCATCGCTTCAATTATTGCCTAGAGCGTGGACTGGACGCTCGCGTAGTCGGCCCTGACGCTCGATAGCTCGGTATGGAGGTTCTCGAAGTTTGACTGGAGCTACGTGAACCTCTCGTCATTCCCATTGGCTCCCCGACAAGAACTCGAAGACCCACTCACGACATCCCGAACTATTGCATCTCCTGCCCCCCCGTATTATCTTCCCTGGGCACTTACCTAGTTGTCGCTACAGGATATCGGGCTACTGCTGCGACATCTCAACATGTACACCCTATATGTCTTGCTGCATCCCCTCCTACAAATTTGAATAAATATTAATTAGCAATATAATTATGGAAATTAAAAATTAGAATATAATTATGGAAATTAAAAATTAACATTTAATAAGCAAAAAAGAAACATATGTAAATATGGTCAACCGCCTCGTTGTTGTGGCCAGCGTTGACTTGCCCCTAGACATCCACCTCCGGCCACATCCACCCGGCGTTTCGCCGGTCCTCGTGCCAATGAGTATAGGATTACGATCCCTCCCCCCCCCAGTGGTGGGTGTATTTCTTCTTCTCTCGAGTTACATTGTTGGTAGTCGATTTTTGCTATTCATTAGTAAAACCAATCATTATATATTCAAATATCGAAAATAAAGAAATAATTCTATTATTTGGAAAGGACCAGATATACGGGGTCCTCGAAATGGGTGCACAACCACATCCACCCTTCCAGCTGATGCCCCTACGCCAACTTGGATGGAGGAATTGAACGAGCTTCCTCCTGGTAACTCCAGCTCAAGTAGTACACTTGGAGCTCGTACTTTCAGTTCGAGTATCGTTTCTTCCAGAAGCGGGTGAGGTAGTCATTGACGTTGGCATCATCCAAGTTGTAGTCAAAATTGACCTGCAATAAAATAATAAAGTTAGTAAAATATTAAAAATAATGAAAATATTGTTACAAAAATGGAGAAAAACTTACCAACAACTCAGTCCAATAGTCCCTGTTATCGTCCGCGGGGAGCTTCTTGAAAGCTTCCCCCATCACCCGGCACTTGGTATGAATAATAGCGCCGATGTCGTGTACCACCATGCTGTGGATTTTTTGGGACACTTTCCGCAGATGAGCTAGGTACCCCATGTTGGTAGATTTAAAGAGCAAGAAATATGCAATTCAATTCTAACAGTTATAAAATCCTTGCAAGTGCACAAATCGATAAGTATAGTATAGTAGCACAGCAAGAGTCGATCCCTCGAGGACTTGTATCAACGTTATGATCAATTTAGTTCAGATTTGTTAACTTAAATAAAAACACACACACACACACAGGGGGGGGGGGTTTATGATGTGATAACTGAAATTTAAAGACAAGTAAATCAAAGTGCAGAAAATAACAATGCAAGAATGAAAAGTTGTTAACTAAGGCGAATTAAGGCTTACTATCCACTCTAACCAATTATAGCTCTTAACCAAATTTCCTTGACCTAATTACTACGCATTTTCTGAATTAGGTGCCCGTGCCTAGGACCTGGCGTTGGTTCACTAGACACATCTTATTCCCTCTTACTTAGCATGTTCTAAACAGGGCATATGCCTAGAACGTCTATCACCTACCTTTTAAGATGATGCATGAAGTTTAAAGAGAATTTAATGACACCACATTAGCCTAGCAAAGTGGCATACAATCCTAGGTCGTCATGAGTTAAGATTACAAGTACGAATACTTTCGATGCTCCAAATCACAAGATGATATGACGGTCACTCAAGCAATTACATCTATAATTATATGCAAACAAGGTAGCTAATCTTATAGGCATAAATTAAGTTCATTAAGCATAGTAATCCAACTTATTCAGCATGCATAGCAATCATAATCAAGAGCCAGAAATCCAATTAACAAGCTAACATGGCTAGGGCTTCAAGCAGCCCTAATCCTAATGACTACTCACACATAACTGAAATAAACACAAGTATAATTGAATCCATAAGTAAATTGCAATAATGAAAATAAGGGTACAGAAGAGATTGTTAAGAACAGATGCAGCAGAAGACACGGCAGGGCCTTCTTCTCCAAGCTCCACGTCCAATAATCTAAGTGAAAGATTATCTCCGAAAATATATGGTCCCTAATTCTCTAGAAAACCAAAACGGAACTCTGGGGCTCAGGTCTCTGTTTTTCCAGAAAACAAAAACGTCCTTAGCTAATTATCTCTCCTAAAACACTGAACAAAGGCTCCCTTTTATAGACAAAGGGAAAACCTTGTTCTATAAGGATTGGTATAACCTTGTCCTATACAGATTGGTAAAACCAATGTCCTATAGGAATAGGGAAAGTTATTTTACTTTTAATTAATTATAAAGTCTTTAAAATCTATTCGAACCAATCAGAGCATGGCCGGAAGTGTGAATGCAAGCTGGCAAGTGGGAACGCAAGCTGGCCAAACTTGGATTTTTGACTGTCTTCGTAATCAGGATCTGGGACCGCGCTTTTGAAGTACGTTAGGAGTATAATAGAAGCGCATCGTCGTCAGGCTTGGCGCAAATGTTGTCAGGCTTGGCGCAGAGGGAGATCCTCTGATCCACCGCTGGCGGAACAGGGACCCCGGCTTGGGCGCACTTCTGGGCTCGGATGGGAGTTCTTGGGACATGTCCTCGACCTGCCTTGGCGCGACCTTGGCACTTCTAGGACTTGACCTTGATGTCATGAAACACAAGTTCGGGACCCGGAGGGCCTATTATGAGGTACTTGGCCAGTGGCCCAAAATAGGCGCACTGGCGCACTGGCGCACTGGCGCACTCAAGCCTCCATTCAGGACCTGATATTGAAATGAGGATATCTCCTTCATCTGGACTCCGATTTGAGTCATTCTTTTTGCGTTCTTTCCAGATTTTACCTATCTTTCTAACTCTGCACAAGTCTCACAAGATTGATCATTTTCTACTATTGATGGCACGAAATCATTCAAAAGACATGTAAGAGAGGCATATAAAGACATCAAAATGATGCATAAATAACGACTGATCACCCCACTCGGATCTTTGCCTTCGTTGTTCAGCAAATCTGTTGTGATGCTAAACCTCTGTTGATCTCGCGCACGTTCACCTATGGCACTGCAACAAAAAAAACAATTTTTTAAATAAAAAAAAATAATCAACATACGATCGGGGATGACTCTGGCCCCATTCTCCGATTCGGCTGATTCGGCGTCCTATGATGGCTGGGGGTTGGCGACTTATGAGGGCTGGGGTCAGAATGTGGTTCCTCCCTTTTCTTGCTATGGCATCAACTTGTCGATCGTTATCAACAGAAGCAGTGTGGCGGGTCCTGGACGTTATCAGTGGGCGCGACGACATCTACAAAAAAAAAAAAAAAATTGATCTAAGAGACAATTTCATTACAATAAGATAGAGTACATTCAGAACTAAACGGGGCCTCATTAAAAACCTTGCCATAAAACCCAATATTTCGGAAAATCCAGTCTAGGGAAAGAGTACCCCACCTGAACAAAAGGACATAAAGCACTCATTCAAATTACATCCAAATAGAAGTATTCAAATTCAAAATAGACACTTGCCTCCCAAGATAGACGAAACAGCACAGGCAGGAAACTAAACCAAACTACCGCCCACCACCTTCTCTCGAGTCCTTGTAACAAATCAACATCCCTGTCTAGAAAGAGCAAGTGTCGTACCCATGGCGGCCCAACATCCTTCCAAATGCAGGATCCCTGCTCCCTTAGACCTGCCTTCACTCCCTCAGATTACTCCAACACTGAGAGCCCCCCTTAATCAACTCTAAAACCTGCTTTGAATCAGATTCCACCATCATCCTCGTTATGCCCAGCTCAGTCGCCAATACAAGCCCCTGGCAGATTGCAGTGAGCTCGACGGCGACTGCTACAAGGCCAGGAGGGCCAACCGCTACAAAACCTCCCACCACATTGCCATGGCAATCACGAATCACCCCACCAACTCCTCTAGACAAACCCCACCGTCCTGTTGCCCCATCACAATTAAGCTTATGCCAGGGGGACGGTGGTTTCTGCCATTGAATCTGTAAACATGGAGCCCTAATGATGAAGTGATGCACCGTTTCAATAAAAGGGCGCTGGTTTTCCAACATTACTTCAGCTGCCCTTTCAACCTGCATTACTCTACTGACATATAGCCCATGATTTCTAATGTTTGAGGCCTCCCAACACGTCCATGCCACCTCTAACAACTTGTTCTCCCGCAAGGTCATCACTACCGCATGAAAGAAATCTGCAAACATGGTCAGTTCGTTGTTAAAACTCAAAGTACCGCCAACTTGCTCCCTTAAGCCACAACTACTCTTGTAATGCCACAACTACTCCAGAAGGCGCCAAGCCTGTTTTGCCACCATAGGTCTATTAAAAGCTTCGAAGTTTTTGAAGCCCAAGCCCCCTAGACACTTTGGCTTACAAAGTTATTGCCACCCCAGCCAATGAAGGCCTCTGCACCCCGATTTGCCCCACCAATACCTAGCAATAGATAATGAGAGCTCCTGACACAGCCCCTAGTGAAATTGAAACACACTCATAGTATACGTGGGCAATGCCTGGGCCACAGGCGGTTTACAATAGTCTTTCAAAATAATTTAAAAAAAAACACAAAAAAACCAAAATTTTAATAATAAAGACACATAAATGAAATAAAACCACCTACTTTTAATTTTTAAATACAAATTCACACCAAAACCACCTAATTTTAACTTTTAAATATAAATTCAAAAAAATTAAATTAAATTAACCAAATTAATGTTAATTTTAGCTTTAAGTTTTGATAATAATTCCCCAAATTAAACCTAAATTACAAAATCCAAAATTCACAAAATTCATAAATTTTCAAAAAAATATTTTATTACAAAAATTCATATCCAAAATTCACAAAAAATATTTTATTCAACAAATCATACCCAAAAATCATATCCAAAAATTCATATTACAAAAAATCATATCCAAAAATTCTGGAAGTCTCAAATTCCTAAAATTCCTAAAATTCTTAAAATTCCAATCCAATATTCACAATATTCAAAAATTCAATTCCTAATTCCATTCCAATATTCAAAATAATCACATCATTCACAAATTTCAATTCCTAAATCGAATCCGATCATAAATTCAATTCCTAAATCCAAATTCAATTCCTAAATTCAATCCTAAATTCAATTCCTAAATCCAATCCAATCCAAATTTCAATTCCAATATTCACAGATATGAGAGAGAGAGAGAGAGAGAGAGAGAGAGAGAGAGAGAGACTTACAGTGGTAGGGAGTGCAAGAGAGAGAGGCGGCGACTAGAGAGAGGGCCTTCGGCGATGGAAACAACGGATGGGTGTTTGGGATTCTTGGGTTTGGGATTAGGCAAAGAGCAGAGGGAGGACGTGAGAGTGAGAGTGAGAGAGGGACGACGTGAGAGTGATCTTCAGGAGAGCAAGGGAGGGTGTTTGGAATTCTGGGTTTAGGTTTAGGTAGAGAGTAGAGGCGGAGGAAACGAGGAAGAAGGAAGAAGAAGAAAAGACGTTGCGTCATTTTAAGTTATAGGAAGCCTTTACCCGACGAAGACATTCGTCGGGCAAATTTTAATGAGTTCGTTGGGCTTTGAGAAACGGTGAGATTCGTCGGGCAAGTATTCAAAATAGAGGCGCTAAATTTGATTTTTCGGGTAAATTTTGGCAGAAATTTTGATTTTTTCGCAAAAAAAAAATTCAAGAGTTTTTTAGCTTTGCCCGACAAAAAGTGAAGCTTGGTCGACGAAATTTTGTAGGTTTGCCCTACGAAACAACTGATTCGTTGGGCCAACTTGGTTTTACTTATGAAAATATGGGTAATGTAAAAACCAGGCTCGACGATTGAATTTTCAAGATCGTGACCGTTCACTTTGTGTTTTTACATGCCTAGAGCCCCACCGTCGAAAATCATCATGTTTTAAGGAGTTTATGTGCCTAGACCTTTAAGTTTGTGAATTTCAAGGCATTTTTTTAAGTTTTGGTTAAATTGATATTCAAACGATGGAATTTGAACAAATTGACCGTTCACTTTGTGCTTTTACGTGGCTAGACCTCACCCATCCAAAATCGTGAGGTTTTGAGTGTTAAAGTCGTTCGATCGACAAAAAACCTTTTTTTACCGTCAAATCGTCGCGCACTGTTACCTAATCTGGGGTATCCCAAATTGGCTAATTTTTCGCGTAGGCGATCTATAAGTACGTGCAATAAATGTGGACGGTTAGATTGGCCGATTTCATTTTGTAAATGATTGAAAATCGTAAAATCTGCTTATTCATCAAACACTTTAAACACTTCAAGGAAACTTCAATACATTTTTCGAAGTTTTGGTTCAATTGATATTCAAACAATTGAATTTGACCGATCTAACCGTTCAGTTTGTAGTTTTACGTGCCTAGACCTCGCCGGTCGAAATCGTGAGGTTTTGAGGAGTTAAAGTCGTCCAATCATCAAAAAATATTTTGTAACCGTTGAATCATCGCACACCGTTACCTAATCCCAGGAATTCCAAATTGGCTAATTTTTCTCGTAGGCGATCTATGAGTACGTCAATAAATGTGGAAGGTTAGATCGATCCATTTAATTTCACAAGTAATTTAAAACCGTTGTTTAGTAATTAAATATAAATTCAATCTGGTATATTTTTCCCAACGAACACTTGCATATTCGTTGGGCAAAAGTGTTTCATTTTCAGCGTTCATGCACCGAATATGGGGCACCAATTCCCGACGAATATATAAGTGTTCGTCGGGAAAAATGGTTTCATTTTTGGTGCACACTCACCGAATGAGCATTTAGCTGACTGGTGGTTTGACCACCAAATTTCAGCTTATGTTTCAAGCAGCGGTTACCGAAAACATTTTAAGGGCTATTTTCACCTATTTTGCGAGATTTATGGAAATTTTTGGGAGATTTCATGTTTGTATTTACCTTTTATGTTTATGCATGCAGTAAATGAATGAATAATGAAGAGAGTGTGTTCACATATTTGAATACTTCTCCTATCTGCATGTAGGTCGGCAATTCCCTTGCAGGTTTGCTTGCTTGCGGGAGTAAGGAATAATTTGCTAAGTTCAACATTTAAAACATCAAATTTATTGATTTGAAGATTGATATTACATATAAAAATGAAGCAATATATTTATTACTTTCATTCAGTGTCGGATTCGCTCTCCCCCTCCCAATCCCTCTCGTCATCCGAGCAGTACACATAACTTGTTGCCTCCACATCATTGTCAACTATTGGTGGTACGGGCCCGAGATCAATAAAAATCTCATCAATGGAAATTGGTGGGATGATGTCCTCAGTCCATACTTGTTGGATAAAATAGAGAACATAAATATGAGCCTATTCTATATAGTTTAACCTTGCAAGTGCACAAATCGTGAAGATAGTATAGCAAATAAGCAAGGGTCGAATCCCACAAGGACTTGTCTTAACTATGTTCCATTTAATTACTTAGATTAATTAATTAACTCAGAGACTTAACCATATAGAAAATAGAAAATAAAATAAAAAAACAAACGCACACACACATGGGGGTTTTAACATAAATGAAAATAAAACAATTAAAGGACATAAAATAAAGCAATTAATAAAGATATTAGGTTAAGGCTCTCAATCCACCACCAACCACAGTTACTTCCCAACTTGATTTGCAAGGTTCAATTACTATGTTTGCCACTTGGCCTAGTGCCCATGCAAAAGTCCGGCTAAGGCTCTATCAAATATATTATCTCCTTCTTAGTTTGTATGTGGCAGGTCTCTTAAACTCGCTACCACGTCTATTCAATTATGCAATAGTTCTCTTAAGATTATGTCACAATTCTCTTAAGCGATTATAACACAAAAGAAAGAATTAAGTACAAAAGGGATTTGATGACACTAAACTAACCCTAGAAAGTGATGTGCAATTCTAGGAATGTCATAAGTTAAATTAAAAGGTCATTGCTTAATGTAACCTCTCGATGCAAGTCATCTATAATAGCTCTTAATAGCTCAAATCAATAATAAAAAGTGCCTAAGTTGGCGTGTCCAAAACACTAAACAGAGGCCCCTTATATAGACAAGGGAAAACCTTGTCCTACAAGGATTAGAAATAGAAACCTATACTAGAGTGTTCTAGAATTTTAAACACAATCCTAAGTTACTAAGAAATCCTTAAACTACTGGAAAACTAAGCAGAACACAGCTGGAATTGAGAAATGCCAGTTGGCAGGTGGGAACACAAGCTGGCTGCGGGCAGCCCTCTTTCTTCCTTCTGTCAGACATTGGAGACTTAGAACTTCGCCCTTGGGATGTCTTCACCGCACCAAAGCGCGCCTTGATACTTTAATGGCTTCTACACATGCCAAAGAGTCTGAAAATACTCCATGTCTCGATCGAATGGTTGTAGCCACTTAGATGGTCTCACTGGAACTTACTGGGTCAGGTCAGGGACTTGTCATTGGCGCAGTCGTGCCTTGTCTTGGCATTGTGTCAGGGACACAAGCGTGGGCTTCATTGAGATGTGGCCAAGGCACGCCTTGGCGGGAACCGCGACTGGGAAATTCTTAAGACATGTCCTAGACATGTCTGGGTTCTGACCCTGGCACTTATTGGACGTGAACTTGGCATCATGAGACACAGCTTTGGGACCCGGATGGGCTGATCTAAGGTACTTAGTCAAGGACCCCAAAATGAGGTACCTGGACATGTCCTGGAACCTAGTTCAGGACTCGATATTGAATTGAGGACATCTCCTTCATTTGAACTCCGATTTGAGTCATTCTTTTTTCCTATATTCTTAGAATTGCATTATATTTCTAATTCATGCACATGTCTCACAAGAGCATCACTTTCTACTATTGATGGCCAGATTTCCAACAAAAGATAGTTAAAGGGACCACAAATGACATGAAATACATGCAAGAATTATAGCTTAACAGTACTTCATCGACGTTTAGGGTGGATGCCAAGAAATCAACCTGGTAAACATTTTGGTCATCATCTGTTTCCCCATCTTCCTCATGGCATCAGTCATCCAAGTCCCAAATGTTTCTATGATTTACCATCTAAGCTACTCTCCAACTAGCACTGGCTTTTGGATCATCCACATATAATACTTGTTTCGCTAAACTAGCGAGGATGTAGGGATCACTCTCAAACCACTGGGTGTTTGTGTTGACAGAGGTACATAAATGATCTCGAATGACCTTACCTGAGACATTTAGGTCTGTATCAAACCAATGACACTTGAACAAAACGACTTCCTTGCGGTATGCGTCTAACACCTGAATCACAATTGACAATCTGTCGTAGAACCTCGTATCAGCATTTTCCCCCACCCTGGCACGAAGACCCCACTATTTTGGGTGGACAATTTGTCTCTCATTTTGTGGACACGAACTTACCTCCATTAACGTGACAACCAGCGTACGTTTCTCCTCGAAATGGGCCAATGGCCAGGTGCATTAATTCTTGATTGAACTCTAGCGAGTTGTCATCTCTCACTTGTGGCATTTGGTAAGATATACACGAGAAATGAAATTGGTCAAATTAAAAACACTTTAAGAAATTTGCAAATAAAATATTTCACTTACATGATGGGAAAACCAACTGGGAAATAGTTGTTGGTCCATTTCTTCCCAATTCGAAGGATATTGGGCCTTTATCAACGCCTCGTGCTGCTCGTGGAAGGGCCAGACTTCGTCATAGTTGTTCAGCATGAACCAATGAGCCACCTTCTTGTTGCTATTGGTGAACGGCTCCGACACTGGGCCAGTGCCGAATGGTTGTGCTGGTTGGGAAAATACAGATAGGTTCTCGGGACGTTCACCACCTTCATCGTTGCGCGAGGCCATATTAAAGGAAGTTTCAATATTCTGAAGGTACATTGTACAAAATATTAGTGACTCCTTTGCAATGTACGCCTCTGCTATAGTGCCTTCGGGACATGTCTTGTTGCGGACATAGTGCTTGTACCTACCTAACATTCTACAAGGAAATATACATTATGATTTAAATATATTAACTTGATAGTAAGGAAATAGTACCAAAAACAGGAAGAAGTTTACCTCTCGATTCGGTACATCCAATGATAATGCACCGGGCCAGCTAGCTTTGCCTCATCCTGCAGATGTGTTAGTAAGTGCACATGATGTAGACAATATCCTCGTTCATTTTTCTGATGTCTGCCTTTACCAATGAATTGGTACATAGTATCTGGAACAACTGAGACAAATAAACTATCGCCTCCACAACACCAGGCATCACGTAGGGCCAAATACCAATAAGAATGAGCCGTTGTAGGAAAACTTGATAGTCATGGCTCTTCACACCAGACATGGTGCCACCGTCTGTTCTAACATTTCGGGATATGTTGTCGGCGTACCTATCGAGAAATTTCACACTCTACAACCACTTCAGGATTTTTTTCTTATTCTCCGACGTAAATGTATAATTTGGATGGGCCATTATGTATTTGCCATTGACGACTTTTGGCCACAAATTAGGCCAAATCCCCATTTGTTGCATACCTAGACGGGTCTTTTTGGTGTCCTTTGACTTGCCTTCGATGGGTAAATTCGTTCTCACAACACTCTCGGCAACATTCTTCTCGATGTGCATAGGATCCGCAATGTGTTTGATTTTTAATTTCGACAAGTATGCCAAACGGAAGAATATGCCCTACTTCGTCCAATTTTCCTATTTTGCTGGTTTCGGTCCTCGTGTGACGAAATCCTAGATACTATTCAATTTGGACAATATCTCCTCACCGGACCTCTCCCTTGGTCATCCTTGTAGCTCTGTTTTGCCATCAAATGAGTCAGACTGCGTACGACACTGGTGATCCCAGGGCAGAAATCTTCTTGCAGCCAAGTAGCATACCTTCGATGCGTGCCGAAAGGACGTTGTGTCTAGTTCAAATGTCTGGCATGCAAGATAACCCTTGGCCCTCAACCCCGAAAACATACCATAAGTAGGAAATTCATTAACAGTCCACATTACGGCCGCTTATAGAGTGAATATTTCTCCATTGTACTTGTCGTGTGTTCACACACCATTTTCCCACAAATCCACGAGCTCATTAATCAACAGCCGCAAATAAACATCAATGGAATTACTCGGAGATATGGGCCCCGGTATCAAACTATTGAGGATTGTGAACTCTTTCTTCATGGATCTCTAAGGAGGCAAGTTATATGGAACCATGACCACCGACCAAGTGCTATAGGGCTTTGCAAAACTCCCAAATGGATTAAAACCGTCAGTAAAAAGTCCTAATCTGACATTTCTTGGTTCCGCAACAAACTCGGGATACATCTTATCAAATTCCTTCAAAGCCTTTCCATCGGCCGGATGCCTCAGTACATCATCGTCAATGCGTTCATCCTTGTGCCACCTCATATCACGGGCTGTGTGGGTCGACATGTAGAATCTTTGTAACCTTGGCTTTAGTGTAAAATAATGAAACACCTTGTTCAGAATCTTGTTATTTCGAAACCTACGCTCATGGCACACGGGGAATTTGTCAAGCTGCTTGAATTCACCGTAAAACAATGCACAATTGTTCTTGCTTGCATGGATTTTGACATACCCTAAACTGAGACCCTTTAACAGCTTCTTCGAGCTATAATGATCTTTAGGCAGACAGTTATCTTCAGGGAGCATTCGGATGATGATGTCCATCATCTGATCAAAATGCTTGTACGTTTGTTTATACTCAACTTTCATGTTCATCAACTCCACAACTGCCCCTAGAACCGAGAATGACAATTCGCGCTGAGCTTCTTTCAACAATCTCTCAAAATGTTGCTCAGAGTTTTCGGGTTGAAACCTGGGCGGCACGTCGTCCATATCAACCGATGCGGGAGGAAAAGCATCGGTTAATATGTCAAAATATTGGTCATCATCACATCGCCCATCCAAAGCACTTTCATCTCGATGGGTCCCGAGATCCGAAGATGTCGATGCTATAAATATTTGTTCACCGTGATAGATCCAATTAGTATAGTTTTGTACGATTCCCTTCCATTCCAGATGTTTTCAGACCCCATTCAACCTCCCCCAATTGTTGTTGTTATATTTCCAGCATGGACACCTGATACGTCCACTATCACTACAGTGACTGTGCAAATGCACAACATAGATATTATAAACAAATATCTAGTATGCATTTGGAGAACATTAAGGGATACAAACCGAATTTCCCGCAATCCTAGCCTCGTAGACCGCAAACTACACAACAGATAGTTGCGCACCCCTAAACTGTCCGAATAAATGGACAATTCAAGAGTCAGTCATCAACCTGACTCACTGACTCTCAAACAGGTATAAGGTTTTTCATTGAATTTCATTACACGAAGTTCATCAACTCGATTAACTTCGCATAAATGGTTATGAAATATCAACATATTTCACTCTGTCGGAAGTAACTAAAGCTTTACATAAAATATCACAATAAATTCACAAATACAAACATATATAAATTACGCTTGTCACAGAGTTTACAATTTTCTAATTTCCTAACATATTTTCTATTTTCCTAATTTCCAAACATATTTTCTATTTTCCTAACATATTTTCTAATTTCCTAGCATATTTCCTAATTTCCTATTTTCCTAACATATTTTCTATTTTCCTAATTTCCTTCCATATTTTCTCATTTCCTACAAAATCACATAATACATTTTCCACAATTTCTACACAATTTTCTACAAATTATACAAAATTTCTACACATTTTTCACAAATTATACACAATTTCCTAACATATTTATCCATCCAAAATTCTCACAAAAAAATTAAATTTAGAGTCAAACACACATACCTCTTTATAAGTATACCTCCAAATCAATCACAAATTCTCTAAAATACATACAATATAATTAGTTACCAACCAAAAATCTATTTTCAAAACTACAAAATTTAAATTTCTCAAACCTTCAAACTTGGAATTTGATGGACTTTGGTGTAGGAGAGAGAAATAGGGAGAGATTGGTAGTGAAAATGGTGATGAGATGATGGTTGTTGGTGTTATAACGCTAGAGAGAGAGAGGGAGAGAGAGAGAGAGAGAGTGAGAAGCGGTGAGCTGAAGCAGAGAAGGAAAGAAAAAGAAGAGGGGTGGCGCTGTACGGTTAATGTATAATTATACCTTTGCTTCGTCGGGCAAAGTTTAATGATTTCGTCGTCGCCCTGTTCTACATTGATTTTTAAGCAGTAAATGCTCAAATTTCGTAGAATTTTCCCTACGAACTCAAGTTTCGTCGGGAAAGTTGAACCAAAAAAAAAAAACAAGCGACATGCAAGTCGCCGGAAGGGTACTAACCAAATTCTTGAAAATTAAGAAGTTATACAAAAGATGAATGTAAATTGAGTTGTTTGAATGTGTTGAAAGGTAAGAAAATTAAATTAAGGAAACTAACTAAACTCAAGTGTCACAGCAAGAGTTTAGGACATGCTAACAAGGAAGGAATGAAAATGACAAAGCTTATGGCTATGAACGAGTTATGGAGACCTAGGGCAGTGATTTCACCTAAAAAATCTAATTCAAAGTCTCTAAGTAATCAACCTAACAAATCTAATCTGATTCCAAGATTGCTACTTGATCAGTCGTTATTTATGCATCATTTTGATGTCTTTATATGCCTTCTTACATGTCTTTTGAATGATTTCGTGCCATAAATAGTAGAAAATGATCAATCTTGTGAGACTTGAGCAGAGTTAGAAAGATAGGTAAAATCTGGAAAGAACACAAAAAGAATGACTCAAATCGGAGTCCAGATGAAGGAGATATCCTCATTTCAATATCAGGTCCTGAACGGAGTCCTGAGTGCGCCAGTGCGCCTATTTTGGGCCACTGGCCAAGTATCTCATATCAGGCCCTCCGGGTCTCAAACCAGTTTTTCATGACATCAAGGTCAAGTCCTAGAAGTGCCAAGGTCGCGCCAAGGCAGGTCGAGGACATGTCCCAAGAACTCCCATCCGAGCCAAGATGTGCGCCTAAGTCGGGGGTCCCTGTTCCGCCAGCGGTAGATCAGAGGTTCTCCTTATGCGCTAAGCCTGACAACCTTTGCGCCAAGCCTGAACAAAGATGTGCTTCTACTATACTCATGATGTGCTTCAAAAGCGCAGTCCCAGATCCTGATTACGAAGACAATCCAAAATTCGAGTTTGGCCAGCTTGCGTTCCCACTTGCCAGCTTGCATTCACAATCCCAGCCGTGTTCTGATTGGTTCTAATAGATTTAAGGACTTTGTAATTAATTAAAAGTACAATAACTTTCCCTATCCTTATAGGACATGGTTTTACCAATCCTTATAGAATAAGGTTTTACCAATCCTTATAGAATAAGGTTTTACCAATCCTTATAGTTTCCCTTATAGAATAAGGTTTTACCAACCCTTAGTTTTTCTTTTTGTTAGGTACTCGCGTATGTCATTCCAAGGTTCCGTGCACGGGCCATCAAGTGGACCATCATCGCAAGCATCTTCAGTCCACGGCTCCCCGCCACCAAGCCCAAGGAGGATGGCGGACCACAGAGAAGAGCAGGGCCTGGAACGTGGCCTAGTACCGCAAGCCCCACGGCGCCTTAAGGATTTTGCCATGCCCCATGTCTCAGAGGATCAATTTCCAATTGTTTTTCCCGAGTCAACAATGGAAAAATTCGAATTAAAGTCGGGGACAATTCACATGCTGCCTACATTCCACGGCCTTACTGGCGAGGACCCGCACTTTCATATCAAGGAATTTGTTGAGGTTTGTTCAACACTGCGCATCAATGGTATGACAGAATCTGAAATCCGCCTGCGGCTCTTTCACTTCAGTCTCAAGGATTGCGCCAAGACATGGTTTCATTCACTGGCGCCGGCTTCCATTCTCTCTTGGAGGGACTTGACGTCCAAATTCTTAACACAGTACTTTCCCGTGGAAAAGACAAATGAGTTAAAGTCCAAGATCATGATCCCACGGCAAGACATGGAGGAGTCTTTCTACGAGTTTTGGGAGCGGTTCAATCAGATGCTACGGGCGTGCCCCCACCACCATATTGATGCCCATCATCTTATGCTATACTTCTATTGAGGCTTGAAGACTAGCGATCGGACAATGGTGGACTCTCAATCCCAAGGGATTCTAGAAGGCACAGCCGAGGAAGCAAGGACCGCCTTTGAGAACATTGCTCAAAGGGAAAACCAGTTCAGCTACAGGGGTCCCTCCTCTAGAGCTATGGGTGATGCATCCGCCAAATACAAAGATGACGCCATTGCTTAGCTCACGGCAATGGTGAAACAGTTGTGTAGCGAGAAAGCCAAAGAAGTTCACATCTGCGAGGTATGTTCAATTCAGGGCCACAAATCCCAGGACTGCCCGGTTGTGGAAGATGCCAACTTTGTTGGAGGGTTCAACATCAATTCTCGACCCCGGAATGACCCATATTCCAACACTTCCAATCCGGGGTGGAAAATCAACCAAATTTCCGTTGGAGCAACAATCAAGCAGCCACAAATCCCTTGCCACCTCCTGGATTTGAGAAACAAGCCACAGGCCCTCAGGGGAACTATCACGGTCCTTCCTCAAATCAGAATGGTGGAAGCAAGTCTCATGAGGACTCCCTCCATATCCTGACTCAACAGCATGCTCAATTCATAAAATTCATGCAAGATAGCCAGAGTCAGACGGGAGACATAAAAAATGCAATTGCAAACTTGGAGCGTCAAATGGGACAGGTGGCGAACCAACTAAATCAGCGAGAGCAGGGCAAGCTACCGAGTCAAGTCCTGGTATATCCGAAAGGATTTCACAATCCTACAGCTAATGCCATCACGCTGGAGAGGGAAACACCACTTCAAGACCCCACATATGCCACCCTCGCAGGACCTGAAACTGAGCCTCAACCTACTCTGCCAAGGATCACCGACCAGGACGCGCCGCAAAACATGCCACGGCCAACACCTCTGGCGCAGAACCAGTCCAATGAGTCACCCAGTACCCTACCGCAAGGAGAACCTGACACTGCACTTACTTCGGCCATGGCTGGCATGTAACCTGCTCCTAAGCCCAAGTCGCAACACTCGAATACTTCTAACTCTAAACCTCAGAATTCCAATTCTAAAAAAGTCACTTTTGAGTTTGCTAATAATGTTGATTATCCATTTCCTCGCAGGTTCCAAAACAGGAATAAGCAAAGGGAGGACTTTGAGGAACAGATCATCAGCATGTTGCAGAAGCTTCAGATCACACTGCCTTTCCATAAAATTGTCAAGCACATGCCTATCTTTGCAAAGCTGATCAAGGACTTAGTTGCAGGAAAGCGTGGTTTTAGCTCCACGGACACCATTGACATCCCTAAGGCCTGCTCGGCTACCCTTTTACGCATGCCCCTTAAGGCCAATGATCCTGGGCCGCCATCCCTTCCATGTGTCATTCAGTCAAAAAGATTCGAACATTGCCTTTGCGACACGGGAGCATCAGTGAACATCATGCCATTCCACATTTACAGGTCACTCAACCTAGGCGCACTCAAACCCACGCACCTATGTGTCAGATTGGTTAACGCTTCTGTAACCAACCTAATGGGGGTTCTTGAGGACGTACTGGTACAAATCGGAGATACATGCATCCCTGCAGACTTCTACGTACTAAGAATGGACAGAATTGACAATAGTGAGGAACCTCCCCTCATCTTCGGAAGGCCCTTACTAGCCACAGCCGAGTGCCTCATCAACGTCAGAAAGGGCCAGATCTCCATCAAGGTCCTGGACCAGCTTCGGACATTCTCCATCCATGACACCATCCAGTACCCTGCCGAGCCTATTGTAGATTTTCTGTTAAACACAATGGACTTACTGCTACGGGAGACAATGCTCAGTCTTGCATGACGGATGACCTTGAGAAGGCCGTTACTAGTAACCCACACACTGTGGACAAGCTGGCTAAACAAGCTAAGTACTTCATATGGGATGAGCCGTACCTATGGAAGCATTTTCCAGACCAAATCATTCGGCGCTGCATCCTAGAAGACGAGATGAAATCCGTCTTGACATTTTGCCATAGCTTGGCATGTGGGGGCCATTTTGGAGCTAAGAAGACAGCCCTCAAGGTACTACAAAGTGGACTCTACTGGCCCACACTTTTCAAGGATGCACACGAATTTGTACTCACTTGTGACCGCTGCCAACGCCTAGGTAACATCGGCCCTCGAAATCAAATGCCATTACACCCTATTCTTGTGGTCGAAATCTTCGACGTATGGGGCATTGATTTTATCAGGCCTTTTCCGAATTCCTTCGGCAATTTTTATATTCTGCTTGCAGTTGATTATGTCTCCAAATGGGTGGAAGCAATTTCCACCAAAACAAACGACGCCAAAGTAGTGGTGCGTTTTTTACAGAGTCACATCTTAGCCAGATTCGGCGCACCTAGGGCAATCATCAGTGATGGGGGGGTACACTTCTGCAATCATTCGTTTGCAGCCCTAATGAAGAAGTATGGCGTCACCCACAAGGTCTCAACACCGTATCACCCTCAAACGAGTGGCCAAGAGGAAGTGTCCAATCGGGAAGTAAAGGCGATATTGGAAAAAACGGTAAATCCTAACCGTAAAGATTGGTCCAGCAAATTGAATGATGCGCTGTGGGCCTATCGGACCACATACAAGACCCCGATTGGCATGTCTCCCTTCCGGCTTGTTTTTGGAAAAGGCTGCCACCTACCAGTGGAATTGGAGCATAAAGCATTCTGGGCTATTAAGCAGATGAACCTGAACTTCGATGATGCTAGAATACATAGGAAGCTTCAGCTAAGTGAATTAGAGTAGTTGCGAAATGAGGCCTTCGACAGTGCTCGTATCTATAAGGAAAAGACCAAAGCTTTCCACGACAAGCGCAGTTAGCCCAAGGACTTTCACATCGGATAGGAAGTCCCCCTCTTTGACTCCCGGCTCAGACTAATGCTAGGTAAGTTGCGTTCAAGATGGACTGGACCATTTATTATTACTAACGTTTTTCCTCATGGTGCAGTTGAAATCCAGCACCCAGAACGGCAGGATCCGTTCAAGGTAAATGGCCACCGCCTCAAACACTACTTCAAGGACCTCTCTAATCCAAGCGCAGTCAACCCTGCAACTCCGCATGCGCCCAGCTCCTAGAATGACAACCTCGTCTTGCCTAGACGTTAAATAAAACGCTCCTCGGTGGCAGCCTAGCCCTGGTTTGTATTTCTCACTTCCTTTTCTGTTTCTGCTCGTTATATCTCTCAAACCTTTCTACTATTGTCATGCTTACTGCTTATCACATTGAGGACAATGTTCAGTTTAGGTTTGGGGGTGTGGATTTAAAATTTTGCATATAGAAACAAGTAGGTTTGGGGGTGATACACGGCCAGGACATTTAAATTTCTGCTTGTGATTAGTATGATAACTTGTTAATAGGAATGTATATGCTAAGTTAACTATCTTTGCTTTACTAAGAGTCATGCCATGGTCAAGTAGTTCATAATTTGCACTTCACAATGCCATGTTTTAAGTGATTAAGTGAACGAAATAACTGAATTTGAGTGAACCTTAGAAAATTAGTGGAGACTACACTGTGAGATCTTTGAGCCTAATTGCCATTCTTTCTGAGGGATATACTTGTGTCTACTCTTAAATACTCATCACTTTTGTTCTTAATTGTTGATCTCATTACATCATATTTGCATTGAATTTTAAAGAACTAACATCATTTAGATACTCTTGATTTAATGTGTGGTTTGCCATAAGAAGTGATGTAGGCTATGTGTGCTTTAACCTCTAAATGCCGTATCCTACCCAATTGCATGCTCCCTAAGCCAATTTCGAAGCCAAACACTCAACCTTTTCTTTCATCACCCAAAGTATAACCTATCTGAAATACTTAGTCATTCATCACAGCCATACCCTATAACCTCAGTTTGTGCTAAGATTGCCGTAAATGAGATTCATGGTGAGAATGAGAGGTGAAAGCAGATGCTGCCCAATTCAAAGGACATTGGCGTCAGTTGAAAGTTCAAAAGTAAAGAAAAGCTTTACAAATTGAAAGCTGCACAAAAATTTGTGGAAATCATTGCATGAACTTGGTTCAATTCAATTGAAAAGAAAGAAAAGAAAAAAAAAATGTTCAAATCAAAAGAAAGAAAGAAACGTTGAGAAAAAGTGAAAAACAAAGTGAATTGAGCCAAGTGAGCCAAGAGCCTCAAAACAAGCCACAAGAGCCACAAAATAAGTCATCAAGAAAGCACAATGGCGTGGGCCTTAAGAAAGGATTCAGTTCAGAAATTCCAAGTTCAAGTCATGACTTCTCATGCCTTGGCACATCTCAGGTTCTTTGAATCCCATCCTTCCTTGCTAAACCCCAAAGCTTAGCCCCATTACAACCTAAAAAGGAAGACCTAACTGATCTTATGGACAATCATGCTGAGGATTAAGGTACGTATCTATGTTCTTAAAGTTCAATTCCTTTCATGAGATCTTTATTTCCATAAAGTGCTATTCTTCATTGTTACTCATATGTGATTGAATTTGTATTTCATAACATAAACTCATCACATATGCTTGAAAAGAGTGTAAGCCTAGGATCTTGTGCGAATTGAGAGTTGACTACTGAGGATTAGAGTCGAGGCGAAATCTTTCTAGGGCACTTAGATGAAGTTGTTTTCAAACTTGATCACCTGGAAATATTGGTATTTATACACGTACACCTTCACATGACACTCACGGCTATGGCATTCCTTTTAGTTCTGCAAAGCATGTCTACTTACTTTGATTCTTATTAGCTTGTTAAGAGTACTATATCTAGCATCTTTTTGTTTAAGTAAAACGTTTGTGGGTATCGTACTGTTATAACCCTCAGGAGACAAAACTCCTCCTACTAGGTGAACCTAGGGGTTTAAATGTTCTATCTTAACTAAAATCGAGTCTTTTCATTTTGTTAGCGTTTGTTTTTCTCAGCGACTAGCAAAAGATAGGTTTGGGGGTATTTGATCAGTCATTATTTATGCATCATTTTGATGTCTTTATATGCCTCTGTTACATGTCTTTTGAATGATTTCGTGCGGTCAACTGTAGAAAATTATCAATCTTATGAGACTTGTGCAGAGTTAGAAAGATAGGTAAAATCTGGAAAGAACACAAAAAGAATGACTCAAATCAGAGTCCAGATGAAGGAGATATCCTCATTTCAATATCAGGTCCTGAACGGAGTCCTGAGTGCGCCAGTGCGCCTATTTTGGGCCACTGGCCAAGTACCTCATATCAGGGCCTCCGGGTCTCAAACCTATATTTCATGACATCAAGGTCAAGTCCTAGAAGTGCCAAGGTCGCGCCAAGGCAGGTCGAGGACATGTCCCAAGAACTCCCATCCGAGCCAAGATGTGCGCCTAAGCCGGGGGTCCCTGTTCCGCCAGCGGTAGATCAGAGGTTCTCCTTATGCGCTAAGCCTGACAACGTTTGCGCCAAGCCTGAATAAAGATGGGCTTCTACTATACTCATGATGTGCTTCAAAAGCGCAGTCCCAGATCTTGATTACTAAGACAGTCCAAAATCCGAGTTTGGCCAACTTGTGTTCCCACTTGCCAGCTTTCATTCACACTCCCAGCCGTGTTTTGATTGGTTCTAATAGATTTAAGGACTTTGTAATTAATTAAAAGTACAATAACTTTCCCTATCCTTATAGGACATGGTTTTACCAATCCTTATAGAATAAGGTTTTACCAATCCTTATAGGACAAGGTTTTCCCTTTGTCTATAAAAGGGAGCCTTTGTTCAGTGTTTTGGGAGAGGAGAATCAGGCAGGAGGAGGAGATAATTAGCTAGAGGCTTTTTTGGGAGATACAGAGACACCTTAGCCACAAATAGTATTTTGGTTTTTTAGAGTTTTACGTTAAAGCTTGGTTCTTCCCGAAGTAGAGTGTGTTGGACGTGAACCTTGGAGAAGAAGGTTCTGCCGTGTCTTCTGCTGCACCTGCTCTTCACAATATCTTCTGTACCCTTATTTTCATTGTTTAGTCATTATTTATGCATCATTTTAATGTCACCTAGTGCCCTTTTACATGTCTTTTGAATGATTTTGTGGCATCTGATCAGTCGTTATTTATGCATCATTTTGATGTCTTTATATGCCTCTCTTACATGTCTTTTGAATGATTTCGTGCCATCAATAGTACAAAATGATAAATGCTGTGAGACTTGTGCAGATTTGGAAAGATAGGTAAAATCTAGAAAGAACGCAAAAAGAATGACTCAAATAAGAGTCCAGATGAAGGAGATGTCCTCATTTCAATATCAGGTCCTCAACGGAGTCCTGAGTGCGCCAGTGCGCCAGTGCGCCTATTTTGGGCCACTGGCCAAGTACTTCATATCAGGCCCTCCGGGTCTCAAACCTGTGTTTAATAACATCAAGGTTAGGCCCTAGAAGTGCCAAGGTCGCGCCAAGGCAGGTCGACGACATGTCCCAAGAACTCCCATCAGAGCCCAGATGTGCGCCTAAGCCCGGGGTCCCTGTTCCGCCAGCAGTGGATCCCTCTGTGCTCAGCCTGACAACATTTACACCAAGCCTGAATGAAGATGCGCTTCTACTATACTCATGATGTGCTTCAAAAGCGCAGTCCCAGATCCTGATTACGAAGACAGTCCAAAATACAAGTTTGGCCAGCTTGCGTTCCTACTTGCCAGCTTGCATTCACACTCCCAGCCGTGCTCTGATTGGTTCTAATAGATTTAAGGACTTTGTAATTAATTAAAAGTACAATAACTTTCCCTATGCTTATAGGACATGGTTTTACCAATCCTTATAGAATATGGTTTTACCAATCCTTATAGAACAAGGTTTTCCCTTTGTCTATAAAAAGGGAGCCTTTGTTAAGTGTTTTGGGGGAATTAGAATCAGGAAAAGAGGAGGCAGAGACAGAGAGAATTCCGTTTTGGTTTTCTAGAGAATTAGGGACGATATTTTGATAGATAATATTTTACACATAGATTATTGGACGTGGAGCTTGGAGAAGAAGGCTATGACGTATCTTCTGCTGCACATGTTCTTAACAATCTCTTCTGTACCCTTATTTTCATTATTGCAATTTACTTATGATTTCAATTATATTTGTTTCAATTTCAGTTATGTGTGAGTAGTCATTAGGATTAGGGCTGCTTGAAGCCCTAGCCATGTTAGCTTGTTGATTGGATTTCTGGCTTTTGATTATGATTGCTATGCATGCTGAATAAGTTGGATTACTATGCTTAATGACCTTAATTTATGCCTATAAGATTAGCTGCCTTGTTTTCATATAATTATAGATCTAATTGCTTGAGTGACCGTCATATCATCTTGTGATTTGGAGCATCGAAAGTATTCTTACTTGTAATCATAACTCATAACGACCTAGGATTGCATGTCACTTTGCTAGGCTAATGTGGTGTCATTAAATTCTCTTTAAACTTCATGCATCATCTTAAAAGGTAGGTGATAGATGTTCTAGGCATATGCCCTGTTTAGAACATGCTAAGTAAGAGGGAACAAGATGTGTCTAGTGAACCAACGCCCGGTCCTAGGCACGGGCACCTAATTCAGAAAATGCATAGTAATTAGGTCAAGGAAATCTGGTTAAGAGCTATAATTGGTTAGAGTGGATAGTAAGCCTAAATTCGCCTTAGTTAATAATCAATCAACTATTAATTCTTGCATTGTTATTTTCTGCATTTTATTTTGCTTGTCTTTAAATTTCAGTTCTCACATCATAAACCCCCCCCCCCCCTGCGTGTGTGTGTGTGTGTGTTTTCACTAAGTTAATAAATCTGAACTAAAGTGGTCATAACGTTGATACAAGTCCTCGAGGGATCGACTCTTGCTGTGCTACTATACTATTCTTATCGATTTGTGCACTTGCAAGGATTTTATAACTGTTAGAATTGAATTGCATATTTCTTGCTCTTTAATTTTACCAACACTACTCTCTAAGTTATGATCAAATCATGGTATGTGATCCGAACCTTGTATTTCTGATTTAAAACCTAATCTAGTCAAGGTATGTAACTCAGACTAAGCACCAGAAATCCATCAAGCTCAAGACATGTTCAACTAATCAACTAAGTCTATTATGCATGGTATGTGCCATCGAATGTTAGTCATTCTATGTACAGATCCATTAGAACTAAAGGATGGTATGTGCCCTTAATCCTAATTTAGATATGCATATTCCAATGGTGATCAAGCATCAAAACAAGCATATTCAATTATGCATAATAAACAGAAACAGAAATCAGAATAGAACTTGAATGACTGAAATTCTTATTAACTCCAAATAATCATGTTCAGTTACAACACAACCCTAGGATGAAGTACTTAGCCACTAGACATGTTCATAAAAATCACAGCAAATAAATTACACATGAAAGAAAAGTAAATAAATTACATCACAACCCTTGAAGAAAGACACAACCAATCCTTGACTTGTCTCCACTGAACTTCTATTCTTCAAAGAGGAAGATAATTTGTGCAAGGATTCAATGGGAAGATGCTGGGATTTGATGAATTGAGAGGGGCTAAGGGGAATGGAGGGATGTGTTTAGGATTGTGTGGAATGAAGAGAAAATGGTAGAAGATGGAGGCTAGGTCAGATTGTATGTTTCTGGTGTTGTGGAATGAAGAGAAAATAAGATGGAGGCTAGATCTGATTTCTTGGTTCTTTGTAAGCTAGGTCACGAATGAGCGCTAAGATAGTCTTTAAATAGAGAAAAAGGAGGGGCATTTTAGTTCATGAACAATAATCGCATACACTAGTCACGTGAACAGTACCCATGTTAATAGTGTTAGCTCCAATTGATTTATTCCTTGCTGCCTAAGTATTCTTCCTTGCAAACCAAGATCTTCGTAGGATTATGGGCAATCAAATCAGTTCTATAATCATCTTTTTCAGTCCGAGCTAGTTCTCTTTGATTTTGAAACACTTCGAGTTCCATTAGCTCCATTGGCTCCAAGATTCTACGCATCTGCACATCTTGCACAAACCATGTAAAATGCAACTTATTTGACTCAAAAGCTTAGGAAAAGACTAGAATTCAAAGAAAAGAATGTATAGAAAACTTGAGTGATTCTATACTTATCAACCCCCAAACCTGACTTTTGCTCGTCCTCGAGCAAAACAAAAATAAGACACGGACCTAGATAGATCCTTTAAACCCCTAGGGCAGCCCTAATAGGAGGAGTTTTGTGTCCTGAGGGTTTACCAGAGACGATACCCACAAACACCATTTAGACTCTCTAAAAAAACAAAGCTTAGTGCACAAATGAATCAAGGTAATAGAAATCAATGATAACTGAAGCATACCTTCACTACCTTAAAGCAGCCAATTCTAGAACTCAATTAGCTTGCAAATCAACCCAACCGTCCAAGCCTCATAACTTCATAAGCACCATACTCAAGAGAAGGAAGATAGAATTTGTCTCAACTCTAGTTCTCACTAATTTCACTCATACTCAAAACCTAAGGCTTATCACTCTTTCAAGCATATGTGAACGAGTTTATGTAATAGAAATCAAGTTACTTCACATATAAACATTAGGAACAAAAACACAATTTATGGATATGATCTCAAGGAAAGGAATTGAAAACTAAGAATTAGAGATACCATTTGAACTTACCATCAGTCATGAACTTCCCCAAAGATCAGCTAGGTCTTTGCTTAGGGTTGTAATGTCAGGCTAGCTTGAGGGCTAGTGAAAGAAAGGATAGGGCAGAAAAGAACTTAAGAACATACCAATCACATTGAAAGTACATGGCAAGGCATGATGATTATGAATACTTAAGCTACTTCTCTTTGTTGTTTGGATTGGACAATGTTTCATTTGATGTAACAACCCATTTATTTAATTATGCGATTTTCGTAATTTATTTTAGAAATGAACGATTTTACCCTTGGTTTTAATAGAGGCTCAGAGGTCACTTTTTGTTTGGAAATACTTTTGGTAGTTTTTCTTGGACATTTGCGTAGGTCTCGAACTCAAGAATTTGTAGAGGAGTGGCATGCGAAAATAAGAGTCCGTATGAGAGAGCTATGGGTCCAGAAGTTTAAAGGGTAATTGCGTCATTTGGCGGGTCCGGAAATTTTTAAGTCCATTTTACTAGAATTGGGGGGATTAATTCCTCTCTCTCTCTCACTTCAATACTCTCTCTCTCACTTCGATACTCTCTCTCCTAAACCCACAAGAACCAAAACCCATCCCCCTTGTGACCTTCGTTTTCGACCAAACCAAGAAAAACTAACACCACCATCATCTTCCTCATTTGATTCTAAGCTCAACCATACTAGCCATTGAGGTTGACAGCGTTTGGAGAAGGAGTTAGGAAGGTGAACAGTAAACTGCCTCCTTTTCGGCCAATTTTCGGTCACCACAGGTGCGTTTTCTCAATTTAGACTCCATATTTAGATTCATTGGCTCGAGTAGATAGATTTCCATTATTAGAACATCGAATTTGGTTGAGAAATGAGTGAGTTAGGAAGCTTTGAAAAACCGGGTGGTTATCGAGTTTCCGGCCAGCCAACCGATGGCGCCAGCGAGGGGAGGTAGAGGGCGACTGAACTACACAGTCGCACCCCCTAGGAAGGGCACAAAACTCGGGGCGACGTGTGGGGTGTGTGTGGCCTTCCTCAGGCTCCGACGACTCGCATTTTCAAGTTTTCGACGTTCTGGACCCGTTGGCGCAGGTTTCGGGTCAATTAGGGCTCGTGTAGGGGCTGTTTTGGACATCCAAAATCGATTCATTTCTCATTAGGATGTGTGAATACTCCCAGGGCTTAGGGGATCGAATTGTAAGTTTTCAATTATTATTTTGCAACCCCAATTGTTACTTTTGACATGTGATACTGATCCGGGGACAACAGAGGAGCGTACATCTCAAGGTTGACCTTATTTGGACTTCCAGTTAGTGGATTTTAATTTTCAAATCATAATGCATGCATAAATTGTGTTTTTGAATAAACTCCTATTCAATGTGAATTTTGGTAAATTAGAATAATTATTCTAAAATGATTTATTATCTTTTATGAATTCTCAGAAATTTAGAATACTTATTCTAATAGCTTATTATGGATGATGAGTTTTCGATAATGACTTGAAAATGATTTTGAGCATTGAGCTTGGTTATGAGGTTTTGGGCTATGGCCCGGTTTTATGGATTTTAGTGTTACAAATTTTGGCTTCGATCGAGTTTATGATTTTGGGCTAAGGCCCAGGATTTTGATTTATTGGATTTTGGGCTTTTGGCCCAGATTTTCTATGATTTTGGCTTAGGCCGGGTATACAGGATTTCAAATTGGATTTCGGATTTACGTTACGGTTTTCACTATATATACATTCCTTGGTTATTATAGAATTTCTCCTACCGCATGACTTCCAGGTATTTTCGGTCATGCGTGTTAGTTTCCGGTACATGACTTTGAGGTATTTTCGGTAATGTATTTGTGAGGTATTTCTGACACATGACTTTGAGGTACTTTCAGTCATGTGACCGCATCACTTTGAGGAATTTTCGGTCATGCGTGTACATCTCCAACACATGACTTTGAGGTATTTTGGGTCATGTGCTCGTTGAGTTTATCTACGCGCATAGTACAAGGTTATGTCCACATATCTTTGAGGTAATTTTGGATATGTGGAGAGAAGGTCCCCAGGTCGGACCTCTCGGGTTTTAGCCATTGCTTTGAGGTATTTTTGGCAGTGGTTAGGAGATCATATCCCCGGGTTGGACGGCCCAGGATATTGAGCTTTGGCTCGGGATCACGTTAGAGGATGGTGGCATATTTTCATGGTTTAAAATATCCAGGTTTTTTCATGATTTTAAGCTCCTTCAAGAAGAATTTCAAAGCATGGCTATGGACCACGAGTTGTTTTTACATCGACATGGATTTACGTGGGTACCACCGGGTTTTTAAATTAATAAACGGATTTCTAGTAAGTTCTTTGTATTTATTTTACTTGATTGACAATTTTTAAAAATGATTTTTACATTATGCATGCATGATTTTACTTATGGAAGGAAAAAGGTATGATTTCCTCGGAAATTGTGGTTTAAATTATTATTATTTTATCCACTCACATTTTTCCTTTTTTTGCATTCCCTCTAGGCCATTACGTTTGACGAGGGCACTTTCCGAAGCGAAGGAATCCCTTCCTAGCTACGCTGCTATCGTACCTTTTCGAGTAGGGTTTGTTGGACTTGCAAAATCTAATTTTGCAACCTAGTTGCACTAGTTAACCATTTGGGATTATTTGTAAATTATTCCGTAATTTGGTTGTTTTGGACTTGGAGTTGATTGGTTGTGACTTTGATCTGGACTGATTGGGTATTAGGTTAGTATTTAAATCCTTCGTCTGATAGGTGGAAGACGGTTTGATCAAATTACAGGGGAGATTCTACGAAATTTTCGGTAGAATTCTTGTAGAGTAATTACGAAGTGGTAAGGGTATTTTAGGATTTATTTTGAGTTGTCAGGGGTTGTCAGACGGGAGTAGGGATTTTCATGGATTTCGAGGGGAAATTCGGAAAGGGTCCAATCATTTGATCCTGATAGCTACCTTGTGAGTGATGTTGTACTTCCTCAAGAGAGCTACAAATGGTTTGTTACAAAAGTGGCTACCACCATAACTGTTGATAGCCCTAGGTGTGCCAAACCTTGTGAAATAAAGTCCTTTAAGAAGCTCAACACAATTTTGTGATCATAGGTACTTGTAGCTATAGCTTCCACCGACTTTGAAACATAATCTGCAACAACAAGAATGTAAGTATAACCAAAAGAAGGGGGAAAGGGCCCCATGAAATCTACACCCCACATGTCAAAGAGCTCCACCACTAGGATGTTATTCAATGGCATCATGTGTCTCCAGCTAATGTTTCCCACCCTTTGGTACTTATCACACTTAGCACAAAAGTTAAAAGCATCTTTAAACAAGGTATGCCAAATGAAACCAGATTGCAAAACCTTAAGAGCCGTCTTTTTGGCTCCAAAATGTCCTCCACATGCTAAGGTATGGCTGTGTAGCAGAATGCTCTCTTGTTCTTCCTCTGGAACACATATTCTAATGATCAAGTCTAGGCAATGCTTGTACAAGTAGGGATCAATCGAAAGGTAGTGTTTTGCCATGGATAGAAACTTTTTCTTTTCCGGGAAGGTTAGTTCTTTACGAATATAACCAGAAACATTGTAATTGACAAAATCTGCATACCAAGGTTTTTTGGAATGAATAGAGAATAGCTACTCATCGGGAAAGAAATCATTGATGGGGTGCATGGCATTGGAAGGCTCTTGGTGAACAACTCTGCTCAAGTGGTCAGCCACCACATTCTCACTTCCCTTCTTGTCTCTAATTTATAAACAAAATTCTCGTAGCAACAAAATCCAGAGCATCAATCTTGGCTTCGCATCTTTCTTGGTGAGCAAGTAACGGAAGGCTGCATGATCTGAATAGACTATGGCCTTGGATCCAACTAGATATGATCTAAACTTCTCCATAGCAAAGACGCCCTCCAACAATTCCTTCTCAGTAGTAGAATAGTTAATTTGAGCATCATTCAATGTTCTACTTGCGTAATAGATCACAAGGGCAGCTTATCAACTCTCCAGCCTAGAATAGCTTCAATGGCATAATCTGAAGTATCACACATCACCTCAAATGGTAGAGACCAATCTGGAGTCATGATGATTGGGGCTGAAGTCAATTCCTATTTCAATCACAGAAATGCTTCTAAAGAAGCATCATCAAATTCAAAGGTGGAATTTTTAGCTAGAAGATTGCAAAGATGCCTAGTAATCTTGGAAAAGTCTTTAATGAAACGTCTATAAAACCCAGCATATCCAAGAAAACTCCTAACATATTTGACACTTGCATGGGGCGTAAGATTAGATATTATATCTATCTTAGCCTTATCAACTTCAATTCCCTTACCAGATATCACATGACCTAAAACAATCCCTTTCCTAACCATGAAATGACACTTCTCCCAGTTTAAGGTCAGAGTAGTTTCTTAACACCTGTTAAGCACTAATGAAAGATGATAGAGGCATTCATCAAAAGAAGAACCAAAAACTGAAAAGTCATCCATAAATACCTCTACAGACCTTTCCACCATGTCTGAGAAGATTGCTGTCATGCATCTTTGAAAGGTTCCTGGATCATTACACAATCCGAATGGCATCCTCCTATAAGCAAATGTACCGAAAGGGCAAGTGAAAGTTTTCTTCTTTTGATCTTCCGGAGCAATGGGAATCTGAGTATAACCTGAATAACCATCAAGAAAATAATAGAAATCATGACCAGATAATCGTTCAAGCATTTGATCAATAAAAGGTAAAGGGAAGTCATCCTTTTTAGTGGATGTGTTCAATTTTCTATAATCAATGCAAACTCTCCATCCCATGACAGTCCTTGTAGGCACCAATTCGTTATGTTCATTCTTCACCACAATGATTCCAGACTTTTTTGGAACAACTTGAATTGAACTTACCCATTTTGAATCTGAAATGGGGTAAATGATTCCCACATCAAGTAACTTCAACACCTTTGCCCTTACTACCTATTTTAAGTTAGGATTGAGCCTTCGCTGAGCTTCATGAGTTGGCTTGATCTTCTCGTCCATTAGAATTTGATGCATGCATGTGGAGGGGTTGATTCCTTTAATGTCTACTATGGTCCATCCAATGGTTGTCTTATGCTCTCGTAGTACCTCAATCAAACTTTCCTCTTCATCTTTTGTTAGATCTGCAACAACAATAAGTGGAAGTGAATCATTATCACCCAAATAAACATATTTAAGTTCAGTAGGGAGAGGTATAAGTTCACGTTTAGGAGGGGTGACAGTAGAAGGCTCCAATTTTGTTGAGAAGGACCTAGAGGCTCATTGGGTGGTCTGAACTGATGAGTGTATGGTATATATATCTCTAGGGCAGCAGCAACTTCTTTCAATTCCTCATCATCTGATTCTCCTTCTCCTTGATTAAGAATAGTTCCTAGAGCGTCATTGAGCTTCTAATGCACCATCTTAGTAGAAACAATGGGATCCAACATATCAATAGATCAAAAAGTCTCTAACGAACTAGAGAAATGAGCTAAAGCATCAAAAACTTTGAATTGGACAGTTTCACCTAGAACGGTCATGGAAAGAGTGCCATCTTTCACTCGAATGACTGTATCAGCCTTGGCCATGAAGGGTCTACCAAGTAGAATGAGATCCTCACAATTTCCTTTTGAACTCTCCTCCATGTCTAAGACAACAAAATTTGCAGGCACAATTAAATTACCAACTTGAACTAGAATATTTGGGGTACTTGGCAGTGTAGTCAGCAAGTTTGAGTCTAATGCTTGTCCTCTTCATCTCTTCTAAGCCAAGCTTCTTGTAAACAGAGAATGGCATGAGATTAATGCTTGATCCTAGGTCCAACATAGCTCTGCCCACTTCTTTCCTTTCAATGGTTATGGGGACATCGAAACTGCCCGGGTCCTCTAGCTTAGGTGGAAGCTTTCTTTGCAAGATAGCACTTACAATCTTGGATAACCTCACCTCTCCATTTGGGGAAAAGTTGAGCTTATGTGAGCTATGAATTTCCCATACGCCGGAATCTGTTCTATAACATTAAGTAAAGGCAAGTTAATAGAAACTTTACTCAAAATGTCATAAATTTGTTGGAAGGCCTTATCTTGCTTTAGGGTTTAGGGTTTATCTTGTTGGAAGGCCTTATCTTGCTTTGCTTTCTTCAAACGTCTAGGAAATGGTAGAGGAGGCACATAAGGGGTTGGAGGGATTTCTCTATCCTTTTTCTGGCACAAACTTGTCATCATTCCTCTTATGGAGCTTAAAAGGGTTATTATCATCAATAGAGGAAGAATGAGATAGATTGGGTGAATTTGACAGATTCCTGAATTGTGCCTTTAGCCTTTGTTCAACATTGGGATTTGGATGCTCCTCCTCCTCATCATCTTCAACATTCACAACATCATGGTTCGAAGGAGAATCAACTTGATTATTATAAACCTTCCCGGACCTTAATGTTGTTATTACCATAGCTTGCTCTTGCCCTCTAGGATTCACCACGGTTTGGCTTGGAAATTTTCCTTGCTCTCTCTGCCCAATAGTTTCAGCAGGTTGCCTAATCTGAGTCTTAAGCTTGGTGATAGAAGCTCGTGTGTTAAGTTCAAGTCTCATAGTCGAATCTGCCAAACTTTTCACCATCTCCTCCAAGGATTGATGTGATTGAGATTGAGCTTGGGGTGGTGGTTGTGAGTCTCATAATGGGCTGAATTCGCTTGGTTCTGATTATTTCTCCATGAGAAATTTGGGTGATTTCTCCAACCAGGGTTGTATGTGTTTGACTAAGAATCATTCCTTGGACCTTGGTTGTAGGAATTAACCAAATTAACTTGCTCTTGCATGAATTCTGGATATGCCTCACCAAATGGACAAGTTTGAATGCCATGATCAGTAGCCTCACAAAGGGAACACACCTCCTTTGTAGGGCCTCTTGAGTTTAGTGCAAGGAGATCATCCAACTTCTTCTCTAACTTAGAAATCTGCGCACTTGAATGAATCCCATTAGAACTACTAACATCATAAACACCATGTTTACCTTTAGTATCCGTATGTTGTGTCTCTCTTGGTATGGTTTCAAAAAGGTCTTGAAGCTCTTGTGCACTAGCTCCTTTAATAGAACCGCCTGAAAAGTTAGTCACCGTGTTCTGACCTGCATGGGTTAGTCCTTTATGAATGAATTTTTTAGTTAGAATAGAAGGTAATCCATGATGAGGACATTGAATTAGCAAGCCATTAAACCTTTCCCATGCCTCACAAAATGATTCATTAGGTTGTTGTGTGAATGCAAGGATCATGTCTCTCAATACATCTGTCTTCTGAGTTGATAAGTACTTCTCCAAAAACTTCTCCTGCACCTTCTCCCATGAATCCAACGAACTAGGCTTCAAAAGTATTGAACCAATCATTTGCCTTGTCCTTAAGAGTGTAAGGGAACATTATGATCCTCAATGGTGCTTCAGTTATATCGGCCAAAGGAAGAGAACCAACCACGGTAATCAATTACTTTAAATGAGTTAATGGATCTTCATTTGGCAAACCGTATAAAGAAAGTAGCATATATTGAGATGGGATAATTTCAGCTCATAATTTCGAGCTGCTATTGGCAAGACAATGCATGATAAGGTGGATGGGATAGATGGGACATCAAGATCCCTCATAACTGTGTTAGGTGCCAAAGCCATTTCTACTTCTTATTCTTGTTCTTGTTCTGAAGTTAAATCTGAAATAGAATTTGAAAGGGATATCGATTCAATGGGCACTGCTAAAGTGCATAAAGTCTCGACAACAGCCTCCTTTGCTCATTGATACTCTCCTTCAAGCAGGTCGGATGTTTGTGAGAGGTCCCGAAGTGGATTGAGTTGAGTTGAGAATCCTTTATGGCTTAACCTCTTGATTTGCTCCCATAAGGCTCGCTTGACATAAACTACCTAGACACAAAGGAATTAAACAGATTAAAACATGAAAACTAAAATAAAGACGAATAGGGTAACTAAAGGCACGTCCTAGGGATAGAACTTTCGTTCAATCCCCGGCAACGACGCCAAAATTTGTTATGCTTGCAATAGAACAAGGCCACACAATAGTACAACCAGGTAAGTGCAAGGTCGATCCCACAGGGATGGAAGCAGATCTTCTTTAGTTAAGTGCTTAGAAAGCCAATTCTTGAAAATTAAGAAGTTATACTCAAGATGAATTTAAATTGAGTTGTTTGAATGTTTTGAAAGTTAAGAAAATGAAATTAACCAAACTAACTATACACAAGTGTTACAACAAGAGTTTAGGACAAGTTAACAAGGAAGGAATGAAAATGACAAAGCTTACAGCTGTGAACGAGTTATGGGCACCTAGGGCAGTGATTTCACCTAAACAATATAATTCAAAGTGTAACGACCTGGACCAGAAATTAAATTATTTTGAGAATTGGACGGGTTCGAGCGTCACTTTTTTACTGGCAGTACTTTTGGGAATTTTTCTTGGGTCGTTGCATATGTCTCGAACTCACGAGATCGTAGACAGGCGGCACGCGGAAAACGGAGACCCGGTGAGTTCGTTACGGGTCTAGAAGTTTCAGGGGCAGTTTGGTAATTTTGGAAAAGTTGGAATTATATATCATATATTTTCTCTCTCCTCAAGGAGGGGTCCATATATTTTTTTCAGTCTCTCTCTCCCCTACCCATTTCTCCCCGTGAGAACACCAAAACCCATTTTCATCGGACGAATTTCAGTCCGATTTGACCGAAACTAAGGCCGGGAGGATCTTCCCCGTGACCCCACGAGTCTTTTGGTGTAATCATCGGAGCGGGAGCACCGCCGTAGGCGACGGACGGAGGAGGGAGGTGGACCGAATCTTCCCAGTCGTTTTCCAGCCAAACCAGGTACGATCTCGGAACTTTGACCTCATATTTGGATTCCTGGTGAAAACTAGATGAATTTACATGTATGGATCGTGAAAAACGGTCAAGAAATGAAGAAGTTATAAAAGCTTGAAGTTTCGGCCAGAAATGGGGGATTCCGGCAAAACCAGACGGCGGCTGCCGGTTGATCAGTCGTTATTTATGCATCATTTTGAGGTCTTTATATGCCTCTCTTACATGTCTTTTGAATGATTTCGTGCCATCAATAGTAGAAAATGATCAATCTTGTGAGACTTGTGCAGAGTTAGAAAGATAGGTAAAATCTGGAAAGAACGCAAAAAGAATGACTCAAATCGGAGTCCAGATGAAGGAGATATCCTCATTTCAATATCAGGTCCTGAATGGAGGCCTGAGTGCGCCAATGCGCCAGTGCGCCAGTGCGCCAGTGCGCCTATTTTGGGCCACTGGCCAAGTACCTCATATCAGGCCCTCCGGGTCCCGAACTTGTGTTTCATGACATCAAGGTCAAGTCCTAGAAGTGCCACGGTCGCGCCAAGGCAGGTCGAGGACATGTCCCAAGAACTGCCATCCGAGCCCAGAAGTGCGCCCAAGCCGGGGTCCCTGTTCCGCCAGCGGTGGATCCGAGGTTCTCCCTCTGCGCCAAGCATGACAACATTTGCGCCAAGCCTGAACGACGATGCGCTTCTATTATACTCCTAACGTACTTCAAAAGCGCGGTCCCAGATCCTGATTACGAAGACAGTCAAAAATCCAAGTTTGGCCAGCTTGCGTTCCCACTTGCCAGCTTGCATTCACACTTCCGGCCATGCTCTGATTGGTTCGAATAGATTTTAAAGACTTTATAATTAATTAAAAGTAAAATAACTTTCCCTATTCCTATAGGACATGGTTTTACCAATCTGTATAGAACAAGGTTATACCAATCCTTATAGAACAAGGTTTTCCCTTTGTCTATAAAAGGGAGCCTTTGTTCAGTGTTTTGGAGAGATAATTAGCTAAGGACGTTTTTGGTTTCTGGGAAAACAGAGACCTGAGCCACAGAGTTCCGTTTTGGTTTTCTAGAGAATTAGGGACCATATATTTTCGGAGATAATCTTTCACTTAGATTATTGGACGTGGAGCTTGGAGAAGAAGGCCCTGCCGTGTCTTCTGCTGCATCTGTTCTTAACAATCTCTTCTGTACCCTTATTTTCATTATTGCAATTTACTTATGGATTCAATTATACTTGTGTTTATTTCAGTTATGTGTGAGTAGTCATTAGGATTAGGGCTGCTTGAAGCCCTAGCCATGTTAGCTTATTGATTGGATTTCTGGCTCTTGATTATGATTGCTATGCATGCTGAATAAGTTGGATTACCATGCTTAATGAACTTAATTTATGCCTATAAGATTAGCTACCTTGTTTGCATATAATTATAGATGTAATTGCTTGAGTGACCGTCATATCATCTGGTGATTTGGAGCATCGAAAGTATTCGTACTTGTAATCTTAACTCATGACGACCTAGGATTGCATGCCACTTTGCTAGGCTAATGTGGTGTCATTAAATTCTCTTTAAACTTCATGCATCATCTTAAAAGGTAGGTGATAGACGTTCTAGGCATATGCCCTGTTTAGAACATGCTAAGTAAGAGGGAATAAGATGTGTCTAGTGAACCAACGCCAGGTCCTAGGCACGGGCACCTAATTCAGAAAATGCATAGTAATTTGATCAAGGAAATCTGGTTAAAAGCTATAATTGGTTAGAGTGGATAGTAAGCCTTAATTCGCCTTAGTTAACAACCTTTCATTCTTGCATTGTTATTTTCTGCACTTTGATTTACTTGTCTTTAAATTTCAGTTATCACATCATAAACCCCCCCCTGTGTGTGTGTGTGTGTGTTTTTTTATTTAAGTTAACAAATCTGAACTAAATTGGTCATAACGTTGATACAAGTCCTCGAGGGATCGACTCTTGCTGTGCTACTATACTATACTTATCGATTTGTGCACTTGCAAGGATTTTATAACTGTTAGAATTGAATTGCATATTTCTTGCTCTTTAAATCTACCAACAAGTTTTTGGCGCCGTTGCCGGGGACTTGTCCCTCAACGGTGCCCATTAATTCAGATTTAGTTAACTAAATTTTGTATAGTACCTATTTAGATTTCATTTAGATTGTTTACTAACTTTGTTTGTCATCCTTCTCATGTACATATGAACAACTCATACATGGATATGGGACCATGGGATTATGCATACATGGAGACGGGAGCTTGGAACAATCCATACCCAACTTCATTCAATCAGGGGTGGAGCAATCACGAAAACTCAGAACCATACAACCCAGGATGGTGCCAGCAGCCTAATTTCACATGGAACTCCCCACAAACAGTTCCTCACTCCGAACCCACTCCTGACCTCCTACCTACGCTGAGGGCCTTGGAGCAATGCATGGAGGCTTGTAATCAATTCATGGCCGCTTTTTGTGAAGAACAACGAGAGCAAACACATCGCTTGGAGGAGATACTGGAAAAAAGCAAGAGGGTGTTTGAGTTCATTGTATGCCAAACAGAAGAAAGGGCACATCCCCCACCAAGTGAGGCCGTGAATGAAGAGCATAATAAGGACACCACCAAGCTAACACTTCGACAAGTGCTTGCCATGGATGCCATGAATTCCGCCCAAGGCCATGCCGTGACAGCGTCTCCCGATTCTGCTCAGATTGAGCAGTGGGACGCACCCAATTCATACCCTCCAGTATACTCTTCCTTTTATAATGATTCTGATTCTGATTTCATGTCTAACTATACTTCTTTGCCTTGCCCTAACAGATTGGAAAGTAAAATGGAAGAAAGTTGGGAGGAAGGGAATAGGACGGATGATGGTGACAAGGACATCCAGGTCAAACCAATACCCCTGCCCTATGTGCTGCCCAGCAGCAACGCACTGCCCCAAGTTGTGTCCCACAGCCATGACCACGTTCTGCCTACCGCCCTGCCGCAAACCCTGGATCCTGCTGAGTCCCAGGACTTGCAAAATGCCCTGCCGCAGCCACAGCCCAGCGCCACAGAACCTGGACATGTCCAGGGAACGACTTCAATGAGCCAAGCTGCGCCAACTGATTCACTGCAGGGCAAGTCTTTAGCCGCTGCACCAGTACCTTCCCAGCGCGCATCTGAGACGCGCAGCGCTGCGGCCACGCTTCAAGACACATCCACGGCAGAACCCAAGGATCAGCCCGTGCCTCTCAATCTGCTGACAGCCGTGTCTCAGCCCCTGCCCAAGGACAAGGACCCGGTTTTAAAATTCAATACGCTTTCTCAACTCAATCCTGAAACATTTAACTTTCATTTTAATAAGGAAAACTTGGATTTGAATTCTGATTTAGCTCCTAATGCTGTTGAACTTTTCCCGTGCAGGTTCCACCATAAAAACACCAAGAATATGCTAAAGGCACTCAACTTGGTCCCCCTCTTCAAGTTCCGAAGGAAAAATCAACGGAAGGGACCAAGGATGAAGTATAGAACGTACAGGGCACAACGAAAGCTGTTCCCCCACGGGCATTGTCCAAGGAAAACATTCAAGAGTGGACAGCAACTGCTCTCATTCAAATCACTCCTCAATCTCTTTCCCGATAAGTTACGTTCTCGTCGATGGATTCCTTTTTGTGTCTCTAACTTTTTTCTCCATGCTGCAGCGCAGATTCTACAGCAAGAGGCTCATAATCGGTTCCATGTTGACACTGAAATCCTGGGCACACCATCAAATGCCTAGCATGCCAGCCCCGTCTTGCCTAGACGTTAAATAAAGCGCTCCTAGGAGGCAGCCTAGCCCTGGTTTGTATTTCTCACTTCCTTTTCTGTTTCTGCCCGTTATATCTCTCAAACCTTTCTACTGTTGTCATGCTTATTGCTTATCACATTGAGGACAATGTTCAGTTTAGGTTTGGGGGTGTGAATTTAAATTTTACATATAGAAACAAGTAGGTTTGGGGGTGATACACGGCCAGGACATTTAAATTTCTGCTTGTGATTGGTATGATAACTTGTTAATAGGAATGTATATGCTAAGTTAACTATCTTTGCTTTACTAAGAGTCATGCCATGGTCAAGTAGTTCATAATTTGCACTTCATAAATGCCATGTTTTAAGTGATTAAGTGAACGAAATAACTGAATTTGAGTGAACCTTAGAAAATTAGTGGAGACTACCCAGTGAGATCTTTGAGCCTAATTTCCATTCTTTCTGAGGGATATACTTGTTTCTACTCTTAAATACTCATCACTTTTGTTCTTAATTGTTGATCTCATTACATCATTTTTGCATTGAATTTTAAAGAACTAACATCATTTAGATACTCTTGATTTAATGTATGTTTTGCCATAAGAAGTGATGTAGGCTATGTGTGCTTTAACCTCTAAAGGCCTTATCCTACCCTATTGCATGCTCCCTAAGCCAATTTTGAAGCCAAACACTCAACCTTTTCTTTCATCACCCAAAGTATAACCTAACCCAAAATACTTAGCCATTCATCACAGCCATACCCTATAACCTCAGTTTGTGCTAAGGTTGCCACAAATGAGATTCATGGTGAGAATGAGAGGTGAAAGAAGATGATGCCCAATTCAAAGGACATTGGCGTCAATTGAAAGTTCAAAAGTAAAGAAAAGATTTACAAGTTGCAAGCTGCATGAAAATTTGAGGAAATCATTGCATGATCTTGGTTCAATTAAATTCAAAGACGAACATAAACAAAAAAAACGTTCAAATCAAAAGAAAGAAAGAAACGTTGAGAAAAAGAAGGAAAAAAATAAGTGAAAAACAAAGTGAATTGAGCCAAGTGAGCCAAGAGCCTCAAAATAAGCCACAAGAGCCTCAAAATAAGCCACAAGAGCCACAAAATAAGTCATCAGGAAAGCACAATGTTGTGGGCCTTAAGAAAGGATTCAGTTCAGAAATTCAAAGTTCAATTCATGACTTCTCATGCCTTGGCACAACTCAGGTTCTTTGAATCCCATCCTTCCTTGCTAAACCCCAAAGCTTAGCCCCAATACAACCTAAAAAGGAAGACCTAACGGATCTTATGGACAATCATGCTGAGGATTAAGGTACGTATCTATGTTCTTAAAGTTCAATTCCTTTCATGAGATCTTTATTTCCATAAAGTGCTATTCTTCATTGTTACTCATATGTGATTAAATTTGAATTTCATAACATAAACTCATCACATATGCTTGAAAAGAGTGTAAGCCTAGGATTCTTGTGTGAATTGAGAGTTGCCTAGTGAGGATTAGAGTCGAGGCGAAATCTTTCTAGGGCACTTAGATGAAGTTGTTTTCAAACTTGATCACCTGAAAATATTGGCATTTATACACGTACACCTTCACATGACACTCACGGCTATGGCATTACTTTTAGTTCTGCAAAGCATGTCTACTTACTTTGATTCTTATTAGCTTGTTAAGAGTACTATATCTAGCATCTTTTTGTTTAATAAAACGTTTGTGGGTATCGTACTGTTATAAGCCTCAGGAGACAAAACTCCTCCTACTAGGTGAACCTAGGGGTTTAAATGTTCTATCTTAACTAAAATCGAGTCTTTTCATTTTGTTAGCATTTGTTTTGCTCAGGGACTAGCAAAAGATAGGTTTGGGGGTATTTGATCAGTCGTTATTTATGCATCATTTTGAGGTCTTTATATGCCTCTCTTACATGTCTTTTGAATGATTTCGTGCCATCAATAGTAGAAAATGATCAATCTTGTGAGACTTGTGCAGAGTTAGAAAGATAGGTAAAATCTGGAAAGAACGCAAAAAGAATGACTCAAATCGGAGTCCAGATGAAGGAGATATCCTCATTTCAATATCAGGTCCTGAATGGAGGCCAGAGTGCGCCAATGCGCCAGTGCGCCAGTGCGCCAGTGCGCCTATTTTGGGCCACTGGCCAAGTACCTCATATCAGGCCCTCCGGGTCCCGAACTTGTGTTTCATGACATCAAGGTCAAGTCCTAGAAGTGCCACGGTCGCGCCAAGGCAGGTCGAGGACATGTCCCAAGAACTGCCATCCGAGCCCAGAAGTGCGCCCAAGCCGGGGTCCCTGTTCCGCCAGCGGTGGATCCGAGGTTCTCCCTCTGCGCCAAGCATGACAACATTTGCGCCAAGCCTGAACGACGATGCGCTTCTATTATACTCCTAACGTACTTCAAAAGCGCGGTCCCAGATCCTGATTACGAAGATAGTCAAAAATCCAAGTTTGGCCAGCTTGCGTTCCCACTTGCCAGCTTGCATTCACACTTCCGGCCATGCTCTGATTGGTTCGAATAGATTTTAAAGACTTTATAATTAATTAAAAGTAAAATAACTTTCCCTATTCCTATAGGACATGGTTTTACCAATCTGTATAGAACAATGTTATACCAATCCTTATAGAACAAGGTTTTCCCTTTGTCTATAAAAGGGAGCCTTTGTTCAGTGTTTTGGAGAGATAATTAGCTAAGGACGTTTTTGGTTTCTGGGAAAACAGAGACCTGAGCCACAGAGTTCCGTTTTGGTTTTCTAGAGAATTAGGGACCATATATTTTCGGAGATAATCTTTCACTTAGATTATTAGACGTGGAGCTTGGAGAAGAAGGCCCTGCCGTGTCTTCTGCTGCATCTGTTCTTAACAATCTCTTCTGTACCCTTATTTTCATTATTGCAATTTACTTATGGATTCAATTATACTTGTGTTTATTTCAGTTATGTGTGAGTAGTCATTAGGATTAGGGCTGCTTGAAGCCCTAGCCATGTTAGCTTATTGATTGGATTTCTGGCTCTTGATTATGATTGCTATGCATGCTGGATAAGTTGGATTACCATGCTTAATGAACTTAATTTATGCCTATAAGATTAGCTACCTTGTTTGCATATAATTATAGATGTAATTGCTTGAGTGACCGTCATATCATCTGGTGATTTGGAGCATCGAAAGTATTCGTACTTGTAATCTTAACTCATGACGACCTAGGATTGCATGCCACTTTGCTAGGCTAATGTGGTGTCATTAAATTCTCTTTAAACTTCATGCATCATCTTAAAAGGTAGGTGATAGACGTTCTAGGCATATGCCCTGTTTAGAACATGCTAAGTAAGAGGGAATAAGATGTGTCTAGTGAACCAACGCCAGGTCCTAGGCACGGGCACCTAATTCAGAAAATGCATAGTAATTTGATCAAGGAAATCTGGTTAAAAGCTATAATTGGTTAGAGTGGATAGTAAGCCTTAATTCGCCTTAGTTAACAACCTTTCATTCTTGCATTGTTATTTTCTGCACTTTGATTTACTTGTCTTTAAATTTCAGTTATCACATCATAAACCCCCCCCCCCCCCCCCCCCCCCCCTGTGTGTGTGTGTGTGTGTGTTTTTATTTAAGTTAACAAATCTGAACTAAATTGGTCATAACGTTGATACAAGTCCTCGAGGGATCGACTCTTGCTGTGCTACTATACTATACTTATCGATTTGTGCACTTGCAAGGATTTTATAACTGTTAGAATTGAATTGCATATTTCTTGCTCTTTAAATCTACCAACACCGGTCATCTTCTCAGGCTAGACTTCAGCGACGGCACCGATAGCCGATCGTCTTCTCCGGCGACCGGTCGAGTCGGGTCATACTTGTCAGGACCCGTCCCGAATTTCCCCTCGAAACCCGGGAAGAACCCTGATCCCGTCTGACAACCTAAGGAAAGGTTCCCAAATACCCTTCAATCCATACAAATTATAATAATAATAAATACTTTCACTTGTCAGACAAGGGATTTAAGCACTTAAAATTCCCGTAAGTAATTACCAACCAAATACAACATAATATCAGAGCGTCTAAGTAGGATCAAGATACAAATTAGATATCCTACTCAAGGACAACTACACAGCGCAGCCGAGATTGCTAATGCCTCTGCCTCGAGATAATGTCCGCGTCAACTCTACTGCCTGAAGGGGGTTTAAACACAAAAGTTGTGAGTGGACAAAAATAATCGTTTATAAATCATTTTCCAAGGAATATTACCTTTTCCCCCCTCCATTTATAAAACCATGCATGCATCACATAAACAGTTCATGTTATAAAAACATCATCTTTAAATCACCGGCATTTCCCTTTCTCTTTAAAACCACTCAGTAGGACTCACACAAAATCCATATAAGGAAAACACATTGTGATCCACAATCTGGTTTGAAAATCATCCTCAAAGGAATTCAAAATCATTTAATTCAACCTAGACACATAATATCTCAAATCCACTGTTCCCGACACATCCACTAGCCACCAGGGTATCCCTTGGGGTGTGCTAGTCCTGTATCACAACTCCCTGTACTATGCATAGACAGTCTCGCGACCCGACGGAGTCAAAACTCTACAATGCCAGAGTCGGAGCACTCAACAAACTAACGGAGCAAAACTCTCGACGCTAGTCGGAGAATCAATCACCAATTATATTGGAGGTTCACCGGGTTCACCGCTAATAACGGATCCTCGTCCCGAGTCCTGGCCTCCCTCAAATTAGAGTTTATCTTGGAGGTTCACCGGGTTCACCGCTAATAACGGATCCTCGTCCCGGGTCCTAGCCTCCCTCAAATCAATGTTTATCTTGGAGGTTCACCGGGTTCACCGCTAATAACGGATCCTCATCCCGGGTCCTGGCCTCCCTCACATATAACCAAATTCGATAAACTCGTACAACAGGGTCAAAACCCAAATCATTGACTCAATAATTTCCACGTCAAAACGTTATCATAACCGAGTCAAAAAATCATGATATTTCTCAAATCACACTTTAATCGAAGTAGTGGAAAACATTTGTCTAGTAATCATTTCTAAAATCCAGAAATTCAATGCCACAATACATAACAGTATTTACACAAAGATATTTTGATGCATACATTTCAGTTTATAAAACCAAAGTCCACTCACAAACCTGTTCAAGTTAGCTCAATCCCGTCTTGCTCGTTCCTCTGAGGTTCCCGGAATAATATCGCCTGTCAAAAACAACAATCGGGATTACCGGCTAGTAATAAGACTCTTATATAACAACTTCCTAATCTCGGGAAGTCTACCCATGCTGTTTCTAGAAAACACAGCAGCTTCGGACACTCAAAACGACCCCTAAATAATGTCCGATCAACCTGAAACCTATACCAACAGATTCAGAACGTCGAAAACTAGTTACCACGCGCCGCCGTTACATCAGACTCGGCCCCACGCGCCGCCACGCGCAGCCGGAAGGTCGGCACACGCGCCCACGCGCCCTCACGCACCGGTCACGCGCCTGCTACAGTGTTCACGCACCTGGACCGGTCCAACCCGGTCCGGCTCAACCTGACCCGATCCAACTCGACCCAACCGGTTCACTCAACCCGACCGATTCACTCAACCTGACCGGTTCAACTCGACCCGACCAGTTCAACTCGACCCGATCGGTCACCGGTTACTCGCTGGAGAAGACGACCGGACTGCCGTCGCCGTCGCCGGAGACTCACCGGAGAAGATGACCGGACCGCCACCTCCGCTGCCGTCTGGTTCGCCGGAATCCCCCATTTCCGACCGAAACTCCAAGCTTTACAACTTCCTCAAAACTCAATCGTTTTACCCAAATTTTACGTCTAAATCTATCTACTCGAACCCAGGAATCCAAATATGACCTTAAAACATCAAACACGTACATGTATAAGCCGGAAAATCGATCGAAAGATCCGAAACTTCCTTTACTCAGTTCGGCTTCCACCGTGGTCCTCTCCTTCGATGGTTGGTACGGTTGTGATCGTGGGAAGGAGTAGAACACGATTAGTTGATCAAAACGGGAAGCTAAAGCTTTGAATCCAACTTTGACTTTATGGTTTCTCTCTTGGTGTTTTCGCACGGTTTCAGTTCGGTTTCGGGTGTGTTTCACAGAGAGAGAGAAGGAGATGAAGATGAAATGAAGATGAAATTGAAATGGATCAGATTAATCTGATTTGGGTAACAAAATATCTCCCCTCCAAGGAAAATTACCAAAATGCCCTTGCACATCTATACCCATAACTTCCGTCCACGAACTCCGTTTCCTGCGTGCCGCCTGTCTACGAACTCGTGAGTTCAAGACCTACGCAACGGTATCCAAAACACCACAAAAAGTGTCTCGAAACAAAATTTGATTTCCAAGCCCTTTACTGACCAAGGGTAAAATCGTCATTTTATAAAAATAATTGCATAAACCCAATAATTAAAATTCCGGGTTGTTACAATCTACCCTCCTTAAGAAATTTCGTCCTCGAAATTCATTCCTAACCATGGAACAATTGAGGATATTGTGCCCGCATTAGTTCCTCAGTTTCCCACGTGGCTTCCTCCACGTTATGATTCTTCCATAACACTTTAACTAGAGGAATAGTCTTTCTGCGAAGCACCTTTTCCTTCCAATCCAGAATTTGCATTGGTTGCTCCTCAAACGTCAAATCGTCTTTCAGCTCAAGTGGTTGCTTTTCCAACACATGAGACTCATCAAACAGATATTTCCGGAGCAAAGATACATGAAAGACATCATGAACTCTGGATAATTCCGAGGGTAAATAAATACGATATGCCACTGGTCCTATCCTCTCCAAAATCTCATACGGACCAATGTAGAGAGGACTCAATTTTCCTCGTCTACCAAAACGTACCACTCCTTTCCATGGAGATAGTTTCAAGAACACCCAATCACCTACCTCAAACTAAAGGTCTCTGGTTCGATGGTCTGCATAGCTCTTCTAGCGATCTTGGCCTGTTTTCAACCTTTCTCTGATGATTCTAATCTTTTCCTCAGTCAAATCCACCAACTCGGGTGTTAACAGTCTTCTTTCACCTATTTCACTCCAACACAAAGGTGTTCTGCACTGCCTCCCATACAGTGCCTCGAAAGGTGACATACCAATACTCGACTGGTAACTGTTATTATATGAAAATTCCATCAGAGACAAGTGTGAATCCCAGTTCCCTTTAAACTGTAGTACACAAGCCCTCATCATATCCTCCAAAATCTGGATTGTTCTCTCAGACTGACCATCCGTCTGAGGATGAAAGGCTGTACTGAAATGCAATGTAGTGCCAAAAACCTTCTGCAAACTCCGCCAAAACCTGGACGTAAACCTAGGATCTCTGTCCGAAACAATAGACTCTGGAGTCCCATGCAGTCGTATGATCTCATCCACGAATAATTTGGCATACCGACTCATCCGAAAATCTTCTCGCACTGGCAAGAAATGTGCAGACTTCGTAAGTCTATCAACAATTACCCATATCCCATCATGTCCCTTCCGTGTCCTTGGAAGTTTATACACAAAATCCATCGTAAGGTGATCCCACTTCCATTCTGGGATAGGTAATGGTTGCAGTGTCCCATAGGGTTTCTGACTCTCTGCTTTCACTTGCTGACATGTCAAACATCTACTCACAAACTCAGCAATTTCTCTTTTCATCCCAGTCCACCAATAGTGTTTCCTTAGGGTATGATACATCTTGGTACCTCCTGGATGCATAGCGTAAGCCGAACTATGAGCCTCATCAAGAATTTCCCGTTTTAGCTCCAGCTCATTCGGTACGCACAATCGTCCATCCTTAACCAATGCTCCATCATCCCTAACCGCATAGTCCTGCCTGTTTCCAGCCTCCAACTCTATCCTGATAATGCACAATATAGGATCCTGGAGTTGAGCCTCAATAATCCGATCAATCAGAACAGGCCTCACATGGAAACTAGCCAACAAAGCCCCCTGGCTATCCATGTCCAGTACAATCCCTGCTCTACGGAACTCTACCAGCAACGGTAAGTAGACTGTATGCAAATGGGCCAAAGAACCCATAGACTTCCTGCACAAAGCATCTGCCACAACATTGGCTTTTCCTGGGTGGTACTCAATAGTACAATCATAATCCTTTATCAACTCAAGCCACCTTCTCTGCCTCAAATTCAGGTCCTTATGGGTGAACAAGTACTTTAAACTCTGATGGTCGGTGAAGATCCGACACGTCTCCCCGTATAAATAATGTCTCCATATTTTTAGTGCATGCACAACTACAGCCAACTCCAAATCATGTGGGGGGTAATTCATCTCATGGGGTTTAAGTTGCCTGGAAGCATACGCTATCACTTTCCCATGCTGCATCAGCACACAGCCAATACCCCGCAATGATGCATCACTATATACCTCAAATCCCCCGTTACCATTTGGAAGGGTTAATACTGGAGCAGAAGTCAACCTTCTCTTTAGCTCCTGAAAGCTCTGCTCACAATCAGCATCCCAGTCAAACTTGACTCCTTTCTTAGTCAACCGAGTCAATGGACCTGCTATCGTAGAAAATCCTTCTACGAACCGCTGATAATATCCTGCCAAACACAGAAAACTCCTCACTTCTGTCACTGTCCTCGGTTGTTCCCAGTTTGCCACTGCCTCCACTTTTTGGAGATCTACGCTGATACCCTCAGCCGAAATCACATGACCCAAGAATCCAACTTCAGTCAACCAAAACTGGCATTTACTGAACTTGGCAAACAAATGCTTTTTCCTAAGCATATTCAGTACCAACCTCAAGTGCTTCTCATGTGCCTTGGCACTTCTTGAATACACCAAGATATCGTCGATGAAGACAATTACAAATCGATCCAAATACTTTTGGAACACTCTGTTCATCAAATCCATAAACGCTGCCGGGGCATTAGTCAACCCGAAGGGCATCACCAGGAACTCATAATGACCATACCGAGTCCTGAAAGCTGTTTTCTGAACATCCTCTTCCCGGATTCTCAACTGATGGTACCCGGATCGAAGGTCAATTTTCGAAAAATACTTTGCCCCTTTCAGTTGATCAAATAAATCGTCAAACCTTGGCAGAGGATACTTATTTCGTACCGTCACTCTATTTAACTGCCGGCAGTTGATACACAATCTCATACCACCATCCTTTTTCCTCAAAAAATAATACCGGCGCACCCCATGGTGAAACACTTGAGTGAATAAATCCCATATTCACCAAGTCCTGCAAGTGAGTCTTTTACTCTCGCAATTCTGCCGGTGCCATTCTGTACGGTACCTATGAGATAGGTTGAGTACCTGGCAAAAGCTCGATGGTGAACTCAATCTCACGGTGAGGTGGTAATCCTGGAAGATCATCTGGAAACACATCAGAGAACTCACTCACCACTGGAATATCCTCCACTCTCATCGGAGTATCCCGAGAAACAAACACATGAGCCAAGTAACCTTCACAACCTTTTCTCAATAATCTTTCAGCGGTCAACGCTGATATCACTCCATAGGGTAGTACCCTACGATCTCCTTGAAATGTAAGTTCCGGTAATCCTGGACTCCGAAAAACTACTGTCTTGTCGTAACAGTCTATGGAGGCATGATGCATGGACAACCAATCCATCCCCAAAATCACATCAAACTCAACTCTACTTGGGCTGCAGCATCAGCCAAAGTCCTCAAGGAAGTGTGATCCATAGACGTAACTGCTGACCGAATCTCACTCCTCAGTCCACTTTCAAATCTGTGGCACTTGTCTAACTCGGCCACCACCAAAGTCGGTGCAAAGCGACTCAGTGCTATGAATCTCTGTTCATACTGGGCCACAATCATGTCTCCTTGCTGTAAAGGCAAGAACTCGGCCTCCTTAACATTCCGGTGTGAGCGAGGGTAAAATTGCTCCAAGAAGCGTTCCCGAAAAGTCTGCCAAGTAAGTGTATGGACATTCCAGCCTAACACCTCCAATGAGTGCCACCAGTGGTAAGCAGAACCACCTAGTAAAAATGTAGCCAACAAAACTCTCTCCTCTAGAGGACATCTCATAATCAAAAACACCTGCTCCATGCGAGTAATCCACTCCTCAGCCTCATCTGGACTAGACTCGCCCATAAATATCGTCGCCCCCAGTCTCTGGGCTCTCTCGATATCAGAGACTTCATGAGAAGCCCTATCCTGGAGTACAGAAGCTAAAGTCTGACCCAGCTGTTCTAGTGTCTGCCTCAAATCAGGCTCCACTGCAGGTTAATGGTCATCTCCACCATTCCCCGACCGTTGACGGAACTCTCGTCTCGGAGGCATTATACGCTGAAAAGAAGTTGTAAACCATTAATACCAAAATTTCACCTGTACACTAGATGTACGGTCTACAAGAATTTAACCTAGTGCTCTGATACCAATTGTCAAGACCCGTCCCGAATTTCCCCTCGAAACCCGGGAAGAACCCTGATCCCGTCTGACAACCTAAGGAAAGGTTCCCAAATACCCTTCAATCCTTACAAATTATGATAATAATAAATACTTTCACTTGTAAGACAAGGGATTTAAGCACTTAAAATTCCCGTAAGTAATTACCAACCAAATACAACATAATATCAGAGCGTCTAAGTAGGATCAAGATACAAATTAGATATCCTACTCAAGTACAACAACACAGCGCAGCCGAGAGTGCTAATGCCTCTGCCTCGAGATAATGTCCACGTCAACTCTACTGCCTGAAGGGGGTTTAAACACAAAAGTTGTGAGTGGACAAAAATAATCGTTTATAAATCATTTTCCAAGGAATATTACCTTTTTCCCCCTCCATTTATAAAACCATGCATGCATCACATAAACAGTTCATGTTATAGAAACATCATCTTTAAATCACCGGCATTTCCCTTTCTCTTTAAAACCACTCAGTAGGACTCACACAAAATCCATATAAGGAAAACACATTGTGATCCACAATCTAGTTTGAAAATCATCCTCAAAGGAATTCAAAATCATTTAATTCAACCTAGACACATAATATCTCAAATCCACTGTTCCCGACACATCCACTAGCCACCAGGGTATCCCTTGGGGTGTGCTAGTCCTGTATCACAACTCCCTGTACTATGCATAGACAGTCTCGCGACCCGACGAAGTCAAAACTCTACAATGCCAGAGTCGGAGCACTCAACAAACTAACGGAGCAAAACTCTCGACGCTAGTCGGAGAATCAATCACCAATTATATTGGAGGTTCACCGGGTTCACCGCTAATAACGGATCCTCGTCCCGAGTCCTGGCCTCCCTCAAATCAGAGTTTATCTTGGAGGTTCACCGCTAATAACGGATCCTCGTCCCGGGTCCTAGCCTCCCTCAAATAAATGTTTATCTTGGAGGTTCACCGAGTTCATCGCTAATAACGGATCCTCATCCCGGGTCCTGGCCTCCCTCACATATAACCAAATCCGATAAACTCATACAACAGGGTCAGAACCCAAATCATTGACTCAATAATTTCCACGTCAAAACGTTATCAAAATCGAGTCCAAAAACCATGATATTTCTCAAATCATACTTTAATCGAAGTAGTGGAAAACATGTGTCTAGTAATCATTTCTAAAATCCAGAAATTCAATGCCACAATACATAACAGTATTTACACAAAGATATTTTGATGCATGCATTTCAGTTTATAAAACCAAAGTCCACTCACAAACCAGTTCAAGCTAGCTCAATCCCGTCTTGCTCGTTCCTCTGAGGTTCCCGGAACAATATCGCCTGTCAAAAACAACAATCGGGATTACCGGCTAGTAATAAGACTCTTATATAACAACTTCCTAACCTCGGGAAGTCTACCCATACTGTTTCTAGAAAACACAGCAGCTTCGGACACTCAACACGACATCTAAACGATGTCCGATCAACCTGAAACCTGTACCAACAGATTCAGAACGTCGAAAACTAGTTACCACGCGCCGCCGTGACATCAGACTCGGCCCCACGCACTGCCGGAAGGTCGGCACACGCGCCCACGTGCCCTCACGCGCCGGTCACGCGCCTGCTACAGTGTTCACGCGCCTGGACCGGTCCAACTCGATCCGGCTCAACCTGACCCGATCCAACTCGACCCGACTAGTTCACTCAACCCGACCGGTTCAACTCGACCCGACCGGTCACCGGTTACTCACCGGAGAAGATGACCGGTCATCGGTTACTCACCGGAGAAGATGACCGGACTGCCGTCGTCGTCGCCGGAGACTGGCCGGAGAAGATGACCGGACCGCCACCTCCGCTGCCGTCTGGTTCGTCGGAATCCCCCATTTCCGACCGAAACTCCAAGCTTTACAACTTCCTCAAAACTCAACCGTTTTACACAAATTTTACGTCTAAATCTATCTACTCGAACCCAGGAATCCAAATATGACCTTAAAACATCAAACACGTACTTGTATAAGCCGAAAAATCGATCGAAAGATCCGAAACTTCCTTTACTCGATTCGGCTTCCACCGTGGTCCTCTCCTTCGATGATTGGTACGGTTGTGATCGTGGGAAGGAGTAGAACACGATTAGTTTATCAAAACGGGAAGCTAAAGCCTTGAATCCAATGTTGACTTTATGGTTTCTCTCTTGGTGTTTTCGCACGGTTTCGGTTCGATTTCGGGTGTGTTTCATAGAGAGAGAGAAGGAGATTAAGATGAAATGAAGATGAAAATGAAATGGATCAGATTAGTCTGATTTGGGTAACAAAATATCTCCCCTCCAAGGAAAATTACCAAAATGCCCTTGCACATCTAGACCCATAACTTCCGTCCACGAACTCCGTTTCCTGCGTGCCGCCTGTCTACGAACTCGTGAGTTCGAGACCTACGCAACGGTATCCAAAACACCACAAAAAGTGTCTCGAAACAAAACTTGATTTCCAAGCCCTTTACCGACCAAGGGTAAAATCGTCATTTTACAAAAATAATTGCATAAACCCAATAATTAAAATTCCGGGTTGTTACAAGATTGGGTTGGGTCGAGTGAACCGGTCGGGGTTGAGTGAACCGGTCGGGTTGAGTCGAGTTGGACCGGGTCAGGTCGAGCCGGGCCGGATTGGACCGGTCCAGGCGCGTGAACACTGTAGCAAGCGCGTGACCGGCGCGTGAGGGCGCATGACGGAGCGTGAGCGCGTGTTCTGACCTTCCGGTGGCACGTGGCGGGGCGTTTGACTGTTCCCGATGTCACGGCGGCGCGTGACTAGGGTGTTGGGACGTTCCGGATAAGATTTTATTGGTTTCGAGGCCATAGGAGTTCGTTTAAGGCCCGATTTGGGTAATTCCAGCGGTAATGGTTGACCTTGATTTGGATTTTGAGCTCGAAAAGTCAAGGTAGTTGGGTTATTATTGTGCATATGTTCCTTGGGCTAGAGCGTCCATGAATTTTGGGTTGGATGATGTTTGTGAGTGGACTTTTGATTTATAAACTATAATGCATGCATAAATGTATCTTTGATTTAAATACTGTTATGTATGGGTGCAATGGTTCATGGAATTTATAAATGATTGCTGGACAATTGTTGTCCAATATTTCAGTGAAAGTGTGTTGTGAGAAATGGCATGGTTGTTGGATTCGGTTTTGATATTGTTTTGATGCGGTAATTATTTGAGTCCATGATTTGGAGTTGAAACCGTATTTGTGATTATAAAATACTTGATTTTGGATCCAATACTGTTTTGAGGGGGCCAAGATCCAGGCTAGGATCCGCTGAGACGGTGAACCCGGTGAACCTCCAAAATAAACAATACCGATTTGAGGGGGGCCAGGATCTGGGCCAGGATCCGCTATTGGCGGTGAACCCGGTGAACCTCCGAGATAAACATTGATTGAGAGAGGCTAGGATCTGGGCCAGGATCCGCTATTGGCGGTGAACTCGTGAACCTCCGAGATAAACATTGATTGAGGGAGGCTAGGATCTGGGCCAGGATCCGCTATTGGCGGTGAACCTGGTGAACCTTCAATATAATTGGTTACTGTTCTTCGAATAGCATCGAGAGTTTTACTCCGTCGGTTCGTTGAGTGCTCCGACTCTGGCATCGAGGAGTTTTGGCTCCGCTGGGTCGCGAGGCTATTTATGCATAGTACAGAGAGTGGTAATACAGGACTAGCACACCCCAAGGGATACCCTGGTGGCTAGGGATATGTCGACTGATGTGATATGATAGCCAAATGTTATTTCGGTTGAGGATACGATATGATAGCCGAGGATATTTCCGGCTCTAATATGGTTTGACGACGATTGTCATGTGATTAATCAACCTATTGAAATACTTCGTCATCCGGGTCTGTGGGTTGGTGTGGGTGGTGACCCAGAGGGATGAATTATTTTTGGTTCACAAGTATCTGACTAGTCGGTTGTCTTGTGGTATTCCAGTAGAGTTATCAGCAGTGTCTGACCTACTGACATTTGGTGTCAGAGGGTATCCCTATTTGGACCACCACTATTCCGAGGTCTTGGCTTTGACCTGTATGATGTCCTACGTCTGACAGGTAGGAGTGGTCAGTAAGTACAGAGGTTCTGTTGGGAACGCTGTAAGGTTTACTAAAAATTATTTAAAGCTAAAGGGTAGTTCTGGTATAAAATCTTGAGGAAAAAGGGCTGTCAGACGGGATAAGGGTTCTTTTCGGGTTTCAAGGAGAAATTCGGGAAGGGTCCTTACACAAAGTCTCTAAGCAATCAACCTAACAAATCTAATCTGATACCAGGATTTCTTCTCTATAAGTTATGATTAAATCATGGTATGTGATCCTAACCTTGTATTTCTGATTTAAAACCTAATCCAATCATGGTAAGTAACTTAGACTAAGCACTAGAAATCCATTAAGCTCAAGAGAAGTTCAACTAATCAACTAAGTCTATTATGCATGGTATGTGCCATCGAATCTTAGTCATTCTATGTACAGATCCATCATAACTAAAGCATGGTATGTGTCCTTAATCTTAATTTACATATGCATATTCCAATGGTGATCAAGCATCAAAACAAGTATATTCAATTATGCACAATAAACAAAAACAGAAATCAGAATAGAACTTGAATGACTGAAATTCTTATTAACCTCAAATAATCATGTTTGGTTACATCACAACCCTAGGATGAATTACTTAGCCACTAGACATGTTCATAAAAATTACAGCAGATGAATTAAACATGAAAGAAAAGTAAAGATTAGAAGAACCCTTGAAGAAAGCCACAGCCAATCCTTGACTTGTCTTCACAGAACTTCTATTCTTCAATGAGGAAGATGATTTGTGCAAGGATTGAATGGGAAGCTGCTGGGGATTTGAATGAATTGAGAAGGGCTAAGGGGAATGGAGGGATGTGTTTAGGATTGTGTGGAATGAAGAGAAAATGGTAGAAGATGGAGGCTAGGTCAGATTGTATGTTTTTGGTGTTGTGGAATGAAGAGAAAATGAGATGGAGGCTAGATCTGATTTCTTGGTTCTTTGGAGGCTAGGTCACAAATGAGAGCACAAATGAGAGCTAAGAGAGTCATTAAATAGAGAAAAAGGAGGGGCATTTTAGTCAATGAACAGTGACCACGTGCACTATTCATGTGAACAGTACCCACGTGAATAATGTCAGTGTGAACAGTACCATGAATAGTGTTAGCTCTAATTGATTTTTTCCTTATTGCCCAAGTATTCTTCTTTTCAACCTAAGATCTTCATTGCATTATGGGCTATCAAATCAGTTCTATAATCATCTTTTTCATTCCGAGCTAGTTCTCTTTGATTTTGAAACACTTTGAGTTCCATTAGCTCCAATGGCTCCTAGATTCAAGGCATCTACACATCTTCCACAAACCATGTAAAATGCAACCTATTTGACTCGAAAGCTTAGGAAAAGACTAGAATTCAAAGAAAAGAATGTATAGAAAACTTGAGTGATTCTATAATTATCAAGTTCTCCTATCCAAAACCCGAAGCACAACGTCACCAGAATTGCATGGTATCAATTCTGGAGACATTGTGCTTCGGGTTTTGGATCGGAGAATTTGGTTTGTTGATTTGAAAATTGAAAACGGAAAAATAAAAGAAGTTTTTTCAACCCTTTCCAAACCAAATTTCACCCTTCCGGCCAGATGCCTATCCCTTGTCCTTTTCTTCTTGTTTTTCGACATGGACGGGGTCGATCTTGCACATGGACGAATCTAAGCAAGAATAATTTGAGGATGCTTGAAGGATGGTTGGAGAATGCTCATTCCATCCACTTTATATAGGCAATTTCCATATCAAATTTCAATGCGAAATTAATTTCCGTATCAAATTTCGATACGAAATTAATTTTCGTATCAAATTTCGATACGAAATGAATTTCCATATCAAATTTCCATACCAAATTAATTTTGTTACATTAATTTCATATCAAATTTCCACACCCAATTAATTTCAATATCAAATTTCCATACAAAATTAATTTCATATCAAATAAATGTCATATATCAAATTTCCATACCTGTTCAACGGGAAGCCTAGCCTGACGACTATATCGGCAGGCAAGGTTTTGAAATTACGCGCCAAATATTTTTTCGCGCCAAAAGCTTGAACGTCGAAAACATCTTGCCCTACCAAGCTTTTCATCGGGCAAAGTAAACAAAATTACGGGGAAAATTTCTTTGTTTCGCGCCAAAACCTTGCCCCATGCAGGAAGCTTTCCCTACCAAGCAATTCTTCAAGCAAAGTTAACATAATTATGCAGGAAATTTTTTTATTTCGCGCCAAAACCTTGCCCCACGAACTTAGCTTGCCCTACGAATGACTTCATCGGGCAAGAGTGGACAGCATTTTGCCCGACGAACAGTTTTTCTCGCCGGGTAGAGACCCTTTAGGCAACGAATTTTTCTTCGTCGGCCAAAATTTGGTCGGGCAAGATCTAATTTCCTGCAGTATGAGTTCCTTGAATCTTAACTACAATTGGATCTAAAGTTGAAAAAGGCCCCGAGGGATCGACTCTTACTTTGCTGCTATTTATCGTTTTGTGCACTTGCAAGGATTATAACTGTTACAAATAGATTGTGTAATTCTTGTTCTCTAATTTTACCAACACTCGGCAGTGAAGATCGTAGCCCCGAGTCTACCTCTGAAGAACCCCTACCGTGAAGAACCTTCGTCACTGCTCTACTCAGCCGGTCAAGGGTCAAACGTATATCTGAATTCATCCCCAGATTCGGTGAACCTCGTACATTTTCTGCTTCACCCTCCCAATTAGGTTGTGGACGAGGACTACGTCTAGGAGGAATCTTGCTGATAAGAAGAACAAGTTTGTTAGTAATCCGAATGCACACTAGTATGCGGTCTATAAGAACTTAAACATAGAGCTCTGATACCAAGTTGACAAGACCCGTCCCAAATTTACCCTTGAAATCCGTGAGAAATCTTGCTCCGTCTGACTACTCCGAAAAGTTCAAAACCTTCCCAAGATTACCCTTAAGCTAGCAACAAAAAAATTACACTTCTACCGAAAATTCTGCAGAATCTCCCCAGTACACGGGGAGTCAAACCAAGAACTTAACCTGTCTGAAAAAATCCAAACCAAACCAACCTCAACAATCCAAAATTCAACCAAACAAAAAATATCTCAACATACATACCCATAAGGGTAATCAGAGCATACTAGGTTTAGAATTAAGTTCAGCATTTAAATTTACAGCATAGCAATGGAAATCCTAGAAAGTAAGGGTACGTGCAGCAGAAAGAGGATGCATCCACCTAACCTCGTATCCTCGTCTCTCTACAGCCTGAAGGGGCGCAAAACACAAAAGCATGAGTGAACAAAAAGAACAATATTTAAAAACATAATTTCAGGAATATAATACTAGCCCTTCCTAACTTCAAATTCATGCATGCGAAAAATCCATATATATATATAATTTACCAGAAAATGGTTTTTATAAAAACCCAGTGACATATCCAAAATAAAAACGTTACCAGGTGGAGTCAATCATGGTTACCATTGGTGACATTGCTCAAGTACGTTTTCTAATTGACATATTTTTCTTTTGTATAGATGATATTAGAGTTTGAGAATTACACATACAATATCTCAAAACCGTAAAATGAAATATCTCAAATGATAAGACCCTTCCCGAATTTCGACTCGAAATCCGTGAAAAGCTCTGCTCCTATCTGACAACCTTTTACCACAGAAATTAATACTTGAAATACCCTAAATTCTTTGGAAACATCGAATCAAAATTTACAGGGACTCCAACAAAACCTCCCCTGTACTTGATTGACCTTCACCCACTTGTTAAACCAAGGACATACCAGTAGTTCACAAACTACCCCGGAGGACCTCCTTCTCAATCAAACAAGACAACTGAAGGGTAACCCTCGTGTGAACCGTCAACAACTCGTCAATCTGGGTCACCACCCACATCACCTACTGACTTTGATGACGAAAGTACCCTTGCCACTTCTCAGGCATTGGCCACACTTCGTGACCGTAATTATCGTACATATACCATAAGGTTCTTTAGCTATCATATCATCGATTCAGTTATTACACTATAGCTATTCCCTAAATATGCTAATCTGGTCAGGCTTCTGTTTCCCTGAACCATTATATAGGTCCATACACCTTAATGATTGGATCCAATTAAATGTTCAAGACTTGGTTGCCCGAGCAGTAACCCGATATCCCGGCTCTTCCCGAGTCATAGCTCAATATTTCGGCTCTTCCCGAGCCTCAATCCAATCCTCCCTACCATACCTCACATCTCCTCGGGCGTATGAGGGAAGCATCCCAGACATACCCCACCGAGTATATGAGGGAATCTTCCATAACATACCTCATATCCCGGTCTGAAATCCTAAAATAAATTCATAAGCCTTGAGAGATGCGTAGTGATAAGACATTCGATAAATCCATTTAAGCCTTAAGCTTTAGTTTCCGAACCTCGAAAGGAAGCTAATATATTCCTTATATTTCTCTCACTTCCCACCACTCACAATCCGTGGTATCACATACTGCATAGAAATACACATGCCTTGCAAACCCAGAAACCCAGTCCGCTCAAACTACATCCAAAGTACCAACTCATGGAAGCCCTAGCCCCAAGGAACCCTTTAACATATCGATAACCAAGCTCCCTTGACCCCCCAAAACTCACCCAGTGGTCATTCATTACAGCTGGGATTACTTAAACGGGGCTCTAAACGGACTTCAATGGCCTCACAATCGCCAAAAACTGATCCGGAATGCTCCAAAACCCTAGACTCGCGTCGCTGTGGGCCGGAAAATGACTCCACGCACTGTCATGCGCTGCCACACGCCGGTCACAAGCTCCCACACGCCCCCCATGGGCCGCCACATGCCGACCACACACTCCTACACGCCCCCACGCGTGTGCACATTCTCGATGGAATATTCCATCAAACCTGACAAAATATCCAGACGGAATCGGACTATTCAGTCCAACTAACGGTGTTAGGGTTCCGTCATAATGCCGTTACCTTTTTGACGGAATATGCTAATGCCGTCAACATATTCCATCAAACCTTGATGGTGTCAGTTGACCTAACGGTTGACTAGCCGCTGACTGGACCGCTGACTATGTTGCCAGGTGGCTCCACGTGGCTACTAGGTGGCTCCATTTGGCACCACGTGGCTGCCAGGTGGCATGCCACGTCAGTTCACAGTCAGACCAATTCACCAGAGAAAACAACTGGACCACCGCGGGCGCCGATGCCATAGTGGCCGGATTCTGGAAATTTCTCCCATGAATTTACCATTTCCGGTGAGCTTCTAACTCTCCCCAAACTCCACCAATTTTTATGATCCACACCTGTAGAATCATCTACTCAACGCCAACAACTCGAAAATGAAGTCGGGAATTGGCCGTGAAGTTTCGGCCAAATCCCTCTCTTTTATTCTCCATCTCAGGCGGTGTTCGTTCTTCGAAATTTACACCAGTCTACTCGCAGGGACAAGGGGATGCTAATCCTCGCCTCGATTTGGCTCGAATCGACCCAAAAGTGGGTCGGGATGAAGCCCATGGTGCTACAATCGCACGGGGAGAGAGACACCGAGAGAGATGAGAGAGAGAGTGTGTCTGAGCGGAGTCTGTCTAGAGAGAGAAAGATATCTCACTTAAATTTGGACTTCTGAGAAATTACCAAATTGCCCCTGAAGCTTCTAGAACCACAACTGTCTCGCCGGGTCTCCGTCTTTCGGGTGCCGCCTATCTACGAACTCGTAAGTTCGAGACCTACACAACCATTCAAGAAAAGTTTCCAAAAGTATCTTCGAACGAAAAGTGACTTTCGAACCACTCTGAAACCGAGGGTAAAATCGTCCTTTCCCTATTTAAATTCTCAAATTACGTTAATTTCTGGTTCGAGTCGTTACATAAAACCGTAACAATGGCAATTAAGTAATTGTTAAACAATAATGTTCCTAGGTAAAACTAATTCACTGAATAATCTAAATTTAAATACAAAATTTATGGTGAAGAACGATGGAGCTCAACTAATGATGAGTCTATCATGATTCGATATTATAGCAATAATGTTGAGTGTCACTAGATTTATTACTAAAAAATTATCTATTATATGAGATGGCTGGGTTAATATATGTCTTATTGTTATATTTTTCAGATGCAATAAGATTTGAAGACAATTTTATGATCAGCATATATATTTAACAAAATTTTATGATAAATGTTTGATTGGAATTGAATTCAGTACAACTTCTTTAGAAGAATGATGTTTGTCAATAAACTAAATATATAATCATGAGTAATAAAAGTATAATTTTGAATAAATAAAACATTATCGTGTGATTTGATAATTAGTTTGATGATTCTAAAAGTATCGCTACTAACTTACTATTAGCATAATGAATTTTAGCTTTTATACTTCAAAAAAAATTGGGGAATTGTCCCGCGTTAGGGGTCTAGATGTGCAAGGGCATTTTGGTAATTTTCCATGGAGGGGAGATATTTTGTTAACAAATCAGACTTATCTGATTTGTTTCATCCTCATCTTCATTTGATCTTCATCTCTTTCTTTCTCTCTGTGACAAACCTCCCAAAACACACCCGAAACCGAAGAAAAACCAAGAGAAAAACCAAAAGTCAACTTTGATTTCAAGGCCTCAACTTGCAGTCTTGATCAACTAATCGTGTTCTACTCCGTCCCGCGATCACAACCGTACCAACCATCGAAGGAGAGGACCACGGTGGAAGCAGAGCCGAGTAAAGGAAGTTTCGGACCTTCCGATCGATTTTCCGGCCAGCACAGGTACGTGTTTGTTGTTTTAAGGTCATATTTGGATTCCTGAGTTCGAGTAGATAGATTTAGATGTAAAATTTGTGAAAAATAGTTGAGTTTTGAGGAAGTTGGAAAGCTTGGAGTTTCGGCCGGAAATGGAGGATTCCGGCGAAACCAGACAGCGGCGGAGGTGGTGGTCCGGTCATCTTCTCCGGCCAACCTCCGGCGACGGTGACGGCATCCGGTCATCTTCTCCGGCGAGTCGCCGGTGACCGGTCAGGTTGAGTTGAACCGGTCGGGTCGAGTGAACCGGTCGGGTCAGTTGAACCGGTCGGGTTGAGTTGGATCGGGTCCGACCGAGTTGGACCGGGTTGGACCGGTCCAGGCGCGTGGGTACTGTAGCAGGCGAGTGGCCGGCGCGTGAAGGCGCGTGGCGGCGCGTGGGCGCGTGTTCCGACCTTCCGTCGGCGCGTGGCGGCGCGTGGGGCCGAGTCTGAGGTCACGGTGGCGCGTGACTAGTAGTTTTTGACGTTTCGGACCTGTTGGCGCAGGTTTTGAGTCGATCGGACGTCGTTTAAGGGCTGTTTCGGACGTTTTAAGGTTGCTGCGTTTTCTAGGCCAGCATAGTTAGACTCCCGGGGTTTATGGGGTTTATATTTAAGATTATTATTATTAGCTGGTAATCCCGATTATTAATTTGGACAGGCGATACTGCTCCGGGAACTTCAGGGGAGCGTACAGTTCGGGATTGAGCTTGCTTCGACAGGTTTGTGAGTGGACTTTTGGTTTATAAACTAAAATGCATGCATAAATGTATCTTTGATTTAAATACTGTTGTGTTTGGGTGCAATGATGTAACAACCCGGAATTTCAATTATTGGATTTAATTAAATTATTTATGTAAAATGACGATTTTGCCCTTGCTTGTTAAAGGGCATGGAAATCAAGTTTTGTTTCGAAACCTTTTCGGTGGTGTTTTGTATACCGTTGCGTAGGTCTCGAACTCACGAGTTCGTAGACAGGCGGCACGCGGAAAACGGAGTTCGTAGACGAGAGTTATGGGTCTAAATGTGCAAGGGCATTTTGGTAATTTTTGACTTGGGGTAGATATTTTTAACCCCCAAATCAGATATTCTCTGATCCATCTTCATTTTCATCCTTATCATCTCCTTCTCTCTCTCTCTGTGACAAACTCAAACACACCGAAACCATTGAACCCGTGCGAAATTCACCCAAACACCCACAAAAGTCAACATTGATTTCAAGGCCTCATCTTCCAGTTTTGATCCACTAATCGTGTTCTACTCCTTCCCGTGATCACAACCGTACCAACCATCGAAGGAGAGGACCACGGAGGAAGCCGAACCGAGGAAAGGAATTTTCGGACCTTTCGATCCAATTTCCGGCTTATACAGGTACGTGTTGGTGGTTTTGAGGTCATATTTGGATTCCTGGGTTTGAGTAGATAGATTTAGACGTAAAATTTGTGAAAAATGGTTGAGTTTTGAGGAAGTTGGAAAGCTTGGAGTTTCGGCCGGAAATGGAGGATTCCGGCGAAACCAGTCGGCGGCGACGGCGACTGCCGGTCATCTTCTCCGGCCAACCTCCGGCGACGGTGACGGCAGCCGGTCATCTTCTCTGGCGAGTCGCCGGTGACCGGTCGGGTCGAGTTGAACCGGTCGGGTCGAGTTGGACCGGGTCAGGATGAGCCGAACCGGGTTGGACCGGTTCAGGCGCGTGGGTACTGTAGCAGGCGCGTGACCGGCGCGTGAGGGCGCGTGGCGGCGCGTGAGCGCGTGTTCCGACCTTCCGTCGGCGCGTGGCGGCGCGTGGGGTTGAGTCTGAGGTCACGGTGGCGCGTGACACATAGTTTTTGACGTTTCGGACCTGTTGGCGCAGGTTTCGAGTCGATCGGATGTCGTTTAGGGGTTGTTTCGGACGTTTTAAGGTTGCTGCGTTTTCTAGGACAACATCGTTAGACTCCCGGGATTTATGGGGTTTATACTTAAGATTATTATTATTAGCTGGTAATCCCGATTATTAATTTGGACAGGCGATACTGCTCCAGGAGCTTCAGGGGAGCGTACCGTTCGGGATTGAGCTTGCTTGAACAGGTTTGTGAGTGGACTTTGATTTATAAACTGTAATGCATGCATAAATGTATCTTTGATTTAAATATTGTTGAGTATGAGTGAAATGAATTTCTGGATTTTAGAAATGATGCTGGACACATATTTTACAATATTTCTGTGAAAGTATGTTTTGAGAAATGGCCTGATTTTGTACTCGATTTTGATATCGTTTTGACGTTGTGACTATTTGAGTATGTGATTTGGGTTGAGACCCATAATTGTGATTTTACCTATTTTGGCCATAAAATGATATTTGCAAAGAATTTGGCTAAGGCCGCGAAACAAAGATTTCGAAGTATGGATTTGATTCACTGATTCCCGTCCCGATTATTGTTGTTGCTATGACTGGTGTTGAGGAGTATGACTCTACCAGTTGTTGAGGGTTCGGACCTTAGGTGTTGAGGAGTATGTCTCCGCCGGGTCGCGAAACTGTCTATGCATAGTACAGATATTACAGACAGTACATATGGTACACAGAGTTGTACAGATTTGAACACATCTCAAGGGATACCCTGATGTGTTATGAATATGTCGGGAACAGTGAATTCTTGATTTTGAGATATTTGCCAAATTGAACCAAATGATTTGAAATTGAGATATTTGTGAAATTGAACCAAATGATTTGAAATTGAGATATTTGTGAGATTGAACCAAATGATTTGAAATTGAGATATTTGTGAAATTGAACCAAATGATTTGAATTTGAGATATTATGTGGCAGTTGGAACGAAACGATTTGATTTTGAGATATTATGTGTCCAGATTGAATTAAATGATTTTACACTCATTTGAAGAGAGTTTTCAAACCAAATTGTGGATCACGAGGTATTTTCATTATACAGATTTTATGTGAGTCCAATTAAATGGTTTTAAAGATAAATGTGAATTTTGGATGATTTACATATGATGCTTTTATATGATAAATTGTTTTATGTTATGCATGCATGATTTTATAAATGGAGGGGAAGAAAGGTAATTCTTCGAAAAGGAATTTATAAATGATTATTTTTGTCCACTCACAACTTTTGTGTTTAAACCCCCTTCAGGCAGTTGAGTAGTGTTGACGCGAACATTGATCTCGAGGCTGAGGCATTAGGATTTCGACTGCGCTGTGTTGTATTTTGAGTAGGATATCTAAATTTTACTCTTGATCCTACTTAGACGCTCTGATATTATGTTGTGTTGTTTGGTCGTAAATTACGGGAATTATTGAGTGCTTAAGTCCCTTGTCTGACAAGAGGAAGTATTTATCATGGTTATTATAATTTGTATGGATTGAAGGGTATTTTGGGAACATTTTCTTAGGTTGTCAGACGGGATCAGGGTTCTTCCCGGGTTTCGAGGGGAAATTCGGGACGGGTCCTGACAATTGGTATCAGAGCACTAGGTTAAATTCCTGTAGACTGTACACTACGTGCACAAATTTTGGTATTGATGAGTATAGTTCTTTTCAGCGTAATGCCTCCGAGACTCGAGTTCCGTCAACAGTCTGAAAACATTGGGGACACGCATGAATCTGCAGTGGAGCCTGATATGAGGCAGACACTGGAACAATTAGGTCATACGTTGACTTCGGTATTTCAGAGTAGGACTGCTACTGAAGGTTCAGACATTGAGAGAGCCCAGAGATTAGGGGCTACAATATTTATGGGCGAGTCTAGCCCAGAGGATGTAGAGAATTGTTTTCGATTGGTTAGGACATGGGTATTAGTACTCCTACTGGGAATATGTTAGTGGCGAATCTCGTGATTCGAAATTGTCCAGTGTTAGTGGAAGGTCATGCATTAGAGGCAGATTTAATCCCCTTAGATATTTTTGATTTTGATGTGATTCTGGGGATGGATTGGTTGACTATGCACCATGCCTCTATTGATTGTTATGACAAAAGAGTGGATTTCCGGAGTCCAGGTTTACCGGAACTTACATTCAGAGGAGATCGTAGGGTACTACCTTGTGGAGTGATATCAGCTTTGACTGCTGAGAAATTGCTGAGGAAAGGTTGTGAGGGTTACTTGGCTCATGTGTTTGATTCTCGGGAAACTTCGATGAGAGTGGAGGATATTCCCATGGTGAGTGAATTCTCTGATGTGTTTCCAGATGATCTTCCGGGATTGCCACCTCACCGGGAGATTGAGTTCACCATCGAGCTTTTGCCAGGTACTCAACCTATCTCACAGGCACCGTATAGGATGGCACCGGCAGAATTGCGAGAGTTAAAGACTCAGTTGCAGGACTTGGTGAATATGGGATTTATTCGCCCAAGTGTTTCACCTTGGGGTGCACCAGTGTTATTTGTGAGGAAAAAGGATGGTGGGTTGAGGTTGTGTATCGACTACCGGAAGCTAAACATGGCTACGGTGCGGAATAAGTATCCTTTGCCAAGGATAGATGATTTGTTTGATCAACTTAAGGGGGCAAGATATTTTTCGAAAATTGACCTTCGATCCGGATACCACCAGTTGAGGATCAGAGAAGGGGATGTTGAGAAAACAGCTTTCAGGACTCGTTATGGTCATTATGAGTTCCTGGTGATGCCTTTCGGGTTGACTAATGCTCCAGCAGCATTTATGGATTTGATGAACAGGGTGTTCCAAAAGTATTTGGATCGGTTTGTGATTGTGTTCATTGATGACATCTTGGTGTATTCGAGGAGTGCTAAGGCACATGAGAAGCACTTAAGGTTGGTGCTGAATATGCTTAGGAAAAAGCATTTGTTTGCCAAATTCAGTAAATGCCAGTTTTGGTTGACCGAAGTTGGATTCTTAGGTCATGTGATTTCGGCTGAGGGTATCAGCGTAGATCCCCAAAAGATTGAGGCAGTGGCAAACTGGGAGCAACCGAGGACAGTGACAGAGGTGAGGAGTTTTCTGGGTTTGGCAGGATATTATCGACGGTTCGTAGAAGGATTTTCTACGATAGCAGGGCCGTTGACTCGGTTGACGAGGAAAGGAGTCAAGTTTGACTGGGGAGCTGATTGTGAACAGGGATTTCAGGAGCTGAAGAGGAGGTTGACTTCTGCTCCAGTATTGACCATTCCTGATGATACTGGTGGATTCGAGGTGTATAGTGATGCATCATTGCGGGGTATAGGCTGCGTGTTGATGCAGCATGGAAAGGTGATAGCTTATGCTTCTAGACAACTTAAACCCCATGAGTTGAATTACCCCACACATGATTTGGAATTAGCTGCAGTGGTGCATGCATTGAAAATATGGAGACATTATTTGTATGGGGAGACGTGTCGGATCTTCACCGACCATAAGAGTTTGAAGTACTTGTTCACCCAAAAAGACCTGAATCTGAGGCAGAGAAGATGGCTTGAGTTAATAAAGGATTATGATTGTACTATAGAGTACCATCCAGGGAAATCCAATGTTGTGGCAGATGCTTTAAGCAGGAAATCCATGGGTTCTTTAGCCCATTTGCATACAGTCTACTTACCATTACTGGTAGAGTTCCGTAGAGCAGGGATAGTACTGGACATGGATAGCCAGGGGGCTTTGTTGGCTAGTTTTCATGTGAGGCCTGTGCTGATTGATCGGATTATTGAGGCTCAACTCCAGGACCCTACATTGTGCATTATCAGGATGGAGTTAGAGGCTGGAAACAGGCAGGACTATACGCTTAGGGATGATGGAGCCTTGGTTAGGGATGGCCGATTATGCGTACCGAATGAGCTGGAACTAAAAAGGGAAATTCTTGATGAGGCTCATAGTTCGGCTTACGCTATGCATCCAGGAGGTACCAAGATGTATCATACCCTAAGGAAACATTATTGGGGACTGGGATGAAAAGGGAAATTGCTGAGTTTGTGAGTAGATGCCTGACGTGTCAGCAAGTGAAAGCAGAGAGGCAGAAATCATATGGGGCACTTCAACCATTACCTATTCCGGAATGGAAGTGGGATCACATTACGATAGATTTTGGTGTATAAACTTCCAAGGACACAGAAAGGACATGATGGGATATGGGTAATTGTTGATAGACTCACGAAGTCTGCACATTTTTTTGCCAGTACGGGAAGATTTTCGGATGAGTCGGTATGCCAAATTGTTCATTGATGAGATCATACGGCTACATGGGACTCCAGAGTCCATTGTTTCGGACAGGGATCCTAGATTTACCTCCAGATTTTGGCGGAGTTTGCAGAAGGCTTTTGGCACTACATTGCATTTTAGTACAGCTTTTCACCCTCAGACGGATGGTCAGTCTGAGAGGACAATCCAGATTTTGGAGGATATGATGAGGGCTTGTGTACTACAGTTTAAAGGGAACTGGGATTCACACCTGGCTCTGATGGAATTTGCTTATAATAATAGTTATTAGTCGAGTATTGGGATGTCTCCTTTCGAGGCACTGTATGGGAGGCAGTGCAGGACACCATTATGCTGGAACGAAGTGGGTGAAAGGAAACTGTTAACACCAGAGTTGGTTGATACGACTGAGGAAAAGATAAGGATCATCAGAGAAAGGTTGAAGACAGCTCAGGATCGCCAGAAGAGCTATGCAGACCGCAGAACTAGAGACCTTGAGTTTGAGGTTGGTGACTGGGTGTTCTTGAAACTATCTCCTTGGAAGGGAGTTGTACGTTTTGGTAGACGAGGAAAACTGAGTCCTCGCTACATTGGTCCATATGAGATTTTGCAGAGGATAGGACCAGTGGCATATCGTCTTGCTTTACCATCGGAATTATCCAGAGTTCATAATGTTTTCCATGTATCTTTGCTCCGGAAATATCTGTTTGATGAGTCTCATGTGTTGGAAGAGCAACCACTTGAGCTGAAAGATGATTTGACCTTTGAGGAGCAACCGGTGCAAATTTTGGATTGGAAAGAGAAGGTACTGCGCAGAAAGAGTATTCCTCTAGTTAAAGTGTTGTGGAGGAATCATAACGTGGAGGAAGCCACGTGGGAAACTGAGGAACTAATGCGGACGCAGTATCCTTATTTGTTCCAAGGGTAGAGTTGAATTTCGGGGACGAAATTTCTTAAGGAGGGTAGATTGTAACAACCCGGAATTTCAATTATTGGATTTAATTAAATTATTTATGTAAAACGATTTTGCCCTTGCTTGTTAAAGGGCATGGAAATCAAGTTTTGTTTCGAAACCTTTTCGGTGGTGTTTTGTATACCGTTGCGTAGGTCTCGAACTCACGAGTTCGTAGACAGGCGGCACGCGGAAAATGGAGTTCGTAGACGAGAGTTATGGGTCTAAATGTGCAAGGGCATTTTGGTAATTTTTGACTTGGGGTAGATATTTTTAACCCCCAAATCAGATATTCTCTGATCCATCTTCATTTTCATCCTTATCATCTCCTTCTCTCTCTCTCTGTGACAAACTCAAACACACCGAAACCATTGAACCCGTGCGAAATTCACCCAAACACCCACAAAAGTCAACATTGATTTCAAGGCCTCATCTTCCAGTTTTGATCCACTAATCGTGTTCTACTCCTTCCCGTGATCACAACCGTACCAACCATCGAAGGAGAGGACCACGGAGGAAGCCGAACCGAGGAAAGGAATTTTCGGACCTTTCAATCCATTTTCCGGCTTATACAGGTACGTGTCGGTGGTTTTGAGGTCATATTTGGATTCCTGGGTTTGAGTAGATAGATTTAGACGTAAAATTTGTGAAAAATGGTTGAGTTTTGAGGAAGTTGGAAAGCTTGGAGTTTCGGCCGGAAATGGAGGATTCCGGCGAAACCAGTCGGCGGCGACGGCGACTGCCGGTCATCTTCTCCGGCCAACCTCCGGCGACGGTGACGGCAGCCGGTCATCTTCTCCGGCGAGTCGCCGGTGACTGATCGGGTCGAGTTGAACCGGTCGGGTCGAGTTGGACCGGGTCAGGATGAGCCGAACCGGGTTGGACCGGTTCAGGCGCGTGGGTACTGTAGCAGGCGCGTGACCGGCGCGTGAGGGCGCGTGGCGGCGCGTGAGCGCGTGTTCCGACCTTCCGTCGGCGCGTGGCGGCGCGTGGGGTTGAGTCTGAGGTCACGGTGGCGCGTAACACATAGTTTTTGACGTTTCGGACCTGTTGGCGCAGGTTTCGAGTCGATCGGATGTCGTTTAGGGGTTGTTTCGGACGTTTTAAGGTTGCTGCGTTTTCTAGGACAACATCGTTAGACTCCCGGGATTTATGGGGTTTATACTTAAGATTATTATTATTAGCTGGTAATCCCGATTATTAATTTGGACAGGCGATACTGCTCCAGGAGCTTCAGGGGAGCGTACCGTTCGGGATTGAGCTTGCTTGAACAGGTTTGTGAGTGGACTTTGATTTATAAACTGTAATGCATGCATAAATGTATCTTTGATTTAAATATTGTTGAGTATGAGTGAAATGAATTTCTGGATTTTAGAAATGATGCTGGACACATATTTTACAATATTTCTGTGAAAGTATGTTTTGAGAAATGGCCTGATTTTGTACTCGATTTTGATATCGTTTTGACGTTGTGACTATTTGAGTATGTGATTTGGGTTGAGACCCATAATTGTGATTTTACCTATTTTGGCCATAAAATGATATTTGCAAAGAATTTGGCTAAGGCCGCGAAACAAAGATTTCGAAGTATGGATTTGATTCACTGATTCCCGTCCCGATTATTGTTGTTGCTATGACTGGTGTTGAGGAGTATGACTCTACCAGTTGTTGAGGGTTCGGACCTTAGGTGTTGAGGAGTATGTCTCCGCCGGGTCGCGAAACTGTCTATGCATAGTACAGATATTACAGACAGTACATATGGTACACAGAGTTGTACAGATTTGAACACATCTCAAGGGATACCCTGATGTGTTATGAATATGTCGGGAACAGTGAATTCTTGATTTTGAGATATTTGCCAAATTGAACCAAATGATTTGAAATTGAGATATTTGTGAAATTGAACCAAATGATTTGAAATTGAGATATTTGTGAGATTGAACCAAATGATTTGAAATTGAGATATTTGTGAAATTGAACCAAATGATTTGAATTTGAGATATTATGTGGCAGTTGGAACGAAACGATTTGATTTTGAGATATTATGTGTCCAGATTGAATTAAATGATTTTACACTCATTTGAAGAGAGTTTTCAAACCAAATTGTGGATCACGAGGTATTTTCATTATACAGATTTTATGTGAGTCCAATTAAATGGTTTTAAAGATAAATGTGAATTTTGGATGATTTACATATGATGCTTTTATATGATAAATTGTTTTATGTTATGCATGCATGATTTTATAAATGGAGGGGAAGAAAGGTAATTCTTCGAAAAGGAATTTATAAATGATTATTTTTGTCCACTCACAACTTTTGTGTTTAAACCCCCTTCAGGCAGTTGAGTAGTGTTGACGCGAACATTGATCTCGAGGCTGAGGCATTAGGATTTCGACTGCGCTGTGTTGTATTTTGAGTAGGATATCTAAATTTTACTCTTGATCCTACTTAGACGCTCTGATATTATGTTGTGTTGTTTGGTCGTAAATTACGGGAATTATTGAGTGCTTAAGTCCCTTGTCTGACAAGAGGAAGTATTTATCATGGTTATTATAATTTGTATGGATTGAAGGGTATTTTGGGAACATTTTCTTAGGTTGTCAGACGGGATCAGGGTTCTTCCCGGGTTTCGAGGGGAAATTCGGGACGGGTCCTGACAAATGAATTTCTGGATTTTAGAAATGATGCTGGACACATAATTTACAATATTTCAGTGAAAGTATGTTTTGAGAAATGACCTGATTTTGTACTAGATTTTGATATCGTTTTGACGTGGTGACTATTTGAGTATGTGATTTGGGTTTTGACTCATAATTGTGATTTTACCGATTTTGGCCATAAAATGATATTTTAAAGAATTTGGCTTAGGCCGCGAAACAAAGATTTCGAAGTATGGATTTGATTCACTGGTTCCTGTCCCGATGGTTATTGTTGCTCTGACTGGTGTTGAGGGGCCTTGCTCTACCAGTTGTTGAGGGTTCGGACCTTAGGTGTTGAGGGGCCTTGCTCAGCCGGGTCGCGAGGCTGTCTATGCATAGTACAAATATTACAGACAGTACATATGGTACACAGAGTTGTACAGATTTGAACACATCTCAAGGGATACCCTGGTGTGTTATGAATATGTCGGTAACAGTGAATTTGAGATATTATGTGGCAGTTGGAACGAAATGATTTGAATTTGAGATAATTTGTGTCCATATTGAACCAAATGATTTTAAGCTCCTTTGAAGAGATTTTCAAACAAAATTGTGGATTACGAGGTATTTTTATTATACAGATTTTATGTGAGTCCAATTAAATGGTTTTAAAGATAAATGTGAATTTTTGATGATTTACATATGATGCTTTTATATGATAAATTGTTTTATGTTATGCATGCATGATTTTATAAATGGAGGGGAAGAAAGGTAATTCTTCGAAAAGGAATTTATAAATGATTATTTTTGTCCACTCACAACTTTTGTGTTTAAACCCCCTTCAGGCAGTTGAGTAGAGTTGACGGGAACATTGATCTCGAGGCTGAGGCATTAGGATTTCGACTGCGCTGTGTTGTATATTTGAGTAGGATATCTAAATTTTACTCTTGATCCTACTTAGACGCTCTGATATTATGTTGTATTTGATTGGTCGTTAATTACGGGAATTATTGAGTGCTTAAGTCCCTTGTCTGACAAGAGGAAGTATTTATTATTGTTATTATAATTTGTAAGGATTGAAGGGTATTTTGGGAACCTTTTCTTAGGTTGTCAGACGGGATCAGGGTTCTTCCCGGGTTTCGAGGGGAAATTCGGGACGGGTCCTGACAATTGGTATCAGAGCACTAGGTTAAATTCCTGTAGACTGTACACTACGTGTACAATTATTTTGGTATTGATGAGTTATAGCTTTTTTCAGCGTAATGCCTCCGAGACGCGAGTTCCGTCAACAGTCGGAAAATATTGGGGACACACCTGAACCTACAGTGGAGCCTGATATGAGGCAGACACTGGAACAATTGGGTCATGCGTTGACTTCTGTACTTCAGAGTAGGACTGCTACTGAAGGTTCAGACATTGAGAGAGCCCAGAGATTAGGGGCTACAGTATTTATGGGCGACTCTAGCCCAGATGATGCAAGAGAGTGGATTACTCGTTTAGAGCGAGTGTTCTCGGTTATGAGATGTCCTCAGGGGGACAGGGTGCTGTTAGCCACTTTTCTGCTGGGTGGTTCCGCTTATCATTGGTGGAACGCATTAGAGGTATCAGGTTGGGAAGTCAGTACCATTACCTGGGCGACCTTTCGGGAGAAGTTCCTTGAGCAATTTTATCCTTGCTCGTACCGAGATGCCAGGGAGGCTGAGTTCATACACCTACAGCAGGGAGATTTGACAGTGGCTCAGTATGAGCAGAGATTTTTAGAGTTGGCTCGTTTTGCACCAACTCTAGTGGTAACCGAGAGGGACAGACGCCGCAGATTTGAAAATGTGCTGAGGGGCGAACTTCGGTCAGCGGTAACGGCTGCAGCCCATACTTCATTGAGAGAAGCGTCTGACGCTGCAGCTCGTGTAGAGTTGAGTATGGGTGTGCCAGTCCAGCAGTTTAGGGGTTCCAAGCGACACCGGGATCGCTGGGATATTGGAGCCTCTAGCCAGGGACCGTCCAAGAGAGGCAGTTTCAGCTCTGGATCTACTGCGGGTGAGGGATCTGGTTCAGGCAGTGGAGGAGCCAGACAGGCACCCCAGTCATCCGCCCGTTCTAGTGGTGCTTCAGTGCAGTCAACTAGAAGACTGAGTGGCAGCTCAGGTAGCACTGGATGTTTCTTTTGTGGGGAGAGTGGTCACATCAGGAGATTTTGCCCACATCTGTATCCGGCTAGTAGTTCCTGGGGGCGGGGTGCTGCTGAACAGAGGCAGAGGACATTTCAGACGTCCGGTTTTGCAACTGGAAGCCAGAGTCAACCCAGTGGAGCCAACCGGGCCAATTGGACAAATAGGGCCCGTGGGTCCAACAGGGCCAGAGGCAGACAGTGGGGTCGTGGTCGACCGTTAGATACACAAGCCCGAGTGTTTGCTATGTCGCAACAGGAGGCCCGAGCAGCACCAGATGTGGTCACGGGTATGTTATCAATTTTTAACCGTGATGCTTATGTTTAATAGATCCTGGGGCTACTCATTATTTCATTTCTCGGGGTTTTACATTATTTGCTGATAGAGAATTGTCTCCGATTGGTTGGGACATGGGTATTAGTACTCCTACTGGAAATATGTTAGTGGCGAATCTCGTGATTCGGAATTGTCCAGTGTTAGTGGAAGGTCATGCATTAGAGGCAGATTTAATTCCCTTAGATATTTTTGATTTTGATGTGATTCTGGGGATGGATTGGTTGACTATGCACCATGCCTCTATTGATTGTTATGACAAGAGAGTGGATTTCCGGAGTCCAGGTTTACCGGAACTTACATTCAGAGGAGATCGTAGGGTACTACCCTGTGGAGTGATCTCAGCTTTGACTGCTGAGAAATTGTTGAGGAAAGGTTGTGAGGGTTACTTGGCTCATGTGTTTGATTCTCGAGATACTCCGATGAGAGTGGAGGATATTCCAGTGGTGAGTGAATTCTCTGATGTGTTTCCAGATGATCTTCCGGGATTGCCACCTCACCGGGAGATTGAGTTCACCATCGAGCTTTTGCCAGGTACTCAACCTATCTCACAGGCACCGTATAGGATGGCACCGGCAGAATTGCGAGAGTTAAAGACTCAGTTGCAGGACTTGGTGAATATGGGATTTATTCGCCCAAGTCTTTCACCTTGGGGTGCACCAGTGTTATTTGTGAGGAAAAAGGATGGTGGTCTGAGGTTGTGTATCGACTACCGGAAGCTAAACATGGCTACGGTGCGGAATAAGTATCCTTTGCCAAGGATAGATGATTTGTTTGATCAACTTAAGGGGGCAAGATATTTTTTGAAAATTGACCTTCGATCCGGATACCATCAGTTGAGGATCAGAGAAGGGGATGTTGAGAAAACAGCTTTCAGGACTCGTTATGGTCATTATGAGTTCCTGGTGATGCCTTTCGGGTTGACTAATGCCCCAGCAGCATTTATGGATTTGATGAACAGGGTGTTCCAAAAGTATTTGGATCGGTTTGTGATTGTGTTCATTGATGACATCTTGGTGTATTCGAGGAGTGCTAAGGCACATGAGAAGCACTTAAGGTTAGTGCTGAATATGCTTAGGAAAAAGCATTTGTTTGCCAAATTCAGTAAATGCCAGTTTTGGTTGACCGAAGTTGGATTCTTAGGTCATGTGGTTTCGGCTGAGGGTATCAGCGTAGATCCCCAAAAGGTCGGGCAGTGACAGAGGTGAGGAGTTTCGGCTTTGGGACCAACCGAGGACAGTGACAGAGGTGAGGAGTTTCTGGGTTTGGCAGGATATTATCGGCGGTTCGTAGAAGGATTTTCTACGATAGCAGGGCCGTTGACTCGGTTGACGAGGAAAGGAGTCAAGTTTGACTGGGGAGCTGATTATGAACAGGGATTTCAGGAGCTGAAGAGGAGGTTGACTTCTGCTCCAGTATTGACCCTTCCTGATGATACTGGTGGATTCGAGGTGTATAGTGATGCATCATTGCGGGGTATAGGCTGCGTGTTAATGCAGCATGGAAAGGTGATAGCGTATGCTTCTAGACAACTTAAAGCCCATGAGTTGAATTACCCCACACATGATTTGGAATTAGCTGCAGTGGTGCATGCATTGAAAATCTGGCGACATTATTTATACGGGGAGACGTGTCAGATCTTCACCGACCATAAGAGTTTAAAGTACTTGTTCACCCAAAAAGACCTGAATCTGAGGCAGAGAAGATGGCTTGAGTTAATAAAGGATTATGATTGTACTATAGAGTACCATCCAGGGAAAGACAATGTTGTGGGGAATGCTTTAAGCAGGAAATCCATGGGTTCTTTAGCCCATTTGCATACAGTCTACTTACCGTTACTGGTAGAGTTCCGTAGAGCAGGGATAGTACTGGACATGGATAGCCAGGGGGCTTTGTTGGCTAGTTTTCATGTGAGGCCTGTTCTGATTGATCGGATTATTGAGGCTCAACTCCAGGACCCTACATTGTGCATTATCAGGATGGAGTTGGAGGCTGGAACCAGGCAGGACTATGCGCTTAGGGATGATGGAGCCTTGGTTAGGGACGGTCCGTTGTGCGTACCGAATGAGCTGGAACTAAAGAGGGAAATTCTTGATGAGGCTCATAGTTCGGCTTAAGCTATGCATCCAAGAGGTACCAAGATGTATCATACCCTAAGGAAACATTATTGGTGGACTGGGATGAAAAGGGAAATTGCTGAGTTTGTGAGTAGATGCCTGACGTGCCAGCAAGTGAAAGCAGAGAGGCAGAAACCATATGGGGCACTTCAACCATTACCTATTCCGGAATGGAAGTGGGATCACATTACGATGGATTTTGTGTATAAACTTCCAAGGACACAGAAAGGACATGATGGAATATGGGTAATTGTTGATAGACTCACGAAGTCTGTACATTTCTTGCCAGTGCGGGAAGATTTTCGGATGAGTCGGTATGCCAAATTGTTCATTGATGAGATCATACGGCTACATGGGACTCTAGAGTCCATTGTTTCGGACAGGGATCCTAGATTTACCTCCAGGTTTTGGCGGAGTTTGCAGAAGGCTTTTGGCACTACCTTGCATTTTAGTACAGCTTTTCATCCTCAGACGGATGGTCAGTCTGAGAGGACAATCCAGATTTTGGAGGATAAGATGAGAGCTTGTGTACTACAGTTTAAAGGAAACTGGGATTCACATCTGGCTCTGATGGAATTTGCTTATAATAATAGTTATCAGTCGAGTATTGGGATGTCTCCTTTCGAGGCACTATATGGGAGGCAGTGCAGGACACCATTATGCTGGAACGAAGTGGGTGAAAGGAAATTGTTAACACCAGAGTTGGTTGATACGACTGAGGAAAAGATAAGGATCATCAGAGAAAGGTTGAAGACAGCTCAAGATCGCCAGAAGAGCTATGCAGACCGCAGAACTAGAGACCTTGAGTTTGAGGTTGGTGACTGGGTGTTCTTGAAACTATCTCCTTGGAAGGGAGTTGTACGTTTTGGTAGACGAGGAAAACTGAGTCCTCGCTACATTGGTCCATATGAGATTCTGGAGAGGATAGGACCAGTGGCATATCGTCTTGCTTTACCATCGGAATTATCCAGAGTTCATCATGTTTTCCATGTATCTTTGCTCCGGAAATATCTGTTTGATGAGTCTCACGTATTGGGAGAGCAACCACTTGAGCTGAAAGATGATTTGACCTTTGAGGAGCAACCGGTGCAAATTTTGGATTGGAAAGAGAAGGTATTGGGCAGAAAGAGTGTTCCTTTAGTTAAAGTGTTGTAGAGGAATCATAACGTGGAGGAAGCCACGTGGGAAACCGAGGAACTAATGCGGACGCAGTATCCTTATTTGTTCCAAGGATAGAGTTGAATTTCGGGGACGAAATTTCTTAAGGGGGGTTGATTGTAACAACCCGGAATTTCAATAATTGGATTTCATTAAATTATTTATGTAAAATGACGATTTTGCCCTTGCTTGTTAAAGGGCATGGAAATCAAGTTTTGTTTCGAAACCTTTCCGGTGGTGTTTTGGGTACCGTTGCGTAGGTCTCGAACTCACGAGTTCGTAGACAGGCGGCACGCGGAAAACGGAGTTCGTAGACGAGAGTTAGGGGTCTAGATGTGCAAGGGCATTTTGGTAATTTTCCATGGAGGGGAGATATTTTGTTAACAAATCAGACTTATCTGATTTGTTTCATCCTCATCTTCATTTGATCTTCATCTCTTTCTTTCTCTCTGTGACAAACCTCCCAAAACACACCCGAAACCGAAGAAAAACCAAGAGAAAAACCAAAAGTCAACTTTGATTTCAAGGCCTCAACTTCCAGTCTTGATCAACTAATCGTGTTCTACTCCGTCCCGCGATCACAACCGTACCAACCATCGAAGGAGAGGACCACGGTGGAAGCAGAGCCGAGTAAAGGAAGTTTCGGACCTTCCGATCGATTTTCCGGCCAGCACAGGTACGTGTTTGATGTTTTAAGGTCATATTTGGATTCCTGAGTTCGAGTAGATAGATTTAGACGTAAAATTTGTGAAAAATGGTTGAGTTTTGAGGAAGTTGGAAAGCTTGGAGTTTCGGCCGGAAATGGAAGATTCCGGCGAAACCAGACGGCGGCGGAGGTGGTGGTCCGGTCATCTTCTCCGGCCAACCTCCGGCGACAGTGACGGCATCCGGTCATCTTCTGCGGCGAGTCGCCGGTGACCGGTCAGGTTGAGTTGAACCGGTCGGGTCGAGTGAACCGGTCGGGTCAGTTGAACCGGTCGGGTCAGTTGAACCGGTCGGGTTGAGTTGGACCGGGTCAGGCTGAGTTGGACCGGGTTGGACCGGTCCAGTCGCGTGGGTACTGTAGCAGGCGAGTGGCCGGCGCGTGAAGGCGCGTGGCGGCGCGTGGGCGCGTGTTCCGACCTTCCGTCGGCGCGTGGCGGCGCGTGGGGCCGAGTCTGAGGTCACGGTGGCGCGTGACTAGTAGTTTTTGACGTTTCGGACCTGTTGGCGCAGGTTTTGAGTCGATCGGACGTCGTTTAGGGGCTGTTTCGGACGTTTTAAGGTTGCTGCGTTTTCTAGGCCAGCATAGTTAGACTCCCGGGGTTTATGGGGTTTATATTTAAGATTATTATTATTAGCTGGTAATCCCGATTATTAATTTGGACAGGCGATACTGCTCCGGGAACTTCAGGGGAGCGTACAGTTCGGGATTGAGCTTGCTTCGACAGGTTTGTGAGTGGACTTTTGGTTTATAAACTAAAATGCATGCATAAATGTATCTTTGATTTAAATACTGTTGTGTTTGGGTGCAATGAATTTCTGGATTTTAGAAATGATGCTGGACACATATTTTACAATATTTCAGTGAAAGTATGTTTTGAGAAATGACCTGATTTTGTACTAGATTTTGATATCGTTTTGACGTGGTGACTATTTGAGTATGTGATTTGGGTTTTGACTCATAATTGTGATTTTACCGATTTTGGCCATAAAATGATATTTTAAAGAATTTGGCTTAGGCCGCGAAACAAAGATTTCGAAGTATGGATTTGATTCACTGGTTCCCGTCCCGATGGTTATTGTTGCTCTGACTGGTGTTGAGGGGCCTTGCTCTACCAGCTGTAGAGGGTTCGGAACTTAGGTGTTGAGGGGCCTTGCTCCGCCGGGTCGCGAGACTGTCTATGCATAGTACAGATATTACAGACAGTACATATGGTACACAGAGTTGTACAGATTTGAACACATCTCAAGGGATACTCTGGTGTGTTATGAATATGTCGGGAACAGTGAATTTGAGATATTATGTGGCAGTTGGAACGAAATTATTTGAATTTGAGATAATTTGTGTCCAGATTGAACCAAATGATTTTAAACTCCTTTGAAGAGATTTTCAAACAAAATTGTGGATTACGAGGTATTTTTATTATACAGATTTTATGTGAGTCCAATTAAATGGTTTTAAAGATAAATGTGAATTTTGGATGATTTACATATGATGCTTTTATATGATAAATTGTTTTATGTTATGCATGCATGATTTTATAAATGGAGGGGAAGAAAGGTAATTCTTCGAAAAGGAATTTATAAATGATTATTTTTGTCCACTCACAACTTTTGTGTTTAAACCCCCTTCAGGCAGTTGAGTAGAGTTGACGGGAACATTGATCTCGAGGCTGAGGCATTAGGATTTCGACTGCGCTGTGTTGTATATTTGAGTAGGATATCTAAATTTTACTCTTGATCCTACTTAGACGCTCTGATATTATGTTGTATTTGATTGGTCGTTAATTACGGGAATTATTGAGTGCTTAAGTCCCTTGTCTGACAAGAGGAAGTATTTATTATTGTTATTATAATTTGTAAGGATTGAAGGGTATTTTGGGAACCTTTTCTTAGGTTGTCAGACGGGATCAGGGTTCTTCCCGGGTTTCGAGGGGAAATTCGGGACGGGTCCTGACACCCACAAACGTTTTAGTTAGACAACTAGAAAGCTAGAGACAATGCTTTAGACAAATTAATAAGAATCAATGAAAGTAGACATGCTTTGCAAAACTAACAGGAATGCCACAACAGTAAGAGTCACGTGTAATGTGTGATTGCCAAAATCTCAAATAATCATGCTTACTAACAACTTCATTCAAGTGCTCTAGAAAGATGTCGACTCTAATCGTCATTGGATGTCTCTCAATTCACTCTAGAATCCTAGGCTTTGCACTCATAACAAACATATCTGATGGAGTTTATGTAAAGGAATTCAAGCATAGTCACATATGAGCATTCAATGAAAAATAGCACTTTCTTACTTGAAGATCTCATGAATGGAATTGAACTTTTAGAACATAGATACTTACCTCAATCCTTAGCATGACTAGCCACAAGATCAGTTAGGTCTTTCAAATTAGGTTGCAATGGGGCTAAGCTTAATGGTTTAAGAAGGAAAGGGTAGGATTCAAAGAACCTGAGTTGTGCCAAGGCATGAGAAGTCATGGCTTGAACTTGTACTTTCTGATCTGAATCCTTGCTTATGGCCCACGACATTGCAGTTCCTGATTGCTCTTCTTGAGGTTCTTTGGCTCACTTGGATCAATTCACTTTTTTTTTCCGATTTTTTTTTCTTTTTCTCTTGAATTGAATGGACCCAAGATCATGCAATAGCTTCCACTTTCCTTATGAAGCTTCCCACTTGTAGAGCTCTTTACTCAACATTCAAACTTTTGGACTTGGTCACACTTAGTGCTCGCGGCAACAACTTTTAGAGTTGGGCAACAAGTTCTTTCATTCCACAGTCTCACCATGAATCTTATTTAAGGCAACCTTAGCACAAACTGAGGTTATGGGGCATGGCCTAATTGACTGGTTCAGTGTATAGGCAGGTTAAACTTTGGGTGATGATAAAATGGCTGAGTGTTTGGCTTCAAAAGGGCCTATGGAGCACACAATAGGGTAAGACAAGGCATTTAGGAGGTTAAGCACACTTAAAACCAAGAGCATCTATATGATGTTAGTTCTTTAAAGTTCAATGAAAATATGATGTAATGAGATCAACAATGATGAATGGTAGATGAAATAAAGAACACAATAAATATGAACTCTATTTTCATAGTTATATCTTTGAAAATGCACAAAATCGAATATGTCAATATAGTAGCAAGCAAAGGTCGATCCCTTGAGGACTTGTTCAACGATGATGTTCCAATTAAGTTCAGAATTTATTAACTTGAACAAAAGACACAAAATACTAAAAGACAATAAAGATAACAATGAAAATAACAATGAAACAATGATAGATTGATTGTTTGTTAACTAAGGAAAATTAAGGGTTACTATCCACTCTAACCAATTACAGTCATTAACTAGATTTCCTTGACCTAATTACTATGGAAATTCTGAATTAAGTGCCCAAGCAAAGGTCTGGATGGTTGGCCCACTCCACATACATTATCCTCTCTTACTTAGCATGTACTAAGCATGATTTGTACTCTAGAACGTCCATCACCTACCATTTAAGATGATGCATGAAGTACAAAGAGAATTTAATGACAGTACACTAGCCTAGAAAAGTGATGTGCATTCCTAGGTTGTTTCTTAACCTCAACCTCTTGATGATGTGCATTCCTAGATTGTTTCTTAACCTCAACCTATTGATGCTAATGAATTACAATATGATATAGTGGTCCGTCAAGCAATTCCATCAATAATTTATGCAAACAAGGTAGCTGAACTCATAGGCATAAAAGAATTGCAATTCTAGTAGTAATCAGAATTATTCAGCATGCATAGCAAACAAAATCAAGAGCCAAAATCTAATTAAATAACTAACATGGCTATGGCTTCAAACATAACTAAATTCATTAAAGTAAAAGCAATAAGAGTAGAGATACAAAGGAGATTATTGAAGATGAAACACAACAAAAGACCATGCTAGAGCTTGTCCTCGAATGCTCACGTCCAACCCTCTCACACGCAAAAACTAAAAATTGTTTTAATTTAAAATTGGATTACAATGTAAATTGCGGCTACGATGTCTACAGGTCCTCACTCGCGAGCCCTAAGCATCTTTTTATAGGCCTCTAAACCTTTACAATGTAGGAGATAGTTTAGGACAAAATCCTAGTTAAAAATTGACTTAAACTTCATATCCTAGTTCGAATTGAAAAGGAACTAGAAAAAGCAATCCTTGTTGGAATTGGAGTAGGATTTGCGGCAATACTTGTGATAAACACTTACGAATTTTCTTGCACGCCAAGGCAGCTTCTGGAGTTTTTTGGAGGTTGCTTGGACATCAAGAGCTGGGCTGAGCCAAACCTAAGCACTTCGAACATAGCTGGGCTAGATTCTGGGCTCAAAACCTTCAAACTTGGAATTTTGAGATCTTCAAATGTCATTGATCAATCCACTCGAGACAAACTATTCCAAGCACTTCCAAATGATGTTTCTAGTATAGTTATGGGCTTTGTATCGATTTGTTTTATTGAATTGCAGGTCAAGGCCACTTCTGAACCTTCTGGCCCTAAAATAAGGCACAAAGAATCTCTTTGGGACAACGGACCTGGGAAGCATTATCAGCACAACCTGGGACTGCGCTTGTGAGGCGCACCATGGGTGTAGTAGAAGCGCGTCATGGCATAGGTTGGGCGCACAGGTTGTTAGGCGTAGCGCAGAGAAGGAACTTTGTTCCACCATTGGAGGAACAGGAACCCGGGTTTAGGAGCATGCGCTGGGCTCGGAAGGGACTTGGCAAGTACACGCTTGGGACTCGAGAGGGTGTCCTTGGGGAATGTCGCAGGACACAACCTGGTATGACCTTGGCACTTCTAGGACATGAACTTGATATCATGAGACACAGGTCTGGGACCCGGATGGCATGATCTGAGGTACTTGGCCAAGGACCCAAAATAGGGTGCACTAGCGCACTCCGGACCCAGTTCAGGACCTGATATTGAAATGAGGACATCTCCTTCATTTGAACACAGATTTGAGTCATTCTTTTTCCTGTATCATTAGAATTGCATTATCTTCGTATAGCCTGCACATGTCTCACAAAAGAACTATCATTAGATGGCCATAAATCACTCAAAAAACATGTAAGAAAGGTACTTGAGGACGTCAAAATGATGCATAAATAATGACTGAGAAATACCCCCAAACCTATCTTTTGCTAGTCCCTGAGCAAAATAAACTTAAACAACATGAAAAGACTCGATCTTAGTTAAGATAGACCATTTAAACCCCTAGGTTCACCTAGTAGGAGGAGTTTTGTCTCTTGAGGGTTATACCAACACGATACCCACATGAAAGGAATTGAATCACATATGAGTATCAATGAATAATAGCATTTTATGAAAATAAAGATCTCATGAAAGGAATTGAATTTTAAGAACATAGATAGATACCTTAATCCTCAACATGATTGTCCATAAGATCAGTTATGTCTTCCTTTTTGGGCTGTAATGGGGCTAAGCTTAGGGGTTAAGAAAGGAAGGATAGGATTCAAAGAACCTGAGTTGTGCCAAGGCATGAGAAGTCATGACTTGAACTTGGAATTTCTGAACTGAATCCTTGCTTAAGGCCCACGACTTTGTGCATTCTTCATGACTTATGTTGAGGATCTTGGCTCACTTGGCTTAATTCACTTTGTTTTTCACTTTTTTCTTTTTCTTTCTTTTTCTTTTCAACGTTTCTTTCTTTCTTTTGATTTCTTTCTTTTTTTTCTTCTCTTTTTCTTTGAATTGAACCAAGATCATGCAATGATTTCCTCAAACTTTCTTGCAGCTTGTAATCTGTAAGCTTTTCTTTAAACTTCTGAACTTTTCAAAACGCCAATGTCCTTGGAATTGGTCAGCTTCTTCTTTCACTTCTCAATCTCACCATGAATCTCGTTTAGGGCAACCTTAGCACAAACTGAGGTTATAGGGCATGGCTGTGATGAATGGCTAAGTATTTCGATTAGGCTATACTTTGGGTGATGAAAGAAAAGACTGAGTGTTTGGCTTCAAAGTTGGCTTAGGGAGCATGCAATTGGGAAGGATAAGGCCTTTAGAGGTTAAAGCACACATAGCCTACATCACTTCTTATGGAAAACTTCACATTAAATCAAGAGCATATGTACGATGTTAGTTCTTTAAAATTCAATGAAAAATGATGTAATGAGATTAGCAATTAAGAACAAAAGGGATGAGTGTTTAAGTGTAGAAACAAGTATATCGCTTAGAAAGAATGACAATTAGGCTCAAAGATCTCACAGGGAATTCTCCACTAATTTTCTTAAGTTCACTCAAATTCAGTTGTTTTGTTCACTTAATCACGTAAACCATGGCATTGTGAAATGCAAATTATGAACTACTTGACCATGGCATGACTCTTAGTAAGGCTAAGACAGTTAAGTTAGCATATACATCCCTATTAAGAAGTTATAATACTAATTAAAAGCAAAAAAAATAAGTAACTAATTAAACACAAAAAACTAAGGTTGAAAAAATCAAAAGTTATGGCCGTGTATCACCACCAAACCTACTTGTTTCTATAAGCAAAATTTTAAATCCACACCCCCAAACCTAAACTGAACATTGTCCTCAATGTGATAAGCAGTAAGTATGACAATAGAGCATAGGTTTGAGAGATATAAAGGGCAGAAACAGCAAAGGAAGGGAAAAATACAAACCAGGGCTAGGTTGCCTCCTAGGAGCGCTTTATTTAATGTCTGGGCAAGATGGGGCGGGCATGCTAGATGTTTGGCGCTAGTTGAATGTCAAGGTAATTTGGTGATTGAAGTGCGTGGGCAGTCCTAGCATGCCATGGTGCCTGCGGACTCCATGGAAATGGTTGAGGTTCCTTGATGGAAGGCCAAGGGTCCTTGGCCGGGAGTGGAAGGTCATTATTTGGATAATCGGTTAGAGAGGACACGGGTTGGGGCAAGCTTGACCTGGCCGTGTCGTGAGAAGCCGTGTGGTATTCTTGTCGAGCAGCTCTTTAGTGCATGACCCTGCTATTGTTTCATGAAACAAATGATCCATTCGTTCTAAGGAAAAATCAATAATGGGTTCAGTAGGGTACTGAATGATATCATGGTTGTTGAAAGTTTGCAGCTTCTCCCAAACATTGATAGCCACCGTCCCACTTTTGATATTGATGTCACAATCCACAGTGGCTAGTAGGGGTCTGCCAAAAATCAGTGGTGGATAGTCACTTGGACCGGGCTTCTCCATCCTTAGGACATAGAAATTTGCTGCAATGCTAACATCCCCTATCTGCAGATTAGCATCCTCAATCACACCCATTGGACTAGTTATAGAGGAATAAGCTAATTTAATGCAAAGTTCAGTAGGGTTAAATTGCCCTAAGTTTAAAGACTTAAACACATGGTAGGGCATAATGCTTATTGCCGCCCCTATATCACAAAGACAATGGTTAAATCGTTTTTCTTTGATGATACAGGGGAGTGATGGAGGACCAGGGTCGTCAACATGTAAAGCATTGAGAGTGGCTGAATTGATGTCTATGGTGATTTTTGGCTCAGCCCCACGCTTTCCCGGTACTAAGTCCTTCAAAAGTTTAGCAAAGATCGGCATATGCTTGACTAGTTTTTGGAATGGACATGTGATCTCAAGCTTTTGCAGCATGTGCTCCATCTCCTCCTCGAACTCCTCCTTTTCCTTGTTCATGTTTTGAAATCTGCGAGGTAAAGGTAAGTCGTTATCATTTCCTAACACAAAAGTCACTCTTTTAGTTGTTTTCAGATTTGAATTTTGAGTTTTATAGTTAGAATTATTTGGGTGTTGCGAATTGGCCTTAGGACTTAAGATTGTGGTCTTGGCATTGGGTACAAACTGGATGGCAGCCCTGGCCTGATCTTGGTGGTTATGCACAGTGTGATGCCGGTTTGCACTGTTGAGCGTAGGTTGGTGCATAATTGGGTCGTCAGGTGCGCTTGTATGCGCCTGCGACAGGGCTCCTGGCGCACGATCTGACATGTCTTGCAGTAAGACATGGGGCATAATTCTCGGTGGCTCGCTGGACAAGGCTCTCGACGCAGGTCCTATTCTCGTCTATGAAGCAAGTTTAGGTCCCTGCTTGCTGTTTTGCGGCAGTGTGCTTGGCAGGTGCAGCAGAACATTCTGCTGCGTGGTTTGGTCCAAAGTCTGTGGCATGCCATAAAGCATAGCCTGTTGAGGTGCCTACTGCAGGGTCTGGGTCCAGGTCTGCGGCAAGGTACTTGTTGAGTCCTGAGATGCGGTGTGGGCTTAGTGTTGTAGGATGAAATTAGGCAAGGGTTGAGATGCATTAGGTTTCTGTAGTTGATGTGAAATCTTGGCCCAATGCTACGGCGTGACCTCAGGTGGTGTCATGGCAGATTTGGACCTTGAGGGGGCCACGAGTAATCTCTTATACTCCTCATTCTCTTCAGTCTCAGCCTCATAGGCATCATAGTAAGGTCCTTGGATCTGCGTCCCACTGCACAATGTGATGGCATTTACACTTGGATTTTGAAGTCCCTTAGGACCATTACTTGGCTTGGAAACATCCCTTGTTCCCGCTGATTCAATTGATTGGAAATCTGTCCCATTTGACGATCCAAGTTTGCAATTGCATTATTCGTGTTTGCCATTTGACTCTAGTTGTCTTGCATGAATTGGATGTTTTGTTGAGCTAAGGTATTGAGGATATCTTCCAAAGACTTGCTTTCACCACTCTAATTTGAGGAAGGGCCGTGAGAATTCCCTTGAGTGGCTGCGGCTTGCTGCTAAAATCACGGGGGTGACAAAGGATTGGCGACAATTTGATTGTTGCTCCAGCGGATGTTTGGATGATTTTTCCACCCTGGATTGTAAGTGTTTGAATATGGGTCATTCCGGGGTCGTGAATTGTTATTGAAACCTCTAGAAATCTTGCCGTCTTCCACCAATGGGCAATCTTGGGACGTGTGGCCCTGAATTGAACACACTTCGCAGGTTTGAACTCCTTTTTCCTTCTCGTTACACAGTTTTTTCCCCATTGCCGTGAGTTGAGCAATGGCGTCATCATTCTGATTGGTGTACGCATGACCAGTAGCCCTATAGGATTGACCTCTGTAGCTAAATTGTTTTTCCCTTTGACCGATGTTCTCAAAGGTGGTCTTTGCTTCCTCGGCCATGCCTACTAGAATCCCTTGGGATTGAGAGTTCACCATTGTTCGATCGCTAGTCTTCAAACCACCGTAGAAGTATAAGATAAGGTGATGGACTTCAATATGGTGGTGGGGGCACGCCCTTAGCATCTGGTTGAAATGCTCCCAATACTCGTAGAAAGACTCCTCCATACCTTGTCATGGGTTTATTATCCTGGACTTCAATTCGTTCGTCTTTTCCACTAGAAAATATTGCGTCAGGAATTTGGACGTCATGTCCCTCCATGAGTGAATGGAAGCCGACGCCAGTGAATGAAACCATGCCTTCGCGCGATCCTTGAGACTGAAGTGAAAAAGCTTTAGTCGGATTTCGATTTCCTTTATGCCATTAATGCGCAGCGTTGAGAAGACTTCAACAAATTCCTTAATATGAATGTGCGGGTCCTCGTCGGAAAGTCGGTGAAATGTGGGCAGAATGTGAATCGTCCCAAACTTCAACTCAAAATTTACCACCGTTGACTTAGGAAAGACAATGGGAAAATTACCTATGAGACATGGGGAATGGAAAAGTCTTTAAGGAGCCGTGGGGCTGGCGGTACTAGGACACGTTCTCGTCCTTGCTCTTCTCTTTGATCCGCCATCCTCCCGGGACTTGGTGGTGGACAGCCGTTTACTGAAGATTCTCTTAAAGATGGCCCACTTGATGATCCGTGCACCGAGCCTTGGAATGACATACACGGGTACCTAACAAAAACACTCTAGGAATGCACATCACTTTTCTAGGCTAGTGTAGTGTCATTAAATTCTCTTTGTACTTTATGCATCATCTTAAACGGTAGGTGATAGACGTTCTAGAGTACACATCATCCTTAGAACATGCCAAGTAAGAGAGGATAATATATGTGGAGTGGTCCAACCAAAGGGAACTTTGCATGGGCATTTAATTTAGAAGTGGCATAGTAATTAGGTCAAGAAAATCTGGTTAAGGACTATAATTGGTTAAGATGGATAGTAAGCCTTAATTCCCCTTAGTTAACAAAGAATCAACCTATCATTCTTGCATTGTTGTTTTCAATGTTTTTACTTATTCTGTTTTTCAAAATAATAATCCCCACCCCTAGCCAACTGGCTATGCCAGACCAACGTCAAAAGCAGCTTATGCCCGCTTATCTTTCTTCTTGCTGGCAGCGACTTTTTCTTCGCCGAAGTGTGTGTGACTTTATTTATTTGCTGGTTTTATCTAAGTTAATTGAATCTAAATACTGAAGTGGACATAACGTTGATACAAGTCCTCAAGGAATCAACTCTTGCTGTGCTACTATACTATTCATATCGATTTGTGCACTTGCAAGGATTTTATAACTGTTAAAATTAGATTTCATATTTCTTGTTCTCTAATTTTACAAACAAGATTTTGGCGCCGTTGTCGGGGAATCGTCCCTCAACGGTGTCCATTCAATTCAGATTTAGTTAACTTAATGTTGCATATTAACTATTTAGATTTCATTTAGATTGTTTACTAACTCAATTTGTAATTTTTCTTTGTACATATGAACCATTAATACATGGATATGGGACCATGGAATTAACCATACACGGAGACGGGAGCTTGGAACGTTCCATACCCAACTTCATTCAATCAGGGGTGGAGCAATCAGCCTGATTTCCATTATCAAGAAAACCCAGAACCATACAACCCAGGGTGGAGCAATCAGCCGGAATGCCCTTATCAAGAACACCCAGAACCAAACAACCCAGGATGGTGCAAGCAGCCTAATTTCACATGGAACTCCCCTCAAATAGTTCCTCACTACGAACAAACTCTTGACCTCCAACCTTCGCTGAGGGCCTTGATACAATGAATGAAGGCTCGTAATCAATGCATGGTAGCCATTTCTGAAGAAATCCGAGAGCTAAACTAGCGCATGTAGGAGAGACAGGAGGAGAGCATTACGGAGTTTGAGTTCAACGTGCGCCAAATCAAAGAAAGGGCACGTTCTCCGCCAAGTGAGGCTTTGAATGATGATCATGATAAAGCTATCATCAATCCCAAGTGCTTTCCATGGAGTCCACCCAAGCTTCGCTGTGGACCAAGATACAACGCATGGAGGCTTGTAATCAAAGCATTGAAGCCGCTACTGCGGAAATTCGAGAGCTGAACCATCACATGGATAATGAGGATAATGAGGACACCATCAAGCCAACACTTCGACAAGTGCTTACCATGGATGCCATGAATTCCACCCAAGGCCATGCCATGACAGTGTCTCCCAATTCTTCTCAGATTGAGCAGTGGGACGCACCCAATTCATACCCTCCAATATACTCTTCCTTTTATCATGCTTATGATTCTGATTTCATGTCTAACTATACCTCTTTGCCTTGCACTCATAGATTGGAAAGCGAAATGGAAGAAAACTAGGAGGAAGAGAATAGGACGGATGATGGTGACAAGGACTTCCAGGTCAAACCCATGCCCCTGCCCTATGTGCTGCCAAGCAGCAACGCACTGCCCCATGCTGTGTCCGACAACCATGACCACATTCTGCCTCATCTCGCTCTTGAGTCTCAACCCCAAATCCAGCCTCAAGCTGCACATCCCTTGCCGCAGCCCTGGACTAGCCCCCTACCGCAGAACTGGGACCCTACAGTATTCCAGGACTTGCCTACTGCCCTACAGCAAACCCAGGATCCTGCTAAGCCCCAGGACTCGCCAAATGCCCTGCTGCAGCCCCAGCCCAGTGCCACAGAACCTGGAAATGTCCAAGGCACGCCTTCAACGCGCCAAGCTGCGCCATCTGATTCACTGCAGGGCAAGTCCTTAGCAACTGCACCAGAACCTTCCCAGCGCGCATCTGAGATGCGCAGCGCTGCGGCCAAGCTTCAAGACACATCCACGGCAGAACCCAAGGACCAACCCATACCTCCCAATCAGCAGCCAGCCGTGTCTTAGCCTATACCCACGGACAAGGACCGGATTTTGAAATTCAATACGCCTTCTCAACTCAATCCTGAAACACTTAACTTTCATTTTAATAAGGCAAACTTGGATTTGAATTCTGATTTAGCTCCTAATACTGTTGAATTTTTTCTGTGCAGGTTCCACCATAAAAACACCAAGAATGTGGTGGCAGCCCTCAACTTGGTCCCCCTTTCAAGTTAAAAAGGAAAACTCAATGAAGAGGACCAAGGAAAAAGTTTAGGGCGTACAGGGCACAACCAAAGCTGTTCCACCACGAGCATTTCCCAAGGAAGACATTCAAGAATGGACAGAAACTGCTCTCATTGAAATCACTTCTCAATCTCTTTCCCGATAAGTTACGTTCTCGTCAGTGGATTCCTTTATGTGTTTCTAACTATTTCTCCATGACACATCGAAGATTCTACAACAAGTGGCTCACAATAGGTTCCATGGTGATGCTAAAATCCTGGGCACACCACCAAATGCCTAGCAAACCATGCCACGTCTTGCCCATACGTTAAATAAAGCGCTCCTAGGAGGCAACCTTGCCCTGGTTTGTATTTCTCCCTTCCTTTGATGTTTCTGCCCTATATATCTCTCAAACCTTTGTTCTGTTGACATGCATATTGCTTATCACATTGAGGACAATGTTCAGTTTAGGTTTGGGGGTGTGGATTAAAATTTGTTGCATATAGAAACAAGTTGGTTTGGGGGTGATACAAGGCCAGAACTTTTGAATTTTAAGCCTTAGTTTTTTGTGTTTAGTTAGTTACTTAATTTTTTGCTGTTGATTAGTATTATAACTTGTTAATTGGGATGTATATCCTAAGTCAATTGACTTTGCTTTACTAAGAGTCATGCCATAGTTAGTCATAATACGCACTTCACAATGCCATGTTTTAAGTGATTAAGTGAACAAAACAACTGAATTTGAGTGAACCTTAGAAAATTAGTGGATACTTCCCTGTGAGATCTTTGAGCCTAATTTCCATTCTTTCTAAGGGATATATTTGTTTCTACTCATAAACACTAATTGCTTTTTTTTTAATTGCTGATCTCATTACATCATTTTGCATTGAATTTTAAAGAACTAACATCATATAGATGTTCTTAATTTGATGTGTGGTTTGCCATAGGAAGTGATGTAGGCTATGTGTGCTTTAACCTCTAAAGGCCTTATCCTACCCAATTGCATGCTCCCTAAGACAACTTTGAAGCCAAACACTCAGCCTTTTCTTTCATCACCCAAAGTATAACCTAACCGAAATACTTAGCCATTCATCATAGCGATGCCCTATAACCTCAGTTTGTGCTAAGCTTGCCCTAAATGAGATTCATGGTGAGAATGAGAGGTGGAAGAAGATGTTGCCCAATTCCAAGGACATTGGCGTCAATTCAAAGTTCAAAAGTTTAAAAGAAAAGTTTCCAGATGACAAGCTGCAAGAAAGCTTGAGGAAATCATTGCATGATCTTGGTTCAATTCAATTCAAAGAAAAAAAAGAAAAAAATAAAGAAAACAAAAGAAATAATAGAAAAAATGTTCAAATAAAAAGAAAGAAATGTTGAAGAAGAAAAGAAAAGTGAAAAACAAAGTGAATTGAGCCAAGTGAGCCAAGAGCCTCAAACGAAGCCATTAAGAAAGCACAATGTCGTCAGCCTTAAGCAAGGATTTAGTGCAGAAATTGCAAGTTCGAGTCATGACTTCTCATGCCTTGGCCCAACTCAGGTTCTTTGAATGCCATCCTTCCTTTCTAACCCTGAAGCTTAGCCCCGTTACAACCTAAAAAGGAAGACCTAACTGATCTTATGGACAATCATGTTGAGGATTAAGGTACGCATCTATGTTATTAAAGTTCATTTCCTTTCATGAGATCTTTATTTCCATAAAGTGCTATTCTTCATTGATACTCATATGTGATTAAATTTGAATTTTGTAACATAAACTCATCACATATGCATGAAAGAGTGAAAGCCTAGGATTCTTGTGTGAATTGAGAGTTGCCTAGTGAGGATTAGAGTCGAGGCGAAATCTTTCTAAGGCACTTAGATGAAGTTGTTCTCAAACATGATCACTTGAAATATTGTCACTTAAACACTACACCTGCACATGACACTCACGGCTATGGCTTTCCTTTTAGTTATGCAGAGCATGTTTACTTACTTTAATTCTTATTAGCTTGTTAAAAGTTCTATCTCTAGCATCTTATTTGTCTAAGTAAAATGTTTGTGGGTATTGCGCTGCTATAACCCTCAGGAGACAAAACTCCTCCTACTAGGTGAACCTAGGGGTTTAAAGGTTCTATCTTAACTAAGATTGACTCTTTTCTTTTTGTTTAAGTTTGTTTTGCTAAGGGACTAGCAAAATATAGGTTTGGGGGTATTTGTTCAGTCATTATTTATGCATCATTTTGATGTCTTTATATACCTCTCTTACATGTCTTTTGAGTGATTTCGTGCCATCAATAGTAGAAAATGATAAATCTTATGAGACTTGTGCAGATTTGGAAAGATAGGTAAATTCTGAGAAGAACGCAAAAAGAATGAGTCAAATCGGAGTTCAGATGAAGGAGATGTCCTCATTTCAATATCAGGTCCTGAGTGCGCCAGTGCGCCCTATTTTGGATCCTTGGCCAAGTACCCCATATCATGCCATTCGGGTCCCAAACCTGTTTCTAATGACATCAAATTCATGTCCAAGAAGTGCTAAGGTCGTGCTAGGACATGTCAAGTACTTGTCCCAAGAACTTCCCATTCGTGCCTAGTTTCTGCGCCAATTCTGAAACATATGCAGTTAGCCAAACCAAGATACGCTTCTACTATGTTCATGGTGTGCCTCAAAAGAGCAGTCCCAGATCCCTATAACGATACTTCCTCATGATCCAACTTGGTGCGCCCTAAAGACGTGACTACGCCAAAGTTGAGTTCCAATGAGGCCCTTTTCGAACCTATGGCCAATCGATCGAGACATGAAGTGTTTTTAAATTCCTTGGCATGTGTAGAAGTCATTCAAGTATCAAGATGCGCCGTGGCACGACGAAGACTTTCCAAGGGCCAAGTTCTAAGTTTCTAGCGTCTGACCGCAGGAAGATTGCCGGCTGCCCGCGGCCAGCTTGTATTCCCACTTGCCAGCTTGCATTCACACTCCCAACCATGTTCTGATTGTTTCTGATAGATTTTAGGGACATTGTAATTACTTAGAAGTACAATAACTGTTCTAGAACACTCTAGGCTAGGGTTTCTAATTCCAATCCTTGTAGGACAAGGTTTTCCCTTGTCTATAAAAGGGAGCGTTTGTTCAGTATTTTTAAAAACGTCATTTTTGGGAGATCTACACACCTTAGCTGCAATTTACATTGTAATTCAGTTATTTAATTTAAATATTCTTTAGTTTATGCTTGTGAGAGAGTTGGACGTAAGCATTGGAGGACAAACTTTGGTTTGGTTTTCTGCTGTGTCTCATCTTCAATAATCTCCTTTGTATCTTTACTTTTATTGCTTGTACTTTAATAAATTCAATTATGTTTGTTTCAATTTCAATTATGTGTGAGTAGTCTTTTTAGGATTAGGACTTCTTGAAGCCCTAGCCATGTTAGTTCGTTAATTAGATTTTGGCTCTTGACGTCGATTGCTATGCATGCTGAATAATTCTGATTACCGCTTAAACTACCATTCTTTTATGCCTACGAGCTTTGCTACCTTGTTTGTATAAATTATTGATGGAATTGCTTGACGGACCACTATATCATCTTGTAATTCATTAGCATCCAGAGGTTGAGGTTAAAAAATGATCTTGTAGTCGGGATTCATGACACTCTAGGAATGCACATCACTTTTCTAGGCTATTGTAGTGTCATTAAATTCTCTTTGTACTTCATGCATCACCTTAAAGGGTAGGTGACAGACGTTCTAGAGTACACATCATGTTTAGAACATTCCAAGTAACAGAGGATAATATATGGAGTGGGCCAACCATCGGGACCTTTGCTTGGGCACTTAATTCAGAAGTTGTATAGTAATTAGGTCAAGAAAATCTAGTAAAGGACTATAATTGGTTAGGATTGATAGTAAGCCTTAATTCGCCTTAGTTTACAAATAATCAACCTATCATTCTTGCATTGTTATTTTCGGTAAAATTACAGAACAAGAAATTTGCAATCTAATTCTAACAGTTATAAAATCCTTGCAACTGTACAAATCAATAAGAATAGTATAGTAGCACAACAAGAATCGATCCCTCGAGGACTTGTATCAACGTTGGGTTTTATGTTTTTTAAAAACAGAATAGGTAAAGTTGCAAAAAATAACAATACAACAATGATAGGTTCATTGTTGGGTTAACTAAGGCGAATTAAGGCTTACTATCCAACCTAACCAATTATAGTCCTTAACCAGATTTTCTTCACCTAACTACTATGCAACTTCAGAATTAAGTGCCCACGCAAAGGTCCCGATGGTTGCCCCACTCCACATATATTATCCTCTCTTATATAGTGGTCCGTCAAGCAATTCCATCAATAATTTATGCAAACAAGGTAGCAAAGCTCATAGGCATAAAAGAATGGTAGTTTAAATAGTAATCAGAATTATTCAGCATGCATAGCAATCAAAATCAAGAGCCAACATCTAGTTAGCGAACTAACATGGCTAGAGCTTCAAACAACCCCAATCCTAACAAGAACTACTCACGCATAACTGAAATTTAAACAAATATAATTGAATTCATAATTAAATTGCAATAATAAAAATAAGGTTCAAACGAGATTGTTGAAGAATAGGCACAGCAGAGGCACGGCAGAGCTTTTCCTCCAATGTTTACGTCCAACTCTTTCACAAGCAGAAACTAAAGACTTTTTAAATTGAAAAGCTTAATTACATTGTAAATTGCGGCTAGGGTGTCTATAGATCCAAAATGGCGTCTAAAAGTATGGTCCCTAAAACATTGAACAAAGGCTCCCTTTTATAGACAAGGGAAAACCTTGTCCTACTAGGATTGCAATTAGAAACCCTATCCTAGAGTGTTCTAGAACAGTTATTGTACTTCTAATAAATTACAAAGTCCCTAAAATCTATCAAAATCAGAACACGGTTGGGAGTGTGAATGCAAGCTGGCAAGTGGGAACACAAGCTGGCTAGGGGCAGCCCGCGGTCTTCTCGCGGTCAGACGCTAGAAACTTGGAACTTGGCCCTTGGAATCTCTTCGTCATAGGGATCTGGAACTGCGCTTTTGAGGCAGACTATGAGCATGGTAGAAGTGCATCTTGGTTCAGGCTAGGCGCACAAGTTGTCAGGCTTAGCATAGAGGAGGAACTTTGATCCACCGCTGGCGGAATAGGAACTAGGGTTTAGGCGCAGATGCTGGACTCAGATGGGAAGTTCTTGTGACATGTACTCGATATGTCCTGGGATGACCTTGATGCTTCTCGGACATTAACTTGATGTCATGAGACACAGGTTTAGGGCCCGGATGGCATGATCTGAGGTAGATGGCCCATCACCCAAAATAGGGAGCACTGGCGCACTCAAGACCCAGTTCAGGACCTGATATTGAAATGAGGACATCTCCTTCATCTGATCTCCGATTTGAGTCATTCTTTTTACTGTATCCTTAGAATTTTATTATCTTCCTAAAGCCTACAAATGTATCACAAAAGCATTACTTTCTACTATGGATGGCCATAAATCATTCAAAAGACATGTAAAAACGGTACTTGATGACATCAAAATGATGCATAAATAATGACTGAACAAGATGCCCATGCAAAGGTCCTGTTATAGCTCACCCCACATATATCATTCTCTTCTTACTTAGCATGTCCTAGTCGTTTCCTATGCTTAGGATGTCTATCAATATTAGAGAAGGATTAGTAATCTAAGCTCAGAAACGAAGTACTAAAGGAATTTGATGACATCACATTATCCCTAATCTGGTTTAATGATCTAGGTTGTCATGAATTATGATTACAAGATTGTTGCTTAACCTCAACCTCTTGATGCAATCTCATCAATAATTTATGTAAACAGGGTAGCTAATCAAGTAAGCATAAAAGAGCAGCAATTCAAATAGTAATCAAAGTCTATTCAGCATCCACAATAACAGAAATCAAGGTACAAAATCATGTAAAAGAGCTACATGGTCAGGGCTTCAAGCATCCCTAATTATGTGGAAAACAACTCACGATTCATATTAATAACAACGATAAAATAAGTCATGATTTCAACGTAAAAAGAAAATGGAAGAAGAATGAAACACTGAAAGATGAAGAAGGCCAAGAACACGTCTAAGCCTTCTCCAAAACTCGCTGCGTTAAGCTCTCCTTTCCAAAAAACGAGAAAGAACTTAAAAAAATGTCAAACTGTAAAGCGGTCTATGCAACTTAAGGGAGGAACCCTAATTCAGCGTTAAAACATTGTTGAAATAGACCTAAGGCTTCCCCTAAAAATTAGGAATTGAAACTGAGAACAAAAAACCTAAAATAACCTTCCTAGCTTAGTAGGGACATGGGCTAGGTCGCGGGCTGGGCTAGGTCACGGCCTGGGCTAGGCTACGAGCTTAAGGCCTGTTAGGGGTTGGTGGGGGGGCGGGCGGGGTGGAGGTATAGTTGGGTTTTATGTTTTTTAAAAACAGAATAGGTAAAAATGCAAAAAATAACAATACAAGAATGATAGGTTGATTGTTTGTTAACTAAGGCGAATTAAGGCTTACCATCCAACCAAACCAATTATAGTCCTTAACCAGATTTTCTTCACCTAACTACTATGCAACTTCAGAATTAAGTGCCCACGCAAAGGTCCCGATGGTTGCCCCACTCCACATATATTATCCTCTCTTATATAGTGGTCCGTCAAGCAATTCCATCAATAATTTATGCAAACAAGGTAGCAAAGCTCATAGGCATGAAAGAATGGTAGTTTAAGCAGTAATCAGAATTATTCAGCATGCATAGCAATCAAAATCAAGAGCCAAAATCTAGTTAGTGAACTAACATGGCTAGAGCTTCAAACAACCCTAATCCTAACAAGAACTACTCACGCATAACTGAAATTTAAAAAAATATGATTGAATTCATAATTAAATTGCAATAATAAAAATAAGGTTACAAAAGAGATTGTTGAAGAATAGGCACAGCAGAGGCACGGCAGAGCTTTTCCTCCAATGCTTACGTCCAACTCTTTCACAAGCAGAAACTAAAGACTTTTTAAATTGAAAAGCTTAATTACATTTTAAATTGCGGCTAGGGTGTCTATAGATCCAAAATGGCGTCTAAAAGTATGGTCCCTAAAACATTGAACAAAGGCTCCCTTTTATAGAACAGGGAAAACCTTGTCCTACTAGGATTGCAATTAGAAACCCTATCCTAGAGTGTTCTAGAACAGTTATTGTACTTCTAAGAAATTACAAAGTCCCTAAAATCTATCAAAATCAGAACACGGTTGGGAGTGTGAATGCAAGCTGGCAAGTGGGAACACAAGCTGGCTAGGGGCATCCCACGGTCTTCTCGCGGTCAGACGCTAGAAACTTGGAACTTGGCCCTTGGAATCTCTTCGTCATAGGGATCTGGAACTGCGCTTTTGAGGCAGACTATGAGCATGGTAGAAGTGCATCTTGGTTCAGGCTAGGCGCACAAGTTGTCAGGCTTAGCATAGAGGAGGAACTTTGATCCACCGCTGGCGGAATAGGAACTAGGGTTTAGGCGCAGATGCTGGACTCAGATGGGAAGTTCTTGTGACATGTACTCGATATGTCCTGGGATGACCTTGATGCTTCTCGGACATTAACTTGATGTCATGAGACACAGGTTTGGGGCCCGGATGGCATGATCTGAGGTAGATGGCCCATCACCCAAAATAGGGAGCACTGGCGCACTCAAGACCCAGTTCAGGACCTGATATTGAAATGAGGACATCTCCTTCATCTGATCTCCGATTTGAGTCATTCTTTTTACTGTATCCTTAGAATTTTATTATCTTCCTAAAGCCTACAAATGTATCACAAAAGCATTACTTTCTACTATGGATGGCCATAAATCATTCAAAAGACATGTAAAAACGGTACTTGATGACATCAAAATGATGCATAAATAATGACTGAACAAGATGCCCATGCAAAGGTCCTGTTATAGCTCACCCCACATATATCATTCTCTTCTTACTTAGCATGTCCTAGTCGTTTCCTATGCTTAGGATGTCTATCAATATTAGAGAAGGATTAGTAATCTAAGCTCAGAAACGAAGTACTAAAGGAATTTGATGACATCACATTATCCCTAATCTGGTTTAATGATCTAGGTTGTCATGAATTATGATTACAAGATTGTTGCTTAACCTCAACCTCTTGATGCAATCTCATCAATAATTTATGTAAACAGGGTAGCTAATCAAGTAAGCATAAAAGAGCAGCAATTCAAATAGTAATCAAAGTCTATTCAACATCCATAATAACAGAAATCAAGGGACAAAATCATGTAAAAGAGCTAAATGGTCAGGGCTTCAAGCATCCCTAATTCTGTGGAAAACAACTCACGATTCATATTAATAACAACGATAAAATAAGTCATGATTTCAACGTAAAAAGAAAATGGAAGAAGAATGAAACACTGAAAGCTGAAGAAGGCCAAGAACACGTCTAAGCCTTCTCCAAAACTCGCTGCGTTAAGCTCTCCTTTCCAAAAAACGAGCAAGAACTTAAAAAAATGTCAAACTGTAAAGAGGTCTATGCAACTTAAGGGAGGAACCCTAATTCAGCGTTAAAACATTGTTTAAATAGACCTAAGGCTTCCCCTAAAAATTAGGAATTGAAACTGAGAACAAAAAACCTAAAATAACCTTCCTAGCTTAGTAGGGACATGGGCTAGGTCGCGGGCTGGGCTAGGTCGCGGGCTGGGCTAGGCTGCGAGCTTAAGGCCTGTTAGGGGATACAATTGGGACATGGCTGGGAGCTCTGAAGGACTCGCCATGGCTCGTCTGGTACTGGTTCTAGGACTAAATTTAGGGCAGATATGAGGTATCTTTGAGAAATGTCAAGGACACGTCTTGGCATGAACCTTGACTCACCTTGAACTTGATCTGCTGGTTCTCAAATATGGATTTAGGACCAGCATGGCTTGATTCGAGGTTCTTAGTCCTGGCCCTAAATAGGGGGCATGGCTTCAGATCAGGACATGATTTAGGTCCCGATATCGCAATGAAGACAACTTCCTCATTATAACTCCAAATTGAGCCATTCTTTTTGCATTCTCCTCAGAATATCCTTATCTTTCCAATTCTGCACAAGTCTCACAAAATGAGTCAATTTCTACTATGGTTGGCATTCAATCATTCAAAAGACATGTAAAGGGGCACAAAATGACATCAAAATGATGTATAAATAATGACTGAACAGTATCAGAATATAATAAAATATTTAATAAAGCTTAAAATATCTCACGTGGGTTCAATCACCTTGAGAAGTAGTCAACACGATTAACGCCCTTTGTGTGGTGGATGAAGCAGGCCATACACACCTCCGTGAACTATTACAAAATCACACACATCGTTGTAGGAATTGGGCCCTAGAATTACTTGCATCCGTCGGTGTGTACCGTTAAAAGATGTCCCAAAACCCGCGCCACCTTCCCAACTAACTTCTTCCAAGACCCGATCCTCCCTTGCCAAAAACATACGCTTATCCACATTATTTGCCCACGCATAACCTAATGCAGGAACAATCGTCTTCCCTGATGTCAAAAGTGGCTCAGAGCTAGCAAGTCTTATTGAACTAAGATTTTCATTGCATGGAATAAAGTCACGTACTTGGTTAGTGAAAACCATTGTGAATCCAAACCTATTTGAAAAATCTTTAAGGAGGGATATGACATTCGCCATCATTTGGGACAGGCGATGTAATGACCCCGGTGAGGTATCAACTCCCGAACTGAAAAGGCTAGTTATGGAATCAATAACAATAACTTTAACTGACATACTTCTTTGCCAACCTGAAATAAAACTCTCTAGTTGAGGAATTATATCGAGCAGGTCTTGTGCATCGCCAACTGCCCTCATATAGATGTTATCACAACAGTTCCACCCTCTTAAACAAGGGTGTGTGGTCGTCCACATTGTGGCCATCTGCTGGAGGCGTCTGAACGGAAGGTTGTAATCGGTGGCAATGTATATAGCCGACCCCCTTAATCTGCCTATTGCAAGAGAGAGCTGGGCTACTAAACATATATGTAGGCAGAGCTGTGTCTTTCCGGAACTGCTCACACCTACAATCTCAGTGATTGCATTGAATGGAATCCCTCCACCCACAAACTGATTGAGCACACCACACCCCAAAATTAATTTCTCTATAATCCTTGACATTTTGCCTCCTATGATGTGAACTTATTTCACATTTGCTGACCTGCTATGGAACTACATAATATACCTTCCTTTTGTGCACATCAAATATTACAATTCCTAAATTAACAATACCACCCTCATCAGGTTCGAACTCACAGGTCACAGTTAGTTACAAGTTAGAGCACACTTATACTCGGGTTAGTCCCTCGCCCCTTATGCCCTACCTTATGCCGACATCACCTTCCCTAACCTTTCTGCCTAACTCATTCCACAACCAGCCAGTCTCTGCCTAACTCTTTCCACAACCAACCAGTCAACCTCATCAGTTCGACAGCCATAACAACCTTCAACGTTTTGTTTCACATTCATAGTAAACTATCATTCAAAAAGACCAATAACCAAACAAGTTCCAACATAGATTAGGGAATGTTATTGAGTTCCACAATAAATTAGAAGTAGTCCATAAAGCCTACTAATATGGCAATGTTTATAAATTAGCATAACAACACAGATTACAAGCTTAGTTGACCCAAATCCTTGATCAAGTATAGACAACTCACCAACACATTAAGCTTGAAGAATTACTTTCTCAAATATCATCTGGTTCTGACCACTTTAAAGTCCATCCACCATTTCCAGACCCATGTCCTAACCTCCCCTATTTGAAAGTGGGACAATTTCTTTGCATGTTGGTCGGTAATGCCCATTGCCACCACACCTTGAGCATACAGCGGGCCTTCTGTCCTCTCGCTGGAAGGGAATACGTTGCCTCTTAGGACAACCAGGCATCACCTTTCCTTTGGGGGGTACAACAACAATATTCCTCACACTTTCGGGGATATCCCATCTTCTTCTTAGGGGTACAGGGTAAATTGAATCTGAATACGCCCTCTCTCAAGTCACTCTTGTGTAATAAGATGAAGCCAACCCGAACACAGGAAGGTTGATGTGCATACTTACCGCTATAGCATGCTTACATGGAAGTTGTTCAAGATCAAACTTTCGACTTGAACAAGTTTTATTCCCCAAATGCACCAAACCGTCTAAATCACCATCTAATACGTTGTACTCCATTTCATTGATCTTCACAACATTCATCCTCCCCGCATCTACTACCCGGCACGCCAATTTCTTCTCACCAAAATCAAGACACAATATGGAAGTGCACCTCGAAGCTTTCTCTTTTTTCATTGTAAACCAACTTTGCAGCATACTCCGTATCTCATCAATAAGTTGCACAACCGGAAGAAGCCTTGCAAACCTCAAAACTGAATTGATAGACTTGGCAATTTTTGTTGTCATTACATTGTATCTCTTTCCATCACAATGAGCTCTAGACCATCTTCGCACCCCAATCTCGTGAAGGTAGTCAACAACCTTTTGATTCCTTATCTTACCAAACTCTCTTTCAAACTCAACAAACCTATAGGATTTCGCTGCCATCTCAAATTTGTATAGGATCTTGCTATTTTTCTTCAAATAACACTTGCTCTTCATGTTACCCTTGAGATGATAAAAACATACCCCGTGAATTGCATCAGGAAATACTTTGTTTATAACGTTAGGTATGCTGTAATTCCTGTCCGAATTATCACAAGATTGGGACAATCCCCAAATGCCAACCTTAACTTCCTGAAAAACAAACCCCATGAATCATCATATTCCAAATTCCCTATTCCAAATGCCACCGGGTAAATATTCCTATTACCATCAAATGCAACTGCAACAAATAGAACACCCTTGTATTTTGAGGTTAAGTGTGTGGCATCAACTGCAAGCACCGGTCGCATACAACTCTTAAATCCGTCAACAGACGCCCCAAGAGCAACAAAAATTTTTTTTTAAATAATTCCCTTCCTCCGTATGTATGAAAGTGAACGTACCCAGATTAGTGCGCTCTAAGTCATGAAAATATGAGGGAAGCAACGTATAAGAATCCTCCGGCTTCCCTCGAAGTGTTTGTAAAGCTCGCTCCTTGCTTCTTCATGCCATTGAATAACTTATTTTTATCCCAAAACGGTGCTTCAGATCTTTTATAACATCCCCCGATGTAAATAGAGTTTGTGCATCCTTCAACCTATGTTCCATTGAGTCCGGTACCAAACCACTTATCTACCTCGGTGGGGGACTGCTGATGGATCTCACATGACAAGTATGTTTTCCTTGGTACATCACCACCTGAAACTGACTACGATCGAATTTCCGAGCCCTTACACCCCAACAACACTCCAAATCCTTGCATTTCACAACGAATCTGCTAGGATCTTACCTTGCTGTTCTAATTTGAAAGTGACCTCTAACAGCAGCCAATTTTATAACCTTAAGTAGGGCTGCCTTCATACAAAATACCTTCCCCTCCCCCAATTTTTGCCAAACGAGAATTCAGTGCACCCAAAGCATTGTTCCCTTCTCCCCTTCCTCCTTCACGTCCACCTCTCAAACCACCACTGCCTTGTATAGTAGGCATTGAATTAACCACACCAACCACACCCAATGAGCTATCTGTAACATCCTCTTCTCCCGTATTTATTCCATTCAGATTCATTCCAACACCACCTTCAGTACTCCCACCGAGTGCCCTTGTATTAAACTGAGACCCCAAACTGTCCGCATCCATCATTTCATCTGCATTCCAACCTGTGATTATATCATCTACACCATCCCAAGTCCAAAATCGACAGCCAATCTGGATTACCATCTCCCTTATTTTGCAATCCATTGTTGCTACCTTGTATATGCAAATTCCCATTCATATGCCCCAAGTTGTTGTCATTGGATCCAGCCACACCATCTTCTGCATTTATTTTCCGAACCACAACTAAAGGAACCATGCTTGATGGTATTACTTGCTTCTTGTGATTCAAATAAAATTGGAGGTCATCCCCGTCTTCAATTGCCACAACCTTCTGCCCTTCCCCAGAAATGGGGACTGCATAATTCAAACCAATTCTTTCTTTGCTGGCATCTATATGAGAAATACAACAAACTCGCTCAACAAGCACCTCATAACTAATACAGACCAAAACTAGAATCCCTTTTGTTTCTCCACCTTCGTATCTAGAATTCATTCCTTTATTCACCCATTTCCCATTGTAGCAAATCAAAATTCCCAATGCTTCATCCATACCTGCACATCATCAAACAATTTTTTTTCTTTCAACATATGTCGGATTCTACCACTTAACTACCATTTACTAATCCTTAGTTACAACTTATAACCACCTTACTTACATTTCCTGATCCATTCTCTTAATTTTCGGGTTCTGTTTCAAACATTAGAATACTAACCAAGTTACCACAACCCCAGGCTACTATCTCAAGAACTAGAGGCACTTTCGGATTAGTACATTTTTATGTCATACTTATCTACCATTTAGAGGTCCTTAGTTACAACTTAGAACCACCTTATGTCATACTTATCTACCATTTATATCATACTTATCTAATGTTTTTCCATCTCATACTGGCATGCTTATCAAAACGAAAAAACCACACCTCAATCGGTTCCCAACAAACCAAATTTTTTCACCCAATCCAAAAAAACTGAATCAAATTTTGATTTTCCTTGCAAAACTAATTTGTGTTCCTACTTCTCCAATCTACCTTCCAAATAAGGACAATTATTTTCCACTCAATTTATTCATTATTTTGGACAATTTAATTAGGGATTTACCTTGAAGCTACACAGGAACGAAGCCTTCAGCTCCCGTTCAACCCAGGCTTGCAGCTGCAATCGATCCCACAGATCACCTACAGTCGAAACCACCCTTCCACCTCCCATCGAACGCCCTCTTCGCCTGCGGTCGAACCTACGGTCGAACGGACCCTTGATCTGCACTCAAACTGATCCTTCACCTCCACTCGAACCTACCCTTCAACCTCCACTCGAACCCAAACTCCCACCGCATGTCGAACTCACCTTCACTTCACTTCCTACCATTCCTCTCACTATACCTTCAACTTCTCACCCAGCGCCTATTGTACCAATTTCGCTTTCCCTTTACCTTTGATTCCAGCCCCCAAGGACGCACAAACCCTTCAACCTTAACTTTCACTTATTTCTCAGTTTTCTCCTCCCACACCTCACTTTCCCCTTTCTAATTTCAATCTCGACAACAATGCTAAACGGGTCACTAAGTAGGTGTTTGCCAATTTCCAGTTTCTATTTATACCTTGGGCCAAAAGTGCAAATGGATAATTTTTGGGCAAAGGGGACATTAGTGACAATTCCCCAAAAAAATTTAAATGACGAAATCTGTGTAGTTATGGAGCAATGGAGAACTTAAAAAGGTGAGAGGAAGGTTGGTGGCGATATTGGAAGAGGATAGTAGAACTCACTGCATATCGATGTCAATGTTGGTGACTCTTCTGGTAGATAGTTGAGTGTGTCCTCTTCTTTCAGTTACAACCATTAATGGTGGTCTTGAATCTCTTGATCATGATGAAGGTGGAAATGAAAGAGATGATGGTGATGAAGGAGATCAAATATCAATGTTAATGTATGGATGTAAGGGTGGTAGTGATAAAAGACGAGAAGGAAGGTTGTTTAAGTCTTCTTGTTTGGAAAACTATGTTTGGAGAGTGTATCTATCCAAACACCCCTTGGAAAGATACCCTTTTTAGAATTTTTGTTTTTTTTTTGACAAAAAGGAATATCATTGATGATGAAAGAATACGAGAAAGGTTAGAGGCAAAATAGCATGGGGGTCGGGCCTTGGTAAAACCTCACTTTGAAAACCCAGCAAATCCAAGAAAAGTCCAGTGAGGGAAACGAGTGCCCCACCCCAACAAAAACAACAATACAACTTTAATCTAAATTTCCATATCTGCTTCTAAAAGAGGCTCCAGCCATTGTGGAGCAAGAGCAATCCACTGAACCTAAACCTGCGATTAAAGGCCTTCCTGCGCTAGCCCGTGAGCCACCTTATTGGCAGAACGAGGATTAAAAACCAACTGGGACTGTTGCAATTCCAGCTACTACAATAAAACCTCCACCTCCAGTGCTGGCAGTGCCTCCCAGCTCCAACTCTGGTTCGCTGCAGTGACAACAGCCACTGCTGCCATGGAATCAGTCTCCACAGATGCTACAGCACGTCCCAGCTGCTTGATTAAAAGTAGACCCGCCTTTAGGTTCTCCAATTCAACCGCCAACACAGAAAGACCCAAACCACCAGGCCTTGCAAATCAAGACACCGCCCTACGAGTCACGGATAATACCTCCCCTAACTCCAAATCAACCTGGGATCAAGACACCGCCCTACGAGTCACGGATAATACCTCCCCTTCAGCAATGGTCATAGAGGAACTTTCGATGCCATTCCCTAACTCCAAATCAACCTGGGATCGAGCAACATGATAGCTAGATTTAACTGAATACTTCCCATCCCTCGTGAAGATCCAATACTGCCCATCAACAAAGACCACTATGGAGATAAGGGGGATGCTTCAAATGGCAGCAATATCTTCCTCATAGAAAACTTTTTGAAGCAATTCAATATTCCATTGGCCCACCCCAGCGAATTGATTAGATTGGTCACTTTAGAAGCCAACGGGAGTCCCATTTTGAGAATGGGTTTGAAAGAGACCGGCTTCGGAATCCATTTATTATGAAATACAGAGACCGCCTCCCTCGTTCCAATCCTACATACTAACCCTTTCTGAATTACTTCTAGGCCCCACAAAATTGACCTCCAAATACGAGAAGGAGACGCTACTAGCACGGTCGACATCAAATTTCCAACTGGGAAGTACTGAGCCCTTAACATACAAGCCACTAGAGAGTTAGGATACTCCAAAATGTGCCAGGCTTGTTTAGCCACCATGGCTTTATATATTAAATGTAACAACCCGGAATTTCAATTATTGGATTTAAGTAAATTATTTATGTAAAATGACGATTTTGCCCTTGCTTGTTAAAGGGCTTGGGAATCAAATTTTGTTTCGAGACACTTTCGGTGGTGTTTGGATACCGTTGCGTAGGTCTCGAACTCACGAGTTCGTAGACAGGCGGCACGCAGAAAACGGAATTCGTGGACGAAAGTTATGGGTCTAGATGTGCAAGGGCATTTTGGTAATTTTTGATTTGGGGTAGATATTTTTAACCCCCAAATCAGAGTTTTTCTGATCCACCTTAACTTCATTTCATCTTTATCATCTCTTTCTTCTCTCTCTATGACAAAAACAAACAGAAACACAACCTTCAACCCGAAATCGTGCGAAAAATACCAAAGAAAAACCATAAAGTCAACTTTGATTTCAAGGCTTTAGCTTCCCGTTTTGATCAACTAATCGTATTCTACTCCTTCCCACGATCACAACCGTACCAACCATCGAAGGAGAGGACCACGGAGGAAGCCGAACCGAGGATAGGAAGTTTCGGACCTTCCGATCGATTTTTCGGCTAGCACAGGTACGTGTTTGTGGTTTTGAGGTCATATTTGGATTCCTGGGTTCGAGTAGATAGATTTAGACATAAAATTTGTGAAAAATGGTTGAGTTTTGAGGAAGTTAGGAAAGCTTGAAGTTTCGGCCGGAAATGGAGGATTCCGGCGAAACCAGACGGCGGCGACGGCGCTGCCGGTCATCTTCTCCCGCCAGCTTCCGGTGACGGCGACGGCAGCCGGTCGTCTTCTCTGGCGAGTCGCCGGTGACCGGTCGGGTCGAGTTGAACCGGTCGGGTCGAGTTGGACCGGGTCAGATTGAGCCGAACCGGGTTGGACCGGTTCAGGCGCGTGAACACTGTAGCAGGCGAGTGGCCGGCGCGTGAGGGCGCGTGGCGGCGCGTGGGCGCGTGTTCCGACCTTCCGTCGGTGGGTGGCGGCGCGTGGGGCCGAGTCAGATATCACGGTGGCGCGTGACAAGTAGTTTTTGACGTTTCGGACCTGTTGGCGCAGGTTTCGATTCGATCGGATGTCGTTTAGGGGTTGTTTCGGACGTTTTAAAGTTGCTGCGTTTTCTAGGCCAGCATAGTTAGACTCCCGGGGTTTAGGGGGTTTATATTTAAGGTTCTTATGATTAGCTGGTAATCCCGATTATTAATTTGGACAGGCGATACTGCTCCAGGAGCTTCAGGGGAGCGTACAGTTCGGGATTGAGCTTGCTTGAACAGGTTTGTGAGTGGACTTTGATTTATAAACTGTAATGCATGCATAAATGTATCTTTGATTTAAAATACTGTTATGTATGGGTGCAATGAATTTCTGGATTTTAGAAAATGATGATGGACACATGTTTTACAATATTTCAGTGAAAGTATGTTTTGAGAAATGGCCTGGTTTTTGTACTCGATTTTGATATCGTTTTGACGTGGTAACTATTTGAGTATGTGATTTGGGTTGAGACCCATAATTATGATTTATTGATTTTGGCCATAAAATGGTATTTCAAAGAATTTGGCTTAGGCCGCGAAACAAAGATTTCGAAGTATGGATTTGATTCACTGGTTCCCGTCCCGATGGTTATTGTTGCTCTGACTGGTGTTGAGGGGCCTTGCTCTACCAGTTGTTGAGGGTTCGGACCTTAGGTGTTGAAGGGCCTTGCTCCGCCGGGCCGCGAAGCTGTCTATGCATAGTACAGAGAGTACAGATAGTACAGATGGTACACAGAGTTGTACAGATTTGAACACATCTCAAGGGATACCCTGGTGTGTTATGGATATGTCGGGAACAGTGAAATTTGAGATATTATGTGGCAGATGGAACGAAATGATTTGAATTTGAGATAATTTGTGTCCATATTGATTTAAATGATTTTAAACTCCTTTGAAGAGAGTTTTCAAACCAAATTGTGGATCACGAGGTATTTTTATTATACAGATTTTATGTGAGTCCAACTATGTGGTTTTAAAGAGAAATGAGAACTTTTGGTGATTTACATATGATGTTTAGTATGATAAATTGTTTTATGTTATGCATGCATGATTTTATAAATGGAGGGGGAGAAAGGTATTTCTTCGAAAAGGAATTTATAAATGATTATTTTTGTCCACTCACAACTTTTGTGTTTAAACCCCCTTCAGGCAGTTGAGTAGAGTTGACGCGAACACTGATCTCGAGGCAGAGGCATTAGTACTTCGACTGCGCTGTGTAATTATATTTGAGTAGGATATCTAAATTTTACTCTTGATCCTACTTAGACGCTGTGATATTATATTGTATTTGATGGGTAATTAATTACGGGAATTATTGAGTGCTTGAATCCCTTGTCTGACAAGTGGAAGTATTTATTGTTATTATATTTTGTAAGGATTGAAGGGTATTTTGGGAACCTTTTCCTAGGTTGTCAGACGGGATCAGGGTTCTTCCCGGGTTTCGAGGGGAAATTCGGGACGGGTCCTGACAATTGGTATCAGAGCACTAGGTTAAATTCCTGTAGACTGTACACTATGTGTACAATTATTTTGGTATTGATGAGTTATAGTTCTTAACAGCGTAATGCCTCTGAGATGCGAGTTCCGTCAACAGTCAAAAAATATTGGGGACACACCTGAACCTGCAGTGGAGCCTGATATGAGGCAAATACTGGAACAATTGGGTCATACGTTGACTTCTGTACTCCAGAGTTGGACTGCTACTGAAGGTTCAGACATTGAGAGAGCCCAGAGATTAGGGGCTACAATATTTATGGGCGACTCTAGCCTAGATGATGCAATAGAGTGGATTACTCGTTTAGAGCGAGTGTTCTCAGTTTGAGATGTCCTTAGGGGGACATGGGTATTAGTACTCCTACTGGGAATATGTTAGTGGCGAATCTCGTGATTCGTAGTTGTCCAGTGTTAGTGGAAGGTCATGCATTAGAGGAAGATTTAATCCCCTTAGATATTTTTGATTTTGATGTGATTCTGGGGATGGATTGGTTGACTATGCACCATGCCTCTATTGATTGATTGTTATGACAAGAGAGTGGATTTCCGGAGTCCAGGTTTACCGGAACTTACATTCAGGGGAGATCGTAGGGTACTACCCTGTGGAGTGATATCAGCTTTAACCGCTGAGAAATTGCTGAGGAAAGGTTGTGAGGGTTACTTGGCTCATGTGTTTGATTCTCGGGATACTCCGATGAGAGTGGAGGATATTCCAGTGGTGAGTGAGTTCTCTGATGTATTTCCAGAGGATCTTCCGGGATTGCCACCTCACCGGGAGATTGAGTTCACCATCGAGCTTTTGCCAGGTACTTAACCTATCTCACAGGCACCGTATAGAATGGCACCGGCAGAATTGCGAGAGTTAAAGACTCAGTTGCAGGACTTGGTGAATATGGGATTTATTCGCCCAAGTGTTTCACCATGGGGTGCACCAGTGTTATTTGTGAGGAAAAAGGATGGTGGTCTGAGATTGTGTATCGACTACCGGAAGCTAAACAGGGCTACGGTGCGGAATAAGTATTCTTTGCCAAGGATAGATGATTTGTTTGATCAACTTAAGTGGGCAAGATATTTTTCGAAATTGACCTTCGATCCGGGTACCATCAGTTGAGGATCAGAGAAGGGGATGTTGAGAAAATAGCTTTCAGGACTCGTTATGGTCATTATGAGTTCCTGGTGATGCCTTTCGGGTTGACTAATGCCCCAGCAGCATTTATGGATTTGATGAATAGGGTGTTCCAAAAGTATTTGGATCGGTTTGTGATTGTGTTCATCGATGACATCTTGGTGTATTCGAGGAGTGCTAAGGCACATGAGAAACACTTAAGGTTGGTGCTGAATATGCTTAGGAAAAAGCATTTTGTTTGCCAAGTTCAGTAAATGCCATTTTTGGTTGATCGAAGTTGGATTCTTAGGTCATGTGATTTCGGCTGAGGGTATCAGCGTAGATCCCCAAAAGGTCGGGCAGTGGCAAACTGGGAGCAACCGAGGACAGTGACAGAGGTGAGGAGTTTTCTGGGTTTGGCAGGATATTATCGACGGTTCGTAGAAGGATTTTCTACAATAGCAGGGCCGTTGACTCGGTTGACGAGGAAAGGAGTCAAGTTTGACTGGGGAGCTGATTGTGAACAGGGATTTCAGGAGCTGAAGAGGAGGTTGACTTCTGCTCCAGTATTGACCCTTCCTGATGATACTGGGGGATTCGAGGTGTATAGTGATCCATCATTGCGGGGTATAGGCTGTGTGTTGATGCAGCATGGGAAGGTGATAGTGTATGCTTCAGACAACTTAAACCCCATGAGTTGAATTACCCCACACATGATTTGGAGTTAGCTGCAGTGGTGCATGCATTGAAAATCTGGCGACATTATTTGTACGGGGAGACATGTCGGATCTTCACCGACCATAAGAGTTTAAAGTACTTGTTCACCCAAAAGGACCTGAATCTGAGGCAGAGAAGATGGCTTGAGCTAATAAAGGATTATGATTGTACTATAGAGTACCATCCAGGGAAAGCCAATGTTGATGCGGATGCATTGAGCAGGAAATCCATGGGTTCTTTGGCCCATTTGCATACAGTCTACCTACCGTTATTGGTAGAGTTCCGTAGAGCAGGGATAGTACTGGACATGGATAGCCAGGGGGCTTTGTTGGCTAGTTTCCATGTGAGGCCTGTTCGGATTGATCGGATTTTTGAGGCTCAACTCCAGGATCCTACATTGTGCATTATCAGGATGGAGTTGGAGGCTGGAAACAGGCAGGACTATGCACTTAGGGATGATGGAGCCTTGGTTAGGGATGGCCGGTTGTGCGTACCGAATGAGTTGGAGCTAAAGAGGGAAATTCTTGATGAGGCTCATAGTTCGGCTTACGCTATGCATCCAAGAGGTACCAAGATGTATCATACCCTAAGGAAATACTATTGGTGGACTGGAATGAAAAGGGAAATTGCTGAGTTTGTGAGTAGATGCCTGACGTGTCAGCAAGTGAAAGCAGAGAGGCAGAAACCATATGGGGCACTTCAACCATTACCTATTCCGGAATGGAAGTGGGATCACATTACGATGGATTTTGTGTATAAACTTCCAAGGACACAGCAGGGACATGATGGGATATGGGTAATTGTTGATAGACTCACGAAGTCTGCACATTTCTTGCCAGTGTGGGAAGATTTTCGGATGAGTCGGTATGCCAAATTTTTCATTGATGAGATCATACGGCTACATGGGACTCCAGAGTCTATTGTTTCGGACAGGGATCCTAGATTTACCTCCAGGTTTTGGCGGAGTTTGCAGAAGGCTTTTGGCACTACCTTGCATTTTAGTACAGCTTTTCATCCTCAGACGGATGGTCAGTCTGAGAGGACAATCCAGGTTTTGGAGGATATGAAGAGAGCTTTTGTACTACAATTTAAAGGAAACTGGGATTCACACCTGGCTCTAATGGAATTTGCTTATAATAATAGTTATCAGTCGAGTATTGGGATGTCTCCTTTTGAGGCACTGTATGGGAGGCAGTGCAGGACACCATTATGTTGGAACGAAGTGGGTGAAAGGAAACTGTTAACACCAGAGTTGGTTGATACGACTGAGGAAAAAATAAGGATCATCAGAGAAAGGTTGAAGACAGCTCAGGATCGCCAGAAGAGCTATGCAGACCGTAGAACCAGAGACCTTGAGTTTGAGGTAGGTGATTGGGTGTTCTTGAAACTATCTCCTTGGAAGGGAGTGGTACGTTTTGGTAGACGGGGAAAACTGAGTCCTCGCTACATTGGTCCGTATGAGATTCTGGAGAGGATAGGACCAGTGGCATATCGTCTTGCTTTACCATCGGAATTATCCAGAGTTCATAATGTTTTTCAAGTATCCTTGCTCCGGAAATATCTGTTTGATGAGTCTCACGTATTGGGAGAGAAGCCACTAGAGCTGAAAGATGATTTGACCTTTGAGGAGCAACCGGTGCAAATTTTGGATTGGAAAGAGAAGGTACTGCATCGAAAGAGTATTCCTTTAGTTAAAGTGTTGTGGAGGAATCATAACGTGGAAGAAGCCACGTGGGAAACCGAGGAACTAATGCGGGCGCAGTATCCTTATTTGTTCCAAGGGTAGAGTTCAATTTCGAGGACGAAATTTCTTAAGGGGGTAGATTGTAACAACCCGGAATTTCAATTATTGGATTTAAGTAAATTATTTATGTAAAATGACGATTTTGCCCTTGCTTGTTAAAGGGCTTGGGAATCAAATTTTGTTTCGAGACACTTTCGGTGGTGTTTTGGATACCGTTGCGTAGGTCTCGAACTCACGAGTTCGTAGACAAGCGGCACGCAGAAAACGGAATTCGTGGACGAAAGTTATGGGTCTAGATGTGCAAGGGCATTTTGGTAATTTTTGATTTGGGGTAATTATTTTTAACCCCCAAATCAGAGTTTATCTGATCCACCTTATCTTCATTTCATCTTTATCATCTCTTTCTTCTCTCTCTGTGACAAAAACAAACAGAAACACAACCTTCAACCCGAAACCGTGCGAAAAATACCAAAGAAAAACCATTAAGTCAACTTTGATTTCAAGGCTTTAGCCTCCCGTTTTTATCAACTAATCGTATTCTACTCCTTCCCACGATCACAACCGTACCAACCATCGAAGGAGAGGACCACGGAGGAAGCCGAACCGAGGATAGGAAGTTTCGGACCTTCCGATCGATTTTTCGGCTAGCAGAGGTACGTGTTTGTGGTTTTGAGGTCATATTTAGATTCCTGGGTTCAAGTAGATAGATTTAGACATAAACTTTGTGAAAAATGGTTGAGTTTTGAGGAAGTTAGGAAAGCTTGAAGTTTCGGCCGGAAATGGAGGATTCCGGCGAAACCAGACGGCGGCGACGGCGCTGCCGGTCATCTTCTCCGGCCAGCTTCCGGCGACGACGACGGCAACCGGTCATCTTCTCCGGCGAGTCGCCGATGACCGGTCGGGTCGAGTTGAACTGGTCGGGTCGAGTTGGACCGGGTCAGGTTGAGCTGAATCGGGTTGGACCGGTTCAGGCGCGTGAACACTGTAGCAGGCGAGTGGCCGGCGCGTGGACGCGTGTTCCGACCTTCCGTCAGCGCCTGGCGGCGCGTGGGGCCGAGTCTGTTGTCACGGTGGCGCGTGACAAGTAGTTTCTGACGTTTCGGACCTGTTGGCGCAGGTTTCGAGTCGATCGGATGTCGTTTAGGGGTTGTTTCGAACGTTTTAAAGTTGCTGCGTTTTCTAGGCCAGCATAGTTAGACTCCCGGGGTTTAGGGGGTTTATATTTAAGGTTCTTATGATTAGCTGGTAATCCCGATTATTAATTTGGACAGGCGATACTGCTCCAGGAGCTTCAGGGGAGCGTACAGTTCGGGATTGAGCTTGCTTGAACAGGTTTGTGAGTGGACTTTGATTTATAAACTGTAATGCATGCATAATTGTATCTTTGATTTAAAATAATGTTATGTATGGGTGCAATGAATTTCTGGATTTTAGAAAATGATGATGGACACATGTTTTACAATATTTAAGTGAAAGTATGTTTTGAGAAATGGCCTGGTTTTTGTACTCGATTTTGATATCGTTTTGACATGGTAACTATTTGAGTATGTGATTTGGGTTGAGACCCATAATTATGATTTATTGATTTTGGCCATAAAATGGTATTTCAAAGAATTTGGCTTAGGCCGCGAAACAAAGATTTCGAAGTATGGATTTGATTCACTGGTTCCCGTCCCGATGGTTATTGTTGCTCTGACTGGTGTTGAGGGGCCTTGCTCTACCAGTTGTTGAGGGTTCGGACCTTAAGTGTTGAGGGGCCTTGCTCCGCCGGGTCGCGAAGCTGTCTATGCATAGTACAGAGAGTACAGATAGTACAGATGGTACACAGAGTTGTACAGATTTGAACACATCTCAAGGGATACCCTGGTGTGTTATGGATATGTCGGGAACAGTGAAATTTGAGATATTATGTGGCAGATGGAACGAAATGATTTGAATTTGAGATAATTTATGTCCATATTGATTTAAATGATTTTAAACTCCTTTGAAGAGAGTTTTCAAACCAAATTGTGGATCACGAGGTATTTTTATTATACAGATTTTATGTGAGTCCAACTATGTGGTTTTAAAGAGAAATGAGAATTTTTGGTGATTTACATATGATGTTTAGTATGATAAATTGTTTTATGTTATGCATGCATGATTTTATAAATGGAGGGGAAGAAAGGTATTTCTTCGAAAAGGAATTTATAAATGATTATTTTTGTCCACTCACTACTTTTGTGTTTAAACCCCCTTCAGGCAGTTGAGTAGAGTTGACGCGAACACTGATCTCGAGGCAGAGGCATTAGTACTTCGACTGCGCTGTGTAATTATATTTGAGTAGGATATCTAAATTTTACTCTTGATCCTACTTAGACGCTCTGATATTATATTGTATTTGATGGGTAATTAATTACGGGAATTATTGAGTGCTTGAATCCCTTGTCTGACAAGTGGAAGTATTTATTGTTATTATATTTTGTAAGGATTGAAGGGTATTTTGGGAACCTTTTCCTAGGTTGTTAGACGGGATCAGGGTTCTTCCCGGGTTTCGAGGGGAAATTCGGGACGGGTCCTGACATTAAAAGCTTCCAAATTCTTAAACCCGAGACCACTGATGCTTTTTGGACTACAGAGCTTCTGCCAACTCATCCAATGTATACTCCGACGGCCTGTTTTCCCCCACCAAAAGCGGGCAATTTGGGCTGATAATTCTTCACGTAAGTCGCGAGGAAGTTGGAGGATACTAATTGAATATGTGGGAAGAGCTTGGGCAACAGCCTTTACCAAAACTTCCTTTCCTGCAGCCGATAACATCTTAGCATTCCAAGTAGTCAAACGATTTCGCAGTACATCCTGGACCTTACCAAACATTTGTCGCTTATTTTGAACTGCAATTGTCGGTAATCCTAAATAACTCTCACGACAATCCACAACTTGAGTGCCCAGCATATTAGATATTAATCGTATCAATATGGGATCCGTGTGAGGGGTAAAATGCTGATTTATCAAGATTAACAATCTGACCTGAAACGTTTTCATACTCTTTCAAAATTGAGAGGAAATGCATGCATTTCAACAACTGCGCATTACAGAACAGAAGGCTATCATCAGCAAAAAATAAATGAGAGAGAGAGGGAGCACCTGAAGCGACAGAGACTCCATGTATTAGTTTCCATTGTTGAGCTTGAGATAGTAACGCAGAAAATCCCTCAGCACATACAAAAAACAAATAGGGGGAGAGAGGGTCTCCTTGTCGTAATTCTCGTGTTGGCACAATATGTCCCGTCGGCTGGCCCCTAATTTGAATAGAATAAGTTACCAATGTAACACAGTCCATAATCAATTTCAGAAAACTGGTGTTAAAACCCATCTTCTTCATCATAGCTTCCGAAAAAACCTACTCAACCCGATCATAAGCTTTCGACATATCCAACTTTAGGACCATCTTTTTTAAACTATTGGAACCTCTTCTTTGGATAGCATGAATACTCTTAAATGCTGCAATGATATTGTCAGTAATTAATTGGGAAGGCATAAAGGCACTTTGATATTCAGATATTATCGATGGCATAATCAGCTTCATCCTATTCACGATCGTTTTGGAGATGATTTTATATAAGACCCTACAAATGGGCCTGAACTTCGATACTCTGGTCGGGTTATCCACTTTAGGAATGAGGGAAATCAACGTATGATTAATATCCCCCCAATCAACACGTCATTCAGAACTCATAGGCAGTAAGCAACCATATCATCCCCCATCACCTCCCAGTACTTCTGAGAAAAAAAAGCCGGCATTGCCACCAACTCTCGGAGCCTTGGTAGGGAACATCTGAAATAACGTAGCCTCAACTTCCTCCCTGCAATAAGCCTCACCCAATTTTGTGTTCTGTGATGGCGTCACAACCACCTTCACTGCCCCTAGGACAGCGTCAAGAGAGCATGGACCTGAACTACAAAATAATTCATTGAAATATAGTTCAAAAACATTTCCAATACCTGCATCAGTCGACTGTCAACAATCAAACACGCCGGTGAGGAAGTTCCTTCAGCCTCTTTCCTTTGCAAGCCGAAAGAAGAATTTCGTATTACGGTCCCCCTTTCGCTGCCAATTAACTCGGGATCGCTGCCTCCAAATAGGTCTTCTTGGGCCCGAAGAGAATCCTGCTCGAGGTCTAATTGTCTTTGTAACTGAAGCTCCCTTTCAGATTGGACCGAGCCACTAAGAGCACCCAAACGCTGCTGCAATTTTTTGATTTTCTAAGGCACATTTCCAATAAAGCCGTGACTCAATCTCTGCAAAGCTCTTTTCCAAGCCGAAACCACTGTATCCTTTCTCCCCTCATTTTTGGTCCACAGTTCCTCAAAAAATAAACTGCGTCCTCGCGGCACCGAACATAGAATTTTTGTTTCATATCGTATTACTCTATTATTTCTCATTATTTTTTATCTTGTTATTTTCTTTCTTTTTTGTTTGGATTTAATAGATTTAACTGCTCTTATAAGGTTTAACTTTGATCAATTAATTAGAAATAATATGCTAAAAAACGTTTATCACTCTATATTTTGAGAAGACCATTCCACAAAATAATAGTGGAGTTTGTCACAACAACATATCGTACCTCAGGAAGAAAATAATCTTATATATGTTGAACCTTGATTAATTAAGCTAAAGCCAATAATTTTGGGGCCATTTAATAATTATTTCGTTTTTTAATTGAAGTTTTAAATTTTTGTGCACTACACATGTAAAAAAATTAAAGAAGTAGAATTGATTAATACAAGTGGTGGTATTTTTTTTTCATTTTGTCTACTATTTTTCTACGTTTGTTTTACATCTTTATCTCTTCCACAGTTCCATCATCTTTTTTTATTACTCAACTTCTAATATTTCAAGCATAAAAAATGAAAACTGACATAATTAGAAATGGAAAAATTATCAAACAACTCTTTAAGTACAACAAAATAATCATTTAGGTTTCGTTTCAACTTGTCACAAGCTCTTTATATATTTTTTATTGTCTAACTAGCATTAAAGTTTAATTAATGGTATTTTTTTTCACCTGTTAAAACACTAAGTTGTAATATGAATTTTGACACACCTCGACCCGGAGTCCACGAGGACACTGGAATCGAGATATGCTGGGCGACAACTGAATGGTGACGTTCAGATGATGAAAGTCAAAAGTAAAAACGGTGTGTTTTAGAAGGTCATGTGAAAGGTAGCTGGTAAAAACCAACAAGTGATTCACCGCGATAGCAAGAGCACAGAGCATAGTACACTATTTGATGATCATAAGGTTAAACAACTATATGAATTACCCCGATTTCCCAACACACCCAAACAGCCAATGTGAATGTTAGAGTAGCAACCGAAAACTTCTCGATGAGCGTGAAGCACCACAAATACCTAAGGGCTACAAAAACAAAAGACTGAGTGGACCTAACAGTTTATTTCAGTTTAAAACAGTAAGTTGAAAACATAATTGAACACACCAATTTTGAAATTAGATTCAAGATATCAACAATGCACACACAACAAACAAGCTAGTTCTACGAGAAATAATGTTTTAAAAATATGCAGTCTCGAAAATCATCTCGAAGTACAGTATATAACGTATAACCCACTAATTATGCTCTTGAGTCGCTCGAGTCATGCGCACATGAAAGGCTGGATATCTAGGGTTCGCTCTTGTACCTCGACCACGTGAAAGCTGGGTGCTATGCACCGTCATCTTATGTCCCCTAGAGCTCGGGGACAAGCTGGCGCCATTTCACTAGTATTCAAACGAGTGCGATTGACCAATCATGTGGAGGCTGGTCTGTAGGTTGTGGTTCGAAGCTTGGAGTGATGGGTGTCTCACATGGTGATGTCGTTCCCAGCATTCACATTACCTAACGTATGATTAATGAAATAATCATAGACATTAACTTTATTTCCTGATACCAAATTGAGACGCCCCGATCGGAAAGTCCACGAGGACACCGGAATCAAGGTATGCTGGCCGACAACAGAACGGTGACGTTCAGATGACGAAAGTCAAAAGTAAAAATGGTGCGTTTTAGGAGGTCGTGTGAAAGGTAGTTGGTAAAAACCAACAACAGATTCCACGCGACAGCGGGAGCGCAGAGCATAGCACACTACTTGATGATCATTAGGTTAAACAACTACTAGAGTTACCCCAATTTCCCAACACACCCGAACAGCCTGTGTGAATGTCAGAGCAGCAACCGAAAACTCCTCGATAAGCGTTAAGCACCACAAATACCTGAGGGGTACAAAAACAGAAGGGTGAGTGGACCTAACAGTTTATTTCAGTGTAATACAGTAAGTTGAAAACATAATTTAACCCCTTAGTTTTGAAAATAGATTCAACATACCAACGATCCACACACAACAAACAAGCTTGTTCTATGAGAAATAATGTTATAAATATATGCAGTCCCGAAAATCATCCCGACGTACAGTATAGAACGTTTAACCCACTAATTACGCTCCTAAATCACCCGAGTCTTGCACACATGACAGGCTGGGTATCTATGGTTCGCTCGTGTACCTCGGCCACGTGAAAAGCAGGGTGCTATGCACCATCACCTCATGTCCCCTAGAGCTCGGGGACAAGCTAGCGCCATTTAACTAGTATTCGAGCGAGCGCGGGAGATCAATCACGTAGAGGCTGGTCTGTGGCCAAACAGACGGGTACTAAGATATTGGCGACTTCTATGTGGGTACTACACATCTCATGTGTAACGCGTGTATATCACAACTCTTATAGTGGTATAAAACCATCATAGACAAACAAAGCATGCTCGGGAGTCTAATAATAAAATAATCAGCAAGGCATGCTCAGGACAACGATATGGCATCTACAGTCAATCAGCAAGGCATGCTCAGGACAACGATATGGCATCTACAGTCAATTGGCCAGGTTCAGGATTCTAACATATCAAGAAATGAGGAAACCTTCAAAACACATTCACATGCACATAAACACATCTCGGAAATCAAAGTACACATAAGCAATCTCGTAATCATGATCACAAATTAACTTCCAACTAACCATGCTCATGGGGAAAAGTGTTACTAAGGCACAACCTAGTTAACAACTCTAAACCAACATTTTCTAACGTTTAACAATCATGATCTCAACTATCCTTATTACAAGGTTCGCCAAACATAATCCAACATAACATGCTAGGGATCAAAAGTATAAAAACGACAATATGACTTATTAAAATCCTCATCGGCAACCCAAGATATCAATAATTATAGATTCCAAGCAATAATCACAAAACCACTGCATCGAGCTTGGAAGGAACCGAACTTGGACCCACTTCCCAAGCCGAAACCACTGTATCCTTTCTCCCCTCATTTTTGGTCCACATTTCCTCAAAAAATAAACGGCGTCCTCAGCACCGAACATAGAATTTTTGTTTCATATCGTATTACTCTATTATTTCTAATTATTTTTTATGTTGTTATTTTCTTTCTTTTTTGTTTGGATTTAATAAATTTAACTGCTCTTATAAGGTTTAACTTTTATCTTTTTAAATTACATGTATCAATTAATTAGAAATAATATGCTAAAAAAAGTTTATCACTCTATATTTTGAGAAGATCATTCCACAAAATAATAATGGAGTTTGTCACAACAACATATCCTACCTCAGGAAGAAAATAATCTTGGAAATGTTGAACCTTGATTAATCAAGCTAAAGCCAGTAATTTTGGGGCCATTTAATAATTATTTCGTTTTTTAATTCAAGTTTTAAATTTTTGTGCACTACACATGTAGAAAATATAAAAGAAGTAGAATTGATTAATACAAGTGGTGGTATTTTGTTTTTATTTTGTCCACTATTTTTCTACATTTGTTTTTCATCTTTATCACTTCCACAGTTCCATCATCCTTTTTTATCCCTCAACTCCTAATATTTCAAGCATAAAAAATGAAAACTGACAAAAATTAGAAATGGAAAAATTATCAAAAAACTCTTTAACTACAACAAAATAATCATCGAGGTTTCTTTTCAACTTGTCACAAGCTCTTTATATAATTTTTATTGTCTAACTAGCATTAAAGTTTAATTAATGGTATTTTTTTTCACCTGTTAAAAAACTAAGTTGTAATATGAATTTTGACACACCTCGACTAGGAGTCCACAAGGACACCGGAATAGAGGTATGCTGGCCGACAACTGAATGATGATGTTCAGATGACGAAAGCCAAAAGTAAAACCGGTGCATTTCAGGAGGTCGTGGGAAAGGTAGTTGGTAAAAACCAACAAGTGATTCATAAGGTTAAACAACTATATGAATTACCCCGATTTCCCAACACACCCAAACAACCGATGTGAATGTTAGAGCAGCAACCGAAAACTTCTGGATGAGCGTGAAGCACCAGAAATACCTGAGGGGTACAAAAACAAAAGAGTGAGGGGACCTAACAATTTATTTCAGTTTAAAACAGTAAGTTGAAAACATAATTTAACCCCTTAATTTTGAAATTAGATTCAAGATACCAACAATGCACACACAACAAACAAGCTCGTTCTACGAGATATAATGTTTTAAAAATATACAGTCCAGATAATCATCCCGAAGTATAGTATAGAACGTATAACCCCCTAATTACGTTCCTGAGTCGCTCGAGTCATGCGCACATGACATGCTGGATATCTATGGTTCGCTCTTGTACCTCGAACACGTGAAAGCTGGGCGCTATGCACGGTCATCTTATGTCCGATAGAGCTCAGGGACAAGCTAGCGCCATTTAACTAGTATTCGAACAAGTGCAGGTGACCAATCACATGGAGGATGGTCTGTGGGCTGTGGTTCAAAGCTTGGAGTGATGGGTGTCTCACATGGTGATTTCGTTCACGGCATTCACATTCCCTAACGTATGATTAACGAAATAATCATAGACAGTAACTTTATTTCCTAATTCCAAATTCACACGCCCCGACTTGGAAAGTCCACGAGGACACCGGAATCGAGGTATGCTGGCCGACAACAGAACGGTGACGTTCAGATGAAGAAAACCAAAAGTAAAAACGGTGCGTTTTAGGAGGTCGTGTGGAAGGTAGTTCGTAAAAACTAAAAACAGATTCCTCACGACAGCGGGAGCATAGAGCATAGTACACTGCTTGATGATCATTAGGTTAAACAACTACCTGAGTTACCCCAATTTCCCAAAACACCCGAACAGCCGGTGTGAATGTCTGAACAGCAACTGAAAACTCCTTGATAAGAGTTAAGCACCACAAATACCTGAGGGGTACAAAAACAGAAGGGTGAGTGGACCTAACAGTTTATTTCAGTGTAATATAGTAAGTTGAAAACATAATTTAACCCCTTAGTTTTGAAAATAGATTCAACATACCAACGATGCACACACAACCAACAAGCTTTTTCTATGAGAAATAATGTTATAAAAATATACAGTCCCGAAAATCATCCCGACGTACAGTATAGAACGTATAACCCACTAATTACGCACCTAAGTCGCTCGAGTCATGCGCACATGATAGCCTGGGTCGCTCGTGTACCTCGGCCACGTGAAAGCAGGGTGCTATGCACCGTCACCTCATGTCCCCTAGAGTTCGGGGACAAGCTAGCGCCATTTAACTAGTATTCGAGCTAGCGCGGGAGATCAATCACGTGGAGGCTGGTCTGTGTCCAAACAGACGGGTACTAAGATATTGGCGACTTCTATGTGGGTACTACACATCTAATGTGTAACGCGCGTATATCACAACTCATATAGTGGTATAAAACCATCATAGACAAACAAAGCATGCCTGGGAGTCTAATAATAAAATAATCAACATGGCATGCTCAGGGCAACAATATGGCATCTACAGTATAGAACGTATAACCCACTAATTATGTTCCTGAGTCGCTCGAGTCATGCGCACATGACAAGCTGGATATCTATGGTTTGCTCTTGTACCTCGACCACGTGAAAGCTGGGCGCTATGCACCATCATCTTATGTCCCCTAGAGCTCAAGGACAAGCTGGCGCCATTTAAATAGTATTCGAACAAGTGTGGGTGACCAATCACATGGAGGCTGCTCTGTGGGTTGTGGTTCGAAGCTTGGAGTGATGGGTGTCTCACATGGTGATTTCGTTCATGGCATTCACATTCCAACGTATGATTAACGAAATAATCATAGACAGTAAATTTATTCCTAATGCCAAATTGACACGCCCCGACCCGGAAAGTCCACGAGGACACCGGAATCGAGGTATGTTGGCCGACAACAGAATGGTGACGTTCAGATGACGAAAGCCAAAAGTAAAAACGGTCCGTTTTAGGAGGTCGTGTGAAAGGTAGTTGGTAAAAACTAACAACAGATTTCTCGCGATAGCGGGAGCACAGAGCATAGTACACTACTTGATGATCATTAGGTTAAATAACTACCTTAGTTACCCCAACATGCTCGGGATCAAAAGTATAAAAACGACAATATGACTTATTAAAATCCGCATCGACAACCAAACATATCAATAATCATATATTCCAAGCAATGATCACAAAAGCATGTGAGAAAAATTATAAATTAGTAGGGTTTATGAATGAGGTCCACTTACAAATTTGTCGGGGATCAAATTCACCTGACGATGCGAAGCCAACGTAAGCTCCAAGCCAACAAAACCCTAGCCAAAATCCAACCTCAAGGTTTACTAATTATTTCAATAAGGAAAACTAAAGGAAACCCCTCTTGGGTTGCCCAAAATGTAAATAAAGAACCCTAAATGAACTAGAATATGTTTAGATGATCAGAAACGTCCTGAAACTAGGCTCACGCGCCGTTGTAGGATGGAAAATAGCCCCATGCGCTGGCCAGACGTCGTGAAGTAACCTTATGCGCCGCTACGCGCGCTCACGCTTTGCCACGCCCCTACTAAGTGTTATGCCCACGCGGTTGCCACGTTGCTGCCACGCGGCTGCCACGTGGCTCCCACGCGGCTACCACGTGACTCCCACGTGGCTCCACGTGGTTACCAGATGGCTAACAGGTGGCATCCATGTGGGTGCCAGGTGGCTACCATATGGCTTCCACGTGGCTGACACGTGGAGCCACGTGGCACCAACGTGGCTGCCAGGTTCCTCCTAAAAAGCACCATTGTGCGTGGACACCGAAATTTAATAGTTAGGTTACTCCAGGTTGATTAACTAATAGGTAAAAGGTTAATTGTTATGGGTATATCCGGTCAGAGTATTTACGGGTGTGTAACATGTAAATACCTAAATTTGATATTGATAGTTGATTCAACGTCAATTAACTATGGGATATCAACACGTGCAACCTGTTTAATACTCGAAATCAAACCAACACACGTGGAGCCACGTGGTAGCCGTGTGGCAGCTTACTCAGTCGGCGCGTGAGGTCACTTCCCGACCTCAGACTGGCATATGGCGCAGCGTGGGCCTATTTTCTTGCCCACAGGTGCACGTGGGGCTAATTTCAGGACGTTCTGGATCAATTAAACACGCCTTTAGTTCGTTTAGTGATGTTTTAGTTCCGTTTTGAACAATCCAAGAGGGATTTTCTTTAGTTTCCTTATTGAAGTAATTGGTAAACCTTGTCGTTGATTTTTGGTTAGGGTTTTGGACGTCTTGTAGCTTACGTTGGCTTGGTATCGTAGGGTGATTTTGATCCCCAACCAATTTGTGAGTATACGTCTTTCATAAACCCTATTTTATTATATTTCTACTTACATACTTTTGTGATTATTTCTTGGGATCTATGATTATTTATATGCCGCATTATTGATGATGATATTTATAAGTCTTGTTGTCGTTAGTATACTTTGATCCCGACCGTGATATGTTACATTATAATTATTGAACCTTACAAATAAGAACAATTGAGATCATGAGTGTTAGATGTTAGAAACGTGGGGTTAGAGTTGTTAACAAGGATGTGCCTTAGTAACACTTTTCCCCACGAGATTTCTTATGTGTACTTTGACTCACCGAGATGTGTTATGTACATGTGAATGTGTTTTAAAGGTCTTTCTCCTTCTTGATATGTTAGAATCCCGAGCCTTGCTAGTTGACTATAGATGTCAAACTGTATTCCCGAGCATGCCTCATTGATTTCTTTGCTATTAGACTCCCGAGCATGTTTTGTTTGTTTATGATGGTTTTATGCCACTATATGAGTGGTGATGTACGCGCGTTACACACAAGATGTGTAGTACCCACTTAGGAGTCGCCGGTATCATAGTACCCGTCTGTAGGCCACATACCAGCCTCCACGTGATTAATCACCCACGCTCACTCAAATACTAGTTAAATAGCGCCAACTTGACTCTGAGCTCTATGGGACATGAGGTGACGGTGCATAGCACCCAGCTTTCACGAGGTCAAGATACACGAGCGAACCATAGATAACCAACCTGTCATGTGCGCATGACTCAAGCGACTCAAGAGCATAAATAATGGGCTATATGTTCTATACTATACTTCGGGATGATTTTGAGACTGCATATTATTTTAACCTTATTTCTCGTAGAATGAGCTTGTTTGTCGTTTTTGCGTTGTTGGTGTACTTAATTTATTTTCAAAATTGAGGGGATAAGTTATGTTTTTAACTTACTGTTTTTCACTGAAATAAACTGTTAGGTCCACTCACCCTTTTTTTTTTTGTACCCATCAGGTATTTGTGGTGCTTCACGTTTATCGAGGAGTTTTCAGTTGCTGCTCTGATATTCACACCGGCTATTCGGGTGAGTTGGGAAATCGGGGTAACTCAAGTAGTTGCTTAACCTTGTGATCATCAAGTATTGTACTATGCTCTGTACTTCCTCTATCGCGTTGAATCACAAGTTGGTTTGTACCAATTACCTTTCACAGGACGTCCTAAAACGTACCGTTTTTACTTTTGGCTTTCGTCATCTGGACGTCACCGTTAAGTTGTCGGCCAGAAAACCTCGATTTCGGTGTTCTCATGGACTTTCCGGGTTGGGGTATGTCAATTTGGTATGTGTAGAGTTGCTTTATTTACATTTTGGGCAACCCAAGAGGGGTTTCCTTTAGTTTTCCTTATTGAAATTATTAGTAAACCTTGCGGTTGGCTTTTGGTTAGGGTTTTGTTGGCTTGGAGCTTACATTGGCTTGGCATCGTCGGGTGATTTTGATCCCCGACTAATTTGTGAGTAGACGTCTTTCATAAACCCTACTTATTTATAATTTTTCTTACTTGCTTTTGTGATCATTGCTTGGAATCTATGATTATTGATATGTTGGGTTATCGATGAGGATATTAATGAGTCATGTTGTCATTATTATACTTTTGATCCCGAGCATGTTGTGTTGGTTTACGATTGGTGAACCTTATAATAAAAATATTTAGATCATGACTGATAAATGTTAGAAAATGTTGGGTTAGAGTTGTTAACTAGGATGTGCCTTAGTAACATTTTTTCCCACAAGCATGGTTAGTTGGAGGTTAATTTGGGATCACCATTACGAGATTGCGTATGTCTACTTTGACTTCTCGATATGTGTTTATGGGCATGTGAATGTGTTTTAAAGATTTTTCTTATTTCTTGATGTGTTAGAATCCCGAGTCTGACTAGTTGACTACAACTATCATACCGTAGTCACGAGCATGCCTCGTTGATTATTTTATTATTAGACCCACCGAGCATACTTTGTTTGTCTTTTATGGTTTTATACCACTATAAGAGTTGTGATGTACGCTTGTTACACATGAGATGGGTAGTACCCACATAGGACTCGCCGGTATCTTAGTTCCCGTCTGTAGGCCACAGAGCAGCCTACACATGATCGATCACTCGCGCTCGCTCGAATACTAGTTAAATAGCTCCAGCTTGTCCCCGAGCTTTAGGGGACATATGGTGACGGTGCTTAGCATCCAGCTTTCACGTGGTCAAGGTACACGAGCGAACCATAAATACCCAACTTTCACGTGGTCGAGGTACACGAGCGAACCATAAATACCCAGCATGTCATGTGCGCATGACTCTAGCGACTTAAGAGTATAATTAGTGGGTTATACGTTCTATACTGAATTTTGGGATGATTTTGAGACCAGATATTGTTTTAATATTATTTCTCGTAGAACGAGCTTGCTTATCGTTTGTACATTGTTGGTGTTTTGAGCATATTTTTCAAAACTAAGGGGTTAAGTTATGTTTTCAACTTACTGTTTTACACTGAAATAAACTGTTAATTCCACTGACCCTTCTATTTTTGTACCCCTCAGGTAATTGTGGTACTTCATGCTTATTGAGGAATTTTCAGTTGCTACTCTGACACTCACACCGGTTGTTCGGGTGTGTTGGGAAATCGGGGTAACTCAGGTAGTTCCTTAACCTTATGATCATCAATTAATGTACTATGCTCTGTACTTCCGTTGTCGCGCTGAAATCTAGTTGGTTTTTACCAATTATCCTACACACGACCTCCTAAAACGCACCGGTTTTACTTTTGGCTTTCGTCATCTAGACGTCACTGTCCCATTGTCGACTAGCATACCTCAATTTCAGTGTCCACGTGGACTTCCCGGGTCGGGATGTGTAAAATTTGATTCCCAAAAAAAAAATTGGTATATGCATATATAGTATCATGTCCATGTGTGGAAGAACCTATAATAACGGCCATTAGCCCACATACATGAGAGTTATATAGGAGCATGAATAATCGTAAATTCGCCTAATTAAACAATTTATAATTAGTAGATCGAGAGGGTGTGTTGTCTCAACTAATTGGTTAAATAATTTGTTTCTCTTCAACTAATTAATAAATCCGTTGTACCAAACAACACAAGGCTAATTTGTAATCCAGATTCGACTCTTAGCAGCGGAATAGCTTTTTTATTTTGAAGTACAATAACTCTAATGGGCCATATTATGCTTACAGTTTATAGAATTTTTCTCTCCTAATTAGAACAACAAATCCACTGTACCAAATAATACATGGAAAATTTGTAATCGGGTTCGACTCCTAGCAGTGGAATGATTTTTTTTATTCTAGTTTAACAGGAGGGAAAAATTTAAGCTAAGCCCCATAATGAGGATGTAATCCTAATTTCTCCATTGTAATTAAATACAGGATAAACTACAAAAAAGTATCCAAACTATAGGAGTCATTTCAAGTTCATACCCCAACTATGAAAATTTTCATCTAGGTACCCAAATTATATGACCATAAACAAATCACTACCTCCGTTACATTTTCCATTCAATAAGCAGTAAAAAATGACACGTGGCAAGTAATTGATCCAGTTAGCTAGTGATGTGGCAAAAATTAGAAGGGCAATTTCGTCATGTCATTATTTTATCCCATTTCCCTTCTTCCCTTCGTCTTCTTCTTCCTCTTCCCCAATTCATCATCTTCAACAATCATCATCATTGCATCTTCATCAATCATCATATCATACTTCATGTCGTGGTCCTTCACTATGTGGATTTTGAACGGAAATTGGGCCTCCACTAGCGGCTGGGCCAGGTCGTCGGCTTTGGTCGTGCTGAAGGCGTCAAATTCGTCCTCCAATTTTTGCTGGGACTCATAGGAGGAAGAAATAAATTCATTGTTTGAGTCGACGGAGCCCCAGTTGGTGCCGTAGAGGACACTTGTGGGTCACACGTGGAGGAGGAGGACTTCGTCCCCGAGACGAAGGTAGTTCTGCACGGCCCATCGAACGGCGAAGGCACTCTCTTCGTTCAAATCAACGGCGATCGCGAACTTCCGCTGGGACCCACTAGTTGGGGTGGTCGAGGTGAGCGGGAAGCGCAACGAGGAGGAGGGGGTTGGATGTTGACAGATGGTGGCGGGTTCATTGTCGGAGATAAAATCTTAATTCTGAAAAATTCAAAACTTGGCTGATTTCCAAATAATATTGTTTGGGTTTGGGTACTTTTAGTTGAGAAGTATGATATGATGATTGATGAAGATGAGATGATGATGATTGATGAAGACGATGAATTGGGGAAGAGGAAGAAGGGAAGTAGAAGACGAAGGGAAGAAGGGAAATGGGATAAAATAATGATATGATGAAATTGCCCTTCTAATTTTTGCCACACCACTTGCTGATTGGATCAATTACTTACCACGTGTCATTTTAATGGCTTATTGGAGGGAAAATGTAACGGAGGTAATGATTTGTTTATGGTCATATAGTTTGGATACCTAGATGCAAATTTTCATAATTGGGGTATGAACTTGAAATGACTCCTATAGTTTGGGTACTTTTATGTAGTTTATCCTTAAATATATAGAGTGAAATTATTTACATTTATCAACATATCTATTCACACTAAAACTTATATATTTTTAAATCACATGTATCAATGGTCAAAGATAGTATACTTTGAGAGAAGAAAGATTATTAGATCACTATATTTCATAAGAATACTCCACAAAAAATAATCGTGTAGAATCAATTGAGCTAAAGTGACTTGTAATTTAAGGCGCTGTCTGATAACTAATATGTTTTTGGCTTTTCAGCTTTCACTTTCTAAGCATGAAACATATCATATGTAAGAGGGGTAAAAGGGATGAACAAAAGTAATGGTATTGAAGAGAAATAAATAAAGAATGAAGAAAAAAAAGCCAAAAGTTGGCACTGCTTATTCTATTTTTGTTCTCAATCTGTTCCACTATATCCTTGCCCCACCATTTTTCATCGATCATTTCCTCATATTTCAAGCATAAAAAATGGAATGAATGATTATCAAAAGCAAGTAATATAACATCATAATTATCGAGTTTTTTTTTTCAAACTTGTCGCAAGCTCTTTTTATATTGTTCACAAGAGAATAATAAACTGTAATTTTTGTGCACTAGATCGACATGTAGAAAGTATAAAAGAGGTAGAATTGATGAAAAAGAGTAGTGGTGGTATTTAGTTTTCCTTTCGTCCAGTATTTCTTCTACATTTGTTTTTCATCTTCATCTCTTCCACGGTTCCACCATATTATTCCTTCATCTTTTTTTATCCCTTAACTCCTAATATTTCAAGTATAAAAAATGACGACTGAAAAATTTGAAATTAATGGAAAAATTATCAAACAGCTCTTTAAGTATAACAAAATAATCATTGAGGTTTCTTTTCAACTTGTCAGAAGCTCTTTATATATTTTTTTATTGTCTAAATCGCGCTAAATTTTAATTAATGGTATTCTTTTTCACCAGTTAGAAGACTAAATTGTAATACGAATTCGATTCCCAAAAAAAAAGATAGTATATTGCATATGTGGAAGAACCTATAATAGCGTGCATTAGCCCACGTACATGAGAGTTATATAGGAAAAAGAATAATCGTACATTCGCCTAATTAAACGTTTTATAATTAGTAGATCGTCAGGGTGTGTTGTCTCAACTAATTGGTTAAATAATTTGTTTCTCTTCAACTAAATAATAAATCCGCTGTAGCAAACAACACAAGGCTAATTTGTAATCTAGGTTCGACTCCGGGCAGCGGAATAGCGTTTTAATTTTGAGCTACAATAACTCTTATGAGACTGTATTATGCTTACAATTTATAGAACTTTTGTTCTTCTTATAACTACAAGAATTCCGCTGTAGCAAATAATACATGGAAAATTGGTAAACCGGGTTCAACTCTCGAGAGTGGAATGATTTATTTTATTCTAGTTTAAGAGGAGGGGAAAATTTAAGCTATGTCACATAATGAGAATTTGATCCTAATTTCTCCGTTATAGATATAAATATAGTTTACATTTACACCCGTTAATATTTTTTGTGTTTTCACACAATCCTCTAAAGTTTTAGGAATTAAATAAACACTTTTTCATGCTCTAAAAGTATTACCCATAACCCCCTAAGATTCTAGAAATTACCCTAACACCCCTTTCAAGTTCCAAAAGCATTACACCTAAACCCATTTTATTAAGAGACCAACATATGTGTTCTCACTAAAACTTAACTTATTTCTTTTTAAATCACATATTTAAATGGTCAAAGATAGTATACTTTTTGGGAAGAAAGATAATTTTTTATTTTTTTTACCAAAAGATCAAAAAACTTCATTAATAGCGAATAGAAACACCAGCATCAACAACTAAGGTATCAAACAACCAGTCAGTCCCTAATTCATTCCAACAATGATACCCACCAACCCTAGAAACAAATCTAGCAACAAGGTGTGCAGCTTTATTAGCCTTCCTGGATGCATACATAAATTGGACACTCCCCAACCACGAAGCAAGTGCATGGATATCGAAAAGACGACAGTCAAGATCAGCATCACCCTGGCTCTGACCAAGGAGGGCCTTAACAAGCCCCAAAGTATCTGACTCAATCACCACCCGATCATGGCCAACCAACAAACAATAGGAGCGAGCAATGCCCATCGCCTCCTCTTCTGCCATCAAACTCGATTTTAGACATAAATCTCCTTTACCTCATGCCGACACTAGTAACCCAAAACAGTCCCGGATGACCCAGCCAATGCCATCACACGTCGTCTCTTGATACCAAGCGCCATCATAGTTTACCTTAAGGATTCCCATGGCAGGTTTCTTCCAAAGATGGACCATCTCATCATCACCCAGCTCCGACGGCCTGAGTTGTGAGAATTGGCCCACCAAGGCCGGGACCCCTAATTCCCGGAACTCAGTCACACAATTTAGGAGGTTGACAACGGCCTCCTCCGGTGACATAGTAGTACCTTCAAACACCAATCTATTTTAACACTTCCCCATCCTCCAGAGCCCAAACGTCAGTGTCTGAGTCATCTCCACCCTATGCGGAAGTTGATGGAATTTAGCCATCAGGCTCTACCAAATATCAGGAAAATCAACCCCCTCCAGTGCACAGACATCCAGCATAAGAGGACTACCAAACCAGAAGGCCCTGGCGAACTGGCAATGGAAGAATAAATGGACCTCGGTCTCCTCAGCCAGACTACACACCAGGCAAACAAGGTCCACCATCAGCCGACATCGAATCAAATTAGCTCGGACAGCAAAGGCGTTATTACAACCCCTCCAAATAAATTTCTTGAGCTTCGGTGGAACCTTCATAGACCACAGTTGACCCCATTTTAGCCCCATAGCAGGAGAGGAACTGGACTCCCCCTCCCCTCGTCTTCCCAACTCCCCATTTCTGTGTAAGTACAACGCAACACCATAAGCTGATTTCACCGAATAACATCCAGCTGTATTGAAATGCCACATCCGCCTATCTCCCAGGCCCCATCGGCTAAGGGGCAGCCGAAGAATAACGTGAGCCTCCTCCTTTTGAAAACACCTAGTTATCAACCCTGCCTTCCAAGTGTGGGTATCCTGATCAATCAAATCTTTGAAAAATAAGGGGATCTCAGGATGCGGAGTGGTCACCTTGAAAGTGTATGGGTTCGGCAAACACGGATCTGAACGGGCTCACTATATTTCATAAGAATACTCAACAAAAAATAATCGTGTAAAATTAATCAAGGTAAAGCGACTTATAATTTAGAGTAATGCTACGAGTACCACCTAAAATCCCACTTTTTGTATCCCACCTGAAGTGGCACACGACGTGGCAATCCCACGTCATCCCTTTTTAATTACCTATCTCAACCTAAAAACCAAAAATAAAAATAAATAAAACAAAAAATATATTTATTATTGTATCATAAATCCTAAGAATTTCATTATGCATCAAATTGTCTCCTTCCCAAAAAAATATAAACTCTAAGAATTTTATTATGCATCAAATCATCTCCTTCCCCAAAAACATAAACCCTAAAATTCAACTGTTCTTCTCCTCCTTTGAGACAAAGCAAATGTTGGGAATGTTTAAGTGATGTTGATGACCATGGCTTTCAGTCTTCAAAGGAGGAGAAGAACTGTTGAATTTTAGGGTTTATGATTTTGGGAAAGGAGATGATTTCATGTAGAATAAAATTCTTAGAGTTGGAAGTTGATGACCATGGCTTTCAGTCTTCAAAAGAGGAGAAGAACTGTTGAATTTTAGGATTTATGTTTTAGGGAAAGGAGATGATTTGATGCATAATGAAATTCTTAGAGTTTGATGTTGATGACCATGGCTTTCAGCCTTCAAAGGAGGAGAAGAACGTTTAAACTTTAGGCTTTATGTTTTTGGGGAAGGAGATGCTTTGATGCAGATGAAATTCTTAGGGTTTATTTTTTTCGTAATGACACAATTTGATGCAGAATGAAATTCTTAGGATTTATGAAACAATAAGAAAATATATTCTTTTCTTTTATTTATTTTCAATTTATTTTTATTTTTATTTTTGTTTTTATGTTGAGATAGGTAATTAAAAATAGATGACATGAGATTGTCACGTTGTATACCACAAGTGATGGGATACAAAAAGTGGGATTGTAGATGGTACACGTGGCATTATTCTATAATTTAAGGGGTTGTTTGATAACTAGCTAATCTATTTTTCGTTTTTCAGTTTTCATTTTCTAGGCATGAAACATGTAGAAAGTACAAGAGGGGTAAAATGGATGAACAAAAGTAATGGTATTGAAGACAAATAAATAAAGAACGAAGAAAGTAAACCAAAAGTTGGCACTACTTATTCTATTTTTGTTCTCAATCTGTTCCACTATATCCTTGCTCCACCCCTTTTCATCGATCATTTCCCCATATTTCAAGCATACAAAATGGAATGAAGGATTATCAAAGGAAAGTAATACAATATCATAATTATCAATTTTTATTTTTTTCAAACTTGTCACAAGCTCTTTATCTATTGTTCACAAGAGAATAATAAAATATAATTTTTATGACTAGACATGTAGAAAGTATAAAAGAGGTAGAATTGATGAACAAGAGTGGTGGTATTTAGTTTTCATTTTGTCCACTATTTCTTGTACATTTATTTTTCATCTTCATCTCTTCCACGGTTCCACAATATTAATTATTCCTTCATCCTTTTTTATCCCTCAACTCCAAATATTTGTAGAACAAAAAATGAAAACTGAAAATTTTGAAATTAATGGAAATAATATCAAATAGCTGTTTAAGTATAACAAAATAATCATCGAGGTTTCTTTTCAACTTGACACAAGCTCTTTATATATTTTTTATTGTCTAACTAGCTCTAAAGTTTAATTAATGGTATTCTTTTCCGCCAGTTAGAAGACTAAGTTGTAATACGACGATTCCCAAAAAAAATGTGGTATATTGCCTATTATCATGTCCAGGTGTGGAAGAACCAATAATAATGGGCATTAGCAAACGTACATGAGAGTTATAGAGGAGCAAAAATAATCGTACATTTTCCTAATTAAACGTTTTATAATTAGTAGATCGTAAGGGTGTGTTGTCTACATTAATTGGTTAAATAATTTGTTTCTCTTCAACTAAATAATAAATTCGATGTAGCAAACAACACAAGGCTAATCCTAATTTCTCCATTATAATTAAAAATATAGAGTGAAGTTATTTACATTTACACCCCTTAAGGTTTTTGGTGTTTTCACACAATCCTTTAAAGTATTAAAAATCTAATAAACACTTTTTCATGTTCTAAAAGCATTACCTATAACCCCCTAAGATTCTAGAAATTACACAAACACCCCCTTTAGTTTCCAAAAGCATTATACCTAAACCCATTTTATTAAGTGAGCAACAAATGTTTTCTCACTAAAACTTAACTTTTTAAATCGCATGTATCAATGGTAATAGATAGTATACATTTGAGAAGAAAGATTATTAGATCACTATATTTCATAAGAATACTCCACAAAAAATAATCGTATAGAATTAATCAAGCTAAAGCGACTTATAATTTAAGGGGTTGTTTGATAACTAGCTAATCTGTTTTGGGTCTTTCAGTTTTCACTTTCTAGCCATGAAACATGTAGAAAGTACAAAAGGGGTAAAAGGGATGAACAAAAGTAATGGTATTGAAGAAAAATAAATAAGGAATGAAGAAAGAAAACCAAAAGTTGGCACCAACTTATTCTTTTGTTCAAAGGGATGAACAAAAGTAATGGTATTGAAGAAAAATAAATAAGGAATGAAGAAAGAAAACCAAAAGTTGGCACCAACTTATTCTTTTGTTCTCAATCTGTTCAACTATATCCTTGCTCCACCCTTTTTCATCGATTATTTCTTCATATTTCAAGCATAAAAAATGGAATGAAGGATTATCAAAGGAAACTAATATAATATCATAATTATCGAGTTTTTTTTTCAAGCTTGTCACAAGCTCTTTATATATTGTTCACAATAGAATAAAAAAATATAATTTTTGTGCAGTAGACATGTAGAAAGTATAAAAGAGGTAGAATTGATGAACAAGAGTGGTGGTATTTACTTTTCCTTTTGTCCACTATTTCTTCTACATTTATTTTTCATCATCATCTCTTCCGTGGTTCCACCATATTAATTATTCCTTTATGCTTTTTTATCTCTCAACTCCTAATATTTCTAGTATAAAAAAGGAAAACGGAAATTTGAAATTAATGGAAAAATTATCAAACAACTCTTTAACTATAACAAAATAATCATCGAGGTTTCTTTTCAACTTGTCACAAGCTCTTTATATATATTTTATTGTCTAACTAGCACTAAAGTTTAATTCATGGTATTCTTTTCCACCAATTAGAAGGCTAAGTTGTAATACGAATTCGATTCCCAAAAAAATATGGTATATTGCATATATAGTATCACGTCCATGTGTTGAAGAACCTATAATAATGGGTGTGGAACCATAATTTGTCCAAAATTTGAGAAGTTGCCACGTGGCCCATAATTTATATAATGACTACTTTGCCCTTCGTGAGGTCATTATTAAGTATAATTACAGCGCATTAATTAAATATATTTACCAGCTGAATATATTAATTAATAGGAAATTATATCACCATAATAAAACATCTCCTTGAGATCCTTATTCAATTAGGATTCAATTAATAAGTAAACTTCCTTTCCATAAAGGATTACTTATTTAATAGAACTCCTTTTTCTACATCTAATAAATAACTTCCTAGCGAATTATTTATTACTAAAAAGCCAATCCTAATTATTTCATAACTAGAAATACTTATTGATTGCTAACTACTTCATTCAATCAGGTACCTCATAATGATAAATAGAGGACATCTCCTCACAATTCAGGTACCTCATAATTATTCTCATAATTGGCTTTTCAGTTTTCTCTCTAGATTGAGATGGCTTAAACATCGGACGGTTCTTAGCTGAACGTTTTTCTGTGTGTAGGGATTGAATGGCCTAATCTCAATACGGACGATTTTTGCATCAACAGATGGTGCTTTCATTGAGAGCCGAGTTGCGAAATTTTGAAAGCGTGCTATTCAATTCTAAAGTTCTTACTTTTTTCATAAAATTATTGTTTTTTGTTTTCGTTCTTTGAAAACTCTTCGAATAATGCCAAGAATAAGGCAATCAACAAGATCCAGTGAGACGAGCACCTCCCAAGGGGGAGGACAACGCGACCACCGCGCAAGGGAGCCCAGGCTGCCGCCGGCCCCGCAACCTGAAATCTGCACCGTCTCCATGGTCGTAGGACCCGCAGCGCAGGACCCCCTTATAGTCGCCAGCACAACCGTGTCGGCACCATTCGTCGCCGCCTGACTGCCACGCGGTCCACCAGCCGGCCAAGATCACGCCCCCACCATGGCACCCACGGCCCACGCCCCACTTAGTGACAAAGTCGCAGCCCAACAGTCCTCGACTAGGGTCACTAACCCAATTTTTCCAATTCCATCCGGACATCAGCTTGCCGCAATGTCCGGGTTCGGCACACTAACTCTTGAACCAGAGTATAATTCTATGCAATTTCTGCGTACAGATGGGAGGTTCGTAGGAGAAGCATCCCAGAACGCCATAAGTTGGGGCCGGAAAAATGATGGAGACTTACGAATTATCCAAGAAAAGCTTCGCCTCGCTAGGGAACGAAATACTCGTGGACCAAGAGAACCTACGCACCGTTTAGAACACGAATCCCGACATGATGCACGTTATGCACGTACTTCAAAAATTTCACCCTCCGGAGCTAGCTTATCAAGGCAGGTTGCACGCCTTAGCAACCAAGTACAAGTAGCAAAACTTCTGCAAGAATACTTCGACAAGAGAAGTACCTCTCAGTCTACTAGGAGAAGCTCTAACTCCCGAATTCCTAAGAAAAATGCTCCCTGAAGACACGGCAACGACCTCGTCCGAAGCCAATCTGTGTCGCGGGAAACTTCCTTAGATAACTCCACGGACAAAAGCTATACTCCTGGCGTAAGCTATCGCCAAAGACCATCGACTCATGACCGATTGGGAGGAAGAGTTGGGGACCGTTCTCAAGTTAGAATTCCCCACCAAAATTCATCCCGACAAGCGACCTCTCGAAATACACAAACCCATTCAAATGGATGGGCCAATGCTAACTCCGAGAGATCCACATATCGCAGCTATAAGGATGAGACATACGTGCCTTCGCAGTCCATCTCGGATGCCACAACTCAAAGGAGCTGCCGCCATCATGGCCACCGGACTCCTCCACCTCGTCAGGGACAACTTCACGCCAACGATGTTAGAAGAATGTTAGACCAACGGCTTCAGGGGGTCCAACGAGATGGAAATTTAGAGGAAGACCTACGTCGTCAACTCAGAACTTCCTCGACTTCTCCATTCGTACCCCGAATCAAGAACGACCCATTTCCACAAAGATTTGCCACTCCGAACTTTACATAGTTCAAGGGAACGATGGATCTTGTGATACACATTGATTATTATCTTTGTGTCATGATGCCACACCGGCACAATGAGGCATTAATGTGGAAAGTATTCCAAGCTTCCCTCCAAGGACAAGCATTGACCTGGTTTAACCATCTCCCACGGAGATCCATTTCCTCCTTCGAGGAACTGGCACTTGCATTTGTGAAAGAATATTCACAACTTCGCACTGTAGAAGTAAAATATGATCATCTCTTCTCAATGGGAAAGAGATATAAAGAATCACTTTGTCAATACATTCGAAGGTTCTATGAGGAAAAGTCCCACATCATAGGCTACAGTGACCTCGTTGCTGTAATGGCCTTTAAACATGGACTGCCCCTCGATGGCCAACTCTACGGCGACATCGTGATCAGCAATGCACACACCCTCATGAAAATGCTTTCCCTGGCTGAGCGGCATGCTTCCTAGGAATACCAAAAAATTGTGTCACGCATTGCGGAGACCGCCAAAATGGGAGGAAAACCTGCCAAAAACTCGACGCCACCTAAGTGTGATGCCACCACTAAGGGAACCTCCAGGAAGTCAAACAAACAGAAATCTTACCGATCTTCCGATGCCCATTCCATTGGAAGGCCCAATCCATACTTTGGAGTGTGAATTAGTAAGATCTATAATGAGATCAAAGACAAACCTTGGTTTAAAAAGCCAGCACCCGTAAAATGGAACCAAGAAAAAGCTAAGAAGTCGAAGTGGTCCTTTTACCACTACTGCTATGGTCATTCCGTCAACAATTGAAAGACATTTGAGAAATACCTCCAAAATCTCATAAAGGAGTGGCACTGCACCGAGTACAATGTCAGAAAGGCTGCAGAGCGCATTGGGGACAAGAACCCCAAAGAACCACCCTTTAAGACAATTCGCATCAATATGATCATTTCCGAATCGGAACTGCTTGGAACTACTTCTAAACAAACGAAGAGGAAAATTCGAGATGCCTTGGCCGTCGCCCAGGTCTCCCATGATGCCACCACCTCTAGGATCGTTGATGACACGATCGTTGGTTTTTCCCTTAAAGACAAAGTAGGCCTAGATTGGCCCCATGATGATGCTCTTGTCATTTTGAACCAAATCGCCCAAGTGCAAGTCGATCGAATTCAGGTGGACGAAGGAAGCGCTACAAATCTACTTAACCTAAAAACAATGCGCAATAAGAGATTAGAAATCTTCATTACGAAGAAGGCAATCCTATTGCGGGGTTTCAACTGTTCCACCAGCATGACTGTCGGAATCCTCCGACTGGATGTCCACTCATCACCCATTGTTTCGTCTTAGATATTTTACGTAGTGGACGAATACTCGCCCTACAATGGCATCTTGGGACGACCATGGATTCCCAAAATCTTGGCTAGCTCCTCTAGTCTCTACCAAAAAAAGCCGATTCACCATCTCTGGAGGAGGAATTGGAGAGATTAAGGGAGACCAGGCAATGGCCCGACGGTGTCTCACCAAAGGGGTAAAAGAGGTCAAGCAAACCGAGTTCATACCCCAGGCCAATGCCACTAATGAGGATAAGGCTCTCTCTTTGCCCACCAAACAGCAACAAATTATGGGTCAGGATCCTGTAGTCATCGAAGAACCGCCTACACTTGAGGGTTGGCAACCGGAAGATGACGTAATCCTTATACAACTTGACCCACAATTCCCGGATAGGCACGCCTACATCGGCGCTAGCCTAAGTGACGGAGAAAATGAAGAACTCACCATATTCCTACATGAGCATAAAGACGTCTTTGCTTGCTCACCGTCCGACATGCCCGGAATTGATCATGCCAACGCTTATCCTAAGTTCCACGTCAATCTGAATCATAAACCAATCAAGCAGAAAAGACGCAATTTTTCTCTCGAGAAAGTTGCCACCATCCAGGCAGAAATTGACAAGTTACTCGCCGCTGGCTCCATCGAAAAAGTCCCGCACTTTGAGTGGTTAGCCAATGTAGTACTTTGCAAGAAAAAAGAAGATGGATGATCGAGGGTCTGTGTCGATAACACCGACCTGAACCTTGGATGCCCTAAAGAGAACTATCCCCTACCGCGAATAGATCTCTGGGTGGATTCCATCGTCGGAAACGAACTACTCAGCTTTTTGGATGCATATTCTGGCTATAACCAAATTTTTATGTATGAGAAAGATCATGACAAAACTGCTTTTTTCTTCGAGCAAGGAGTTTACTGCTACAAAGTCTTGCCATTTGGCTTGAAGAATGCAGGAGCCACCTTTCAACTACTTGTCACAAAATCATCAAGGATCTCATTAGCAAGTCCATGGAAGTCTATGTCAATGACATTATGGTCAAAGGAGATAAACACAGTGATCATATCGCTAACTTAACAAAAACTTTTGATTTGCTAAGGAAATATCAAATGAAACTCAATCCCCTCAAATGCACTTTCGGTGTGGGGGCAGGAAAGTTTCTTGGCTACCTCCTTGCCCAATGAAGAAATGAGGCCAATCCAAAGTAAATCAAGGCCATCATCCACATGAAACCTCAATCAACTTTTAAAGAAATTCAAAGTCACAACGCCCATCTCGCAGCTTCGAACCAATTTCTATCAAAGGCAACAGATCCATGTCGACCTTTCTTTCAAGCACTCAGGAAGGCTTCGAAGGACAAGTGGGATGAAGGTTGTGATAAGGCCTTCTAGGACCTGAAAACACATCTAACTTCACTCCCGCTCTTGTCAAAGCCCAAGGATGACGAACATCTCTACCTCTACCTCAGAGTCTCGGACGTAGCCGTATGCTCGGCACTCATCCAAGAAGATCAAGGAGTTCAACTCCCGGTCTTCTACACCTCAAAGGCTCCCCTTAACACCGAAACACGATATCCTAAGCTCGAAAAATTAATCTTAGCACTCTTGGTTACTCAAAAAAACTAAGTCCTTATTTTCAAGCTCATAGGGCCATCGTAATGACAGAATATCCGCTTCGGTCACTTCTTCATGCACCTGATGCATCATCTCGAGTAATGAAGTGGGCCACAGAACTGAGTCAACTTGACCTGCTCTATCTCCCAAGAACCGCCGCCAAAGGACAGGCACTTGCCGACTTTGTCACCGAGTTCAACCCCCAGAAGGATCATGGCAAGGGACTGGCCGGCGCCACAATGGGCACCAGCCCCTCCTTTCCACAAAATCAGGGGATCAAACCCCTTTGGAAACTGTTCATCGACGACTCCTCTAACCAACGCGGTGCGGGAGTCGGAATCGTCGTAATAACTCCTAACGGTTCAATGATAGAACAAGCGATTCAATTCGAATTCAAGGCTTCCAAAAATGAAGTTGAATACGAAGCATTAATAAGTGGATTAACACTCGCCAGGGAATTGGGAGTCAAGACGATGCGATTCATTCTGACTCACAGTTAATCACTAACCAATCCACTGGTGAATACGTTGCATGTGATGCAAGGATGCTCCAATATGACAATAAGGTTTAGGAGCTACTTGAGACTTTAAAATCATCACTTTCCACCAACTTCCAAGAGCTGAAAATGCGCAAGCTGATGCACTCGCCAACTTTGCCTCATCACTTGACTACCAGTTCAAACGCTCAATTCTTATTGAGTACCTAGAATGGCACAGCATAAACATTAGGGAAGTTGAGATTAGGAAAATTGATCCATCACCTAGTTGGCAAGATCCTTTTGTCAACTACCTAGAAAATGGGAAGATGCCTAATGATCGACTCGAAGCTCGCAAGATTCTAATGAAAGTCCCACGATAATACATCAATAGAGGACATCTTTTTCGTCAAAGCTTTACTGGAGCAAACTTACAATGCTTAAAGCATTCAAAAAGGCTCAAACTTTTGATGAAAAGCCATGAAGGCCAATTGGCAATCATTCAGGACGAAGGTCACTATCGCAAAAATCACTTAACGATGGATTCTATTGGCCCCAACTCTGCACCCAGACACATTGAGATATGCTCGGGCATGCGACAAATGCCAAAAGTTCAAACCAAGCCACTTGGGGCCACCCGAGTTTCTTCGTGCGTAAATGAGTACATGGCCATTCATGCAATGTGGTATCGACATCATAGGGCCCTTGCCCAACAACCTAGTGCGAAATCAGAAGTACTTGATCTTCGCCACTGACTACTTCACCAAATGGGTGAAAGCTAAAGCCTTAGCCATTATCACCCAAGCTGATGTTCAGAAATTCGTCTAGAATCAGATCATATGTAGATTCGGACTTCCTAAGATCATAGTGATGGACAACTCTGCATCGTGCGACGGGAGAGTCGCCGTTCACTTTAGCTTTCAGCACTAATGCCGTTATCCCGCCACATGTAATTGTACCTGCACCTTTTACTGAACTTGATGACCATGTCATCAATTCCGTAAATCTCAAAGCTTCACTTGATCTAAGTGAGGATTTAAGAGAACAAGTCATCAAGCGAATATCAAACTATCAACAACAAGTTCGAAATTTCAAAAACAAGAAAGCCAAAGTGCGGAATTTTCTTCACGGTGATCTTGTCCTTAGTAAAAGGTTCTCAACTCCGAACCAGTCTGGATCCCAAAAACTAAAATCCCCATGGGAAGGTCCTTATCGCATCTACCAACTAGGTGGGAAGGTAAGTTATGTTTTGGAAACCATGCATGGGAAATTGGTGAGTGGTTCCATGAACGCTCACCACTTGAGGAAATACTACGTGTGAACTAAGGCCAAGCCTTGCACACCAAGAATGGCGCAATACCTAGAAGACGTTGACCCCGGGCCAACTTTTATTTCATGCTTTATCCATTTTTAATTTAAATCTTCAATAAAGTTATTCATTCACAATTTTATTTTGATAGGTTTGCATAAGCTTGAACACTTAAGCCTTCTTCCGCAAAAGCAATCAAGCCTTCTTCCACAAAAGCAATCAAGCCTTCTTTCATAGAAGCAATTAAGCCTTCTTCTGTAGAAGCAATTAAGCCTTCTTCCATAGAAGCAATTAAGCCTTCTTCTACAGAAGCATCAAAAAACCTTCCTCTAAAAGAAATATTAAAACCTTTGCATTTGCGAACTACCCAAGCCTTCTCCAAAGAAGCCAAAATTAAAGTCCAAACACTTCGAAAAATCCCAAGGATATCTAAATTGAGACAAACATCCTAACCAGAATTTTTCTTTGCAAAAAACGTCACTTGTAAGCAAAATTCGGGATTCATCACTCATACCCACAGAATGGGCCAGGTAGCATTGGAAAGCTAAAGATCTTAGCATAGCAACACTATCCACGACACACCAGTCCGAGTTCTAACGAATCCGGAATGTCCATTTCATTGAGACAAGGTCAAATATGCAATTATGCGCAAGGGCATGCCTAGCGGGCTGATAATTTGAGAATTCAATTCTCAACCATTTAAAAAATCCCAATGGCAGTGGAAAGGTGTGGATGTTAAATTTCCAACGCTATAAAGAATAGCTAATTTGGAGAATGAATGAATTATATGTGGCAAAACGGCGAAGAAGCGCAAAAATCGTGTGCCTGCTCGCACAACCCACTACCGAAATTCACCATAAATCCAATTCTTAAGCTTTTCCAGAAAGCTTGATGGCATTGGAAATATATGGGTGTTAGCTTTCTAACCCCGAAAAAACCATCTATTTTCTACAAAAGAAGAATTATTAATTGACAACATACATGACGAAGGTCATGTCGACAATTATGCGCACATGGCCTGACTTCAAAAAATCGTCAAACATTCAATTCTCAACATTTTCGAGAAAGGCTATTACAACCCGTACCGATATACGGTAAATTCTAAATCGGTTATTGGTAAAATCAGTTTTTACCATTAATTTTGTGAGGGAAGTTGTTAAAAAGCAACAAACAACTTGAAAATTCATCTCAGCGTAGGCATGACACATGGTTTACATGCAATAGATTGAAAATTAGTTTTAAGACCCCAAGGGGAGTCTTTGAACTCCACTGAGAAATAGACTTACAGTAACCACTCATTTCGCCTTCTCTTTATTCACTTTCTCTCTCGACCGAGAGAACCAAAGACCACCACCGCCCTAAACGCCTCACCATTGACTTTCAACCACAGAACCACCCTTGAAATCTTCCTCACACCTGCGAAACAAACCTCCTACCTTAGAGAACGAGCTGGACTCCTTGACATATCTTCATTTTCTTCACGGTTCTTCATCCGAGAACCACCAAAAAATTCTACACCTTCAAGTCTCGAATGAGGACCTCGCACTACCACCTACAAACTCACTTGATGGTTGCAAAGTCAGTAGCCTGAACCTCAAAGCACGAAGCTCACCGGAGCTCGAGTCGGAAGCAAACTTTGACACTGAGTCCGAGACTTCCAGGCAAAATCCTGAGCGAAACAGGTATAACTGAACCCTTAGATTAATGGCATCTTCTTATTCGAATCCAGCGCTTTCTCCCTGACCCTTTACATGTCGAATTGGGACTAGGTACGACGGCGGAGGTAATCGTCAGAAAACGCAGAGCTGTCGAACTTCGAATTAACCTGGTAATATCTCAAGCTCAAACTTTTGCATTTGATTAGCCTTGATAAGAACTGTAAGGACCCTTCCCGAATTTTTCCTCGAAACCCGGAAAGAACCCTTATCCCGTCTGACAGCTCTTTTACCTCAACATTTAATTACCAGAAAATACCCTTTATTCTTAAATAATTTTTATTAAACTTTACATGGTTCCCAACAAAATCTCTGTACTTACTGATCACTCCTACTGTCAGACGCAGGATAAAATACCGGTCAAAACCAAAACCTCGGAATAGTGGTGGTTCAAATAGAAATACTTTCTGATACCAAAAGTCAGTAGTCAGACATTGCTGACATCTCTACTGGAAAACCACAAGACAACAAACTAGTGAACCAATAATAATTCGTCCATCTGGGTCACCGCCCACACCAACCCACTGACCCGGATGATGACGTATTTTCATATGTTGATTAGGCCCATAACAATTGTCGTCTGGTTCATATTAGAGCCGAAAATATCATCGGCTATCATATCGTATCATAACTCTCTGTACCATGATATCTCATCAGTCGGCATATCTCTCGGCTATCATATTCCTAGCCACCAGGGTATCCCTTGGGGTGTGCTAGAATATGTACTACTTGGACTCTACCACAATCTCTGCAAATTCACCTTTTATATTGGGGTTCACCGGGAGTCCGCCAACACGGAACCAAGGCCCGGCTTCTAGGCCCCATCAAATCACTTTTATATTAGGGGTTCACCGGGAGTCCGCCAACACGGAACCAAGGCCCGGCTCCTAGGCCCCATCAAATCGGTTTTGTTTATATTAGGGGTTCACCGGGAGTCCGCCAACACGGAACCAAGGCCCGGCTCCTAGGCCCCATCAAATCGGTTTTGTTTCCAAAATCAAATATATATTTTGTTTATCATTTATCACAAATACGGTTTCAACTCAAAATCATGTACCCAAATAATTACCACGTCCAAACACTATCAAAATCGAATCCACCAACCATATCGTTTCTCACAACGCACTTCCACTGAAATATTGGAATAACAATTATCCAGCAATCATTGCACCCATACACAAAAGTATTTAAATCGAGGATATTAATACATGCATCACAATTTATAAATACAACCATACACAACAGTAATGAAATCGAAGATATTTATACATACATTACAATTTATAAATCAAAGTCCGCTTACCATCACCATCCAACCCAAAATTCATGTACGCTCTAGCCTCAGAACACCTACACCATAATGACCCAACTACCTTGACTTTCCAAACTCAAAACCCTCTCCACGGTCAATCCTTACCGCTGGGATTGCCCAACCGAGCTCTAAATGAACTCCTATGGCCCCGAAACCAACAAAATCTGATCCGGAACGTACCAAAAACCTCAGTCACGCGCCGCCGTGACTTCGGGAACAGTCCCACGCGCCGTCACGCGCCACCGGAAGGTCAGAATACGCGCCCACGCGCTGCCACGCGCCGGTCACGCGCCTGCTACAGTGTTCACGCGCCTGGACCGATCCAACCCGGTCCGGCTTGACCTGACCCGGTCCAACTCGACCGGTTCACTCGACTCGACCGGTTCACTCGACTCGACCGGTTACCGGTGACTCGCCGGAGAAGACGACCGGACGGCCTAGCCGTCGCCGGAGGATGGCCTGAGAAGATGACCGGACCGCCACCTCCGCCGCCGTCTGGTTCGCCGGAATCCCCCATTTCCGGCCGAACTTCAAGGTTTTCTAATTTCTTCTTTTCTTAACCGTTTTTCACGATCTACACATGTAAATTCATCTACTTTTCACCAGGAATCCAAATATGAGGTCAAAGTTCCGAGATCGTACCTGGTTTGGCCGAAAAACGGCCGAGAATGTTCGGTTCACCTCCCTCCTCCGTCCGTCGCCTACGGCGGTGCTCCTGCTCCAAGAACTACCCCAAAATGCTCGTGGGGTCCCGGGGAAGATCCTCCCGACCTTGGTTTTGTTCGAATCGGACCGAAATCCCTCCGATGAATATGGCCTTCGGTGTTCGCACGGGGAGGGATCGGATAGGACCGAGACTGCATCGACCAATCTCTCGAGGAGAGAGAAAAATATCTGTTATATAATTTCAACATTTTCAAAATTACCAAACTGCCCCTGTAGCTTCTAGACCCGTAACGAACTCATCGGATCTCCGTTTTCAGCGTGCCGCCTGTCTACGAACTCGTGAGTTCGAGACCTACGCAACAACCCAAGAAAAATTCCCAAAAGTACTACCAGTCAAAAAGTGACTCCCGAACCCATCCAAAACTGAGGGTAAAATTGTCCAATTCTCAAAAATAATTTAATTTCTAGTCTGGGTCGTTACAAGAACATGCTAACCCGATACTTGCAGGTCGTTTTCGTTGAAGTTTCGCAGCGGATAAGCTCTGAAATTCCGGCAACTGCTCAAGCTTTCAATGAAGATTCTGAACTAATGAGGTAAGCTCACATTTCGAGGCTCCCATCATTGAAATTGCCTAGACTTAAGCTTCAGGTTTAGAAGACAGGTCTATGGCGAACGAAACCACGTCGGATTTTGGGTTTTTGGGTTCAAACCACCGAAGTTTCCCGGTGGTTTTCCAGCGTCATCAGGCAGTTTCTTGGTTTGGGAGTTTGATATTCGTAATCCTGGGATTTAGTAGAATAAGATTGGTTATTAGCATACTTAATTTGGTTGAGTTTTGAGGGAGGAAAGCCTCGCCGAAGTAGCTGTCTTCCTGGCGAACGAAATTTGCAGAATTTGAACCAGTTGACCAAGAGTGTGCCAGCGATTGGAGGCATGTGGCAGAACTTGCCAGCGCGTAGAGGCACATGGGAGGTTTTCCCCGGTGCGTGGCAATGAGTGGGGGACTTTCCAAGTGCGTGGCACCGCATGGCCCAAATTTTGACACGTTTCGAACACGTCTTAACTCGCTTTTAAACTTTATTTTTCTTTCAGACCGTTGTTGAGCAAACAAAAACTAGTAGAAACTTAGTAGATTTTAACCTAGATTCTAAACTGTGTTTTTGGGATTACCTGTAATAGGAGATCCTCAGTTAGGAGCTCACTTTGACCCTACTATGTCGGGTGACTTTATCCCCGACTACTTTATGTAGTACGCTTGAAACCATCTTCGAGGAGGATACCGCGAGTTGCGGTTCTGACACTACAGTTTCTTGTACGGGTTGAGGCCCTTTTGTGTATTTTTAAGCTTTCGGATCATCATGCATTTTGCTTCTTTAAATTCATGCTATGCTCTGTAGCACCTATACTCACGCTGATTGTTTGTTTTTAATTAAGTAGTTCCTTTCTTATTTTATTTTGTTCAATGTTTATCCTTCCTAAATGAACCGTTTTACTTGGCTTCGTCACGTGGGCCTCGTCTTCATGTGTTGGCCAACATACCCCAATTACGGTATCGTTGTAGGTCGGGGTGTCATTTTGGTATCAGAGCATGGTTTAGGAAGTTATGTCATAGGCATTCTTTAATTTGCAAGATGATCAACTAAATGTTACTTTTTGTGTCAGAACCACGCCTCCTCGACGTGGTCATCGTAACCAATCCCCGCAACCATAAGACGATGAAAACCCCATACCTGACAGGGGTCAACCTGGAGCCTTTGATTTTACTCAATTGGGCCAATTGTTTGCCAATCTCATAGCCAATCAAAGGTCCGACCGGACCCCGGTGAAAATTGCCCACTCTAATGGTGTGAAGGAGTTCTATGGGCACGAAGAATGTGATGCGGCCGAACTTTAGGTCAAAACTGTGGAGGAAACTTTTTTGGTGATGGAATTACCTCCGGAAAAGTGGGTTGTCACTACTACCTTCTTTCTTCGTTACTCGGCTAAAGATTAGTGGTTTACCGAACAACACCTCCTACCGCAGGAGAACTTTACTACCTGGGAAGTTTCCAGACGGAGATTTGAACAAAAATTCGTTCCACGGGAGTATATTAATCGTATGCAGGAGGAATTTATACACCAAAAATAGGGGGACTCGACTGTGGCAGAATATGAAAGGAAATTTTGGGAGCTTGCACGTTACTATCCTCTGATTCGTGACAGTGCTGAGCAAATGAAAAAGCATTTTCACAAGGGTTTAAGGAAGAATATTAGATCAATTGTGGCGGCTCAGACTTATACTTGTTACTAGGAAGTCTTCGAGGCAGCTCTAGAAATTGAGGGGTCAGAAAATGCTGATTCTGATGTGGAGACTGACCGAGGTCCAAACAAAAAGGGTAACCATCAACAGCCTCAGCAGGGACAGCAATCTCACCGAGGAAGGAACCAGACCTCTATTGGCGGTCCTAGAGGAAAACAGTTTAAGATGGGAGCTTCTTCAAATCCTTCTAGCATAGGTTCTATCTCTAACTCTGCACGTTCTTACGGAGGGTCTACAGGATCTTCACTTTTTCGTCCACAGCACGGTGGCGGAGGATCTAATACTTATGGGAAAAGTTTATGTCAAAAATGTAACAGGAGGCATAATGGTCCTTGTCAGTTAGGGGATTATGCAGATGATCAGTGTTTCACCTGCAGGCAGAAAGGAAACCGATATAGAGATTGTCCCCATAACGAGAGCCAGCTCCATGCTCTACCTATAGCTAACCAACAGCCGACTTCCTTCCCTCCGCCTGAAAACCCGCCATTGCAGTTCACTACTCCATCTCACCAGTTTAGCTATCCTACTCAACCGTACCACATGGCTGCACAGTACTATGGCTACCCGCCGCAGTAGTTCATCTTTGTACAACCACACCCGGAGTACAACCCGCAGCAATCGGAACTCACTTCGATGCCAGCTCTGGGTGGACGCCCTCAACAAAATTTTGGTGGTCCTTCTAGTAGTGGAGCATCGAGTAGACCGACATATAGGAAAAATAGAACCCAAGTAAACCGTGGTGGACGTTTTGGAGGGAAAACAGCTGGCCATGTGTTCAACCTCTGCCAGCAGGAGGCTCAAACAAATCCGGATGTAATTGTCGGTACGTTACTTATTTGTGTTTTTTCTACTCAAGTTCTTATTAATCATGCTGCTACAAATTCTATTGTGTCCCCAATGTTTGCTCAACAAGTGGAGTTCATCTCTACCCACATGAATCCCTTTTAAGTGTGGCCATTCCAAAAGGTGAAGTTTGTTCCGTATCTTACGAGTACAAGAATTTCCCCGTTTTTGTCGAAAACGAGTTATTGATGGCTGATTTTATACCCTTGGGGATCGTTGACTTTGACGTGATCTTAGGTATAGATTGATTGTCCCGACACCATGCAATAGTGGATTGCAGAGAGAATAGTGGATTTTTGTAGGAAGATTGCCAAGACTACTTGGCACATGTGGTGGCAGCGGATCAGTCAACAGTTCAACTTCAAGATGTGCCGATCGTGAACGAGCTTCCTGATGTTTTTCCATATGATTTGCCTAGTTTACCACCAGCATGGGAGATAGAGTTTACCATTGATCTACTGCCAGGTACCAGTACCAATGTTGTTCGTGGGGAAAAAGGACGGCTCTATAAGGTTGTGCATAGATTACCGTCGACTCAACCAAGTTACCATTAAGAACCGTTACCTCGCATTGACGACCTTTTTGATCAGTTGAAGGGGGCACAGGTGTTCTCCAAGATTAATCTTCGGTCGGGTTATCATCAGCTTTGTATCCTACATGAGGACATCCCCATGATAGCTTTTCGAACCCGTTACGGTCGCTATGAGTTTCGAGTAATTCCTTTTGGATTAACTAATGCTCCAACAGCCGTTATGGATCTCATGAATCGAGTTTTCTGACCTTACTTGGGTCGTTTCATCATTATGTTCATTGACGACATTCTCATCTACTCTAGGAGTTACGAGGAGCATGCTAAGCATTTGAGGTTCATTTTGACGAGATTGAGGCAGGAACAGTTATATGCCAAGTTTGAGAAGTGACAGTTCTGGGTACATCATATTGGTTTCTTGGGTCATATAGTTTCAGTGGAGGGAATCTTCGTGGACCCGAAGAAGGTTGAAGTAGTAAGAAATTGGGAACAACCGCAGAGCATAAGTGAAGTTCGCAGCTTTTTGGGTTTAGCGGGTTATTATCGCCGTTTTGTGAAAGACTTTTCGGCAATAGCCCTTCCTCTCACAAAGTTAACATGAAAAGGAGTACCCTTTGTCTGGAATAAGGATTATGAACAGAGCTTTCAGACATGGAAAGAATGACTTACCACTGCACCGGTGTTGGCACTTCCTAAGGTAAACCAACTATTTGAGATTTACAGTGATGCTTCACTTCACGGTTTGGGCTGTGTGTTGATGCATAATCAATGAGTAATCGTTTATGCTTCTCGACAGCTAAAGCGTCATGACTTGAACTACCCCACACATGATCTTGAACTAGCCACCATAATTTTTGTGCTGAAGATTTGGCGACACTGTCTTTACGAGGAAACGTGTCGAATCTTCACCGATCACCAGAGTCTAAAATATCTTATAATGCAGAAAGTTCTTAATATCAGACAAAGATGTTAGGTGGAGTTGTTGAGTGATTACGAATGCACCATTGATTACCATCCGGGACGAGCAAACCTGGTAGCTGATGCCTTGAGTCAGAAATCTTACGAACGGGTGAATTCTATTTGAATTACGGAGCCTTTGTTGTTGATTGAATTAAAAGAGATGGGAGTTTCTGTTGTACCACATCCAGAAGGGGGTTTAGTTGCTCATTTCCAGGTATGACCAGCACTCATTGATCGTGTTTTGGAGGCACAGGCAATGATGCTACATGCTGGGAATTAATACAAAAAGTGAGTGCTAGAGAACGGCAGGATCTCAGATTTACCAAGGATGGAATACTCCGACTGGGGAGTCGAATGCACGTACCAGAAAACTAAGGGTTGAAAAAGACAATCTTGGATGAAGCTCATGTGTCAGCTTATGAAATGGATCTGGGTAGTACAAAGATGTTCCTTACCATTCGACCGTACTACTATTGGCCGGGAATGAAGAGAGAATTAGCAGAATATGTGCAGAAGTGTCCTGTTTGTCAGCTTGTGAAAGCAGAAAGACATAAATCCTCAAGCTTGTCACAACCCCTTCCGGTTCCTGAGTGGAAATGGGAACACATAACCATGGATTTTATGTTTGAACTACCTCGCACCAGCTCCGGGCATGACAACATTTGGGTAATTGTTGACCGTTTGACCAAGTCGGCACACTTTTTACCAGTATGTGCGGATACTAAGTTAACTGAACTTGCTTGGTTGTTTGTGAAGGATATCATTCGATTGCATGGCACACCTGTTTCCATCCTTTCAGTTAGAGACTCCATATTCACCTCGAATTTTGGAAAGCCCTTTAGGAATCTTTTGGTGTTCAATTGTCCTACAATACCGCTTTTCACCCTCAGATGGATGGACAATCTGAGCAAACTATTCAGACTCTAGAGGATATGCTTAGATCATCGATTCTTCAGTTTCGAGGAAGTTGGGATCAATATCTACCCTTGATGGAGTTTGCCTACAACAACGGCTATCATTCCAGCCTCGGCATGACACCATTAGAGGCTTTGTATGGGAAATTGTGTCGTACACCTGTTTGCTGGACAAAGATTGGGGAAAGGACTATCGACGGACCAGAGTTAGAAGACTAGACTAAGGAACAAATCAAAGTGATCACCAGTAATCTAAAAATCGCTCAAGATCGACAAAAGAAAATAGTTGATGGTCATTCGAAGGATCGAGAGTACAAAGTGGGTGATCTGGTATATTTAAAGCTTTCACCTAGGAAGGGAATAGTTCGATTTGGGAAACTAGGGAACCTGAGCCCTCGATACATTGGGCCGTACCCAATTATCAAGAGAATTCGAGCAGTTGCTTACCGCTTGGAACTACCACCGGATTTATCCAGAGTACATAATGTGTTTCACGTATCGTTGTTACGGAAACACGTGCCTAATCCATCCCACATTTTTACACCGACCCAACCTTTGAGGATAAGCACTAATCTTACTTATGAGGACAGACCCATAACAATCCTGGATCGAAAAGACAAAGTCTTGAGAAACAAAACTATACCACTAGTCAAGGTGTTGTAAAAAAACCATAATGTGGAAGACACTACTTGGGAGCCGGAGGAGCAGATGAGAGAGAAGTATCCCCACCTTTTTCACTTGTAAAATGTTGGGGTTTATCAGTTTCATTATTCTCCCATTTTCAATTACAGTTGTACTTTTTCGAGCTTTAAATAAAAATTTTGAGGGCGAAATTTCTTTAAGGGGGTAGATTGTTACGACCCATACAGATAACTAGACATTGTTACGGTAAATTCTAAATCAGTTACTGGTAAAATCAGTTTTTACCATGAATTTTGGGAGGGAAGTTGTTAAAACGCAACAAACAACTTGAAAATTCAACTCAGCCTAGGCATGACACCTGGTTTACATGCAATAGACTGAAAATTGGTGATAAGACCCCAAGGGGAGTCTGTGAACTCGATTGAGAAACAAACATACAGTAACCACTAATTTCACCACCTCTTTATTCACTTTCTCTCTCGACTGAGAGAACCAAAGACCACCACCGCCCTAAATGCCTCACCATCGACTTTCAACCACAGAACCACCCTTGAAATCTTCCTCACACCTGCGAAACAAGCCTCCTGCCTTAGAGAACGAGCTGGACTCCTCGACAAATCTTCATCTTCTTCAAAGTTCTTCGCACGAGAACAACCGGAAAATTATACACCTTCAAGTCGCGAACGAGGACCTCGCACCACCACTTATGAACTCACTTGATGGTTGCGAAGTCAGTAAACTGAACCTCGAAGCACGAAGATTGTCGGAGCTCAATTCGGAAGCGGACTTCGACACTAAGTCTGAGAGTTCCCAGCAAAATCCTGATTGAAACAAATAAAACTAAACCCATAGAGTAACGCCATCTTCTTATTCGAGTCCAGAGCTTCCTCTATGACCCTTTACATGTCGAATTAGGACTAGGTACGACGGCAGAGGTAGACGCCAAAAAACGCAGAGCCGCCGGACTTCGAATTAACCAATTAATATCTCAAGCTCAAACTTGTGCCATTCGATTCGTCTTGACGAGAACGTGCTAACCCGATGCTTGCAGGTTGTTTTTATTGAAGTTTCGCGGCGGAGAAGCTCTGAAATTCCGGCGACAGCTCAAGCTTTCGACGAAGATTCTTAACTAACGAGGTAAGCTCGCGTTTCGGGGCTCCCATCATTGAAATCTTCTGGACTTGCACTTCATTTTTGAATCTTTGCATGCAGGTTTCGGAGAGAGGTCGATGGTGAATGAAACCTCGCCGGATTCTGGGTTTTTGGGCTCAAATGACCGAAGCTTCCCGATGGTTTTCCGTTGTCGTCAGGTAGTTTCTTGGTCTAGGAGTTTGATATTCGTAATCTTGGGATTGAGTAGAATACAATTGGTTATTTGCATGCTTAATTTGGTTGAGTTTTGAGGGTGGAAAGCCTCACCAAAGTCGTTGTCTTCCTAGCGAGCGAAATTTGCTGAGTATGAAGCAGTTGACCAGCCTCGTGAGCCCCACCCTCATCGCATGGAGGTGCATGCCAGCGTGTGGAGGTGCATGGTAGCACGTTCCAGTACGTGGAAGCATGTGGCAGCGCGTGGAGGTGTGTGGCAGCGCGTGGAGGTGTGTGGCAGCGCGTGGCTACGCGTGGGGGACTTTCCCAACGCGTGGTCCAAATTTTGAGACGTTTCGAACACGTCTTAACTCTCTTTTAAACTTTATTTTACCTTCGGGCCATTGTTGAGAAAACGAAAAACTAGGAGAAACTTAGTAGACTTTAACCTAGGTTCTAAACTGTGTTTTTGTGGTTACTTGTAACAGGAGATCCGAAGTTAGGAGCCCACATTGACCCTACTACGTTAGGTGACTTTATCCCCGACTACTTGACGTAGTACGCTTGAAACTATCTTCGAGGAGGATACCGCGAGTTGTGGTTCTGACACTACAGTTTCTTGTACGGGTTGAGACCTTTTGTGTATTTTTAAGCTTATCGGATCATCATGCATTTTGCTTCTTTAAATTCATGCTATGCTATGTAACACCTAAACTCACGTTGGTTGTTTGTTTTTAATTCAATAGTTCCTTTCTTATTTTATTTTGTTCACTGTTTATCCTTCATAAACGAACTATTTTACTTGGCTTCGTCACATGGGCCCCGTCTTCATGTGTCGGCTAGCATACCCCAATTACGGTATCTTTGTGGATTTCCAGGTCGGGGTATGTCAAAGACCAATGGAATTAGAAAGGTATGGAAGTCAGCTTTCCAAACCCGCTGGAATGACTCAATTCCGACTTAAATTGTGCCCGGTAGAGCGAAAATACCATACAAAGGTCAAATATGCCAGAAGCTGTGAGAACTGTGAATTACTGTAAAACTTAAGAATTCTTTTATTAAAAGAATCAACAAACAAGTTGGCATTTCACAAGTCTAAAGTTCAACTTTTTTCTGAAAAAGAAAATTCTTCTAAGCAAAAAATCAAAGTTTATAAAAACTTAATTAAAAGCTAAATCCAAACATTCCTATGCAATGTCCTAATATTCAAGCTTATACGAAGGATCAGCAAAGGAGTGCGTCTCCACAACATTCTGACTCCTAAGTATCTCCTCTTGCACAACCCTTGATACTTTCCTTCAAGATCTTCAGGCTAAACTAAATGCTTAGATGCAAGACCACTTTGGCAATGGAGATAACCTTCAATATATGAAGAACGGAGATAATCTTCCAATTGCAAAATATAGCATTCAACATCGGTCAATCTTTTTCTCAACTCCTCCTTGAATTTTCGAAGACCATAAATACTTTGATTTAAATGATATGCTTCCACGTCGACTAGCCGCAAAGATTGAGGTGGCACATAGGGGGCAAATACGACTCAAACTTCAAATTTTTTATTTTTTCCTCTAATGAGGAAATTGTGATATTTGCTCTCTCAAGATCATTCACTAAGTGAGCCACCCAAAGGTTGGAAGAAGTCAATTCTTCCTTTATCTCAGCAGAAAGGGAATTGGCAAAGCCCAACTCAATTTCAAGCAAGGCGCTCTTTTTCTCAAGGGAATTTAGAGCACTGTAACATTCTTCCTGAGAACGAAGCTTCTTCGACTTGAAGCATTTTCTTGCTCAAGACCATCATACGAAGCCCTAAGTGATTCATAATCTTTCTCCCTTTTCTCATATTTAGTATGAGATTTTGACAAATGAAAGGCCTCAACTTGAAGGACTATCAATTCTCTTTCAATTATATCACAGTCGGCATGAGAACACTATCTGAGACCCTTGGATTTGAAGTGGAGGCAACCTTACCCCTCATGGAACCCGCATCACCGGTCTCCCCCTCGGGAACAGTAACCTTTCCGCTGGCCTTCCGAGCCGCGACAACGACTCTACTGCCCTTCGCGCCTTTTGCCTTGGTCTCACAAACTGATTTCTGAACTTCGACAGTCTTTGAATTAACCTTGACTTTTTTGGATGATTTATCAATTTCCTTGATCGGACTACTTGCAGATTTGAGATTACCACAGTTCTCCTTTTGAACTCCCAACACCACGCATCTGGGTAGCAGCCACCTACTAATGGTCTTCGAAAGAAGAGTCCCCCTGAGGGAACTTCTAAAAGGACTAAGTAGCAAACTCATTTCGCGATGCTCTTTTGGAATCCTCATCGTTTTTTCAATCTTCCCAAGGTTGGCGTAGGGGGTAAAATTTGAATTTAACTCATCCTCCCAACGGTACCTCAACGCAATCGAAGCCCTCCAGATGAATGGGGATTCCAGTTTCCCCCAACTTCAAGGCATGTGGTTTTGTACGCACCATCAGCAAACCAAGACCTGGGAAAGAGTTCAACTATGGGAATAAGGTCACAACTAGGCTCGGCCGGTTGAGAAGTATGATTCATCGAATAGCAGTGCCAAAACTCATCTTTGGAAAGCTCTAAGCCCTAAAATTGGTTAAGTCTCTCAAAACAGATGATGTGGCGATATGCGTTCATGTCTAGCTGAGAGGGACAACATCCAATCTTGACCATAATCTTGGAAAAGAACGCTGAAAATGGGAACTTGAATCCCCAATAATTATCAAAAGATGAAACTTCGTCCAGCGACTCACTTCTGGGATTGGACCTTTGCACATCTTATGAGACGATGCTCGGTCACCAAGTACCACCCCAACGTCCATTGGGAATGCACTATGATGTTTCTTCAGCCATGCCTGGAATTTAGCTTGGTCGTTAAGCTCACACGGCTCTCCATGGAATGAAATGTCGTCAAGGGAACCTCCACGTTGCCACATGGCAAGCTCGTCGAAAATTGCTGAAACCATGTCTTCACACCCCTTGTTAGAATCGTCTCAAAACAAGGAACTCAACTCTACTTGGATCACTGAAATCGGACTCCCGTAGCTCCCGTAATATCCAAAAATGTAAAATTGAAACAAAGAAATTTGCCTCAGAAATGCGTCAGAAAAGTACAAAAGGAAAAAGAAAAAGCTGAAGGGAAAGGGGAGCCAAGCCGCGGCTCCCCCTTGGAGCCGCCAAGTCGACAACGGAAAGGAGGAGGAAGCGGGCCGGCTCAGCTGAGTCGCTAGCCCAGCCGAACCCAGGCACCGCACCTATGTCTCCATGCCACACTAGAGCGCAGCCCCTCTAGTGGTCCCCACTTGCAAAATCAGCAAAGATAAATTTGCTTTGCGTGTCCCGTGGGGTTCCTGGTCTGGTGGTGATCATGGAGTCGGACTGAGGGTTTAGGGCTATGGCCTGCGGAGGTTTGTTCGGACAGTTAGGATTGGGGCGTTGGGCTCACCTTGGTTTCCTGCGGCCGCCGTTTGGGATTCTGCTTGGAGGTGATTGTGGAGTCGGGCTGCGGAACGGCGGCTAGGAACTGCTATGGATATGGCAGACTTGGAACAACAGTTCGGGTCTCATCTTCAGCTCTCAGAGAGAGAGCGACTGGGTGTTCGGGTGCTACAAGAGGAGGTCGAGGACCTCTCTTTAGGGTTCGTTTTTTTGTCTTGTGGCTGAAGTTTTCACGGATAAGCGGATCAGTGGTGATGCTTTCGTGGGTCTATTCTCGGGACTTTGGAAGGGGAGGGAGGAGGGTGTATCTATTCAAGTGATTGGGGAAAGAAAATGCATGGCTTGCTTTGTTGCTCAGCAGGATATGCAGCAGGTACTTGATATGGAACCATGGAGTTTTATGGAGGCTTTGGTAATTCTAGAAGAAGGGTCACGCACCAGAAACCCCCGACGTCTGAGGATGAATCACTCCTCCTTATGGGTGCAATTACATGGAATTCCTCCATTCAACATGACTGTTGCAGTGGCCAAGAAAATTGGGAGCCTTATGGGGGCTGTCTTGGAGGTTGACACATGTTGGGGCAAGGAGTGCATCGGACAGATTGTTTGTGTCCCTGTCCGAATGAGGGTGGATGACCCTTTGATGCGTGGGACAATTGTGGAGTTTCCGGTGGAGGGTAAGCAATGGATTAGCTTCAAGTATGAGATGCTGCCTGCGTACTGTTTGGTGTGTGGCTCTTTGGGGCACACTACTCGGCAGTGTGAAGGCTTTGTGATGGCGGGTGGGGGGGGGGGGGGGGGGGGGGACCAGGGCCTTGCATTTGGGGGCTTGGAAGGAGAGACGGATCTCAGGGGACGGCCCCTACATAGTGTCGTTCGACGCCAGGGTAGTGGTCGGGAGTCCATGGGGCTCGGCGGTCGAGAGAAAGGTCGGGGGGATGGGATTGCCTCTGGTTTAGCAGTGAGTATCTGTGCACATAAAGAGGAGGAAGAGATGCGTACGCGGGTCTTGGAGGCCGCCTTCGATGCTGGTTTGATTGGTAGAGGGGGAAGGTTGACTGAGGGAGGTATGGGGACCTCTCGGCTGGACCGGGAAAAGGGGGGACTGGTTGGCAGGGAACATGGTTTTTTCATGCAGCCTGAGGGTGGTGATACATCTGGACCGGCTCCTCCGACACAGGGTACTATTGGGCAGCTTAAGGATGTGATGGATACATTGGTTTTGGGGGCGGTTGCTGATGAGGAGTCTAGTCATGGACGGGGTGTTGTGCTGGCTTTGGAGAGGGAGGATGGGGACTGCACCGGGCTTGGTGTTCCTGTGTCCCAACAATCTGACCCTTTTCAGCTTATGCCCTTCATACTGGAGCGGAGGGCTAGTGGTTCGGGCCATGGCAAATGTCGTCGGCTGGTGATGGAGGGTGGGGGAGTCTCACCAACGTTGCGTGATGGTGTGGCTTGGCGGAGAAGGTTGGAGTGTGGGTTGGAAGTGAGCGCCCCTTAGGTGGTCGGGACCGACCTTAATGGGTCTCTTGAGCGAAGGGGTGCATGTTCCACCTCTTCCCAATTGCCATGAGTGTTCTATGCTGGAACTGTCAGGGTATCGGAGGTACGCTGACCGTTCATAACCTGGTGGAGCAAACTCTGGTTCATTGACCTGATATTCTGGTGCTGCTTGAGACAAAGAATAATAGTAGACGCTTTAGTTATTTAAAAAATAAGTTGAGGATGCCCTGCATGCATGTTGTTGAGCCACAGGGGTTGAGTGGTGACCTATGTATTTTTTGGAGAGATGTACAACAAGTAGTGTTAGTTCAATATGGTGATTTTCTTATTGAAGTTTTAATAAAGGATGTGTTTCTGGTTATACTTGGAGATTTTTTTCTATATATGCAAGCACGGATGATAGGATCCGTGCGGGACAATGGAGGAGTATGGGATCTCGTATTGCCAGGTGTGGGGACCCTTTCCTTTTGGTGGGTGACTTTAATGATGTGTTGTCGGTTGCCGAAAAAGATGGGGGCCTTGTTTGGTCTGAAAATTCAATGCTTTCCTTTCGAGAATTTGTGGCTGATAATCGGCTGCTTGATTTGGGGTACCAAGGGCACCCGTATACTTTGATAAATAAGATGGACTCGGGGTTCATTCAAGTCTGCTTGGACCGTGGCTTAGCCACAGTGGAGTGGGTGGAGTTGTACCCAACCGCGACTCTCCACCACCTCCTTGTGGAAGGGTCTGATAACTTGATGCTTCTGATGTGCTTAGCACCGCCGCTGCGCCAGCCAAAGAAGAGGTTTGTTTTTTATTCTAGATGGGGGAATGAACAAGAATGCCAATAGGTGATTTAGGAGTGTTGGCAATATGAGACTCGGGGTTCGAAGCCTTTCCAAGTCTGTGAAAAGCTGAAGGGGGTGCGGTCGGGACTTCTTGGCTGGAGGACGAGTAACCAGTGCAATAATAAGGTACTTATTGAGGAATTACAACAGTAACTTCGTAGTGCCTATGTGGACCCTTCCTTTGATGGGGTTTGGGTGTGGCAAAAGGAACTGGAGTTGCAGCGCCTGATCCATGTGGAGGAGTGTTACTAGAAACAAAAGGCTAGAGTTCAATGGTTACAAGAGGACGATAAAAACACGAAATTTTTTCACGCCACCACAGTCATACGCCGGCGATTTAATCGGCTGAGGGGACTTGAAAATTAGGATGGGGTGTGGGTCGAGGAGGGCACTTAGATGCAACATGTGGTGGTTGACTATTTTGAGCAGTTATTCAATACTACTCATCCTCCAACTTGTCCGGCCATTTTGGATTATATTGGGAGGAGTGTTACACCGGAGGAAAATGTGGGACTCTTGGCACCTATTGCTCGGGATGAAGTGCAGGCTGTTGTGTTTCAGATTAACCCCTCTAAGGCCCCGGGGCCAGATGGGTTCACTGGTGGTTTTTTCCAGAAAATTTGGGAGGTGGGGGGGGGGGGGGAGAATATTTGTGCGATGGTGATGCACTTTAGGCAGTCGGGGCTGCTGGAATGGAAAATTAATTACACCCATCTATGTCTGATTCCCAAGGTCCCTTGTCCGGTCAAGATGTCCCAGCTGCGGCCTATTGCGCAATGCAATTATTTATAAGGTAATTCCAAACTCCTTACTAATCGGTTGAAATTGAGGGTGTCCTTGATTGTTATGCAGTGGCATCCGGCCAGCTTGTTAATCTGGAGAAAAGTTCCCTGTTCTTTGGGGAGAACTATTCCAAGCGCCTACGGGGTAGGTGTTGGTGGAATTAAAGAGCAAGAAATATGCAATTCAATTCTAACAGTTATAAAATCCTTGCAAGTGCACAAATTGATAAGAATAGTATAGTAGCACAGCAAGAGTCGATCCCTCGAGGACTTGTATCAACGTTATGACCACTGTAGTTCAGATTTATTAACTTAGTGAAAACACACACACACACACACACACAGGGGGGCTTTATGATGTGAGAACTGAAATTTAAAGACAAGTAAAATAAAATGCAGAAAATAACAATGCAAGAATTTACGGTTGATTGATTATTAACTAAGGAGAATTAAGCCTTACTTTCCACTCTAACCAATTATAGTTAATAATCAGATTTCCTTGACCTAATTACTATGCATTTTCTGAATTAGGTGCCCGTGCCTTGGACCTGGCGTAGGTTCACTAGACACATCTTATTCCCTCTTACTTAGCATGTTCTAAACATGGCATATGCCGAGAACGTCTATCACCTACCTTTTAAGATGATGCAAGAAGTTCAAAGAGAATTTAATGACACCACATTAGCCTAGCAAAGTGACATGCAATCCTAGGTTGTTATGAGTTAAGATTACAAGTAAGAATACTTTCGATGCTCCAAATCACAAGATGATATGACGGTCACTCAAGCAATTACATCAATAATTATATGCAAACAAGGTAGCTAAACTTATAGGCATAAATTAAGGTCATTAAGCATAGTATTCCGACTTATTCAGCATGCATAGCAATCATAATCAAGAGCCATAAATCCAATCAACAAGCTGACATGGATAGGGCTTCAAGCAGCCCTAATCCTAACGACTACTCACACATAACTGAAATAAACACAAGCGTAATTGAATTCATAATTAAATTGCAGTAAAAATAAGGTTACAAAAGATATTGTGAAGAACAGGTGCAGCAGAAGACACGACATAGCCTTCTTCTCCAAGCTCCACGTCCAACACACTCGACTTCAGGAAGAACCAAGCTTTAACGTAAAACTCTAAAAAAAACCAAAATACTATTTATGGCTCAGGTCTCTATTTTTACAGAAACAAAATGGAACCCTAGCTCTCTCTACAAAATGTATATATATTTTTTTCTCTTTTTACTGAACACGGTTCCTTCTTTGTCAAGAAAAGGGAAACCTTGTTCAACTAGAATTTTAATAGAATCAAAACCCTATCCTAACATGCACTAAGAAATCCTAATCCTTCTAGATAATTACAGCATCCCTAAAATCTCTCAGACCAATCAAAATACGGCTAGGAGTGTGAATGCAAGCTGGCAAGTGGGAACGCAAGCTGGCCGAACTTGGCTTTTGGACTTTCTTCGTAATCAGGATCTGGGACTGCGCTTTTGAAGCACATCATGAGTATAGTATAAGTGCATCTTCATTCAGACTTGGCGCAAATATTGTCAGGCTTAGCTCAGAGGGAGAACCTCTGATCCACCATTGGCGAAACAGGGACCCCCGCCTTAGGCGCACATCTGGGATCGGATGGGAGTTCTTGGGACATGTCCTCGACCTGCCTTGGCGCGACCTTGGCACTTCTAGGACCTGACCTTGGCGTCATGAACCACAGGTTTGAAACCCGGAGGGCCCGATATGAGGTACTTGGCCAGTGGCCCGAAATAGGTGCACTGGCGCATTGGCGCACTGAGGACCCCGTTCAGGACCTGATATTGAAATGAGGATATCTCCTTCATCTGGACTCCGATTTGAGTCATTCTTTTTGCGTTCTTTCCAAATTTTACATATCTTTCTAACTCTGCACAAGTATCACAAGATTGATCATTTTCTACAATTGATGGCACGAAATCATTCAAAAGACATGTGAGAGAGTCATATAAAGACATCAAAATGATGCATAAATAACGACTGATCAAATACCCCCAAACCTATCTTTTGCTAGTCCCAGAGCAAAACAAATGCTAACAAAATGAAAAGACTCTATTTTAGTTCAGATAGAACATTTAAACCCCTAGGTTCACCTAGAAGGAGGAGTTTTGTCTCCTGAGGGTTATAGCAGCACGAAACCCACAAACGTTTTACTTAGACAAAAAGATGCGAAAGATAATACTTTTAACAACCTAATAAGAATCAAAGTAAGTAGACATGCTTTGCAGAACTAAAAGGAATGCCATAGCCGTGAGTGTCATGTGAAGATGTACGTATAAAATCCCAAAATTTCGAGTGATCATGTTTGAGAACAACTTCGTCTAAGTGCCCTAGAAAGATTTCGCCTCGACTCTAATCCTCACTAGGCAACTCTCAATTAGCACAAGAATCCTAGACTTTCACTCTTTTCAAGCATATGTGATGAGTTTATGTTATGAAATTCAAATTTAATCACATATGAGTAACAATGAAGAATAGCACTTTATGGAAATAAAGATCTCATGAAAGGAATTGAACTATAAGAACATAGATACGTACCTTAATCCTCAGCATGATTGTCCATAAGATCAATTAAGTCTTCCTTTTTAGGTTGTAATGGGGCTAAGCTTTGGGGTTTAGCAAGGAAGGATGGGATTCAAAGAACCTGAGCTGTGCCAAGGCATGAGAAGTCATGACTTGAACTTGGAATTTCTGAACTGAATCCTTTCTTAAGGCCCACGGCATTGTGCTTTCTTGATGACTTATTTTGAGGCTCTTGTGGCTTATTTTGAGGCTCTTGGCTCACTTGGCTCAATTCACTTTGTTTTTTCACTTTTTCTCAATGTTTCTTTCTTTCTTTTGATTTGAACTTTTTTTTTTCTGTTCTTTCTTTTGAATTGAATTGAACCAAGATCATGCAATGATTTCCTCAAACTTTCGTGCAGCTTGCAACTTGTAAAGATTTTCTTTACTTTTGAACTTTGAATTCACGCCAATGTCCTTAGACTTGGGTAGCATCTTCTTTCACCTCTCATTCTTACCATGAATCTCATTTACGGCAACCTTAGCACAAACTAAGGTTATAGGGTATGGCTGTGATGAATGGCTAAGTATTTCGGTTAGGTTATACTTTGGGTGATGAAAGAAAAGGCTGAGTGTTTGGCTTCAAAATTGGCTTAGGGAGCATGCAATAGGGTAGGATAAAGCCTTTAGAGGTTAAAGCATACATAGCCTACATCACTTCTTATGGAAAACCACACATTAAATCAAGAGTATCTATATGGTGTTAGTTCTTTAAAATTCAATGCAAAATATGATGTAATGAGATCAACAATTAAGAACAAAATCGATGAGTGTTTAAGAGTAGAAACAAGTATATCCCTCAGAAAGAATGGAAATTAGGCTCAAAGATCTCACAGGGAAGTCTCCACTAATTTTCTAAGGTTCACTCAAATTCAGTTATTTCGTTCACGTAATCACTTAAAACATGGCATTGTGAAGTGCAAATTATGAACTACTTGACCATGGCATGACTCTTAGTAAAGCAAAGATACTTAACTTAGCATATACATTCCCATTAACAAGTTATCATACTACTCACAAGCAGAAATTTAAATGTCCTGGCCGTGTATCACCCCCAAACCTACTTGTTTCTATATGCGAAATTTTAAATCCACACCCCCAAACCTAAACTGAACATTGTCCTCAATGTGATAAGCAGTAACCATGAAAACAGTAGAAATGTTTGAGAGATATAACGGGCAGAAACAGAAAAGGAAGTGAGAAATACAAACTAGGGCTAGGCTGCCTCCTAGGAGCGCTTTATTTAAAGTCTAGGCAAGACGGGGCTGGCATGCTAGTTGTTAGCCACATGTGGAGGTGCAGGGTTGACTGCGCTTGGATTAGAGAGGTCCCTGAAGTAGTGTTTAGGACTTCTTTCTTCACGACCTCCTCATAGGTGGATGCAATCGCCTCTGTGCCTCCCGTGATGGTTTGGAGTCTTCCTCCAGCAGTAGTCGATGCATGCATTTTGTGGGACTTATGCCTTTGATATCAGCTATTGTCCATCCAATTGCCGTTTGATTGACCTTAAGGACGTGAACCAATGCCTCTTCCTCTTTCAAACTTAGGGTAGACGCAATAATGACTAGAAGGGTTTGATTGTCGCCCAAATATGCATACTTTAAGTGCTCGGGCAAGGGCTTCAGCTTGCGTTCAGGAGCCTTTATGATGGACGGCAGGGTTTTCTGACATGTGAGTGGTCATGCTTCGAAGGGCGGCTTGTTGAATGGGAGGGCTGGCATGATGTCAAGGGCTCGTACCTCTTCGATTACGCTATCTGCAAGTGAATCCACAGTGTGTGGGTTACTAGTAACGGCCTTCTCAAGGTCATCCGTCATGCAAGACTGAGCAATTGTCTCCCGTAGCAGTAAGTCCATTGTGTTTAACGGAAAATCTACAATAGGCTCGGCAGGATACTGGATGGTGTCATGGATGGAGAATGTCTGAAGCTGGTCCAGGACCTTGATGGAGACCTGGCCCTTTCTGACATTGATGAGGCACTCGGCTGTGGCTAGTAAGGGCCTTCCGAAGATAAGGGGAGGTTCCTCACTTTTGTCAATTCTGTCCATTCTTAGTACGTAGAAGTCTGCAGAGATGCATGTGTCACCGATTTGTGCCAGTACGTCCTCAAGAACCCCCATTAGGTTGGTTACAGAAGCGTTATCCAATCTGACACATAGGTGCCTGGGTTTGAGTGCGCCTAGGTTGAGTGACCTGTAAATGTGGAATGGAATGATGTTCACTGATGCTCCCGTGTCGCAAAGGCAATGTTCGAATCTTTTTTACTGAATGACACATGGAAGGGATGGAGGCCTAGGATCGTTGGCCTTAAGGGGCATGCGCAAAAGGGCAGCCGAGCAGGCCTTAGGGATGTCAATGGTGTTCGTGGAGCTGAAACCACGCTTTCCTGCAACTAAGTCCTTGATCAGCTTCGCAAAGATAGGCATGTGCTTGACAATTTTATGGAAAGGTAGTGTGATCTGAAGCTTCTGCAACATGCTGATGATCTCTTCCTCAAAGTCCTCCCTTTGCTTATTCCTGTTTTGGAACCTGCGAGGAAATGGATAATCAACATTATTAGCTAACTCAAAAGTGACTTTTTTAGAATTGGAATTCTGAGGTTTAGAGTTAGACGTATTCGAGTGCTGCGACTTGGGCTTAGGAGCAGGTTGCATGCCAGCCGTGGCCGAAGTAGGCGCAGTGTCAGGTCCTCCTTGCGGTAGGGCACTTGGTGACTCGTTGGACCGGTTCTGTGCCAGAGGTGTTGGCTGTGGCATGTTTTGCGGAGCGCCCTGGTCGGCGATCCTTGGCAGAGTAGGTTGAGGATCGGTTTCAGGTCTTCTGAGGGTGGCATATGTGGGGTCTTGAAGTGGTGTTTCCCTCTGCAGCATGATGGCATTAGCCGTAGGATTGTGAAATCCTTTCGGATTTACCAGGACTTGACTCGGTAGCTTGCCCTGCTCTCGCTGATTTAGTTGGTTCGCCACCTATCCCATTTGACGATTCAAGTTTGCAATTGCATTTTTCATGTCTCTCGTCTGACTCTGGCTATCTTGCATGAATTTTATGAATTGAGCATGTTGTTGAGTCAGGATATGGAGGGAGTCCTCAAGAGACTTGCTTCCACCATTCTAATTTGAGGAAGGACCATGATAGTTCCCCTGAGAGCCTGCGGCTTGCTGCTCAAATCCAGGGGGTGGCAAGGGATTTGTGGCTGCTTGATTGTTGCTCCAACGGAAATTTGGATGATTTTTCCACCCTGGATTGTAAGTGTTGGAATATGGGTCATTCCGTGGTCGAGAATTGCTAATGAACCCTCCAGAAAAGTTGGCATCTTCCACAACCGGGCAGTCCTGTGATTTGTGGCCTTGACTTGAACATACCTCGCAGATGTGAGCTGAGCAATGGCGTCATCTTTGTATTTGGCGAATGCATCACCCGTAGCTCTACAAGAGGGACCCCTGTAGCTGAACTGTTTTTCCCTTTGAGCAATGTTCTCAAAGGCAGTCCTTGCTTCCTCGGATGTGCCTTCTAGAATCCCTTGGGATTGAGAGTCCACCATTGTTCGATCGCTAGTCTTCAAGCCTCCATAGAAGGATAGCATAAGATGATGGGCATCAATATGGTGGTGGGGGCACGTCCGTAGCATCTGATTGAACCACTCCCAAAACTCGTAGAAAGACTCCTCCATGTCTTGCCGTGGGTTCATGATCTTGGACTTTAACTCATTTGTCTTTTCCACGGGAAAGTACTGTGTTAAGAATTTGGATGTCAAGTCCCTCCAAGAGTGAATGGAAGCCGGCACCAGTGAATGAAATCATGTCTTGGCGCGATCCTTGAGACTGAAGTGAAAGAGCCGTAGGTAGATTTTAGATTCTCTCATACCAATGATGCGCAATGTTGAACAAACCTCAACAAATTCCTTGATATGAAAGTGCGGTTCCTCGCCAGCAAGGCCGTTGAATGTGGGCAGCATGTGAATTGTCCCCGACTTCAATTCGAAGTTTGCCACTGTTGACTAGGGAAAAACAATTGAAAATTGATCCTCCGAGACATGGGGCATGGCAAAATCCTTAAGGCACCGTGGGGCTTCCGGTACTAGGCCACGTTCCTGTCCCTACTCTTCTCTGTGGTCCGCCATCCTCCTTGGGCTTGGTGGCGGGGAGCCGTGGACCGAAGATGCTTGTGATGATGGTCCACTTGATGACCCGTACACTGAACCTTGGAATGAAATACACGGTTACCTAACAAAAAGAAAAACTAAGTTACATATCAAAACTTGAATGGGAACCGTTGAGGGACAAGTCCCTGGCAACGGCGCCAAAAACTTGTTGGTGGAATTAAAGAGCAAGAAATATGCAATTCAATTCTAACAGTTATAAAATCCTTGCAAGTGCACAAATTAAAAAGAATAGTATAGTAGCACAGCAAGATTTGATCCCTCGAGGACTTGTATCAACGTTATGACCATAGTAGTTCAGATTTATTAACTTAGTGAAAATACACACACACACACACACACGCAGGGGGGGTTTTTGATGTGAGAACTGAAATTTAAAGACAAGTAAAATAAAATGCATAAAATAACAATGCAAGAATTAACGGTTGATTGATTATTAACTAAGGCGAATTAAGGCTTACTATCCACTCTAACCAATTATAGTTACTAATCAGATTTCCTTGACCTAATTACTATGCATTTTCTGAATTAGGTGCTCGTGCCTAGGACCTGGCGTTGGTTCACTAGATACATCTTATTCCCTCTTACTTAGCATGTTCTAAACAGGGCATATGCCTAGAACATCTATCACCTACCTTTTAAGATGATGCATGAAGCTCAAAGAGAATTTAATGACACCACATTAGCCTAGCAAAGTGACATGCAATCCTAGGTTGTTATGAGTTAAGATTACAAGTAAGAACACTTTCGATGCTCCAAATCACAAGATGATATGACGGTCACTCAAGTAATTACATCAATAATTATATGCAAAAAAGGTAGCTAATCTTATAGGCATAAATTAAGGTTATTAAGCACAGTAATCCAACTTATTCAGCATGCATAGGAATCATAATCAAGAGCTAGAAATCCAATCAACAAGATGACATGGCTAGGGCATCAAGCAGCCCTAATCCTAACGACTACGCACACATAACTGAAATAAACAAGCGTAATTGAATTCATAATTAAATTGTAGTAAAAATAAGGTTACAAAATATATTGTGAAGAATAGGTGCAGCAGAAGACACGGCAGAGCCTTCTTCTCCAAGCTCCACGTCCAACACACTCGACTTCGGGAAGAACCAAGCTTTAACGTAAAACTCTAAAAAAAACCAAAATACTATTTGCGGCTCAGGTATCTGTTTTTCATAAACAAAACGGAACCCTAGCTCTCTCTACAAAACGTACGTATATATTTTTTCTCTTTTTATTGAACACATTTCCTTCTTTGTCAAGAAAAGGGAAACCTTGTTCAACTAGAATTTTAATAGAATGAAAACCCTATCCTAACGTGTACTAAGACAGTGCTAATCCTTCTAGATAATTACAGCATCCCTAAAATCTCTCAGACCAATCAGAATATGGCTGGGAGTGTGAATGCAAGCTGGCAAGTGGGAATGCAAGCTGGCCGAATTTGGCTTTTGGACTGCCTTCGTAATCAGGATCTGGGACTGCACTTTTGAAGCACATCATGAGTATACTAGAAGTGCATCTACGTTCAGGCTCGGCGCAAATGTTGTCAAGCTTAGCTCAAAGGGAGAACCTCTGATCCACCGCTGGCGGAACAGGGACCCCTGGCTTAGGCGCACATCTGGGATCGGATGGGAGTTCTTGGGACATGTCCTCGACCTGCCTTGGCGCGACCTTGGCACTTCTAGGACCTGACCTTGGCGTCATGAAACACAGGTTTGAGACCCGGAGGGCCCGATATGAGGTACTTGGCCAGTGGCCCAAAATAGGCATACTAGCGCACTGGCGCACTCAGGACTCCGTTCAGGACCTGATATTGAAATGAGGACATCTCCTTCATCTGGACTCCGATTTGAGTCATTCTTTTTGCGTTCTTTCCAGATTTTACCTTTCTTTCTAACTCTGTGTAAGTCTCACAAGATTGATCATTTTATACTATTGATGACACGAAATCATTCAAAAGACATGTAAGAAAGGCATATAAAGACATCAAAATGATGCATAAATAACGACTGATCAGTAGGTTGTCTTGAAGATGCCAAATTGCGGCCCTGGACAGGTTTGGGAAGTACCTTCGTCTTCAGGCGGATTTTGGTATGTCGAAGCGGGTAATATTTGATGAAGTTCGAAATAGAATTGCCAATAAGTTGCAAGGGTGGTCGGAGCAGTTTCTCTATCCTACTGGTAAGGAGATAATGATAAAGGCAGTGGCCATGGCTATGCCTAACTACGCTATGTCGAGCTCTAAACTTCCGATCAGTGTGTGCTCGGATATTGAGCGGCGGGTTGCCAATTATTGGTGGGGGATCCATCATGGGTAGCGTGGTGTGCATTGGGTGGCATGGAAGAAGGTGTCACGGATGAAGAAGGTGGGAGGGCTGGGTTTCCGTGACTTGGAATGTTTCAATTTGGCAATGCTTGGGAAGATTGGATGGTGTATCGTTTAGGATCCTTCATTACTACTCTCCCAGGTGCTGCGAGACAAGTACTACCCCTATGGATCGTTCCTCCAGGCACTAGTGGGCCGCCGATCCTCTTGGGGGTGGAAGGGCTTCTCTAAGGTCGGAAAATTCTAGCTACAGGTTTGAGGTGGAGGATTGGTGATGGTGCCCAGGTCAGATCTAAGCTCGATCCTTGGCTGCCTACTCCATATACATTTAAGTTGACTTCTCCACATCCTGGTATTCTTCTATATGTGAAAGATTTGATTGATCAGGACACCCACACTTGGAGGGCAGAGTTGATAGCTTGATGCTTTCGTAAGGAGGAGGCCCATGTGATCCTTCGGCTGCCTCTCAGCCGGTGGGGCTTGGGGGATCGGTTGATGTGGCATTTTAACAACAATTGTTGTTATTCAGTGAGATCGGCTTATGGTGTTTCTTTGTATTTGGCTAGAAACGGTGAGTTAGGCAGACGGGGGGAGGGGGAGCCCAGTTCCCCTCCAGCTCAAGGCCCGAATTGGGGTCAAATCTGGTCTATGAAGGTTCCGCCGAAGCTTAAACAGTTTGTTTGGAGGGGTTGCAGTAACACCCTTGCAATTCGGTCAAATTTGTTGCGCCGACGTTTGTTTGTTGACCCTGTTTGCGGTCTTGCTGAGGAAACTGAGCTCCATTTATTTTTCCACTATCAGTTTGCTAAGGTCTTCTAGTTTGGAAGCCCTTTTATGCTTGATGTCAGTGTTTTTGCAGGGGAAGATTTTCCAGGTATCTAGCAGCGCTTGGTTGCTAAATTCCACCTCTTACTTCATAGTGAGGAGCTGATTCATACTCTTACTTTTAGGCTCTGGAGGATTTCGAAGTGCCGGAATCAGATGGTGTTTGAGGGTATTACTGTGCCACCAGAAGAGGCCATTGTCAATCTTACCAAATCTGGTCTATGAAGGTTCCGCCAAAGCTTAAACAGTTTGTTTGGAAGGGTTGCAGTAACACCCTTGCAATTCGGTCAAATTTGTTGCGCCGATGTTTGTTTGTTGATCCTGTTTGCGGTCTTGTTGAGGAAACTGAGCTCCATTTATTTTTCCACTGTCAGTTTGCCAAGGTTTTCTGGTTTGGAAGCCCTCTTATGCTTGATGTCAGTGTTTTAGCAGGGGATGATTTTCTAGGTATTTGGTAGCGCTTGGTTGCTAAATTTCACCTCTTACCTCATAGTGAGGAACTTATTCAGACGCTTACTTTTGGGCTCTGGAGGATTTCGAAGTGCCGGAATCAGATGGTGTTTGAGGGTATTACTGTGCCACCAGAAGAGGCAATTGTCAATCTTACCAAATGTGTGGCTGAATACCATGAGCTTGGGGTCCCGGTCTTGGGTGGACAATTCTCGCAGCCCAGGCCACAGGATTTGAGTGGCAGTGAGGTGGAGCTTCGATGGAAGAAACCAATTTTGGGCATCCTTAAAGTTAACTATGATGGTGCCTAGAGTAGTATGACTACATGTGGTGGAGTGGGGTGGGTCATTCGGGACAATTATGCACTGCTGGTGTCTGCTGGGGGTCAAGGTGACCTTTGCCTGAAGTTGAGTTTGTTGGCTGAAGCAGAGGCGGTGAGGTGTGCTCTTTCACATTGTTTGTTGGTTGGCCATGAGCATGTGGTGATTGAGTAAGATGCTTTGGGGCTTATTAACACTCTTCTTGGTCAGAGCCCAGGTGATGCTGATTTGGGGTGTATTTTATTTTATATCCATGCACTTGCTTTGCAGTTGAGAAGTGTTCGGTTTGTGTATGCATCTTGGCAGGCGAACAAAGTTGCGCATCTTGTAGCTGCCTATGTTACTTGGGTCGGTGGGTATCATTGTTGGGATGAACTGGGGATGGATTGGTTGTTTGATACTTTAGCCTGTGATGTTGGTGTTTCTATTCGGTACTAATAAAGTGCTTGATCTTTTGGAAAAAAATAAAAAATAAAAAATAAAAAAAGATAAAGAGTTTTGACTCTTACCTTCCTTAAGGTGCCCAAATTAGAATTTTTTTCTTCTTTTCAAAGCTTCAAAACACTCACTCAAATATTCTCTGAGTATACTTGGGATCTCCAAAGCTTGGAAATGTTTGTATGAGTAACAAGGAAAATGGCTTAGCCCATTTATAGAAAAAAACTAAGGGTTTCCTTAATCCTTTTTTCAAATGGAGAAAGTTGAAAAAACTTAAGGTTTTTTATCTATTAAAAAATGGAATCCTATTCCTACAACGAAATGGCATGGATTATTGGAACTTCAAAACCTACTTCCATTGGGATTCCATGAATTCCCAACGGATGTGGGGGCATTTGTGGAACCATAATTTGTCCAAAAATTGTGGAGCTGCCACGTAGCCCATAATTTATATAATTACTACTTTCCCTTGGTGAGGTCATTTTTAGGTATAATTATCGCGCATTAATTAAATATATTTATCAACGGAATATATTAATTAATAAGAAATTATATCACCATAATTAGACATCTCCTTGAGATCCTTATTCAATTAAGATTCAATTAATAAGTAAACTTCCTTTCCATAAAGGATTAATTATTTAATTAGAACTCATTTTCCTACTCCTAATAAATAACTTCCTACCGAAGTATTTATTACTAAAAAACCAATCCTAAGTATTACCTAACTAGGAATATTTATTGATTGCAAACTCCTTCAACCAATTAGAAGCTCCGAAGACCCCCAAGTCTCCAATATATATAAAGGACATCTCCTCATAATTCAGTTACCTCATAATTATTCTCATAATTAGCTTTTCAGTTTTCTCTCTAGATTAAGCTTGCTTAAGCATCAATTATTTTTGGTTGATCTTTGAATGCATGGCTACGGTCTCTTACAGTGTCCTGGTCAATGGTGAGGAAATCGGTTACTTTTCGCCTAGTAGGGGGCTCTGGCAGGGTGATCCTATGTCGCCCTTTCTATTCCTGGTGTGTGCGGAAGGGCTTTTTGCTCTCTTTCGCCGACGGGAGGAGGAGGGAGCAATTCATGGGTTTCGATTGGTGGAGTCTAGTGCTTTGCGGATCTCCCATCTTTTCTTTGCTGATGATGCGGTTGTTTTTTGCCATGCTAATTGTAGGGAGATTGATGCAGTGAAGGGTGTCCTTGATTGTTATGCAGAGGCATCCGGCCAGCTTGTTAATCTGGAGAAAAGTTCCCTGTTCTTTAGGGGGAACTGTTCCAAGCGCCTACGGGGTAGGTTGTCTAGGAGATACCAGATTGCGGCCCGGGACGGGTTTGAGAAGTACCTTGGTCTTCAGGCGGATTTTGGCATGTCCAAGCGGGTAATATTTGATGAAGCTCGAAATAGAATTGCTAGTAAGGTGCAAGGGTGGTCGGAGCAGTTTCTCTCTCCTGCTGGTAAGGAGCTATTGATAAAGGCAGTGACCATGGCTATGCCTAACTATGCTATGTCGTACTTTAAACTTCCGATTGGTGTGTGCTAGGATATTGAACGGTTGGTTGCCAATTATTGGAGGGGGAAACAACATGGGTAGCGTGGTGTGCATTGGGTGGCGTGGAAGAAGGTGTCACGGGTGAAGAAGGTTCTAGGGCTGGGTTTCTGTGACTTGGAATGTTTCAATTTGGCAATGCTTGGGAAGATTGGATGGTGTATCGTTCAGGATCCTTCATTGCTACTCTCCCAGGTGCTGCGAGACAAGTACTACCCCAATGGATCGTTCCCCTAGGCACTAGTGGGCCACCGGTCCTCTTGGGGGTGGAAGGGTCTTCTCCAAGGTCGGAAAATTCTAGCTGCAAGTTTGAGGTGAAGGATTGGTGATGGTGCTCAGGTCCGATCTAAGTCTGATCCTTTGCTGCCTACTCCATATATATTTAAGGTGACTTCTCCACATATTGATATTCCTCTATATGTGAAAGATTTGATTGATCAGGACACCCGCACTTGGTGGGCAGAGTTGATAGCTCGGTGCTTTCGTAAGGAGGAGGCCCATGTGATCCTTCGGCTACCTCTCAGCCGGTGGGGCTTAGGGGATCGGTTGATGTGGCATTTTAACAACAATGGTTGTTATTCAGTGAGATCAGCTTATGGTGTTGCTTTTTATTTGCATACAAACGGTGAGTTAGGCAGATGGGGGGAGGGGGAGCCCAGTTCCTTTCTAGCTCAGGGCCCGAATTGGGTCAAATCTGGTCTATGAAGGTTCCGCCAAAGCTTAAACAGTTTGTTTGGAAGGGTTGCAGTAACACCCTTGCAATTCGGTCAAATTTGTTGCGCCGATGTTTGTTTGTTGATCCTGTTTGCGGTCTTGTTGAGGAAACTGAGCTCCATTTATTTTTCCACTGTCAGTTTGCCAAGGTTTTCTGGTTTGGAAGCCCTCTTATGCTTGATGTCAGTGTTTTAGCAGGGGATGATTTTCTAGGTATTTGGTAGCGCTTGGTTGCTAAATTTCACCTCTTACCTCATAGTGAGGAACTTATTCAGACGCTTACTTTTGGGCTCTGGAGGATTTGGAAGTGCCGGAATCAGATGGTGTTTGAGTGTATTACTGTGCCACCATAAGAGGCCATTGTCAATCATACCAAATGTGTGGCTGAATACCGTGAGCTTGGGGTCCCGATCTTAGGGGGACAATTCTCGCAGCCCAGGCTACCGGATTTGGGTGGCAGTGAGGTGGAGCTTTGATGGAAGAAACCAGTTTTGGGCATCCTGAAAGTTAACTGTGATGGTGCCTGGAGTAGTAGAACTGCGTGTGGTGGAGTGGGGTGGGTCATTCGGGACTGTTATGGGCTGCTAGTGTCTGCTGTGGGTCAGGGTGACCTTTGCCTGAAGTTTAGTTTGTTGCCTGAAGCAAAGGCAGTGAGGTGTGCTCTTTCACATTGTTTGTTGGTTGGCCATGAGCGTGTGGTGATTGAGTCACATGCTTTGGGGTTTATTAAAACTCTTCTTGGTCAGAGCCCAGGTGATGCTGATTTGGGGTGTATTTTATTTGATATCCATGCACTTGCTTTGCAGTTGAGAATGTTCAGTTTGTGTATGCATATCGGCAGGCTAACAAAGATGCACATCTTGTAGCTGCCTATGTTATTAGGGTAGGTGGGTATCATTGTTAGGATGAACTGGGGATGGATTGGTTGTTTGTTACTTTAGCCTATGATGCTGGTGTTTCTATTCGGTATTAATAAAGTGCTTGATCTTTTGGAAAAAATAAAAAATAAAAAGTAAAAAAATATAAAGAGTTTTGACTCTTACCTTCCATAAGGTGCCCAACTTAAAATTTTTTTCTTCTTTTCAAAGCTTCAAAACACACTCACTCAAATATTCTCTGAGTGTACTTGGGATCTCGAAAGCTTGGAAATGTTTGTGTGAGTAATAAGGAAAATGGCTAGCCCATTTATAGAAAAAAAAACTAAGGGTTTCCTTAATCCTTTTCCCAAATGGAGAAAGTTGAAAAAACTTAAGATTTTTTTTCTATTAAAAAAAAGAATCCTATTCCTACAACGAAATGGCATGGATTATTGGAACTTCAAAACCTACTTCCATTGGTATTCCATGAATTCCCAACGGATGTGGGGGCATTTGTGGAACCATAATTTGTCCAAAAATGGTGGAGCTGCCACGTAGCCCATAATTTATTTAATGACTACTTTCCCTTGGTGAGGTCATTATTAGGTATAATTACCGCGCATTAATTAAATATATTTTCCAACGGAATATATTAATTAATAAGAAATTATATCACCACCATAATTAGACATCTCCTTGAGATCCTTATTCAATTAAGATTCAATTAATAAGTAAACTTCCTTTCCATAAAGGATTACTTATTTAATTATAACTAATTTTCCTACTCTTAATAAATAACTTCCTACCGAATTATTTATTACTAAAAAGTCAATCCTAAGTATTACCTAACTAGGAATACTTATTGATTGCAAACTCCTTCAACCAATCAGAAACTCCGAAGACCCCCCAAGTCTCCAATATATATAAAGGACATCTCCTCACAATTCAGTTAACTCATAATTATTCTCATAATTGGCTTTTCAAATTTTTCTCTTGATTAAGCTTACTTAAGCATCAAAGTGTTTTTGGTTGAACCCACCAAATCTCCCACCTCCCCCCCCAAATCTCGGGATTCAACCTTAACCTCAGGTGTTTATTTTTTGTGTGTAGGGATTCAACCTTAACCTCTGGTGTTTCTATTCGGTATTAATAAAGTGCTTGATCTTTTGGAAAAAATAAAAAATAAAAAAATATAAAGAGTTTTGACTCTTACCTTCCATAAGGTGCCCAACTTAAAATTTTTTTTCTTCTTTTCAAAGCTTCAAAACACACTCACTCAAATATTCTATACTTGGGATCTCCAAAACTTGGAAATGTTTGTGTGAGTAATAAGGAAATTGGAAATGTTTGTGTGAGTAATAAGGAAAATGGCTAGCCCATTTATAGAAAAAAAAACTAAGGGTTTTCTTAATCCTTTTCCCAAATGGAGAAAGTTGAAAAAACTTAAGATTTTTTTTCTATTAAAAAAAAGTATCCTATTCCTACAACGAAATGGCATGGATTATTGGAACTTCAAAACCTACTTCCATTCGTATTCCATGAATTCCCAACGGATGTGGGGGCATTTGTGGAACCATAATTTGTCCAAAAATTGTGGACCTGCCACGTAGCCCATAATTTATTTAATGACTACTTTCCCTTGGTGAGGTCATTATTAGGTATAATTACCGCGCATTAATTAAATATATTTTCAAACGGAATATATTAATTAATAAGAAATTATATCACCACCATAATTAGACATCTCCTTGAGATCCTTATTCAATTAAGATTCAATTAATAAGTAAACTTCATTTTCATAAAGGATTACTTATTTAATTATAACTAATTTTTCCTACTCTTAATAAATAACTTCCTAGCGAATTATTTATTACTAAAAAGTCAATCCTAAGTATTACCTAACTAGGAATACTTATTGATTGCAAACTCCTTCAACCAATCAGAAACTCCGAAGACCCCCCAAGTCTCCAATATATATAAAGGACATCTCCTCACAATTCAGTTACCTCATAATTATTCTCATAATTGGCTTTTCAAATTTTTCTCTTGATTAAGCTTACTTAAGCATCAAAGTGTTTTTGGTTGAACCCACCTAAACTCTCTCGGCCACCCCGCCCCCCCCCCCCCCCCCCCCCCCAAATCTCGGGATTCAACCTTAACCTCAGGTGTTTATTTTTTGTGTGTAGGGATTGAACGGTCTAATCTCAATCCGGACGATTTCTGGATCAACAACGGGCATTAGCCCACGTACATGAGAGTTATATAGGAGCAAGAATAATCATACATTCGCCTAATTAAACGTTTTATAATTAGTAGATCGTGAGGGTTTGTTGTCTCAACTAATTGGTTTAATAATTTTCTTCTCTTCAACTAAATAATAAATCCACTGTTGCAAACAACACATGGCTAATTTTTAATCTACGTTCGACTCCTGGCAGCGGAATAGCTTTTTTATTTTGAAGTGCAATAACTCTGATGAGACTGTATTATGCTTACAGTTTATAGAATTTTTCTCTCCTTATTGGAACAACAAATCCGATGTAGCAAATAATACATGGCAAATTTGTAAACTGGATTCGACTCCCAGTAGCGGAATAATTTTTTTTTATTCTAATTTAAGAGGAGGGGAAAATTTAAGCTTAGTCACATAATGAAAATTTAATCCTAATTTCTCCATGATAATTTAAAATATATAGTGAAGTTATTTACATTTACACCCCTTAAGGTTTTATGTGTTTTCACACCATCCTCTAAAGTTTTAGAAATTAAATAAACATCTTTTCATGTTCTAAAAGCATTACCCATAACCCCCTAAGATTCTAAAAATTACACAAACACCCCTTTCATGTTCCAAAAGCATTACACCTAAACCCGTTTTATTAAGTGACCAACATATGTGTTCTCACTAAAACTTAACTTATAGCTTTTTAAATCACATGTATCTATGGTCAAATATAATATACTTTGTGAGAAGAAAGATTATTAGATCAATATATTTCTTAAGAATACTCCACAAAAAATAATCGTGTAGAATTAATCGAGCTAAAGCGAATTGTAATTTAAGGGGCTCTTTGATAACTAGCTAATCTGTTTTTGGTTTTCTGTTTTCACATGTAGAAAGTATAAGAGGGGTAAAAAAGGGATGAAGAAAAACAATGGTATGAAGAGAAAGAAATAAAGAATAAAGAAAAAAAACTAAAAGTCGGCAATACTTATTCTATTTTTGTTCTCAATCTGTTCCACTATATCCTTACTCCACCTTTTTTCATCGATCATTTTCTCATATTTCAAGCATAAAAAATGGAATGAATGATTATCAAACGGCACCTAATATAATTAATATCATAATTGTCAAGTTTTTTTTTTCAAACTTGTCACAAGCCATTTATATATTGTTCACAAAAGAATAATAAAACATAGTTTGTCAATTAAAAAAAAAAGCAAATTAGGGATAAGTAACGGGTGGTGGAAACTCCACCTCCACCCAAATCTGGGGATACCTTTTCAGTTTTGACGTTTTGTTTTAAAAGAGAGTGGGACTTTTGAAGTCGGTTATGAGCATATATTTTTTACCAAAACAAAACGATTATGAGCATATATTCAGCAATCAGCATCGACATTCGAAGTCGAAGTCGAAATTGAATTGTGAACTAATGTTGAGAGTTTCACTTATGCTCTGCTTTCTTCTCATAAATCTTTCTTCCTCCGCTGAAAATTTCAGCAGACATGATTTCCCAACTGGCTTTGTGTTTGGTGCTTCCTCCTCTGCGTATCAGGTTTTTTTGTTATTCTTTTTAATTTTAATTTAATTGTGAGTTCATCTTTACAAAAAGAAAAAATGAAAAATTGAAAGAAGAAGATGAATATTATTAGGTGGAAGGTGCTGCAAACGAAGATGGGAGGACACCAAGCATCTGGGACACATATGCGCATGGTGGTTAGCATAGCTACCTCTCACTACTTTTATATTATTTCATTTATTTATTTATTTATTATTTTTAGCCTATATTATCCATGGTAAAATGAGAATATATACAAGTATTGCTAAAAAATACATAAAATGGAATAATTATGTTCAAACAAATTAAAATTAAAATAAAATAAAAAATAAAAACCCAAAAAGCATGTATGATGATGAATAACTCAAAATTGCAGGTGATTCTCACAGAGCTAATGGAGATGTCGCTTGCGATGAGTATCACAAGTACAAGGTCCATACTTGACCTATTTAATTACCTCCTCTCACCTTAATGTTACTCTAATAATAATACCATCGATCATTACCCTTCTTGCTCTTCATTATCGTCTTCATCACGCAAGCGATCTTTCATCTCTCTCAACTTTGATCATTACCCTCCCTTTCTCAATATCCCTCGGGAATTGATTTGGGAATTTTGGGATCTATGTTTCATTATTTTTCCTTTAAAAAAAATTAATATTAGCAATCATTTATTTTTAAATTGACTTTATATTTACAAATGAGTTTATTGTGACAGAAAGAAAATAAATGAGTTTATGTAAAAAAAACAATTGTATTAATTTATTGCAGGAAGATGTCCAGCTAATGGTGGATATTGGTTTGGAGGCATATAGATTTTCCATCTCATGGTCAAGACTTATCCCAAGTATGCATATATATATATATAGTTTAATTATCACTCAAATTTCTTTTATAATTACTCGCTTACGCATGTGTTAATTTATATTTTTAGTTTATTTTTAAATAAAGAGAAATAAAAAATTAATCTAAAAAATAATGAGGGAGGGGAGTGTTTCATATTGAAAATACTAAGAATGAACCGGTGGCAGCCTAATTAAACTTACCATGTTGCAATGTATATTAATTACTTATTTATAATCAATGCTAAATATTCAATCTGAGCCCTTGAAAGCCTTTTAATCTAATGGCTTAAAAAGTGTCTTTGTGAAAATGGTATGTCTCTTGATCCTATCCCATTACGTAATATGTAAAAGTTCAATTTTTGATAAAGTGATTAACAACAAACTACAACTTGTCTTTATAATAATAAAAATTAAGCAGAATTAAACTTCTAGAAATTAATAGTTTTCAGACCAGGAATTCTATTAATTTAATAAGATTATTCATTTATTATTGATATGAAATTTAACACGTTCTCTTCAAATTAGGATCAATCAAAAATATTATTTAATCAAACTTACTAATTTATCATATATTATATTATCGAAGTTCTACCATACATCAAGTATATCCAACTTACAACATACAAGATGTGATTCATCTGTTAATTTGTCATGCATGCATGTAATTATATATCAATTTTAATTAATTTTTGTTCCAGATGGAAATGGACCTGTGAATCCACAGGGTCAACAATATTACAACAACCTTATTGACGAACTACTCAGCCATGGTAACTGCTATATGTCTGAGATTAGTATTTAACTAATATATATTAAGTAGTTGTCGATGTCCTTAAATTTTGCCAATTATCTTAAAACTTTAATATTAGAGCTTTTCGTACTTGAAGTTTACTCAAATGTGTAACAATGGTCTTTCCGTCAATTTTTTGAACAATTTTTTTAAAACACCACGTGAAATGACATCCTAATTTTTAATAGAAAATGTTTAAAAATTTGATGAAAGGATCATCGTTGCATATTTGGATAAAGTTTAGAGACGATAGACTCTAATATTGAAGTTTATGAATGATTGATAAAATTTAAGTAAAGTTTAAGGACGATGACAACTATTTAACCTATATTTTATACCGTTTGTTGCAAATTAAGTAATTAAGACAAACACCATTTAAATGCTATATATATTTTTTGTTTAAAATATGTAGGAATCCAACCACATGTTACTCTACACCACGGTGATCTCCCTCAGGCACTTGAAGATGAGTATGGAGGATGGGTTAGTCCAAGGATTGTGTAAGCAGCTACCTGTTCTTTCCACTTTAATTAATTTGAGTAATTATTTTATATAATAATAATAATTATTATTATTATAATTATGTGCTTACGAAAGTTTATTATTTGTGTTGATGACATCAAGCATATTTGATAACCCTTTTCTGAAAATTCTACATTTATTATAACCGTAAGTACATATTAGGTCAATAGACTTTTTTTTCTTACAACTAATAGGGATAAAATTTACTTTTTAAAATTATGATTTTACTTGTTTGCTCCTAAAAATATGTTTGGATGAAGAATTTCGAAATATCAAAGAATTTAGTATATAATAGTTAAAAATGAAGAACTTAACATTAGTAGGAGGAAGTTCAAATGACTAATGAAATGCATCTAGAAGAAGTTTTAAGTAATTAGTTGGTAGTTGTTACTTTGGAAATCCCTTCTTTTGTGGTTTTGTTATTACGGTCATATGATCCATTTGCGGGCTTGCTAGTTGCTCAAGTAACTACTTATTACAAATTCTTTTATTAATTTTTTATAGTACATTTTATAATAATACACCTTAAATCCCTTGATACTTTCAAGTTCCTCATCCAAACATACCTTTAGGTTCTATTTAGATGAGGAACTTCAAAATACCAAGAATTTAGGCAAAGGCCTTCCACATTCGTTCATGTCAGTTTGACTCCTATATATAAAAATCATGATACCTGAGTTTGATTCCTATAACACCAATTTTACACTCATCCAAACATACCTAAGGTTATGTTTGGATGACAAAATTCAAAATACCAAGAATTTAGGAGAAGGCCTTCCTCATTCGTTCATGTCAGTTTGATTCTTATATATAAAAACCTTGTCACCTGAGTTTGATTCTTTTAACACTAATTATACACTAGTGAGTGTAATATATGTGAGTTTTATGTATTAATTGTTGGGACCCAACTTGTTTTGATTGGTCATTACATTTTTATTGTTGTTTTTATTTCTTTCTCTCACTGTTAAATAATTTGATCCACCATAATAGGAATCAAAATCATGTCTCACAAATAAGAATCAACCCCATCACACTAAAATTTTCCGACCAAGTGTAGGAGCTTGATTTCTATAAATACGAATCAAACTCAAATTTTCTGGCCTACTGTAGAAGCCCTAAATTAGTGGAAAATGAGAAAGTTCAAATTACCAAGGGATTTCAAAATTATTAGATGCAATACATCTTAAGGGATTTGTAAATAACACCATAATAGGCGGTTTTGTTATGCTCATGTGGTATATGTGCTCCCTTCCTAGTTATTTGACTATTTACTTACCATCACTCTATTAAAATGTTTTCAGAGCATCTCTTATTAATATACCCCAAATACATTGGTACTTTTAAGTTCCTTTTCCAAACATACACTAAGAGAACTAAGGGTTGTTAAGTTTAAACACAATTTTTTAGAATTACGATTTTATTTGTTCGCCCTTAAAGTAATCAAAGGTATTATCTGGGTTCAACAGTTTAGGATTTATTATTTTGGGGGGATAGGTTGTTTGGGTAGGGCCGGTGGTAGAAGAACCTAAGGCTTAGGATTTTGTCATCAAGTTTTGGACAGAACTCAAAACTTGAGGCTAAATTCTAAGTCATAAGCGATTAACTTAATTTTTTTATTGCTTTATGAGGAATATTGAGATTTTAAATTGGGTGGATTGGGATATTTTTTGTTGTTGGATGGAACCTTTGTTCTTATTGTCAATTTACGCTTGGGTTGTCCTTATTTATTAAATTTTGGCTTTGTGTCCTCATGTATAGAAAAATATTATTAGGGATCGTTATGTCATAAAATGCTTTCTTTTTCCCCACAAACATACAAATTAAAAATTTTGACATCAAGAACAATGTAGTTTAAAATTTAACAAATAAAGACAAAATGTCAAATAAACAACAAAAAATACCAATATCCACCAAATTTGAAATTTCAACAACGCACCTAAACAAAAGAATATGAAGTTAACCACTAATAGTTTAGGATATAACTCTCAAGCTTTGGGTTCTCATATATATCAATCACAACACCAACCCAAGCACGCCCTCCATCTCCCCGAAACTTTCTACACCCCTAAATCCAAATCTTTAAACTGGCAATTAAGGACAAATAAGTAAACTTATAGTTCTTGCCAACAATTTGGATTTAAACTTGGTTAAGTAACACCGTTGGTTGCATCACCGATAAATTAGTAAGTCACAGTTATAACAATGAGTTTATCCTTAATTGGTTGTCCAAAAAATAATTGATAGATCTTTTTTATGTAAATTTGGTTATAATTGTATTGTTAAATTACTTAAATATAAGTAATTGTATATGTTATATATGTTTTGGGTGCAGAAAAGACTTCACTGCTTATGCAGATGTGTGCTTCAGAAATTTTGGAGATCGAGTTTTGCATTGGACTACTATGAATGAGCCTAATGTTTTTACACTAGGGGGTTATGATGCTGGAAGTTTTCCACCACAACGTTGTTCAACTCCATTTGGTGCCAACTGTTCCAAGGGTAACTCCACAGTAGAGCCGTACATGGCAGCTCATTATATCCTATTATCTCATGCTTCAGCTGCTGCATTATACAAGAAAACCTACAAGGTATATATATTCAATCCCATTATCTATTTACACAAATTTAAAATCACTAACAATGCCCATAAACCAAAAAAAGACCCGTTAATTGCTTCTTGCTCGGGGTTTCATTAGAATACAAAATACGAAGATTAAACCCTAATCATAAGCTCTCACACCCACCACCCCTACTCATCAAACACCCCCTCCTTTTCCCCAAAACTGTCAAAACCTTGAATCTTACGCAAGTAGCAAGACAACTTTAAAAGAATTAGATATGTACTTGGCAATTAATACCCTTGGTTCTCTTAGGAAAACAAGTAAAATCACAATTCTTAACAACGGAATTTCACCTTATAGTTTGTAAGAAGAAAAAATTCGATTATCCTATATGTAAGTTTCTCCTTATAATTGTGTACTTAAATATAAGTTTCTATATTTAAGTTTGAGTTTCTTAAAATTCACATTACTTTTACTTTTACTTTTTTTTTTTTCATCTTCATTATATAACAATTTGTTTAATCATTCGATTATATAATACTATTGTCAAGCACATTGTATAATAAACTAGGTTGTGATATAAAAATGAAGGGTGAGTGACTATGTGAAAAATAATTTGGTATTCAGGAGAAGCAGCATGGATATATAGGAATCAATCTTTTTGCGTACTGGTTTGTTCCTCTAACAAAAACCATTGAAGACGAAGTTGCGACCCAAAGAGCCATGGACTTCTATTTTGGGTGGTAAGTCTCAAACTGATATATAAGAAGCTAGTACAATATTCACTACAAGAAATCAGAAGTTGCCCGGCGCAATGACATCGTCGAGCAACGTAAGACCTCCGTCGAATAACAAAGATAACGGAAACTCGCCGTCGGGCAACCGGCGTCGAGCTATCGCAGTCGGGCTTTCATATTACTCGACGAGCACAGAGTCCCCGTCGAGCAATTTCATAATGCCCGGCGGTAATATTCGGCGTTGATACTGTCGTCGAGCAACTTAAAGTCAACATCTTATTACCGTCGGGTAAGGTTAATACAATCCATCGGGTAACGTTAATACAATCCGTCGGGTAACGTGATATAGACCCTCGGGTAAAGTTATATAGACCCGTCGGGTAACGTTATATACACCCGTCGGTTAACGTTATACACACTCGTCGGGTAACGTTATATACACCCGTCGAGTAATGTTATATACACCCGTTGGGTAAAGTTATATCTATCCGTCGGGTAACGTTATATAGACTCGTCGGGTAACGTTATATACACCCGTCGGGTAACGTTATATACACCGGTCGGGTAATGTTATATGCACCCGTCGGGTAAAGTTATATCTGTTTATCGGGTAACGTCATATGTGTTCGTCGGGTAAATTGTTACAAAATCCATCGGGTAACGTTATATATGTCCATCGAGTAACGTGTTACACACCGTCGGGTAATATTTCCCCCTTTCGTCGGGTACAGTTTTAAAAAATCCCATTTTTATGCCCGATGGAATGACTGTGCGTGGAGCAAGCGTTCCATATGTAATATATTTTTTAATAAAAATTTTAATTAAATAATAAAAAATAAAAATTTTAATTAAATAATATAATTAAAATTTTTAATAAAAAGAATCAAAATTAAATTATTATTAAAAATAATGAATGTAATATGTTGACATCATTAAAGCTATAAAAATATTGTATATATAGTACACTCTAACAATTAGTCGAGGGTCAAAGTAGCCGGGATCCTGAGGGGGCTGTTGGGTGAGCGGTGAGAAAATGGCATCCAATCAACGGCCACCCATACGTTGAAAGATGATGTCAAGGGCGCTCTTGATTTGTTGGTTTTGGACTTGCATCTCCGCGAATTGGGCCTTGAGCTGAGCATTTTCGGCCTGAAGGATATCAAAGTTTCTCCTTAGGTCCGACGTCTCCTGGGTATTGCCTATCCGAGATGAAGACGACGACTGAGAGATAGCCCACACAATCTCATCGCCCGCCCCCCGAACGACCCTCCCTGGGTGCCTCCCAAGTTGTCGCTCCAGAATAGCAATCGACATATCGACATTAGGGAGCTGCTGCTCCAATAGCACATCCGGATGTTGTTGGGTGAGCTCACCTTGTGTCTGCTGGACGTCTTGCTGCATCGCATCCTACAAATTCGAATAAATATTAATTAGAAATATAATTATAGAATTCAGGAAAAATGTTTAATCTTCAAAAAATATACTTACGTGAATTCGATCAGCCTCTTGATCCCCCCGTCAAGTGTACACCTGCCCCCAGGCATCCACCTCTGGGAACAACGACCCTGCGATGCGCCGATCCTCCTGCCGGGCCGATAAGGATCGCGACCCCCTGTGGTGGTTGAATTTTTTCGCTCCCCGATTCGATTTATTGGCAATCGATTTTTGCTATTCATTCGTAAAACCAAAAATTAGATTTTAAAATGGAAAATAACATAAAAATTAAATAATTTAATTAATTAAATAGATAATACGTACCAAATAGGTGGGGGACACGAAATGGTCGCACAACCACAACCACCCTGGCAGTTTCGCCCCGTCCAACTCCTTCAGAGGATTTGCCCGAGCTTCCTTCGGAGAAGGCCAAGTCAAGAAGTACTTGTGGAGCTCGTACTTCCAGTCGGCGTACCATAACTGCTAGTGGTGGCACATGTATGTACTGAGCTCGACGTTCTCCAATTCGAACTCAAAATTAATCTGCAATCAATTATTAAAGTTAGTAAAATAATTAAAAAATATGAAATTAATGTTAAAAATGGGAAAAAAAATATACCGATAACTCGCCCCAACAACACGTGATCTCCTCTGGGGTTTGGGTTTGAAAAGTCTCCCCCATCATCAGTGACTTGGTGCGAAGAATCGCACCAATGTCATGAACCAGGAGGCTGTGAATTTTTACCAGCGCGGACCGGAGGCGCTGGACGTACACCACCAGTATCTTTACATTTGTCGTCCTGCAAATCCGCTAGGATGTCAAACCTCAGTTTATCCCGCGCACGTTCACCGACCTACCTGCAAATTCGATGAACATTAGTAAATAAAATGAGTAGCAAATAAAAACGGTTGGTTAAATAAACAAAATAATGAGCTTACCCTTAGGGAGTGATCCGACATTAGAGCCTGTTTCTTACTATGTTGTGGACGAGCCGATCGGGCACCGGGTTGCATATAGATTGACATCGGTGCCTGAACGGACGCCGCTGTTGAGGCAACCGAGTCCGGGGCTGCCTCCTCTGGCTCATGATCATCAACGGGATCAGGGCAAGGGCGAGACATAGACGTGATAAAGGTGCGATGCGACATCTACAATAACAAATATAAATTAATTAATATAAAATTAACCATCACATATTTAATTAAATAAATTTTTTTTTAATATTAAATATTAAATTCAAAAAATAAAAACAAAATCACATTTAAAATTAACCAACATTTTATAATTCCAATAAACTTTAAAAAATAAAGCAATAATTGTTTTTAGTAATAATTAGTAAATTGGTATCTAAAAACTAAAACCACCAAATTCTAATTTTTTTAAATAAATCCAACACAAACGAAAAATTAACTTAAAAAACTAATTAATCCAAACGTACTAAACTCAAAATTCACAACATTATACCTAAATTTCTAAATCCAAATTTCGGTACCATTATCTAACTTACAAATTAATCCAAACATATAATATCCAAATCCTAAAATTCACAAATTACACATTTATAAAACTCACATTTCCAAAATTCACTTATACTACACCATATAAAAATTTCCCAAAATTGTTTTTAAAATTCATTTACCCAAAATTCATAAATTTCACATATCCAAAATTCACATAAATTTCATATCCAAAAGCATAACAAAAAACATAACATTATATCAATTCCAACATTATACCAAACATCAAAATTTCAACAAATCTTCAACTATTATATATACATTAACAATAACAATAAACCAATAACAAATATATATACATAAACATTAACAAAAACAATATCCAATTTCATAAATTCTTTTTCCAAATAAAAATTAACACTAAACCAATATATCCAATATCAACCAATATAAACCAATAAACCAATATATCCAATATCAACCAATATAAACACATATATCCAAATTAACAATAAACAATATATTGAAATTAACATTAACATTAACAAGGGAAGCGGCGGCGACGGCGACGGCATACCTCGGTGAGGGGAGACGGTGTCCTTGACTGCTTGGCCGGTAACTTGAGGGATAGCAAGACAAGTTGGCAGCTTGGAAAGGTTGAAAATGACGAAGTTTTCGGGTCGGAGAGCAAGAGGAAGAATGGGTCGGCAGTTTTCGGCGATCTATGGGAAATTTCAGAAAATGAAGAAGAAGGAAGAAGAAGAAGAGTCTGTCTGATTTAAGTATCAGATTGTATATTGTCCGACGCATGCGTCCGTCGGGTAACGCTTTAATGACCCGTCGGGTATTAAAAATCAGTGCTTATTCGTCGGGTATTTGTGTTCTATATCCGTCGGGTAACGATTAAAGAATATCATCGGGTAACGTTTTAGTTACCGTCGGGTATTTCAGCTGAATTCCGTCGGGCCATATTTGGCGGTAAATTTCAAAATCCGCGAATATTTAGGTAGGAAGCCCATCGTGTAACAGCCCAAACACCCGTCGGGTAAAGATAATGGTCGAATATCCATCAGGTAACACCTTTACTATCCGTCGGGCCACAAAACGCAGGACTTTTGAGAATCCGCGAAAATTTAGGCGCAGGGTCCGTCGGGTAACATTTACAATCTCCGCCGGGTAATATACAAGGTCAGTAGTCCGTCGGGTAAGATTTAAAATGTCCGTCGAGTAACACCAAGCGGGAAATTTGAGATATCGCGAAAAATTAGGCGGAAATTTGGAATTTTTCAAAACTGGCCGTTTTATTATAGTTACCCGACGGACATTTTAAAATATTCATCGGGCATGACCTTTCTGATGCCGTTTTTGGCCTTAATCAGAAAATCAAGTCCGGCGAAAGTATAAACAACTTCGGGACCGTTCAAAATTTGGTTTTACATGCCTAAAGCCCCATTTATCGTTATCGTGTTTTTTTGAGGATTTCAAGCCGTCCGATCGTGAAAAAACGTTGTGTAACCGTTGAATCGTCGCGCACTGTTACCTAATCCTGGGATTTCCAATTTGGGAAATTTTTCGCATAGGCGATCTATGGGTACCTACCATAAATGTGGACGGTTAGATCGGTCATTTTCAATTTTTAAGTTTTTGAAAATCATAAAACAACCATATTGCCCAAGGAGTTTAAACTCTTAAAGGAAACTTTAATACATTTGTCGAATTTTGGATCCTATTGATATTCAAACGATTGAATTTGAGCGATCTAACCGTTCACTTTGTGGTTTTACATGCCTAGATCTCGCCCTTCGAAAATCTTGATGTTCTGAGGATTTCAAGCAGTCCGATCGTGAAGAAACGTTTTGTAATCGTTGAATCGTCGCGCACCATTACCTAATCCTGGGATTTCCAATTTGGGAAATTTTTCCTGTACGCGATCTATGGGTACCTACCATAAATGTGGACGGTTAGATCGGTCATTTTCAATTTTTAAGTTTTTGAAAATCAGAAATCAACCATATTGCCCAAAGAGTTTAAACTCTTCAAGGAAACTTCAATACATTTTTCAAATTTTGGATCCTATTGATATTCAAACGATTGAATTTGAGTGATCTAATCGTTCACTTTGTGGTTTTACGTGCCTAGATCTCGCCCGTCGAAAATCTTGATGTTTTGAGGATTTCCAGATGTCTGATCGTGAAGAAACGTTGTGTAACCGTTGAATCGTTGCGCACCGTTACCTAATCCTAGGATTTCCAATTTGGGAAATTTTTCGCATAGGCGATCTATGGGTACCTACCATAAATGTCGACGGTTAGATCAGTCATTTTCAATTTTTAAGTTTTTGACAATCAGAAATCAACCATATTGCCCAAGGAGTTTAAACTCTTCAAGGAAACTTCAATATATTTTTCGAATTTTGGATCCTATTGATATTCAAAAGATTTAATTTGAGTGATCTAACCGTTCACTTTGTGGTTTTACGTGCCTAGATCTTGCCCGTCGAAAATCTAGATCGTGAAGAAACGTTGTGTAACCGTTGAATCGTCGCGCACCGTTTCCTAATCTTGGGATTTCCAATTTGGGAAATTTTTCGCATAGGCGATCTATGGGTACCTACCATAAATGTGGACAGTTAGATCAGTCGTTTTCAATTTTTAAGTTGTTAAAAAGATTGGGTAAATTTTTTTTTTAAGTTTTTAATCTGCTAAATACATCATACTCGACGGATATTCAAATATATACGTGTCGGGTAACATGTGTAATAAAAAATTGTAAATATAATCTGCTTATAATTACCCGACGGATATTCATTTATACCCGTCGGGTATTGATAAGAGGAGGTAGACGTGGGGTAACCTGTATCGTCTCCGTCAGGTAACCTGTACCGTCTCCGTCGGGTAACATGTGTTATAAAAAATTGTAAATATAATCTGCTAAAGCATACACGACGGATATTTATTTATACCCGTCGGGTAATGATAAGAGGAGGTAGACGTCGGGTAACCTGTACCGTATCCGTCAGGTAACATGTGTTATAAAAAATTGTAAATATAATCTGCTAAATCATACCCGACGGATATTCATTTATACCCGTCGGGTAATGATAAGAGGAGGTAGACGTCGGGTAACCGGTACCGTATCCGTCGGGTAAAATGCGTTATAAAAAATTGTATATATAATCTGCTAAATCATACCCGACAGATATTTATTTATACCCGTCGGGTAAGTATAAGAGGAGGTAGACGTTGGGTAACCCGTAACATATCCGTTGGGTAATGATAAGATGAGGTAGACGTCGGGTAACATGTGTAATAAAAAATTGTAAATATAATCTGTTAAATCATACCCGACGGATATTCATATCTCTATACGTCGGGTAATTATATGAGGAGGCGTTCGTCGGGTAACCCGTACCTTATCCGTCGGGTAACATGTGTAATAAAAAATTGTAAATATAATCTGCTAAATCATACCCAACGGATATTCATATATATATCCGTCGGGTAATTATAAGAGGAGACGGTCGTCGGGTCACCCGTACCATAACCGTCGGGTAAATAATTGTTTATAAAAAAATTATCAAAGCACATTTTATAGACAATATTTTTGGAAAAAAATTGTTGTATCTTATTTGGTTTAATATGAAAATATATTGGGTTCTATTTTTTTCAAATTGCACTAAAGAGTAAAAAGTGACCCTCATGATTTATCACTTTGACCTTCATGACTTATCATCAAAATATTTGACAAAATTTTTTACCTTCATTTATTTTGAACTTGTGTATTTTGTGGAGTGGATGTATGGTCTCCTCACAATTAAGAAAGTAAAAAAACTATTTTTGTGAATGAAATCATACAACATACATATAAATCAAATATATTGATTTGAAGATGGATATTACATATATGAATGAAATTTTGAATTTACAACTTTCATTTGGAATCGCTTTCCCCCTCCCAATCACGCTCGTCATCCGACATGTGTACAGTACTTGATTCCTCCGAATCACTTTCAATTTGTTCTAATTCCCCCAGATCAATAAAAATTTCATCAATTGCAATTGGTGGGATGATGTCATTGGTCCGAACTCCATCCACGTTGTGGGTGGATGCCGATGAATCCACCTGGTAAATGATTTGGTCATCGTTTATTTCCCCATCTTCTTCATGGTATCGGTCATCCAAGTCTCAAATGTTTCTATGATTCACCATCTCAGATACTCTCCATCAACCATCAGCTTTTGGATCATCCAAATAGAATACTTGTTTCGCCGTACTAGTGAGGATGTAGGGATCACTCTCAAACCACCGAGTGTTTGTGTTTATAGAAGTATATAACTGATCTTTGATGACACTACCTGGGATACTTGGGTTCGTATCAAACCAATGACACTTGAACAACACGACTTCCTTGCGATCAGCGTATAACACCTTAACCACAGTTAACAATTTGCTGTAGAAACCTGTCTCAGCATTTTCCTCATCCCCCAGCACGAAGACCCCGCTGTTTTGCGTAGACAACTTGTCGTCTCGTTCTGTGCACACGAACTTAACTCCGTTAACATGACAACCAGCGTACGTTTCTCCTCGGAATGGGCCAATGGCCAGCTGCATTAATTCTTTATTGAATTTTGGCGAGTTGACATCTTTCAGCTGTGCCATCTGGTAAGAAACACACAAGAAACGAAATAGTTAAGCTTAAAACCAATTTAAGAAATTTGGAAATAAAATATTTGACTTACATGCTGGGAAAACCAACGTGGAAACAGTTGTTTGTCCATTTCTTCCCAATTAGAAGGAAATTGGGCCTTCATCAACGCCTCGTGATGCTCGTGGAAGGGCTAGACTTCATCACAGTTGTTGAGAATGAACCAATGAGCCACCTCCATGTCGTTATTGATGAACGGCTCCGAGATTGGACCAGTGCCGAATGGTCGTGCGGGTTGGGCAAATATAGATAGGGTCTCGGGACGTTGACCACCATCGTCGTTGCGAGACGCCCTATTGAAGGCAGTATCAACATTTCGAAGGTACATTGCACAAAATGTGAGTGCCTCTTTTGCAATGTACGCCTCAGCTATAGAGCCTTCGGGACGTGTCTTGTTCCGAACGTACTGCTTATACGTACCTAACATTCTGCAAGGAAAGTTACATTAAGATTCACATATATACATGATAGTAAGGAAATATTATCAAATAGCAGGGATAAGTTATACCTCTCGATTGGGTACATCCAACGATAATGCAACGGGCCAGCTAGCTTTGCCTCATCCGACAGATGTATTAGTAGGTGTACCATTATATCAAAGAATGCATGTGCATATATTTGCTCAAGCCGGCACATGATGTACACAATATCCTCGTTAATTTCTTGAAGGTCCGCCTTAACCAATGGCCTGGCACATAGTATCTGGAAGAATTGAGACAAATAAACTATCGTCTCAACAACACCAGCCTGCAAGAATGGTCGAATACCAATCGGAATAAGTCGTTGTAGCAAAACATGATAGTCATGGCTCTTCATACCAGAAATGGTCCCACCGTCCGTGCTAACACTCCGGGATATGTTGTCGGCGTACCCGTCGGGAAATTTCACACCCTGCAACCACTTCAGGAATTTTTTCTTATTGTCCGGCGTAAATGTATAACTTGGATAAGCCATGATGTATTTGTCATTGACGACCTTTGGCCACAAATTAGGCCAAATCCCCATTTCTTTCATTCCCAGACGAGTCTTTTTTGTGTCCTTTGACTTGCCTTCGATGGGTAAAGTCGTTCCCACAACACTCTCAGCAACATTCTTCTCGATGTGCATAGGATCGGCAATGTGTCTGATTTTCAATTTCGACCAATATGGCAACCGGAAGAATATGTTTTTTTTCGTCCAATTTTCCTGTTCGGCTGGTTTCGATCCTCTTGTCACGAACTCATGTATACTGTTGAGTTTGGATAATATCTCATCACCGCACCTCTCCCTTGGTCGACCTCTTAACTCTGATTTACCATCAAATGAGTTAGACTGCATTCGCTATCGGTGATCCCAGGGCAGAAACCTTCTCGCACCCAAGTAGCATACCTTAGATGCGTGCCAAAAGGACTTTGTGTCTGGTCCACATGTCGGGCAAGCAAGATAGCCCTTGGTGCTCCATCCCGATAACATACCATAAACAGGAAAATCATTAATTGTCCACATTACGGCCGCTCGTAGGGTGAACATTTCTCCACTGCACTTGTCGTATATTCGGACACCATTTTCCCACAAATACATGTGCTCGTCAATCAACGGCCGCAAATACACATCGATGGAATTACTCGGCGATTTGAGCCCTGGTATTAAAGTACTGAGGATTGTTAATTCTTTCTTCATGCATCTCCAAGGAGGCAAGTTATACGGAACCATAACAACTGGCCAAGTGCTATATGGCTTTGCAAAACTCCCAAACGGATTAAACCCGTCAGTAGCGAGCCCTAATCTGATATTTCTTGGCTCCGCATCAAACTCGGGATACATTTGATCAAATTCCTTCCAAGCCTCTCCATCCGCCGGATGCCTTAGTACATCATCATCAATGCGTTCATCCTTATGACACCTCATATCACGGGCTGTGTGGGACGACATGTAGAATCTTTGTAACCTTGGCTTCAGTGGAAAATAACGCAACACCTTGTTAGGAATCTTGTTCTTTTGAAACCTAGGCTCATTGCACACGAGATATTTGTCAAGCTGCTCGAATTCACCGTAAAACAAAACACAGTTGTTCTTGCATGCATGTATCTTGATATACCCTAAACCAAGCCCCTTCAACAACTTCTTCGAGCTATAATGATATTTTGGCAGACATTTGTCTTCAGGGAGCATTCGGATGATAATGTCCAACATGTGATCAAAATGCTTGTTCGTTTGATTATACTCAACTTTCATGTGCATCAACTCCACAACTGCCCCTAGAACCGAAAATGATTTACAACCGGGGTACAATTCGCGACGAGCTTCTTTCAACAATCTCTCATAATGGAAGTCAGAGTTTTCGGGTTGCAACCTTGGCGCATCATCTTCCATATCATCTGATGCCGGAGGAAAAGCATCGGTTAATAACTCAACGACTTGATCATTATCACATCGCCCATCCAAACCACTTTCGTCCCGATGGGTCCCGGGAACCGAAGATGTCGATGCGGAAAATATTTCTTCACCGTGATAGATCTAATTAGTGTAGTTGTGTACGATCCCATTCCATTCCAGATGATTTTGGACCTCATTCAACGACATCCAAATGCAATTATTACATTTACGGCACGGACACCTGATACGTCTTGTATCACTGCAATGACTACGTGCAAAGGCAATGAAGTTGTCGATCCCATCCAAATACTAATCAGAAGATCTATCAAACATTTGTATCCACCCTTTGTTCATTGTGCATGCTTTCACAACATAGAGTCAACGTAAGTAATTGAGTTAACATTGTCCCGTAAATAGAACAAGTTAAAATCAAAAGCAACCCTTCTCCTTATGCCTCCAGTGATTTGGCCCTATCCCATTCGAGAGTGCACGTTCTGTGCTGTGTAGTTTACGACCTACGAGGCTAAGTTCCGATCGAGGGAAATTTCGGCAGCATCGTCCTACAGTTCCCCAAATGCACGACGTAGATATTATAAACAAATATCTAGTATGCATTCGGAGAACGTGCAGGGGATACAAACCGAATTTCCCACAATCGAAACCTAACATTGTAGATCGCCAACGACACAACACATAGTTGCGCACCCCCAAACTGTCTGAATAAATGCACAATTCAAGAGTCAGTCAATCAATCCGATTCACTGACTCTTAAACGGGTATAAGGTTTTTCATTGAATTTCATTATACGAAGTTAATCAACTCGATTAACTTCGCATAAACGGTTATGAAATATGAACTTATTTCACTCCGTCGCAACTAAATAAAGCGTTTTAATAAAAATATCATAACAAATTCACAAATACGAACATATATAAATTATGAATAAAACAAAGTTTTAAATTTTATAATTTATGGATATATTTTCTATTTCCCTATTTTCCTAACATATTTTCTAATTTCCAAACATAATTTCGAATTTTAATAATTTCATTACATATTTTTTATTTTCCCAAAATGTTTTCTAATTTCCTAATTTCCTAAAATATTTTCTATTTCCTTATTTTCCTAACATATTTTCTAATTTCATTAGATATTTTTATATTTTCCTATTTTCTAACAAAATTTTTTAATTTCCTAACATATTTTATATTTCCCTAATTTCCTAACATTTTTCTTAATTTCCAAACATATTTTCTAATTTCAATCGTTTCATTACATATTTTTTATTTTCCTATTTTACAACAAAATTTCCTAATTTCCTAACATATTTTCTATTTTCATATTTTCCTAATTTCATAACATTTTTTCTATTTTCATATTTTCCTAACAAATTTTCTAATTTCTAATTTTCACAAATTCTAAACAATTTCAACACTCCACAATAAATACAAAAATTCCTAACATAATTATATCCAACATTGTTAACAAAATTAAATAGAGAGGTAAACACACATACCTTTTTATAAGTATTCCTTCAAATTAACTACAAAATTCCTACAACACAAAACATAATTAATTCCTAATCAAAAATCAAAATTTCAAAATTACAAAAAAAAAAATTTCATACCTTATTATTTGATATTTTATGATTGATAGACAAAAAAGATTTGATTGGTAGTAAAATTGGTGATGAGATGATGATTTTGTAGAGAAATAGAGTGAGTGAGAGGGAGAGAGAGAGCAGAGAGAACCGATGAGAAACAGAGAAGAGTAAGAAGAAGAAGAAGAAGAAAAGAGAGTCGGGTATTTAGTGTGTTTAGACTTTTGTCCGATGCACATAATTCGTAGTGCAATCTTTAATAATTCGTCGGGCAACATAGAGCCAACGCCCAGTGTTACCCGACGGCAATTGGTCGTCGTTGTTAATAATGTTACCCGACGGGGGATATAAATCGTATGGTAACAACTTCCAATTTTCGCGCCAACTGCTTGTTCTTCCCGTCAACCGGTTACCCTACGAATATGCATATTCGTTGGGCAAGATGAGATTACTCCGCGAGATATTATTCGTCGAGCAAAAACTAGTCGGGCAACCACGATTTTCTTGTAGTGATTATTGTTTCCCTTTATATAATATATAAAAGAGAAATTTAATTACACTTTATTATCATGTGTTTACGTCTTGTAATATGATCATATATACCTGATATTTTAAAATTTGACAAACACTCCCTATACTTTCTAAAACGTAACAACATAGAACTACCATTAAAATTTCCGTCTAAGTTTCTGTTAAATGCCGACGTGACGTTTGTAGATCCTATTTTCCAATTGTGATAAACCTTATTAAAAGGGTATATTTGTTAATTTGCATATTTTGGCTCCCAATTTGGAGTTTCTTTTTTGATTTTTTTTCCTTTTACTAGTTCTAGGCGCCAAAATGGGAAAATTGACAGATATATTTTTTAATGAGGCTGATAACAGTTGAAAATATGACCTACAAATACCACAACAGTATTTAACAAAAGATTGGATAGAAATTGTAATTGTAAAGTTAAGTTGTTATGTTTTAGAAATTAAGTATAACCTTGTTACAAGGTGTAAACCGCAATAAAGGAAAATATAATTTTAAGTACATAAAACATATGTTACTTGTTGTTGTACGTAGGTTTTTGCATCCCTTGGTGTTTGGAGATTACCCTGAGACAATGAAAAAGAATGGAGGGTCTAGAATTCCTGCGTTCACTATTGCTGAGTCGGGAAGTGTAAATGGTTCATTTGACTTCATAGGACTCAATTACTATAATACCCTAAGTATCAAGGACTACTCTAGCGTCCTGCAAACGGAAAAAAGAGACTATTTTGCAGACTCAGCAGTAACGCTGTCGCGTAAGTTTTCTACATATTTTATCACTATTATATACGCACGTGTCTGTATCCTAACATTTCGCTTAGTTAAAAATTAACTTCATTCGACTTTGCATGCAGCTTTCGAATTTAATAGATCGTCCTTCGAGGTAAACTACTTTTATATGTATATATATAATTGGAAATGATCATGAACCAACTGTTTTGTTCTTACCAATAATTGATTGGATTCACGACATCAAATAATATTATGATTTAATCATCAATTTTGTAGTATTTTTTTTAAAAATCATTCCTACAAAAATTTATCCAAATCAATGATTATCTGGCTATCTAACACTATAGCCAAATATGTAGATGAGCACAGTCTATTGCATAATGCAACAAATATTTTTATTAATAATCGAATGACTAAAGTACTAAATGATTTTTTATGTGAGTGAATTTTTGTATGAACGATTTCTGATGTGGGTGAATTTTTATATGAATGATTTCTAAAAGAGGAGCTACAAAATAAACAGTTAAATTATCATATTATTTGGTATAGTACGTGAATCCAATTGAGTGATTAGTTTCTTAATTATTTTAGACCAAACAGTTCGTCCTTGAGCTTTCCTGAATATATATATATATATATATATATATATATATATATATGTTCACTTACTACTTATGGCCGTGGTTATTTATTTCAAAGCACTGTTTTGATCCATTTGCCCTTCATTACTCATTTAGTTTCCAATCACTACTGCCTGGGGCCTGCAAGGATTACTGGAATATATGAAGCAAAACTATGGCAATCCTCCTACGTATATACATGAAAATGGTCTCTCTCTCTCTCTCTCTAAAATTTACCTTTAAATTTAAATCCCAATTTTATTATTTAATTATATATTTTACACTAACTTTGATAAAATTTCATTTTTGAGATTACGCTTTTATTATAATAATATTAATCTAATTACCTTTATAGTTGAATGGTATCTTAAGTGATCATTTTTTTTTAAGATATTTTTTGTTTTGTTTTCCAAAGCAATAGGTGTTTGAATTTGAAAATATAGAGTTTCCATCAATTTTATTTTAGGAAGTGATTTTTCCACTCTATTTTTTTTCCTTCTGCACGTCTTTAGTTGTCTTCATTTATTAATTATGCTTTAATTTACTCAATTTTATAATTAAAATAAAAAAAGGGAATGCATGAGAAGAAAAATGAAATGTAAAAATCAGCTTCTTTTTATTAAATACAAATAGCCCTATTAAAAAAATTACATAAAATTGTACGTACATACAAATATAAAATACCTACAAAAAGAAAACTCGATGCAATCCCAATGCCTATATTTAATTATGTATTTTAATTAGGTCAACGGACTCGACGCAATTCATCATTGGAGTCATCATTGGAGGATTGGTCCAGAATAAAATATTTGCACGCACACATCGGATATTTGCTTGAAGCTATAAGGTACGTATGAAATAATGCATGTCGTTCAATATACCAAATCCTGGAAAAAGTAACGTATGAAATTAATTAGAGTATATTACATTACTATGTGTTTTACACAAAATTTTAGGATTATATTTGCATTTGTATTTTTTAATTTTGTATTCAAGTACCCTGAAATCTTTAAAACGTTATATCATGGTCTATCTGTTACAATTTTCGTCATAAATCTCGTTAAGTGGTAACGTGTCTTATATAGGGCCCAATCAAAAGGACTCTAAAGCTGAATATAAGAAAAAAGTAGTCATATTACGTCATTTTTCTGCTCAAATAAAGTGATGTAAAATTGCTACTTTCCCCTTAAATTCAGTTTCTGAGTCGGCTTTGGGTGACTGCATAAGACACGTCATGAATAATGTGATTATAACGAAAATTGTAATGGATGGGTGATGGTGAAACATTGTAAAAACTTCAGAGTACTTAAGTGCAAAAATTAAGAAGTCAAATTTAATCGTAAAATTCAGTGCAGCACTAAATGTAATTTTCCCTATTAATTAACATATGAAATATATGTATATATGGCTTACTTAATTTGGAATTGCATGATGAATTGAAGGAATGGATCAAACACCAGAGGGTATTTTACATGGTCCTTGTTGGATTCTCTTGAGCTTTTGGATGGCTACGAATCCTCATACGGCTTATACTACATTGCTTTGGATGACCCTGATTTGAAACGACAACCTAAACTCTCTGCTCATTGGTACTCCCACTTCTTAAGCACAAAAATTAATAATGACGTCATAAGCCACTCCCATGACGCATTTATAAATTAAGTGATGTTTCATAATTTCTCATGATTATTGAGGATAAGTTATATATGTAACCGGCTGCAGTTTGAGAGAAACTGTATTGGAAATTATTTTCATAGTTCAATCATGATATACATGTTCTTATAACAATTATAATACAAACAAAACTTGTAAATCAAAATGCATTATTTTGGAACCACAATTAAAATAGTCACGATGAAATCAAACTAGCTAACCACAATTAATAGGCATAACGAGAATCAAAATTATTTGGAACACATGTAATCAAACCTACTGTGACTGCCGATCGAAGACGCCATGACTTTCCACGCAAGCAATCCAAAGCAAACCACGACTGGTTCAAGTACTGTACCTCCTATTGAAATATGGATTAAACCACGGTATGTCTCCTACCAGTAAGTAGATCTATTCCTACTTGAAATGCAACCATCAATGCTTTCCTCAAAAAGACTTTCCTAACCAGATATGAATTTAATACCATCAACAAAATATGTGTCACGTTATGCTCACAATTTAGCACTTGTTCTAACATTCTTCCACTTGAAATTAATAATGTAAGCACAACGACTTAGTACTTCATGTCTTAGGAGTGTACACTAAGTCTTGGTATTAGAAGAGGACCTACCACAAACAAGCTGCCCTTGCATCTCAAAATACTCGAACTAGAGGATCTTGTTGCGACACCCCAAGCTCACAATTAGTATCCAAATTTGCACATTCAACATTAATTGTGAACAAAAATGTCTAGAACAAAATAGTGTTCTAATTAAGTTAAGCACTCTCAAAATATATTGCTCTCACTTATCAGGACACACTTCACAAAAAAAAAGAGTTAAGCTTCAAGTTAATCATTAACAATGACTTTTTCTATTTTTGGTAAATATCACGATGTGTCCCCATACTTGAAAGGTGGGCCTAATCCCCGCTCATAATGCGGCTTGCCCCTAGTCACAAAGTGCTCTCAGCGAGTTTCGAACTTCTGCCAGTTAGACACTAAGAAATTCGCCCCCTAGAGGTAACAGTTTGCCAACTGCACCACATCTTGTGGTGTGGTTCATTAATAATGACTTTACTTGACCATGCTCGATTATAAAATGAGCGGTACTTAAAGTAATAATTTAACCAATGGACTAAGAAAAACTCAAATTTTACTTGCAATCAAAATAAATTATACTCAATACAATCTGATATATGTGCACAAAATTTAGAGCATATATCTACTAAACAAACAACTACATAATTTGTTCCCTAGTTAAAACAAAAGTAAACACTAAACATTAACAAAGTTGATTGCTGCAAACTTCACTCCCACTGTTTAAAAGACTCATGCAATCCCATCCGAGATTCATGTTCTTTAAACACACCAATAGGCAAAAGCCTTAGTCAATGGATTAGCTATCATCAAGTCTCTGCTCAAATATCGCACAACGATAGCACCGTCTTTGACTTTGTCTTGGACCAAAAGGAACTTTGTGTCCCTTAGTACAAGGACCTGTTGGGTAAAATAGATAAGTTAGCTATTCTATTCCGTTTAACTTTGTACGTACCGAAATCAATTGATAATATAATAATAAGTAAGGATCGACCACATAAGAACTTAACTTAATTACATATTTTCCACTTTAGCTTAGATTGATTAACAAAACTCAGACACAACAACGCAATGACACACTTAACGACTATAAACAAGACTCAAAACAATAACGAAATTCACTTACACATTGCATATTGCATAAGTTTTCTATATCATCTATCACTAGTATATATAATAAGTACGTGTCTGTATTCCAATATTCCGCTTAGTTACAAATTAACTTCATTCCACACAGCATGCAGCTTTGGAATTTAATGCATTGTCATTCGAGGTAAACTACTTGGCTCCATATATCAAGAATGCTCAACAACTAACTGTTTGATTCCATAATAAGCAACTAACCACTCGATTGGACTCACTACACCAAATAATATTACGGTAACCATCTATTCATTTTGTACTTCTTTCTTCCAAGATCATTCCAACAAAAGTTCAACCAAATCGGTAACCATTTGGATATCTAACACTATGCCAAATACGTAGATGAACACAATCTGCTGCATAACACAACAAATGTTCTTATTAATAATCGAATAATTAAAGTACTAAAAGATTTCTGATTTGGGTGAATTTTAGCATGAACTACCAAATAAATAGTTAGGTTGTCATATTATTTGGTGTATAGTTCTCGAGCATTCCCGAATATGTCTGTGTGTGTTCACGTACTACTTAAGGTTATGGTTAATTATTTCAAAACATAGTTTTGATCCATTTTGTTTTTATCCATTTGCCCTTCATTACTCATTTAGTTTCCAATCACTATTGCCTGGGCCTTCCAATGTCTGTTGGAATACGTGAAGCAAAACTATGGCAATCCTCTTAAGTATATACATGAAAATGGTCTCTCTCTTTCCCTGAAATTTACATTTAAATTTGAATCCCAATTTATTATTTAATATTTATATATATGTTTGAGCTTGGTCATAAAATTCGATCGGAATAAGGCCAATAAATAATACCAGCTACAGAGAAAACCACAATCGGACTAAATTCAATCACGAGGCAGATTCTAGCATATTGGCCAAAATTGATCGTAAAGCCAAGTCCAAAATCTAGGTTCCAAAGCCGGATTCTAGTATATTGGCCAAGAATGACCATAAAGCCGGATTCCAAGCCGGATTCTCGTATGGCTAATCAAGTGTTTGGTCATGATTTGAAAATCAACTACTGAATAAATAGCTATGGCTAATGAAGAGGCACTTGGGATGAGCACAAGCATTTGAAATAAAAGGTGGGAAGTTGATGAGTTGAAAAGGAGTAAGGTGGCTAACAATTACTTAAATTATCAAAAGAAGGAAAAAAAGCCAATAGGAAGAAAGCCTTCATGGTTTTGTCAAGTGAAGTGAGTGGAACTCATTTCAAGTGTATATATATATATATATCTATACATATATATATATCTATATATATATATATATATCTATATATGTATGGGTTATGGGTTGTGGGTTGAAACCCATTTCAAGTATAGATATATATATATATATATATATATATATATATATATATGTATAGAAGTTTTGAATACACCATTTCAATACAATTTTAATTTGGAGGTTAATTCCTAAAGAACGACTTCGTCCCTCGATTTCCCTCCACTTTCCCCAAAAACACCATTTTTCCGGAAAAATGTCAGAGCACTTTCATCAGCTCCCCTTTTTAATTAGCTAACTTTGCGGTGCCGATGACCAAAAACCATCTATAAAATTGCTCTCTCACACAGACTCTCATGGTCAGCTCCAATTCAACATAATTTCAATGGAACTTTCATGGGTACATTCCTGAAGAACGACTTCGTCCCTCGATTTTCCTCCACTTTCCCCAAAATGCCACTTTTCCGAAAAAATGTCAGCACTTTCATTGGCTCACCGCTTTTAGCTTGCTTTCCGGTGCTGATGACCATAAACCATCTATAAAATTACTACTTTCACACACACTCTCATGGTCAGCTCCAATTCAACACAATTTTAATGGAATTCTAATTTGGCTATACCTTCCTAAAGAACGACTTCGTACCTCGATTTTCCTCCACTTTCCACAAAAACGCCACTTTCCAGGAAAAATGCCAGCACCTTCATTGGCTCCCCCTTTTAATTAGCTAACTTTGCGGTGCTGATGACCATAAACCTTCTATAAAATTGCTACTATCACACACACTCTCACGTTCAGCTCCAATTCAACATAATTTCAATACAATTTTCATTTGGCGTTACAATCCTAAAGAACGACTTCGTCCCTTGATTTTCCTCCAATCTCCTTAAAAACGCCACTTTCCAAGAAAAATGTCAGCACTTTCATTGGCTCACTGCTTTTAGCTCGCTTTCCCGCGCCGATGACCATAAACCATCTATAAAATTGCTACTCCCAAGCAAACTCTCATGGTCATCTCCAATACAACACAATTTTACTGGAATTTTCATTTGGACAATACCTTCCTAAAGAATGACTTCATCCCTCGATTTTCCTCCACTTTCCCCAAAAACCCCACTTTCATGGAAAAATGTCTGCACTTACATCAGCTTAGCGCTTTTAGCTCGCTTTTCGGCACCGATGACCCAAACCATCTATAAAATTGCTACTCTCACACACACTCTCACGGTCAGCTCCAATTCAACACAATTTTAATGAAATTTTCATTTGGAGGTACCTTCCTAAAGAACGACTTCGTCCCCCGGTTTTCCTCCACTTTCCCCATAAACACTATGTTCTCGGAAAAATGTCAGCACTTTCATCGGCTCACCGCTTTTAGCTCGCTTTCCGGTGTCGATGACCAAAAACCATCTATAAAATTGCTAATCTCACTCTCATGGTAAGCTCCAATACAACATAATTTCAATGGAATTTTCATTTGGTGGTACATTGTTGGAAGAAAAGTACAACAATGTGCAATACAAATCTTAACAATTATAACCTAATAAGTTGTTTGAGTTGAAAGAAGCTTTGAATTAAAGAAACTTGTAATGCAAGAAAACAATAAATAAGCAAAGGTTTTAATAGTTTAAAGGACAAGTTAAGGCAGTCCCTATCCACACCTAACCACAACGTTTTCCAACTTGGTTTGGAAGGTTCAATTATCATGTTTGTTACTTTGTCTAGTGCCCGTGCAAGGGGTCTCTTAAACTCACCCTCACGCATGTTATCCCTTCTTACTTCGCATGTTTAATTCTCTTAAGTTACTAAACTTCTAATCAATAATGAAATAGTTTTCTTAAGCTACCATAACAAAAAAGAAAGCATTAAGTATAAAAGAAATTTGAGCACTACACTAACCCTGAAAGTGATGTGCAATCCTAGGAATGTAATGAGTTAAATTACAAGATTATTGCTTAAAGTAACCTTTTGATGCAAGGGATCTATGATTCATGTAATGAAAGTAGCTAATTTTAAGAACATAAAAGAATATCTATTTCATTAAAAACGCCACTTTCCAGGAAAAATGTCAGCACTTTCATCGGTTCACTGCTTTTAGCTCGCTTTCCGACGCTGATGACCATAAACCATCTATAAAATTGCTACTCCCAAGAAAACTCTCACAGTCATCTCCAATACAACACAATTTCAATGGAATTTTCATTTGGGCAGTACCTTCCTAAAGAAGGACTTCGTCCCTCGATTTTCCTCCACTTTCCCCAAAAACGCCACTTTCGTGGAAAAATGTCTACACTTTCATCGGGTTTCACTCTTTTCAAGCATATGTGATGAGCTTATGTTATGAAATTCAAATTTAATCACATATGAGTATCAATGAAGAATAGCACTTTATGAAAATAAAGATATCATGAAAGGAATTGAATTTTAAGAACATAGATACGTACCTTAATCCTTAGCATAATTGTCCATAAGATCAATTAGGTCTTCCATCTTAGGTTGTAATGGGGCTAAGCTCGGGGATTTAGAACGGAAGGATATAATTCATGAACCTGAGCTGTGCCAAGGCATGAAAAGTCATGACTTGAACTTGGAATTTTTGAACTGAATCCTTGCTTAAGGCCCACGGCATTGTGCTTCTTGATGGCTTATTTTGAGGTTCTTGGCTCACTTGGCTCAATTTACTTTGTTTTTCACTGTTTTTTTCTTTTCAATGTTTGTTCTTTCTTTCTTTTGTTTTCTTTAATTTTTTTCTTTTTCTTTGAATTGAATTGAACCAAGATCATGCAATGATTTCTTCAACCTTTCTTGCAGCTTGTAACTTGTAAAGTTGTAACTTTGAACTTTGAACTTTCATCCTTTGATAAAAACGGCAATGTCTTGGAATTGGGCAGCATTTTCTTTCACTTCTCATTCTCACCATGAATCTCATTTAGGGCAACCTTAGCACAAACTGAGGCTACAGAGTATGGCTTTAATGAATGGCTAAGTATTTTGGGTTAGGTCATATTTTGGGTGATGAAAGAAAAGGTTGAGTGTTTGGCTTCAAAGTTGGCTTAGGGAGCATGCAATAGGGTAGGATAAGGCCTTTAGAGGTTAAAGCGCACATAGCCTACATCACTTCTTTTGGTAAACCGCACATTAAATCAGGAGCATCTATATGATGTTTGTTCTTTAAAATTCAATGGAAAATGTTGTAATGAGATCAACAATTAAGAAAAAAAGCGATGAGTGTTTAAGAGTAGAAACAAGTATATCCCTCATAATGAATGGCAATTAGGCTCAAAGATCTCACAGGGAAGTCTCCACTAATTTTCTGAAGTTCACTCAAATTCAGTTGTTTTGTTCACTTAATCACTTAATACCTGACATTTTGAAGTGCAGAGTATGAACTACTGGACCATGGCATGACTCTTAGTAAGGCAAAGATAGTTAACTTAACATGTACATCCCTTTTAACAAGTTATAATACTATCATTAGCAACACTTAACTAAACAAATTAAAACTGAAACTGAGATTCAAAAGTTCTGGCCGTGTATCACCCCCAAACCTACTTGTTTCTATATGCAAAATTTTAAATCCACACCCCCAAACCTAAACTGAACATTGTCCTCAATGTGATAAGAAGTAAGTAAGACAATAGAAAAAAGGTGTGAGAGTTATAAAGGGAAAAAATAGCAAAGGAAGAGAGAAATACAAACCAGGGCTAGGTTACCTCCTAGGTGCGCTTCATTTAACGGTCTAGGCAAGACGGGGCTGTCAAGTTATGTATTTGGCGTAGGCTAAGCACTAGGCGCACTTGGTGCCGGTGGTAGGTCAATTGTACCCGTGACTAGACTGGGGAGGGACTCGAAGTAGGCTTTTAGTAGATGACCGTTCACTTTGAATGGCTCCTTCTTAACTGGGTGCTGAATTTCAACTGCACCATGAGAGAAAACATGAGTAATCACAAAAGGACTAGCCCAACTTGAACGCAACTTACCTGGGAATATCTTGAGCCGTGAGTTAAAGAGGAGGACTTTCTGTTCAATTTGAAAGGTCTTGGGCATAATGTGCTTGTCGTGAAAAGCTTTTGTCTTTTCCTTGTTAATCGAAGCACTTTCTTAAGCCTTGTTTATGAGCTTGTCCAATTCACTTAGCTGAAGTTTTCAGTTACGCCCAGCTGCATCGAATTCCATATGCATCTTCTTAATAGCCCAGAACGCCTTATGCTCTAATTCCACCGACAAGTGACATCTCTTCCAGAAGACAAGTCGGAATGGAGACATTCCAATAGGGGTCTTGTATGCCGTCCCATAGGCCCACAAAGCGTCATTCAATCAGTTGGACCAGTCCATGCGGTTGGGGCTCACGATTTTCTCCAACATGGCCTTCACTTCTCGGTTTGAAATTTCAGCTTGGCCACTCATTTGAGGGTGATAGGGTGTGGATATCCTATGAGTGACACCATACTTCTTCATTAAAGCTTTGAAGGAGCAATTGCAGAAGTGTGTTCCCCCATCACTGATGATGGCTCTTGGCACTCCAAACCTGGCTAAGATGTGACTCTGCAAAAAGCTCACAACTACTTTGGCATCGTTAGCTTTGGTAGGAATTGCTTCCACCCATTTAGACACAGAATTGACATCTAATAAAATATAGAGATTACCGAAAGTGTTCGGAAAAGGTCGCATGAAATCGATACCCCATACGTCAAAGATCTCTACCACAAGGATAGGGTTTAAAGGAATTTGATTTCGAGGGCCTATGTTACCTTGCCGTTGGCATCTATCACAAGTGAGTACAAACTCGTATGCATCCTTAAACAATGTAGGCCAATAGAATCCGCTTTGAAGGACCTTGAGTGCCGTTTTCTTAGCTCCCAAATGGCCTCCACACGCCACGCTATGGCAGAAGGTTAGAATGCGTTCCATCTCATCTTCTGGGATGCATCTTCGAATTATTTGATCAGGACAAAGCTTTGATAAGTAGGGCTGGTCCCAGATGTTATACTTAGCATGTTTAGCTAGCTTGTCCTTTTGATACCTACTCAAAGAGGAAGGAAATTGTTAAGTGACAAGGTAATTAATGAGATTGGCATACCATGGATCGATTGCTTGGAGCGCGAAGAGTTGTTCATCTGGGAATATCTCAAGGAGCGGCAATTGGTCAGCCTCTTCTTTGGATCCATGTATCAAGTGGCTAATATGATCAACCACTATGTTTTCACTCCCTTTGTTATCTCGAATTTCGAGGTCAAACTCTTGGAGAAGTAGCATCCATCGCAGCAACCTTGGCTTGACGTCCTTCTTAGTGAGTAAGTACTTCAAGGCCGCGAGATCGGTGTAGACAATGACCTTGGTCTGAATCAAGTGCGATATGAACTTCTCAAGAGCAAAGATAACAGCAATGAGCTCTTTCTCAGTGGTGGAGTAGTTCAATTGGGCGTCATTCAGGGTTCGACTTGCATAGTAGATGACATGAGGAAGCTTGTTGACACGCTGTCCTAAAACATCTCCTACAACGAAGTCCGAAGCATTACACATAAGTTCGAATGGTAAGTCCCAATTTGGTGGCATAAAGATGGGAGATGCCGTGATCTTTTCCTTGAGTGTATTGAATGCCTCACGGAATTTCTTGTTGAAGTCAAATGCGGCATCTTTAGCTAGGAGGTTGCACAACAACCTTGTGATCTTCCAGAAGTCTTGAATGAAGAGTCGATAAAAATCGGCGTGCCCTAAGAAAGATCGAACCTCCTTGACTGTTGCAGGGTACGACAGCTTTTCCTCTATGTCTAACCTAGCTTTGTCCACCTCAATTCCACGGCTATAGATCACATGGCCCAAGATAATTCCTTGTTGTACCACGAAGTGGCACTTTTCCCAATTCAGCACTAAGTTACTTTCTTGGCAGCGTTCTAGTACTCGAGACAAGTTAGCTAAGCACAACTCGAATGAATGGCCAAAGACAAAGAAGTCATCCATGAATACCTCAATTATATCCTCCACCATGTCAGAGAAGATGCTCATCATGCAGCGTTGAAAGGTAGCTGGGGCGTTACAAAGACCAAAAGGCATCCTTCGGTAGGCAAATATGCCATAGGGGCACGTGAATGTAGTATTTTCTTGGTCTTCCGGGGCGATAGCAATCTAATTATACCCTGAGTAGCCATCCAAGAAGCAATAATGTGAATGGCCGACCAACCTCTCAAGCATTTGATCGATGAATGGCAAGGGAAAGTGATCCTTGCGGGTGGTTGTGTTGAGCTTCCGGTAGTCAATGCAAACCCTCCATCCGGTTTGAACTCTCTGAGGTATGAGCTCATCATGCTCATTCTTAACCACGGTAAACCCACTTTTCTTTGGAACTACTTAGACCGGACTCAGCCACTTAGAATCACTTATAGGATATATAATGCCCACGTCTAAGAGTTTAAAGACTCCCTTCTTCACGACCTCCTTCATAGGTGGATTTCAACTTCGTTGCGCTTCTCTTGATGGTTTGGCATCGTCTTCAAAAAGTATTCGATGCATGCATTTGTCGGGACTGATCCCTTTTATATCGACAATTGTCCATCCTATCGCCGTACGATGAGCCTTCAAGCTTGTACCAATTGCTTCTCCTCTGCCGCACTTAAGTTAGAGGCAATGATGACCGGAAGGGTCTGATTTTTGCCTAAGTAAGCATACTTTAAATGATCAGGCAATGTCTTTGATTCTAGTTCTGGGGGCTGGATGGTGAACGACAAAGTCTTTTGGTCCATGAGAGGTAGCTCCTCAAAAGCTGGATGTTTGTTCCATGAATGAACAAGAACGACATCAAGTGTTCTGACTTCCTCTATCATCTTATCATCAAGTGTCTCATTAGTTGATGAAGTGATGGCCGTTTCAAGAGCATCTGTTATGCATGAATTGGTGAGCACCTTTTGCAGTAGTAAGTCCATTGTGTTTAACGGGAAGTCCACAATTGGCTCCGTAGGATATTGAATGGCATCATGGATGGAGAATGTCCGAAGCTTGTCCAAGACCTTGATGGAAACTTGGCCATTTTTTACGTCAATAAGGCACTCAGCAGTGGCTAGCAAAGGCCTTCCAAAGATGAGTGGAGGTTCCTCATTCTTGTCAATTCTGTCCATCTTGAGTATGTAAAAGTCCGCAGGGATGCATGTGTCTCCAATTTGCACAAGTATGCCCTCTAGAACTCCCATTAGATTAGTAACAGAGGCATTAGCTAATCTATCACATAGGTGCGTAGGTTTGAGTCCGCCTAGGTTGAGTGACCTGTAAATGTGGAACGACATGATGTTTATTGATGCTCCCGTGTCACAGAGGCAATGCTCGAATCTTTTCGATTGACTGACACATGGAAGTGATGGAGGTCCAGGATCGTTGGCTTTAAGAGGCATACGCAAAAGGGCAGCAGAGCATGCCTTAGGGATTTCAATGATGTCAGTGGAGCTGAAACCACGCTTTCCTGCGACTAAGTCCTTGATGAGCTTTGTGAAGATAGGCATGTGCTTGACGATTTTATGGAAAGGCAGTGTGATTTGAAACTTCTGCAACATGCTGATGATTTCCTTCTCAAAGTCCTCCTTTTGCTTATTCTTGTTTTGGAACCTGGAAGGAAATGGAATTTCAACATCATTAACTAACTCAAATGTTACTTTTTTAGTGGTTTTAAGATTGGAATTTTAAGTTTTATAGTTAGAACTATTTGAGTATTGTGAATTGGCCTTAGGAGTAGGTTGGATGTCAGCTGTGGCATGTGGCAGTGCCTTGGATGGTGGATGGCAAAGTCTTGTGGTCCATGAGAGGTAGCGCCTCAAATGCTGGTTGTTTGTTCCATGAAAGAACAGGAACGACATCAAGTATTCTAACTTTCTCTATCACCTTATCGTCAAGTGGCTCAGTAGTTGGTGAAGTGCTCAGTAGTTGGTGAAGTGATGGCCGTTTCGAGAGCATCTGTTATGCATGAACTGGCGAGTGCCTTATGTAGCAATAAGTCCATGGTGTTTAACGGGAAGTCCACAATTGGCTCCGCAGGATATTGGATGGCATCATGGATGGAGAATGTCTGAAGTTTGTCGAAGACCTTGATGGAGACGTGACCATTTTTCACGTCGATAAGGTACTCAGCCGTGGCTAGCAAAGGTCTTCCAAAGAGGAGTGGTGGTTCCCCATTCTTGTCAATTCTGTCCATCTTGAGTATGTAAAAGTCTGCAGGGATGCATGTGTCTCCAATTTGCACAAGTACGTCCTCTAGAACTCCCATTAGATTAGTAATAGAGGAGTTAGTTAATCGAAGACATAGGTGCGTAGGTTTGAGTGCCCCTAGGTTGAGTGACCTGTAAATGTGGAATGGCATGATGTTTACCGATGCTCCCATGTCGCAGAGGTAACGCTCGAATCTTTTCGATTGAATGACACATGGAAGTGATGGAGGTCCAGGATCGTTGGCTTTAAGGGGCATATGCAAAAGGGCAGTAGAGCATGCCTTAGGGATTTCAATGATGTCAGTGGAGCTGAAACCACGCTTTCCTGCGACTAAGTCCTTGATGAGCTTTGTGAAGATAGGCATGTGCTTGACGATTTTATGGAAAGGCAGTGTGATTTGAAACTTCTGCAACATGCTTATGATTTCCTCCTCAAAGTCCTCCTTTTGCTTATTTTTATTTTGGAACCTGCGAGGAAATGGAATTTCAACATCATTAACTAACTCAAATGTTACTTTTTTAGTGGTTTTAAGATTGGAATTTTAATTTTTAGAGTTAGAACTATTTGAGTATTGTGAATTGGCCTTGGGAGTAGGTTGGATGTCAGCCGTGGCATGCGGCAGTGCCTTGGACATGATGCTTGGTGCGTCTTGCGATAGCGGCTGGGACATGGCTCTCGACAGAGCTGAATTAGGCGCAGTTTCAGGGACTTCTTGCGGTGAGGTGCTTGGTGGCCTTCTAGGAAAGTTCTACGCATGCGGTTGTGGCTGTGGCATGCTCAGTGGCAAGCTTTGGTATGTGGTCCTTGGCAGAGCTGATTGTGGCGCATGGTCAGGTCCTTATTGCGGCAGGGCTCTCGGTGGAGCCTAGAATATGGTTGGAGGTGCAGGTCTGGTCCAGGTCTACGACATTCCATAAGGCATGGCCTTCTGTGGGTGTGTCATGGAGTTGGTCACGGCAGGATGGTGCCTTGATGATGTCACGGGGAAGTCATCCTCCTCAATGTCAAGACTTTCGTTATTTCCTTCGAGGGCAGCGTATATAGGACCTTGAAGTTGTGTTCCACTCTGCAGAGTGATGGCATTGGCCATAGGATTGTGAAATCCCTTAGGGTCTACCTTGACTTGAATTGGTAGCTTTCCCTGCTTCCGCTGATTTAGTTGATTTGCAATTTGTCCCATTTGACGATCCAAGTTTGCAATTGCATTATCCGTCTTTGCCATATGACTCCGGATTTCTTGAATGAATGCATTGGTGTTTTGCATGAATTGGATGTTCTGTTGAGCCATGGCATTGAGGGCATCCTCCAAAGACTTGCTTCTGCCACTCTGATTTGATGAAGGGTCGTGGGGGTTCACTTGAGGGGATGTGGCTTGCTGCTGAAATCCAAGGGGCGGAAAAGGATTGGCGGCAGTTTGATTGTTGCTCCAGTGGAAGTTTGGATGTTTTTTCTACCCCGAATTGTAAGTGTTTGAATATGGGTTATTCTGGGGTCGTGAATTATTATTGAAACCTCCAGCAATATTGGCGTCTTCCACCATTTGGCAGTCTTGGGACGTGTGGCCCTCGATAGAGCACACGTCACACACTTGAACTCCTCAAGCCTTCTCATTGCAGAGCTTTTTCACCATTGCCATTAGTTGAGCAATGGCGTCATCCTTGTCATTTGTGTACACCTCGCTTGTAGCCTTAGAGGAATAACCTCTGTAGCTAAATTGCTTCTCCCTTAGTGCTATGTTCTCAAAGGCCGTCCTTGCCTCCGCTATTGTGCCATCTAAAATTCCTTGGGATTGAGAGTTCACCATGGTGCGGTCGCTGTTTTTCTATCCTCCGTAAAAGTACAACATCAAGTGATGCTCATCGATGTTGTGGCGAGGGCACGCCCTTAACATTTGATTGAAGCGCTCCCAAAATTCATAGAATGGCTCATCAACTCCTTTCCATGGGTCCATGATTTTTGCCTTCAACTCATTTGTCTTGGCCACGGGGTAATATTGTGTTAGAAATTTCGAAGACATGTCCCTCCACAGGTGGATTGAAGTTGGCGCCAAAGAGTGAAACCATACCTTAGCACGATCCTTAAGGCTAAACTGAAAAAGCCTTAGTCGAATTTCAGCCCCTGTCATGCCGTTGATGCGCAAAGTTGAGCAGACTTCAACGAATTCCTTAATGTGTAACTGTGGGTCTTCTCCCGAAAGTCCATGGAGTGTTGGTAAAATGTGAATGGTTCCAGACTTCAACTCAAAATTGGCCACCATGGACTCTGGAAATACAATGGGAAATTGATCCTCTGAAACATGGGGAATTGCAAGTAATGAAAACAGAAATTAAAGATTCAAGTAATGAAAATTTGAAGATTGAAACAAGCAAATAAATGCAAAGAATAATGATGGTGGTTGATTGATTTTATGACTAAGGCGAATTAAGGCTTACTATCCACTCTAACCAATTATAGTTATTAACCAGATTTCCTTGACTTAATTACTTTGCAACTTCTGAATTAAGTGCACATGCGAAGGTCCTGATGGTGGCCCACTACACATATATTATCCTCTCTTACTTGGCATGTTCTAAGCATGATGTGTACTCTAGAACGTCTATCACCTATCGTTTAAGATGATGCATGAAGTACAAAGAGAATTTAATGATACTACACTAGCCTAGAAAAGTGATGTACATTCCTAGGTTGTCATGAATTCCGATTACAAGATTGTTTCTTAACCTCAAAAATAAAAATCAAGAGCCAAAATCTAATTAACGAACTAACATGGCTAGGGCTTCAAGCAGCCCTAATCCTAAAAAGACTACTCACACAAAATTGAAATTGAAACAAACATAATTGAATTCATTAAAGTAAAAGCAATAAAAGTAGAGATACAAAGGAGATTATTGAAGATGAGACACAGCAGAAGACCACGCCAGAGCTTGTCCTCCAATGCTCACGTCCAACTCTCTCACACGTAGAAACAAAAAACTATTTTAATTTAAAAACTGGGTTACAATGTAAATTGCGGCTAGGGTGTCTAGAGATCCTCACACGCGAACCCTAAGGTCCCTTAAATAGGCCTCTAAACCTTTTCAATGTAGGAGATAGTTTAGGACAAAGTCCTAATTAAAAACTTACTTAAACTTCCTATCCTAGTTCGAATTGAAAAGGAACTAGAAAAAGCAATCCTTGTTGGATTTGGAGTAGGATTTATGGCAATACTGTGAACTAAGTCTTATGAGCTTTCTTGCATGCCAAGGTAGCGTCTGGAATCTTCTGGATATTGTTTGGACGTCAAGAACTGGGCTGGGCCTCCTTCTAGACATACTTTACATAGCAGGGCCCTAAATTTGCACTTTTAGGCCTCTTAAGGATTTATTGAAAACTTGACATGTCTTGGACCAATGTGACTGAGCCAAACCACATCTTGGGCTAGAATATGATGTGACTTGATGGATTATGGGCTTTGGCTCACTCAGAAGCTTGTAAAACCTGGAGATCGCAAAGTTGCGCCCTAATTAGAGCACAAACATGTCTTTAGGGCACACCTAGGCGGATCATGAGGAAGTGTCCTTATAGGGATTTGGGACCGTGCCTTCAAGGCGCACCTTAGGGTTGTTAAAGGCGGGTGTTGACCTTGCTAAGTGCATAGGATATAGAATTGGAGTAGGGCATAAACTTTGTTCTACCGTTGTCGCATCTTTGAGGGACCAGGGACGTGGCACATGACACGTCCTAGCATGGCGTGAATTGGCGCATGACTTCCTAATTGGCGCAGCTTGGAGGAGCAGGGATATGTCACGGGACATGTCCTGCCGTGGCGTGACTAGGATAGGAACTTTGCGCAGGGCCCGGATTTAGTGCATGGCTTGAGGTTCTCGGCTGGAACTCGATAGGGTGTCCTTGGGACATGTCGCGGGACACGACCTGGCATGACATTTGCACTTCTAAGACTTGGACTTGATGTCATGAGACACGAGTTTGGCACCCGGATGGCCTGATCTGAGGTACTTGGCCAAGGACTCAAAATAGGGCGCACTAGTGCACTCAGGTCCCAGTTCATGACCCGATATTGAAATGAGGACATCTCCTTCATCTGAACTCCGATTTGAGTCATTCTTTTTGCGTTCTTCTCAGAATATACATATCTTTCCAAATCTGCACAAGTCTCACAAGATTGATCATTTTCTACTATTGATGGCATGAAATCATTCAGAAGACATGTAAGAAAGGTACTTAAGGACATCAAAATGATGCATAAATAAAGACTGAACATGTTTAACATAATTAAAAAGGAACAAATAAAAGAACTAACATAACGCAAATAATAAAAATAATAGGTTAAGGAACTCAATCCACCGCTAACCACAATTGCTTCCTAACATAATTTCCAGGATTCAATTACTATGAAACTTCTAAATTAGGTGCCCATGCCTAGGTCTGACTAAGGTACACTAAACATATTTTATTCTTTCTTACTTAGCATGTTCTTGGCCGGATGAGTACCTTAGAATGTCTATCACCTACTAGTTAAGATGATGCATGAAGTATTAAGAGAATTTAATGACACCACACTAGCCTAGAAGTGTGATGTGCATTCCTAGGTTGTCATCAATTCCAATTACAAGATTGTTTCTTAACCTCAACCTCCTCATGCTAAGTGAATTACAAGATAATATAGTGGTCCGTCAAGCAATTCCATCAATAATTTATGCAAACAAGGTAGCTAATCTCATAAACATAAAAAATTAGTAGTTCAAATAGTAATCATAATTTGTTCTGCATGCATAGCAATATAAATCAAGAACCAAAATGATATTAAAGAAAAATCATGGCTAGGGCTTCAAGAAGCCCTACCTAAAAAGAAACTACAAAATAAAAGACAAGTGTTTTTGCTCTCGTGCCATACAAAGTCTTAACACCTAAAAAGAAAACTAATTGAAAACCTTTCCTAAACATAAAAGGGGTAGAAATAATGTTACAAAATAAAATAGGATTTAAATCCCCTTGAAATAAGGAGACAAGTGTGTGGTCCAAGAATTTGGAAAACCCTCAAAATAAGGAGAAAACACTTAGGAGCAGCTAGAGAGTCTTCACGTGCAAGCTCGGTTAGTCAACCACCAAAAATGGGTGGTCCAAGCACGTGATCAAAGGGCTGTCAGCGCGCCAGGAAAGGCTGGAATATGGATTTCGGTGGACTCTAGTCGAAACGGAAGAAGTTCTTCACTGCAAGCGTGCCAAGGTCTTCAAGTGGGGTTTGTCAGGTGCTGGCCGAATTTGAGATCAGAAGCAGCAGGTCAACACACAGTCAACGCCACTCTGACTCCCTGATGCTTGATTCGGTAGGTCCTTATCGAACATATTGAGCAATCTTCTTCCCTTCATAACCTCTTTGTTATAACTCCGATTGAGGTAATATTTTCGTTCAAATTCTCATAATTCCAAGCTCTATCTAATTCTACACATTTCTCACAAATATATTATTTTCTCCAATCACATAGAACAAAATATTAACAAAACATAAGTAAAAATGTATTAAATCATGAATAAACAATGTATTAATTATCACCTAACAACATGATGTGAGGTTCTTGACATGTGCTGTAAATAGGGCGCACTGGCACGTCCTAGCGGTCTAGGACCCGATATTGAATTGTGGACATCTCATTCATTTGAACTCCGATTTGAGCCATTCTTTTTCCAGTATTCTTAGAAATATATTTCCTTTCTAAATCCTGCACATGTATTACAAAAGCATCACTTTGTACTATTGATGACATGCAATTACACAACAGACAAGGAAATTGGCCAAATATGGCATGAAATATGTGTAACATTTATGGCTTAGAAAATACCCCCAAACCTAGTTTTTGCTAGTCCTCGAGGAAAATAGAGAATAAAAACTAAAAAAAATACTAAGGACTCAATCTTAATTAAAGACAGAACATTTAAACCCCTAGGTTCACCTAGTAGTAGGTGTTTTGTCTCTTTTTACTTAACAACTAAAAACATTAAAAAAAACTAAACATAATACTTAATAAGTAAATAAGGAACAATGCAGATAGATCATGTCATGCCAAACTAATGATATGCCAATTTCAAGTAAGTACCATGTGTAAGTGTGAATGCCCTTTACTTCAAGATTTCAGGTTTAAAAAGAAAACAACAAAGTTCAAATGCCTTAGAAATATTTCGCCTCAACTCTAACCTCACTAGGCAACTCTCAATTTCTCTCATGAATCCTAAGGTTTCACTCTTTACAAGCATATGTGATGAGTTTATGTAAACAAAGCAAATATAATCACATATGAAATAGCATGAAAGAAAGACAATTTCTGAACATAGATCTCATGAAGGAATTGAACTTTAAGAACATAGAGACATACCTTAACTCAAAGCAAGACTTCCCATAAGATCAGTTAGGTCTTCATTCAAGTGTTGTAATGGGGCTAAGCTTAAAGGGTTTTGAAGAAATGGATTGGAGTTCAAAAACCTAGGTTATGGCAAGGCATGAAGTAGCATGACTTGGAACTTGATCTTCTTCTTCAGCTTCTCCTTGGCCCACGACCACGATTTGTGCTTCCAATGGCTTCATACGTCGAGGTTTGATTTCCTTGAATGGGGATGATTTGTGACTCTTGTTCTCATTGGCTCACTTGGCTTAGCTTATTGTTTTCTTTTTTTTTCCCTCTTTTTCTTCTTTTTTTTCTTTCTCAAACTAAGTCAAGATCATGCAATGGTATACAACATTGTGTTCTCTGCCCAAGTTAGGACTTTTGGGTCACTTGGGATGTCTAAGACATTCCCCTTTACATTAAATTCACAATTTTGGCCTTTTTGGCCGTGACATGGCTTGACATGTCCTTGGTGTGCCCTTGCGGCTAATTTCTGATTTTTCATACTTTGAGGCATGTCTTCTCTTCCATGTCATGAACTTCATTTGGCATGTCTGTAACGACCCGGACCAGAAATTAAATTATTTTGAGAATTGGACAATTTTACCCTCAGTTTTGGACGGGTTCGGGAGTCACTTTTTGAATGGCAATACTTTTGGGAATTTTTCTTGGGTCGTTGCGTAGGTCTCTAACTCACTAGTTCGTAGACAGGCGGCTCGCGGAAAACGGAGACCCGATGAGATCGTTACGGGTCTAGAAGCTTCAGGGGTAGCTTGGTAATTTTGGAAAAGTAGGTACTATATACCAGATACTTATCTCTCTCCTCGGGAGATTGGTCCATTCAGTCTCTCTCTCCTACCCGAAAACCTCCGCGTGCGAACACCGAAGTACCCCTATCATCGGATGGATTTCGATCCGATTCGGCCAAAACCAAGGTCGGGAGGATCATCCCCGGGACCCCACGAGCATTTTGGGGTAGTCATTGGAGCGGGAGCACTGCCGTAGGCGATGGACGGAGGAGGGAGGTGAACCTCCAATATAATATGATATGATAGTCGAGCATACTTACTGACTGATATGATATGATGGCCGAAGGTTATACCGGCTGATGATATGATATGATGGTCGAGGATACTTACCGACTGATATGATATGATAGCCGAAGGTTATACCGGCTGATGATATGATATGATGGTCGGGGATACTTACCGACTGATATGATATGATAGCCGAAGGTTATACCGGCTGATGATATGATATGATAGTCGAGAGATATGCCGACTGATATGATATGAGAGCCGAAGGTTATACCGACTGATGATATGATATGATGGTCGAGGATACTTATCGACTGATATGATATGATAGCCGAAGGTTATACCGGCTGATGATATGATATGATAGTCGAGAGATATGCCGACTGATATGATATGATAGCCGAAGGTTATACCGGCTGATGATATGATATGATGGTCAAGGATACTTAACGACTGATATGATATGATAGCCGAAGGTTATACCGGCTGATGATATGATATGATGGTAGAGGATACTTGCCGGCTGATATGCTATGATAGCCGAAGGTTATACCGGCTGATGATATGATATGATAGTCGAGAGATATGCCGACTGATAAGATATGATAGCCGAAGGTTATACCGGCTGATGATATGAAATGATGGTCGAGGATACTTACCGACTGATATGATATGATAGCTGAAGGTTATACCGGCTGATGATATGATATGATAGTCGAGAGATATGCCGACTGTTATGATATGATAGCCGAAGGTTATACCGGCTGATGATATGATATGATGGTCGAGGATACTTACCGACTGATATGATATGATAGCCGAAGGTTATACCGGCTGATGATATGATATGATAGTCGAGAGATATTCCGACTGATATGATATGATAGCCGAAGGTTATACCGGCTGATGATATGATATGATAGTCGAGAGATATTCCGACTGATATGTTATGATAGCCGAAGGTTACACTGGCTGATGATATGATATGATAGTCGAGAGATATACCGACTGATATGATATGATAGCCGAAGGTTATACCAGCTGATGATATGATATGATGGTCGAGGATACTTACCGACTAATATGATATGATAGCCGAAGGTTATACCAGCTGATGATATGATATGATAGTCGAGAGATATGCCGACTGATATGATATGATAGCCGAAGGTTATACCGGCTGATGATATGATATGATAGTCGAGGATACTTACCGACTGATGTGATATGATAGCGGAAGGTTATACCAGCTGATAATATGATATGATGGTCGAGATACTTACCGACTGATATGATATGATAGCCGAAGGTTATACCGGCTAATGATATGATATGATAGTCGAGAGATATGCCGACTGATGATATGATATGACGGTCGAGGATACTTACCGACTGATATGATATGATAGCCGAAGGTTATACCGGCTGATGATATGATATGATGGTCGAGGATACTTGTCGACTGATATGATATGATAGCCGAAGCTTACACCGGCTGATGATATAATATGATAGTCGAGAGATATGCCGACTGATATGATATAATAGCCGAAGGTTATACCGGCTGATGATATGATATGACGGTCGAGGATACTTACCGACTGATATGATATGATAGCCGAAGGTTATACCGGCTGATGATATGATATGATAGTCGAAAGATATGCCGACTTATGTGATATGATAGCCGAAGGTTATACCGGCTGATGATATGATATGATAGTCGAGGATACTTGCCGACTGATGTGATATCATAGTACAGAGAGTTGTGATACAGGACTAGCACACCCCAAGGGATACCCTGGTGGCTAGGGATATGTCAGTCGAGGGATATGCCGACTGATGTGATATGATAGCCGAAGGTTATACCGGCTGATGATATGATATGATAGTCGAGGATACTTGCCGACTGATGTGATATCATAGTACAGAGAGTTGTGATACAGGACTAGCACACCCCAAGGTATACCCTGGTGGCAAGGGATATGGCAGTCGAGGGATATGCCGACTGATGTGATATGATAGCCGAGGATAATTCCGGCTCTAATATGATTTGACGACGATTGTCATGGGCTTAATCAGCCTACGGAAATACTTCGTCATCCGGGTCAGTGGGTTGGTGTGGGCGGTGACCCAGAGTGATGAATTATTGTTGGTTCACAAGTATCTGACTAGTCGGTTGTCTTGTTGTATTCCAGTAGAGATGTCAGCAGTGTCTGACCTACTGACAATTGGTGTCAGAGAGTGTTCCTATTTGGACCACCACTATTTCGAGGTCTTGGCTTTGACCTGTATACTATCCTGCGTCTGATAGGTAAGAATGGTCAGTAAGTACAGAGGTTCGGTCAGGAACTCTGTAAGGTTTACAAAAAAGAAAAAAAAAATATTTAAGGATAAAGGGTATTTTTGATATTTAAAATTTGGGATAAAAGAGCTGTCAGACGGGATAAGGGTTCTTTCCGGGTTTCGAGGGAAAATTCGGGAAGGGTCCTTACAAGTCGTATCAGAGCACTAGGTTAAATTCCTATAGACCGTACATCTAGTGTACAAGTGAAATTTTGGTATTAATGATTTACGGCTTACACAGCGTATAATGCTTCTGAGACGTGAGTTCCGTCAAAGGTCGAGAAATGAAGGAGATGACCATGAACCTGCAGTGGAGCCTGATTTGAGGCAGACATTGGAACAGCTGGGTCAAACTTTAGCTTCTGTACTCCAGGATAGGGCTTCTCATGAAGTCTCTGATATTGAGAGAGCCCAGAGACTGGGGGCGACGATATTTATGGGCGAGCCTAGCCCAGATGAGGCTGAGGAGTGGATTACTCGCATGGAGCGAGTGTTTTTGATTATGAGATGTCCTCTAGGGGACAGAGTTCTGTTGGCCACATTTTTGCTAGGTGGTTCTGCTTACCACTGGTGGCACTCATTGGAGGTGTCAGGCTGGAATGTCCATACACTTACTTGGCAGACTTTTTGGGAACGCTTCTTGGAGCAATTTTGCCCTTGCTCACACCGGAATGTTAAGGAGGCCGAGTTCTTGCACTTACAGCAAGGAGACATGACTGTGGCCCAGTATGAACAGAGATTCATAGCACTAAGTCGCTTTGCACCGACTTTGGTGGGGAACCTCGTGATTCGCAGTTGTCCGGTGATGGTTGAAGGCCATGGTTTGGAGGCAGATTTAATCCCCTTAGATATTTTTGAGTTTGATGGGATTCTGGGGATGGATTGGTTGCCCATGCACCATGCCTCCATAGACTTTTATGATAAGACAGTGGTTTTCCGGAGTCCAGGATTACCGGAACTTACATTTCGGGGAGATCGTAGGGTACTACCCTTTGGAGTGATATCAGCGTTGATCGCTGAGAGATTGTTGAGGAAGGGTTGTGAGGGGTATTCGGCTCATGTGTTTGATTCACGGGACACTTCGATGAGAGTGGAGGATATTCCAGTGGTGAGTGAGTTCTCTGATGTGTTTCCAGATGATCTTCCAGGATTGCCACCTCACCGTGAGATTGAGTTCACCATCGAGCTTTTGCTAGGTATTCAACCTATCTCACAGGCACCGTATAGGATGGCACCGGCAGAATTGCGAGAGTTAAAGACTCAGTTGCAGGACTTGGTGAATATGGGATTTATTCGCCCAAGTGTTTCACCATGGGGCGCGCCGGTATTATTTGTGAGGAAAAAGGATGGTGGTCTGAGATTGTGTATCGACTACCGGCAGTTAAATAGAGTGACAGTGCGAAATAAGTATCCTCTGCCAAGGATTGACAATTTATTTGATCAACTGAAGGGGACAAAGTATTTTTCGAAAATTGACCTTCGATCCGGGTACAATCAGTTAAGGATCTGGGAAGAGGATGTTCAGAAAACAGCTTTCAGGACTCGGTATGGTCATTATGAGTTCCTGGTGATGCCCTTCGGGTTGACTAATGCCCCAGCAGAGTTTATGGATTTGATGAACAGGGTGTTCCAAAAGTATTTGGATCGATTTGTAATTGTGGTCATCGACGATATCTTGGTGTATTCGAGGAGTGCCAAGGCACATGAGAAGCACTTGAGGTTGGTGCTGAATATGCTTAGGAAAAAGCATTTGTTTGCCAAGTTCAGTAAATACCAGTTTTGGTTGACCGAAGTTGGATTCTTGGGTCATGTGATTTCGGCTGAGGGTATCAGCGTAGATCTCCAAAAAGTGAAGGCAGTGGCAAACTGGGAGGCAGTGCAGGACACCTTTGTGCTGGAGTGAAATAGGTGAAAGAAGACTGTTAACACCCGAGTTGGTGGATTTGACTGAGGAAAAGACTATTCCTCTAGTTAAAGTGTTGTGGAGGAATCATAACATGGAAGAGGCCACGTGGGAAACCGAGGAACTAATGCGGGCACAATATCCTCATTTGTTCCATGGTTAGGAATGAATTTCGAGGACGAAATTTCTTAAGGGGGGTAGATTGTAACAACCCGGACCAGAAATTAAATTATTTTAAGAATTGGACAATTTTACCCTCAATTTTGGACGGGTTCGGGAGTCACTTTTTGCCTGGAAATACTTTTGGGAATTTTTCTTGGGTCGTTGCGTAGGTCTCGAACTCACGAGTTCGTAGATAGGTGGCACGTGGAAAACGGAGACCCGATGAGTTCGTTACGGGTCTAGAAGCTTCAGGGGTAGTTTGGGAATTTTGGAAAAGTTGGAACTATATACCAGATATTTTTCTCTATCCTCGGGAGATTGGTGCATTCAGTCTCTCTCTCCTACCCGAAAACCTCCCCGTGCGAACACCGAAGTACCCCTATCATCAGATGGATTTCGATCCGATTCGACCAAAACCAAGGTCGGGAGGATCATCCCCGGGACCCCACGAGCATTTTGGGGTAGTTATTGGAGCGGGAGCACTGCCGTAGGCGATGGACGGAGGAGGGAGGTGAACCTCCAATATAATATGATATGATAGTCGAGCATTCTTACTGACTGATATGATATGATGGCCGAAGGTTATACCGGCTGATGATATGATATGATGGTCGAGGATACTTACCGACTGATATGATATGATAGCCGAAGGTTATACCGGCTGATGACCGGCTGATGATATGATATGATGGTCGAGGATACTTACCGACTGATATGATATGATAGCCGAAGGTTATACCGGCTGATAATATGATATGATAGTCGAGAGATATGCCGACTGATATGATATGATAGCCGAAGGTTATACCGGATGATGATATGATATGATGGTCGATGATACTTACCGACTGATATGATATGATAGGCGAAGGTTATACCAGCTGATGATATGATATGATAGTCGAGAGATATGCTGACTGATATGATATGATAGCCGAAGGTTATACCGGCTGATGATATGATATGATAGTCGAGAGATATGCCGACTGATATGATATGATAGCCGAAGGTTATACCGGCTGATGATATGATATGATAGTCGAGAGATATGCCGACTGATTTGATATGATAGCCGAAGGTTATACCGGCTGATTATATGATATGATAGTCGAGAGATATGCCGACTGATATGATATGATAGTCGAGGATACTTGCCGACTGATATGATATGATAGCCGAAGGTTATACCGGCTGATGATATGATATGATAGTCGAGAGATATGCCGACTGATATGATATGATAGCCGAAGGTTATACCGGCTGATGATATGATATGATAGTGGAGAGATATGCCAACTGATATGATATGATAGCCGAAGGTTATACCGGCTGATGATATGATATGATAGTCGAGAGATATGCCGGCTGAAATGATATGATAGCCGAAGGTTATACCGGCTGATGATATGATATGATAGTTGAGAGATATGCCGACTGATTTGATATGATAGTCGAAGGTTATACCGGCTGATGATATGATATGATAGTGGAGAGATATCTCAACTGATATGATATGATAGCCGAAGGTTATACCGGCTGATGATATGATATGATAGTCGAGAGATATGCCGGCTGATATGATATGATAGCCGAAGGTTATACCGGCTGATGATATGATATGATAGTCGAGAGATATGCCGACTGATATGATATGATAGCCGAAGGTTATACCGGCTGATGATATGATATGATAGTCGAGAGATATGCTGACTGATTTGATATGATAGCCGAAGGTTATACCGGCTGATTATATGATATGATAGTCGAGAGATATGCCGACTGATATGATATGATAGTCGAGGATACTTGCCGACTGATATGATATGATAGCCGAAGGTTATACCGGCTGATGATATGATATGATAGTCGAGAGATATGCCGACTGATATAATATGATAGCCGAAGGTTATACCGGCTGATGATTTGATATGATAGTGGAGAGATATGGCGACTGATATGATATGATAGCCGAAGGTTATACCGGCTGATGATATGATATGATAGTCGAGAGATATGCCGATTGATATGATATGATAGCCAAAGGTTATACCGACTGATGATATGATATGATGGTCGAGAGATATGCCGACTGATATGATATGATAGCCGAAGGTTATACTGGCTGATGATATGATATGATAGTCGAGAGATATGCCGACTGATTTGATATGATAGCCGAAGGTTATACCGGCTGATGATATGATATGATAGTCGAGAGATATGCCGACTGATATGATATGATAGCCGAAGGTTATACCGGATGATGATATGATATGATGGTCGATGATACTTACCGACTGATATGATATGATAGGCGAAGGTTATACCAGCTGATGATATGATATGATAGTCGAGAGATATGCTGACTGATATGATATGATAGCCGAAGTTTATACCGGCTGATGATATGATATGATAGTCGAGAGATATGCCGACTGATATGATATGAGAGCCGAAGGTTATACCTGCTGATGATATGATATGATGGTCGAGGATACTTACCGACTGATATGATATGATAGCCGAAGGTTATACCGGCTGATGATATGATATGATAGTCGAGAGATATGCCGACTGATATGATATGATAGCCGAAGGTTATACCGGCTGATGATATGATATGATGGTCGAGGATACTTACCGACTGATGTGATATGATAGCCTAAGGTTATACCGACTGATGATATGATATGATGGTCGAGGATACTTACCGATTGATATGATATGATAGCTGAAGGTTATACCGGCTGATGATATGATATGATAGTCGAGAGATATGCCGACTGATATGATATGATAGCCGAAGGTTATACCGGCTGATGATATGATATGATGGTCGAGGATACTTACCGACTGATATGATATGATAGCCGAAGGTTATACCGGCTGATGATATGATATGATGGTCGAGGATACTTGCCGGATGATATGCTATGATAGCCGAAGGTTATACCGGCTGATGATATGATATGATAGTCGAGAGATATGCCGACTGATAAGATATGATAGCCGAAGGTTATACCGGCTGATGATATGAAATGATGGTCGAGGATACTTACCGACTGATATGATATGATAGCCGAAGGTTATACCGGCTGATGATATGATATGATAGTCGAGAGATATGCCGACTGATGTGATATGATAGCCGAAGGTTATACCGGCTGATGATATGATATGATGGTCGAGGATACTTACCGACTGATATGATATGATAGCCGAAGGTTATACCGGTTGATGATATGATATGATAGTCGAGAGATATGCCGACTGATGATATGATATGATGGTCGAGGATACTTACCGACTGATATGACATGATAGCCGAAGGTTATACCGGCTGATGATATGATATGATGGTCGAGGATACTTGCCGGCTGATATGCTATGATAGCCGAAGGTTATACCGGCTGATGATATGATATGATTGTCGAGGGATATGCCGACTGATAAGATAGTATAGCCGAAGGTTATACCGGCTGATGATATGATATGATAGTCGAGAGATATGCCGACTGATATGATATGACAGTCGAAGGTTATACCGGCTGATGATATGATATGATGGTCGAGGATACTTACCGACTGATGTGATATGATAGTCGAAGGTTATACCGGGTGATGATATGATATGATTGTCGAGGATACTTACCGACTGATATGATATGATAGCCGAAGGTTATACCGGCTGATGATATGATATGATAGTCGAGAGATATACCGACTGATATGATATGATAGCCAAAGGTTATACCGACTGATGATATGATATGATGGTCGAGGATACTTACCGACTGATATGATATGATAGCCGAAGGTTATACCGGCTGATGATATGATATGATGGTCGGGGATACTTGCCGACTGATATGATATGATAGCCAAAGGTTATACCGGCTGATGATATGATATGATAGTCGAGAGATATGCCGACTGATATGATATGATAGCCGAAGGTTATACCGACTGATGATATGATATGATGGTCGAGTATACTTACCGACTGATATGATATGATAGCCGAAGGTTATACCGGCTGATGATATGATATGATGGTCGAGGATACTTGCCGACTGATATGATATGATAGCCAAAGGTTATACCGGCTGATGATATGATATGATAGTCGAGAGATATGCCGACTGATATGATATAATAGCCGAAGGTTATACCGGCTGATGATATGATATGATGGTCGAGGATATTTACCGACTGATATGATATGATAGCCGAATGTTATACCGGCTGATGATATGATATGATAGTCGAGAGATATGCCGACTGATGTGATATGATAACCGAAGGTTATACCGGCTGATGATATGATATGATAGTCGAGGATACTTGCCGACTGATGTGATATCATAGTACAGAGAGTTGTGATACAGGACTAGCACACCCCAAGGGATACCCTGGTGGCTAGGGATATGTCAGTCGATGGATATGCCGACAGATGTGATATGATAGCCGAAGGTTATACCGGCTGATAATATGATATGATAGTCGAGGATACTTGCCGACTGATGTGATATCATAGTACAGAGAGTTGTGATACAGGACTAGCACACCCCAAGGGATACCCTTGTGGCTAGGGATATGTGAGTCGAGGGATATGCCGACTGATGTGATATGATAGCCGAGGATATTTCCGGCTCTAATATGATTTGACGACGATTGTCATGGGCTTAATTTGCCTACGAAAATACTTCGTCATCCGGGTCAGTGGGTTGGTGTGGGCGGTGACCTAGAGTGACGAATTATTGTTGGTTCACAAGTATCTGACTAGTCGGTTGTCTTATGGTATTCCAGTAGAGATGTCACTACTGTCTGACCTACTGACAATTGGTGTCAGAGAGTGTTCCTATTTGGACCACCACTATTCCGAGGTCTTGGCTTTGACCTGTATACTATCATGCGTCTGACAGGTAAGAATGGTCAGTAAGTACAGAGGTTCGGTCGGGAACCCTGTAAGGTTTACAAAAAAGAAAAGAAAAATATTTAAGGATAAAGGGTATTTCTGATATATAAAATTTGAGATAAAAGAGCTGTCAGACGGGATAAGGGTTCTTTCCGGGTTTCGAGGGAAAATTCGGGAAGGGTCCTTACAATGGCCTTGTCAAAACCTAAGCTATAGGGTATGGCTAATATCGAGGGTTCCTATCTAGGGCGTAGGTAATGCTTTGGGTGATGAAAGAATGGTTTAAGTGTTTGGCTTCAAAGTGGGTTAAGGGAGCATGCAAAAGGGACATATATGGCTTTTATAGGGTTCAAATATGCATAGCATACATCACTTCTTATGATTTATCAAACTTAGGGTCAAGAGCCTCTACATAAGATGTTAGTTCTTTAAAATCCAATGCAAAGTATAGTAGTCAATATGGAAACAATTGAATAGTGTTTAATAGTAGAACACAGTAAATCTCTCAAAAAGAAAGGCATTAGGCTCAAAATTTCACATAGTGTAGTCTCCACTAATTTCCTAAAGTTCATTCAAACAAAGTCATCTTCGAGCTCAATTTCTTGAAGTTAGGCATTGTGTAATGATAAGGCTCAAACTTAAGCATGGCATTGCTCTAGTTAAGACACTAATGAGTCATTTAACAATCACTACGCCACAAATCAACATTTATAGCACTTGAAAAATGCTATAATAGTCTACCATAGCGTTATAGAAAACGCTGTAATAGCCGAGCTATGGTAGGTAATGCCTCTACCCTAGCGTTTCTAAAGTGCTATAGAAAGTTTCTATTTATAGTGTTTCTGAAATGCTATATAAAGTTTTCTTATAGCGTTTATGAAGTGCTATGAATGTCAGTCCAATGAGAGCTCTAGAGTTTCCATAGCGTTCCAAAAACGCTATGGAAAGAGGTCACAGCGTTTTAAAGAAACGCTATCATTGTCTTTCCATAACATTTTTAGAATGCTGTGAAAAAGTTTCCATGGAAATTTTAGAACGCTATGAAACATTTTCCATAGAATTTTTAGAATGCTATGAAACATTTTTCAAATTTCTAATTCCATAGCATTTCAAATTCTTGTTCCACAATAGTATCGAAGATTTTCCAGATTTTCTAGAGCTTCCTAACATAGTTTTCTATCATCAAATACAAAATAGATTCATAAATTCATTTCATAATATTAATGAAACTTCATATCCAATCCAAAAATCAAACACAAAAAGCTTCATATCCATTTTACATGAACTTTCAACATAAAGCTTCTTAATCATAATACATGTGATGTTTGTCCTTACGTACATAAACTGTCATACAGTAACTTAATTTGCTGCTAGCGTCTTGTCAAAGGAAATACCTACCCCTTGAATACTTGCAGATTCTACGCCTTATACAACCTTGACAGATTTGATTATATAGTTTTATTCTTTCCTTAATTATGATATACTAGCTGTAGGCTATAATTGGATAGTTGTATATATGGTAGGTTAGATGTTTTAGGAGCTGAATATCAACCTATATTTTTTCCTATATTAGCTTGTATTATGTCTATATAATGGGAGATTCTCAATGAAGGAAATATACTTTTCAAAAAAGACTCTAAGTTGTCATGGTATCAGAGGCACAACTTTGAATTTTTTTTCTTACTCTCTAGTTCCTTAGTCTCGGTTTTTTTCTTGCTCAAGTTCCTTAGTCTCAATTAGTAGTCTCGGTTAGTCTCGATCAAGTTCTCTTGCCCTCATGTCTTCAGATAAGTCTGATGTTTACTTGATTCGTCTCAATGGCAAGAACTACTCTGCCTGGGCGTTTCACTTCAGGATCTTCGTGAAAGGTAAGGAGCTGTTGGGACATGTTGATGGAAGTAACCCAACTCCTGGCCAAATTCGAGACAAGGACCAGCACGCCAAGTGGGATGTCAAGAACGCTCAAGTTATGGCATGGATTTTAGGATCTGTCGAACCCAACATCATCTTGAATCTACGATCTTCTCAGACTGCAGCTCAGATGTGGACTTACCTGAAGAAGATCTACAGCCAACAAAACACTGCTCGTCGGTTCCAGCTTGAACATGAATTGGCCACTCTCCAACATGATATAGTTTATGCTGGCTTACCATCCGAAGGTCTTAGTTTTGTTCAATCTGTCCATGAAACTACTCAGAGGGATCAATTTCTAATGAAACTGAGACTTGAATTTGAAGGCACTAGATCCAATCTTATGAACCGATAATCTATCCCCTCCTTGGATACATGCCTCAATGATCTCCTTCGCGAGGAACATCGTCTTCTCACTCAAACCACCATGGAACAATGACGCCCTTCATCTGTTCCTGTGGCCTATGCAGCACAAGGTAGGCCGAGAGGTAGGGAAATGAGCACTGTTCAGTGCTTCTGTTGCAAGGGATTTGGCCATTATGCTGCCAATTGTCCCCGAAAATTCTGCAACTACTGCAAAAAGGATGGTCATAGCATCAAGGAATGCCCTACTCGACCTCCCAAGAAATCAGAGACAGCATATACTACCTCAATTGACTCTGCTGGTGCTGGTAGTTTTGTGAATACAACACCACTGACACAAAGTGCTCCTGCTCCTGTCCAACCCGTGACCCCGGACATGATTCAACAAATGATCCTTTCTGCATTTTCCGCTTTAGGACTCTCAGGTAAACCCTTCTCTACGTCCTCTCCCTTGTACTTTGATTCTGGGGCTTCCCATCATATGACCAACAATGCTGATTCTCTTACTTGGAGTTCAGCCCCTATATATCTAATTCAAACCAGAGTCAAGCTTCCATCTTTATTCCTCCTCACTAGCAGTTTATGTCATAACTTGCAATCCCCAACAACTCTGGACCTTCAAGTCGATGGTTATTCTCGAAGCTACAATGTTGGGAAAGGAGAAACAAGTAGAGCTTACTTCGTACAGCCATAGGAAATAAAACAGTACAAGATTAAATCATACAAGTGTCTGCAGTGAAACCCTTCCCCAACCCTAACCAACCTACAATCTGAACTTGCTCTTAACCAGACCAAAGATTAAGTTCAACAATCTCCATTTTCACCAAATAAAGCACTCGATAGTTTTGAAGTTCAATGCTACAACACATATGCAATTTCACTGAGTAGCATAGCGGTGGTAGCTCCAGAACAGTATGTAATGAACCTATTTATTTCCTTAGACAGTCTGACGAATTTGGCTCTATGCTTCACCAAAATTATTCACAATCCACTCTTAGAAACACAGTTATACAAGTACACAATACCAGCCCATAACGCCTTAAAATTCTTATCTAAATGTTCACCAAGCATAACTTGTTATTCTTATGAGTAGTATCCTCAGTTCTTGAAATTCTTATGAGTATACACAAAGATCTTTTTCTTATAAAAGGAAAGTAAAATCCCAAATACTGATAAAGAACAGAGAAAAAAGTAGTTTCCTCAGTTATAGGTAGGGAAGAACAATTCTTGTTAGACTAAGAGTTAAATTTAAGATAATGAAGCAAAATGACAAAGCACTAGAAGTGACCTACTTGTTTAAAGGGATGTGCTCACATGGTCCACTAGAAGGAATTGTTCCACATAAATCATTGTTTGATACATTCCTGGATAAATGAAATTCTTAAATGATCTACTGGAATTTATATAACATAAATAACAGAAAAGCACTGCCACAGCAGCAGGAAAAAGAAGGGATAGAAAGAATGATCGACACAAGAACCACTCACAATTTTGAGGCTTGAAATACCAATAAGATCCCTGGGGATTGGCCCGGTTAACCAGCTATCATTGAGATGTCTGCCAAACCAAACAATAATGAGAGAAAGGCAAGTATTACTAGGCCACAAAAATTAATTATATGGTATCAATAATTACAGAGAGAAATGATCTGATCCCTCCAAATCAGAATCAATAAAATTTTATCCATCCATTCTTTATCATCATCAGGATCATATTCTGAAGCCAAGGATTCCTTTTTTTTTTTTGGTTATTATTATTAAGAAACATACTTTTACACATGATTCATACAACTAACACCAAAAGCTTTCTCCAAGTATATCAAAACATCCTGAAGAAAAGCAATTGCAATAAGAATCAATCCAGAATCAGAGCAAGAGAATACAAAATAGGGTGATTATGCACACCTACTTTTTCTATGAGAAATAATACATGAACACGTAAAAACACAAAAAGCAAGCAAGTCCTATTTTGGACTAAATCTTGTTTTTGCCAAAATGGAAGTGCAAAACATAAATGAGGACAAACAACTGGCTGGTTTTGAGTGTATATTCCTTTCAGAAACTTCCTTGCTGAACTAAAAGATTCAATGAGTGCACATGGACATGAATCAAATCACGTTGAATCTTTTAGCCTTAAAATAAAAACAAACTCAAGTTTATCATCAATAGATTGAATGATAACATACCATAACCAGACAAAACAAGAACAAGTATCTTAAACCTAACATATATAGATCTAATTCATATAAATCAAGAAGAAACTTCTTATGAAAATAATAACATACTGTAAGACGTCAAGGCAAATGATACCCAAATTGGTACTTCAACAGTGAGAGAGATCTAATGAAACCCAAATTCTGGTCTTGCTCAGCAAATTCTTAAGTCTGAAGGACAACATATATGTAAGGACCCTTCCCGAATAACGCCTCGAAATCTGCGAAAAGCTCTTATCCAGTATGACAGCTATTTTTTCCCAAAATTTAATACCAAGAATACCCTTTATCCTTAGATATATTTAGTAAACCTTATAGGGTTCCCGACATAACCTCTGTACGTGCTGACCACACCTATGTGTCAGACGCAGGATACCTTATAGGTCAAAGACGAGACCTCGGAATAGTGGTGGTCCAAAAAGTAGCACACTCTGACACCAAATGTCAGTAGGTCAGACATTGCTGAAATCTCTATTGGAATAACATAAGACAACTGACTGGCCAGCCACTTGTGAACCGTCCCTAACTCGTTACTCTGGGTCACCTCCCACACCAACCCACTGACCTGGATGACGAAGGAACCAGACTTGATTAAATTGAGTCTCACTGACTCGCTCCGAGTCAAACTCGATATCTCTGCTCCTCCAGAGCAACCCGAGTGATAACTCGATATCCCTACTCATCCTGAGCCCCCTAGTGGTAACTCGATATCCCGGCTCCTCCAGAGCACCTCGAGTGATAACTCGATATCCCAGCTCATCCTGAGCCCCCGAGTGATAACTCGATATCCCGGCTCCTCTAGAGCTATCTTAGATCTCAACAACATGGCGGAGAAAGATCTCTCAAATGCCAACATTGGAGAACCCCTCGACGATCTGGCGGATACATACCCTCTAACGCCAATCGGAGAACCCTCAACAATGTAGCGGAGAAAAATACCCTCCACGTCAATCATCAGAGAATCCCATGGTATAACCCAATACCCAGAAGTATGCATACCCATGCAATCACGGAACCCTAGTACGTTCACAACGCGAATAAAATACCAAATCATGGACACCCTAGCCCCAAGGAACTCTGATACATTATTGACCCAACTACCTTGACCTCCCGAGCTCAAAACCCGCTCCATGGTCAACCATTACCGCTGGGATTGCCCAACCGGGGCTCTAAACGAACTCCCTTGGCCTCAAAACCATCAGAATCTGATCTGGAATGTCCCAACACCCTAGCCACGCGCCGCCGTGACCCCAAAATCGGCTCCACGCGCCGGTTGAAGGTCGGCCTACACGCCACGCGCCGACCATGCGCTACTACAATAACCCACACGCCTGGACCTGTCCAACCCGGCCCAACTCTACCTGACCCGGTCCAGCCTGACTCGACTCGATCTAGCTCAACCCGACCGATCCAACTCGACCTGACTGGTCCAACTCGACTCGGCGGAGAAGACGATCGGACTACCACCTTCGTCGTCGCCTGAAATCGCCTTTTCTGGCCGACTTTCAAGTTTTTCTAACTTCTTCAAAACTCAACCGTTTTCACAAATTTTATGTCTAAATCTATCTACTCAAACCCAGGAATCCAAAAATGACCTCAAAACATTAAACCCGTACCTATGCTGGCCGGAAAATCGACCAGAACTTCCGATTTTCCTTTCTCCTTGGTCCGACGTCTCTCGTGGGTGCCTCCTTCGATGGTTTGTACGGTTGTACTCGTGGGATGGAGGAGATTCCGAATAGTTCTACCAAAACTGGAGATATGGCCTTGAATCAAAGTCCACTTTCATGGGTTTTTAGGGTGTTTTTCTCACACGGTTTCGGGGGGGGGGGGGGGGGGGGGGGGTGGTGTTGTGTGGTCTAGAGGGTGAGAATGATCATCAAGAATTGATGGTTTGGGGTTTAAAATATCTACCCCCAGTCAAAATTACCAAAATTCCCCTGAAGCTTCTAGACCCGTAACAATCTCACCGGGTCTCCGTTTTCCGCGTGCCGCCTGTCTACGAACTCGTGGATTCGAGACCTACGCAACAACCCGAGAAAATTCCCAAAAGCACTGCCAGTAAAAAAGTGACTCCCGAACCCGTCCAAAACCGATGGTAAAATCGTCAAATTCTCAAATTAGTTTAATTTATGGTCCTGGTCGTTACAATATAAATGTCATTTATAGGAAATAATCATCATAATTATGAGACAAGGAATTCAACTCAAATCAAGAGCAGGCATATTTCTAGTCATTTGAAGCCATGCATAGGTTTGGAACTCAGTCGCAAGTAGCACAAAAGCTACTAAAGAGTATAAGTGATGCATTGTGAAGAACAAGCTATGAGGAGATCACCAATTAACCACAATGTACACTGAAACAATGCTTGACCTAGCTAGCTAATACTCACAGTGCAGAAAACTTAGATGAAAATAATTAACTAGCTTGAGTCATTTATAGATGAAATTTGGCAGTTTTTTGAGACGAATATTCATTTCGAATTAGCAAATTGAGTTTAATTAGAAAATTGAGTGGAGTTAACTTGTAATAGAGCTGGGTCGCAACATTAGATTATGCAATTATGAATTGCTGTTCTCCTTACAATCCTCTGGATTTTTACAATTTTCGCGTGTCCTCTTTTCTTAAGTTTCCATAGGCTGTTAATTATATATACTTTCAACATCTATAAAAAAATCATATCATCAATTAACCAAACACTACAAGAAAATGTGTTATTAATAGCATTATAATAGCATTGTAATAGCATTTTTGGCCATTTGCAATAGCACTCAACAAAAATTTGAACTACAATGCACAATAATGGAAATTTGGATGAAAACCTTTTAGAAAAAATGTATATGTTACAGCACTTCAAATGAAAACCGAGTAGTCCGGCCGAAAAGGAAAAATCACGCAGACAGTAAGAACTAAGAAGTGATTCATCCCATTGGAAGTATCAAAGAGATTCAAAAACATTTATTGCTCTCATCTATATATCAAAATACTTTATTCAATGGAGAAAAATAACCTGTACAAGTCAAATTACCTTGTCTTCTTAGGAGCATCTTCTCAAATACATCCCCAATCTATCACTGTATCTGCCCATTAACTTCCAAATCAATCTTGACAAGTTTAAGACATAAATCAGTCGTGTAAGTGAAAATCTACTCCTTCAACACAGTAAGCCACACTCCTTATTTGATTAATCATTTAAGTATGAAGAAACTTAACAAAACATTAAATAATATGAACTAATGATTTAGCCACTTTGTTTATGCATATTTCATATTGGATGAGAAATTGGGAAAAATTCTTTGTTGAGGACTGAGCTTTGATTTGCAGAAACACGAATTTCTAAGCATTTCAACTCCTAGATTGTACCCTAGCTTGAAGAAAAATTCAATGTTGGACAACAATTATGGACTTGGGGAAATTGACGTAACGTACAGTCTTGAAACAAAGGGCAATGGAGGTTTAGGGTTTTAAGTTTAAACCAATCTGTGAGAGAGAGTTAGAGCTGAGATAGACGTGGTGGATAGTGCAGGGCAGGACCGCAAGACCATGAGAATGAGCGAGATTTTGTGAACAGTGTATTGTGAAAAGTGTATTTGTGAAAAGTGTTTACAAACACATCCTCCATTTACATTTTACATCATTTAGCACTAGACACAACCCTCCGTTTCAATGAAACAAAAATAATACGAAATAGAGACAAAATCAGAAATCGAATACCCATTTATTTACCTGCCATAATTTCAATCATCTAGGATTTAGGTACCATAATTTCAATCATCTGTCCTAGATTAATACAAATTCAATTAGAAAGAATCCTAACTAAACATCGAATACCCAATTCATCTACCACAAAATAGAGGTAGCCGTGTCCTAGATTAATACAAATTCAATTAGAAAGAATCCTAACTAAACATCGAATACCCAATTCATCTACCACAAAATAGAGGTAGCCGTCAAGGAAGGGAGAGGGAGAGAAATTACCTATCACCAAATAGATCTTGTCGTGAGGGAAGGAAAAAGAAGAAGGTAGAGACGATCATGAGGCAAGTGCTGATCTCTGCGAATGGTTTTTTCTTCAGCACAGTGAGAGAAGAGAGTGAGAGACACCTGAGGTACGGGGTTTGTGGGTTCGATGTCACGGGTTTGGGTGTTGGTCGCGGAGAGAGAGAGAGAGGAATGAAGAAAATCTGAACTGTCTGGGGTTAAAAATATCTATCCATACCAAATTACCAAAATGCCCCTGAATATTCTAGACCCACAACTCTCTCACACGAACTCCGTTTTCCGCGTGCTACCTGTCTACGAACTCGTGAGTTCGAGACCTACGCAAAAATCCCCGAAAACTCTCAAATGTGTCTCTGCACAAAAGGTGATTTTCGAGCCCCTTATAAAACCAAGGGTAATTTCGTCCTTTTACAAATTAATTTACCAAAATTCACTAATTAAATTTTTGAGTCGTTACAAAAAGACCTTGTGCCCTAATTCCACGGGCAGATGGTATCCTTTGCCAAAACAAGCCTAAATGGGGACATGCCAATTGGTGTCTTGAAAGTAGTCTTATAGGCCCAAATGGCATCATTGAGCCTATTGGACCAATCCTTCCTTGATGGTCCCACGGTTTTCTCAAGGATGGCTTTGACTTCTCTATTTGAGATCTCGGCTTGTCCACTCATTTGAGGATGATATGGAGTTGAGATTCTTTGTGTGACTTCATATTTTCTCATTAGTGCCTCAAATGTCTTATTGCAAAAGTGGGAGCCACCATCACTAATGATGACCACTGGTGTGCCAAATCTTGCCAAGATGTGAGATTGAATGAAGCTACACACTACTTTAGATTATTTAGTCTTGGTCGGAATTTCTTCCACCCATTTAGAAACATAATCAACAACAAGTAGAATGTAAAGAAAACCAAAGGAGTTAGGGAATGGTCCAATGAATTCAATGACCCCAAACAGCAAAGATTTCAACAACTAAAATAGGGTTTAGGGGCATTTGATCTCTAGGGCCAATATTACCTTGTCTTTGGCAGTTGTCACACGTGAGGACATGTTCATAGGCATCCTTGAAGATAGTGGGCCAATAGAATCCACATTGAAGGACTTTGAGGGCTGTCTTCTTGGAACCAAAGTGGCCTCCACATGCCTTGTTGTGACAGAAGTCCAAGATGGACTTGATCTCTGTTTCTGGGATGCATCTCCATATGAGTTGGTCTGGACAATGCTTCCAAAGATAAGGGCCATCCCAAATGCAATACTTAGCTTGCTTGAAAAGCTTGTCCCTTTGGAACTTAGACAGATGAGAAGGAATCAAGTTAGCAGCCAAATAATAGATAATGTCAGCATACCATGGGTCAAAAGCCTTGAGATGGAAGAGCTGCTCATCAGGGACGCTCTCTTGCAGAGGTAGTTGGTCCACGTCCTCATTGGACCCATGGATGATTCTGCTCAAGTGGTTAGCTACCACATGCTCACTTCCTTTCTTGTATTTGATCACGAGATCAAACTCTTGAAGCAATAGCATCCATCTAATGAGTCGTAGCTTGTCATCCTTCTTGTTAAGCAAGTACTTAAGAGCTGCATGGTCAGTATAGATAATAACTTTTGTTTGAAGCAAATAAGACCTAAACTTCTCGAAAGCAAATATCACAGCCAAAAGTTCCTTCTCAATAGTAGAATAGTTAAGTTGAGCATCATTTAAAGTTCTACTTGCATAATAAATAACATGTGGCAACTTATCTATTCTTTGGCCCAAGACTGCCCCAATGGCATAATCTGAGGCATCACACATGAGCTCAAAGGGCAGGTCCCATCTTGGTGGCATGATGATAGGTGCAGCTGTGAGCTTGTCCTTGAGGGCCTCAAAGGACTCACGGCACTCCTTTGTGAAGTCAAATGGTGCATCCTTGGCAAGCAGGCTACACAAGGGCCTGGTGATTTTGGAGAAATCCTTTATGAACCTCCAATAGAATCCATCATGCCCTTAGAAAGATCTGACCTCCTTGACTGAAGTGGGGTAGGGCAGACCACTAATGACATCAATTTTAGCCTTGTCCACTTCAATGCCACGACTAGAGATGACATGATCTAGTACAATGCCTTGTTGCACCATAAAGTGATATTTTTCCCAATTGAGAATCAAATTGGACTCCCTGCATCTTTCTAGAACTCTAGACAGGTTTGTTAGACATAAATAAAAGGAATTACTAAAAACAGAAAAATCATCAATGAATACTTCAATGATGTCTTCCACCATGTTTGAAAATATGTTCATCATGCATCTTTGAAAGGTGGCAGGGGCATTGTAAAAACCAAAAGGCATCCTCCTATAGGAAAAAGTGCAATAGGGCCATGTGAATGTTGTCTTTTCTTGATCCTCAGGTGCAATGGCATCACAGTCAAAAGTAAGAATGTCTTGCAAGTCTTTCAAGCATTTGATCAATAAAAGGTAATGGAAAGTGATCTTTGCTAGTAGTAGAATTAAGTTTCCTATAATCTATGCATACTCTTCATCCAGTTTGAACCCTTTGAGGAACAAGCTCATCTTGTTCATTCTTGATGATTGTGATGCCACTTTTCTTAGGCTCAACTTGGACTTGACTCACGCATTTTGAATCTGAGATGGGGTAGATGATTCCCACGTCCAAGAGCTTAAGGACCTCCGTTTTGACCACTTCCTTCATGGGAGGATTGAGACGTCTTTGTGCGACCCTTGTTGGCTTGGTATCTTCTTCAAGGATGATTATGTGCATGCATTTTGAAGGGTTTATCCCCTTGATGTCAGGAATGCTTCATCCAATGGCTTGCATGTTGTCCCTTAGAACCTGCACTAGTTGATTCTCTTGCACAAAAGTGAGATTAGAAGCAATAATGATAGGGAGTGTGTGATCCTTTCCTTATAATGCATATTTCAAGTGTTTAGGCAAAGGCTTGAGTTCAAGCTTAGGAGCATGAATGATAGAAGGAAGAGTCTTTTCTTCCTTAATAGGCAATGACTCAAACATGAGTGGTCTTTGGTCTGTGTGTTGAGGCACGACCTCAAACATATTTAGTTCCTCAATGACGTGGCCATCAAGGTCATTGTCATTATGAGAAGGCAAAGGGAGGACCTTCTCAAGAGGGTTATCTATACATGCATGTATAATAGTTTGAAGCAACAAGGATTCCATAGTATTTAAGGGGAAATCAATGATAGGCTCTGAGGGATATTGCATAGTATCATGAATAGAAAAGGTCCTAGTTTTATCTAACACTTTGATAGATATTTGTCCTTAGTTCAAGTTTATTTCACAGTTTATGGTGGCCAACAGAGGTCTCCCAAAGATCAAGGGAGGATCCTCACTTTCAATGGGTTTTTCCCTTTTCAAGATGTAAAAATCAGCAAGTATGCATGTATCTCCTATTTGAACTATCAAATCCTCAATCATGCCCATGAGTTGTGTCACAAAAGAATTAGCAAGTCTAACACACAATTGAGTAGGTTTTAAGTCCCCTAAACCAAGTGAATTATAGACATGAAAAGGCATGATACTTACAGAGGCTCCTGTGTCACAAAGACAATGCTCAAACCTTTTGGATTGGATGACACACGACAAGGCAGGAGGGCCTGGATCACTTGCCTTGCATGGCAAGCCTTGGAACTCATTCAAAGTGGCAGCACTGATGTCTAGGACATTGTTGGGGTCAAAACCACGTTTTCCTGCTACTAGGTCCTTAAGAAGCTTGGCAAAGATGGGCATGGTCCTCACAATCTTTGAAATGGAAATGTGATTTGAAGCTTGTGAAGCATGCTTGTGAGCTCTTGCTCAAATTGAGCATTCTTGTCCTTCTTTTGAAACCTGCGACGAAAATGTAATTCAACATCATTAGTAACAAGAGGATTACTAAAACTAACTTTAGACTTTGAATTTAAATACAAAGTGGGTTTAGAAGGCTCTGCCATGTCCTGGGCACTGCTGCCCTGAGATGTCTCAGATTGGTAGGTTCTGGAACTGGATCAAAACTGTGCCCTATTTCTGGCACGGTGCGCCCTAAACTGCACCCTAAATCTGGCACAGCGGCAGGGTCTTTAGAGTCTTCCAAGGTATTCTGTTCATGATGTGGATTTTGAAGTTCCTTCCTACTCCTAAGCTGAATGGCATTGGTAATGGCCTTATGGATAGTGTTTTTGGGATTAATTTGCACTTGGCTAGGGAGTCGAGGTCCTGCGTCTAGCCTATCAAGTCAGCCATCATGTCTTCCAAAGATCTCTTTCCTAGTGTAGGATTGGCTTGAGGATGTTGAAGGACCTGAGTGGGAACTTGAAGGGCCACGACATGCCCTTGGAATCCAGGGGGTACCGTGCGTTTTGAACATTCTGATTGTTGTTCCACTTGAAGTTTGGATGGTTCTTCCATCCAGGATTGTAGGTCTTGGAATAGGGGTCATTACGAGGCCTAATGCCATCATTGTACTTTCCAATATAATTGGCATCCTCTACCATAGGAAATGTCTGAGAGTCATGGCCCTGAACTAAACACACATCACAACTCATAATGGGCTTGGCCTTGGCATCACATAATTGTTTCACCATGGCCGTGAGTTGGGCTATGGTGTCATCCTTATCCCTACTCACGATGCTAAGTATCCTAGACTATTAGCCCCTATAACTAAACTATTTTCCCTTTGAGCAATGTTCTCAAAGGCTTCTATAGCCTCCTCTACCGTGCTATCCAAGACAGTCTTGGATTGAGAGTTAACCATCACTTTATCGCTAGTCTTCAAGCCACCATAGAAGTACAACATTAAGTGGCTCTCGTCAATGTTGTGATGAGGGCATTCTTGGATCATTTGGTTGAACTTTTCCCAAAACTCGTAGAAAGATTCATCCTCAGATTGCTGGGGTGCTATGATATGTGCCTTGAGCTTATTGGTCTTGGCCACAAGGTAGTATTGAGTGAGGAACTTAGAGGACAAGACCTTCCATAAGTAATGGATGCTGGTTCTAGTGAATGGAACCATGCCTTAGCCTTGTCCTTAAGACTAAAATGGAACAATCTCAATCTAATCTTAGCCTCAGTCATGCCATTGATCCTTTGAGTGGAACATACTTCCACAAACTCCTTGATATGCAAATGGGGGTCCTCACCCGAGAGGCCATGGTACTTGGGGAGCATGTGATTTTCCCTGACTTAAGTGCAAAGTTCTCCACTATGGAAGGTGGAAAGACAATGGGGAATTGATCCTCACTAACATGTGGAGTTGCATACTCCTTGATCAGCCGTGGTGGTGGATTGGCTAAGACACGTTCATCACGCCTTTCTGCCATTCTTCTAAGGCTTGGTGGTGGACTTGGATGAGGAAAACCTTGGACTGATGAGGATGCAGATGATGGACCTGAAGAACCGTGTATGGAACCTCTAGCAGAGCCTTGTGATGACATAAAAAGTACCTAAACAACAGAAAGAAGCTAAGTTAGAACAATCTAAGCAATGGACATCGTTGTGGGACAAGTCCCTGCCAACGGCGCCATAAACTTGTTGGAAGAAAAGTATAACAATCAATGTAACACAATTCTTAACAATTAAATCCTAGCAAGTGCACTAATCAATAGATAATATAGTGGTACAAGCAAGGGTTGAATCCAACAAGGACTTGGCTCTGCAATGTAACCAAAGCAATAGATTGACAGTTCCCATATAGGTACTCAAAACAGAAAATAAGATACTAAAACCAAAGGGGGATGTATGTTTAAGTTCAAAATAGGCTATGTAAGTAAATAACTTGTAATGCAAGAAACAAAGTAAATAACAAAGGTTGTAATCAATTAAAGGAAAAAGTTAAGGCAATCCCTATCCACACCTAAGCACAACGTTTTCCAACTTGGTTTGCAAGGTTCAATTATCATGTTCATTACTTGGTCTAGTGCCCATGGAAGGGGTCTCTTAAGCTCGCCCTTACACACGTTATCTGTTCTTACCTAGTATGTCTTAGGCCTCATGGGCACCTAAGATGTCTATCAAATTATGCTCAACTGAGTCCCACGGTTTCCGAGTTAAACACAAAGAGAAGCATTGAGTTCTAAAGGGATTTAATGACACCACACTAACCCTAGGGATTGCACGGAAACCCTAGGAATGTCATGGATCTCTTCACAGATTACGTTTGTTATAATCCTTGATGTAAAATCATCATTAAGTTATGAAATTAAAATGGCCAGTTTTAAGAACACAAAATAGTCTCAATAAGGTGAATCAATCAACCAAGATAAGCACAAAAATCAAACCAAGCGCCAAAACCAAATTCAGAAGTTGCCATGGTTAGGGCTTCCAGATCAGCCCTAACTTAAAGTAAAAGTGTCTACAATGTGGCTAAGATGGCGTCCCCAAAATACTGAACAATGGCTCCCCTTTTCTAGACAAGGGGCAAACCTTGTCAACAAAGAGCTTAGCACTTGAATGGCTTCTACACATGCCAAAGAGCTTGAAAATGGATCATTTCTCGATCAAATGGCCATAGGCACAAAGATGGCCTCATTGGAACTTACTGGGTTTTGTCCAGGACTTGACCTGAACATGTCGAGATATATCGACTCTCTAAAGCGTAGTTTTAGATTCGAAGGGCGCGGTCGTGCCTAGTGTCTACTGTTGGGACTTGTCTTGGAAACGTGTCAAGGACACGGTCTTGGACATCATTGAGGTGTGGCGAAGGTACGCCTTGATTGGAACCTCGATCTGTAATTAGCACTGCGAAGGACACTCCTGGGGCGTGGCTATGGGACTTGGTACTTGGGTGTCTTAGGGCATGTTAGGGACATGACTTGTCTCCGACAATGGCATGACAAAGACATGTCATGGCTCTGTTCTGAAGCTCCTTAAACACAGACCCAGATGTCATGATGTGAGGTTCTTGACTTGCGCCCTAGATAGGGCGCACTGGCAAGTCCTAGGGCTCGGTCTAGGACCCGATATTGAATTGAGGACATCTCCTTCATTTGACTCCGATTTGAGCTATTCTTTTTCCATTATTCTTAGAAATCGATTACCTTTCTAAATCCTGAACTTGTCTCATCAAAGCATCACTTTCTACTATTGATGACATGCAATTACACAAAAGACAAGGAAAGGGGCCAAATATGGCATGAAATATGTGTAAAATTTATGGCTTAACATCGGGCAAACTTTAATGAGTTCGCTAGGCAACGAGTAAAGGTGCGTGTCGCCGGGCAAGTGTTTAAAACTTCGTCAGGCAAACAGAGGCGGAATTAGATTTTTCGCTAAAATTTTCTTGGAAAAAAAGATGCAGGAGTTTTTTCGAACTTTACTTGACGAACTATGAAGCTTGCTCGTTGAAATTTTTTTAGCTTTGCCCTACCAAACTAATGGATTCGTCGGGATATCTTGGTTTTATTTATGAAAATACGGGTAATGTAAAAACCAGGCCCGACCATTGAATTTTCAAGATTGTGACCTTTCACTTTGTGTTTTTACGTGCCTAGACCCCACAGTAAAAAATCGTCATGTTTTAAGGAGTATACGTGCCTGGACCGTTCACTTTGTGAATTTCAAGGCATTTTTTGAAGTTTTGGTTCAACGAATAAGGAAACGATGGAATTTGAAGAAATTGACCGTTCACTTTGTGTTTTTACATGGCTTGACCTCACCCGTAGAAAATCGTGAGATTTTGAGGAGTTAAAGCCATCAGATTGTCAAAAAATGTTTCGTAATCCTTGAATCGTGTTGCACCGTTACCTAGTCCCGGTAATTCGAAATTGGTTAATTTTTGGTGTAGGCTATCTATGAGTACATACAATAAATGTGTACGGTGGGATCATTCGATTGATTTAAAAAATTATTTGAAAATGGTAAAATCATCATATTCATCAAACACTTTAAACACTTTAAGTATATTTGAATATATTTTTTGAAATTTTGGTTCAACCGATATTCAGACGATCGAATTTTCAAGATCGGGACCGTTTACGTGCCTAGACCTTGGTCGTCTAAAATCGTGAGGTTTTGAGGTGTTATAGCCATCCGATCGTTAGAAAACGTTTTGTGACTGTCGAATTGTGTCGCACTAGTACCTAGTCCCGGGAATTCGAAATTGGCGAATTTTTGGCGTAGGCGATCTATGAATACGTACAATAAATGTGTACGGTTCAATTTGGTCGATTCATTGCACAAGTAATTTAAAACCATTGTTTAGAAATTAAATGTAAAATCAATCTGGTAAATATTTCCCGACGAATACTAGCTATTTTGTCGGGCAAAGATGTTTCATATTTGGTGAGCTTCCACAGAATATAATACAGGTTTGCCCAATGAAGTTGACAGTATTCATTTGGCAAAAGTAAATAATTTTCGGTACATGCTCACCGAATGAGCATTTAGCTGACTGGTGGTTTGACCACCAAATTTTAACTCATGTTTCGGCCAGCGGTTATCGAAAACATTTTTAGGGCTATTTTCACCTGTTTTGTGTGATTTATGGTAATTGTTTGGGGATTTCACGCTTGTATTCACCTTTTATGTTTAGAATAGGCAACATATTTATGTTGTCTAATGTATTCAAGACTTAATATTGTGGTGACTAGAATACACTCTGAATCTCTGATGACTAGACTACACTCTGAATCTCTGATGCAATTAATATTCATATCAATCCTTTCATCTTTCACCTTTGATCTCCATGTTTGCATTAACTCAGTTGTCCAATTTGAGTATGGAGATAAGACTGGATTAATTGAAACATAAAAACATAATATAATAGATTAATTTAAACATTTACAACATAAAATTTATTACTTTGAAGATTGATATTACATATATGAATGAAGTAATTTATTTACAACTTTCATTCAGTGTCGGATTCGCTCTTCCCCTCTCAATCAATCTCGTCATCCGAATTGTGCCCAGTACTTGTTTCCTCAGCATCACTATCAACTATTGGTGGTAAGGGTCCGAGATCAATAAAAATCTCATCAATGGAAATTGGTGGGACGATGTCCTCGGTCCGTACTCCATCCACGTTTAGGGTGGATGCCGAGGAATCTACCTAGTAAACATTTTGGTCATCGTCTGTTTCCCCATCTTCTTCTTGGTATCGATCGTCCAAGTCTCAAATATTTCTATGATTTACCATCTCAGCTACTCTCCAACCATCACCCGTTTTTGGATCATCCACATAGAATACTTGTTTCGTCGTACTAGCGAGGATGTAGGGATCACTCTCAAACCACTGAGTGTTTGTGTTGACAGAGGTACATAAATGATCTCGAATGACCTTCCTTGGGATATTTGGGTTCGTATCAAACCAATGACACTTGAACAAAATGACTTTCTTGCGGTCTGCGTATAACACCTGAACTACACTTAACAATCTGCCGTAGAACCCCGTCTTAGCCTTTTCACCCACCCCGGCATGAAGACCCTGCTGTTTTGAGTAGACAATTTGTCATCTCGTTTGGTGGAATCTTTGTAACCTTGGCTTTAGTGGAAAATAACGCAACACCTTGTTTGGAATCTTGTTCTTTCGAAATGTAGGCTCATTTCACACGGGACATTTGTGAAGTTGCTCGAATTCACCATAAAAAAATGCACAATTATTCTTGCATGCATGGATTTTGACATACCCTAAATCGAGACCCTTCAATAGCTTCTTCGATCTATAATGATCTTTAGGGAGATGGTTATCTTCAGGGAGCATTCAGATAATAATGTCCATCATGTGATCAACATGCTTGTTCGTTTGATTATACTCAACTTTCATGTGCATCAACTCCACAACTGCGCTTAGAATCGAGAACGATTTACAACCGGGGTACAATTCGCGCTGAGCTTCTTTCAACAATATCTTATAATGTTGCTTTGAGTCTTCCGGTTTAAACCTGTGTGCCTCATCATCCATATCAACCGATGCGAGAGGCTTGGTCATCATCACAACACCCATCCGAAGCGCTTTGATGGCCACGGGTCCTGGGATCCGAAGATGTGAATGCGATAAATATTTGTTCACCGTGATATATCCAATTTGTATTATTGTGTACAATTCCATTCCCTTCCAGATGATTTCGGACCTCAGTCAACGTCCCCCAATTGCAGTTGTTACATTTCTGGCACGGACACCAGATACGTCCACACTATCACTACAGTGACTATGTGCAAAGGAAATAAAGTTGTCGATCCCATCAAAATACTCATCAGCACATCTATCTTCCATTTGCATCCACCCTCTATCCATTGTGCCTGCTTTCAAAAAATACATTCAACGTATGTAATTGAGTTAACATTATCCCGTAATTAGAACAAGTTAATATCATAAGCTGCTCGTCTCCTTATGCCTCCGGTAATTTGGCCCTATCCCATTCGGGAGTGCACGTTCTGTGCTTTGTAGTTTGCGATCTACGAGGCTAAGTTTCGATCGAGGGAAATTTCGGCAGTATTCCCCTACAGTTCCCCAAATGCACGACGTAGATATTATAAACAAATATCTAGCATGTATTCGGAGAACATTAAGGGGATACAAACCAAATTTCCCACCATCGAAACCTAGCCTCGTAGAATGCAAACTACACAAATAGTTGCGCACTCCCAAACTGTCAGAATAAATGAACAATTCAAGAGTCAGTCAATTGCGAGATCACACATTAAGCGTCCACATGCGCATCCAACTGACTCTCAAACGGGTCTAAGGTTTTTCATTGAATTTCACTATACGAAGTTAACCAACCCGATTAACTTCGCATAAACGGTTATGAAATATCAACATATTTCACTCCGTCAGAACTACCTAAAGGTTTACAGAAAATATCATAAAAAAACGACAAATACAAACATATATTAATTCACAAATGCAAACAATTTTTTAATTTCCTAACATATTTTCTATTTTGCTAATTTTCTATCCTATTTTCTATTTTCCTAATTTCCTAACATATTTTCTATTTTCCTAATTTCCTAACAATTTTCTAATTTCCTAATTTCCTAACATATTTTCTATTTTCCTAATTTCCTAAAAGTTTTCTAATTTCCTAACGTATTTTCAAATTTCCTAATTTCCTAACAATTTTCTAATTTCCTATCATATTTTCTAGTTTCCTAATTTCCTAACAATTTTCTAATTTCCTATCATATTTTCTAGTTTCCTAATTTCCTAATTTCCTAACAATTTTCTATTTTCCTAATTTCCTTACATATTTTTTTATTTTCCTAATTTCTTAACATATTTTCTAATTTTCCTAATTTCCTACAAAATCACATAACAGATTTTCCACAATTTCTACACAATTTTCCACAATTATAAACAATTTCCCACAATTATAAACAAATTTCCACAATTATACACAAGTTCTACACATTTTCTACAATTTCCTAACATAATTATATATCCAAAATTCTTACCAAAATTACATTGAGAGGCAAACATACATACCTCTTTATAATTATTCCTCCAAATCAATCACAAATTTCCTAAACACACAAACAATAATTAGTTTACAATCAAAAATAAAAAATTCGAAACTAAAAAAATAAAATTTCACAAACCTTTAAAATTGGTATTTGATGGAGTTTGCTATTTGAGGGAGAAATAGGGAGAGATTGTTAGAGAAAATGGTGATGAGATGATGGAGGATGGTGAGAGAGAGAGAGAGAGAGAGAGAGAGAGAATCAGCTGAGAGAGCTGATCGGAAGCAGAGAGGAAGAAGAAGAAGATGAAGCGTGGTGTGTGGTTGCACTTAATGTATTTTGTCGGGCAAAGTTAAATTTATTTGTCACCCCCAATGCTCAACAGATATTTTTAACCAGTCAATGCTCAAAATTTGCCCTACAAAACAGAAGTTTGCCCAACGAACATATGTCGTCGCCACCTTGATTTTACGAGCCAAAAATGTTCTCTTCGCGCCAAAATCTTACGGAACGAATGGAGCTTTCCCTACGATGGGCAAGGGTTGACAAGGTTTTGCCCTACAACCAGTTACTTCGTCTGGAAAACTTGTTCATACACATTTGCTCGACGAACAGTTACTTCGTTGGGCAAGGTCCATAATTCTCAAAACATCCTTGCCTAGATTCGTCCTTGTGCAAGATCGATCCCCATCCATTATCCTCTGGTGCACCGCTTGACCAGACCCTAGAAATGTATGCCTCTTTGAACCTTCCCTTAGCGAGTAAGTGGACGAGATTAATGCTTCTTCAACAAAAGCATGGCTTGAAAAAATAAGGACATTATTCATTAGAAAGGGTTCAGGCTTTTCTTCCCGTTCAGTGATTTCTGTGCACATACCCTTCTAAATGCATCCCCAGTAATCACTGAATGTGAATAGAAGCCTGAACCCTTACTGATGAAAAATGTCCTCATTTTTTCAAGCCATGGTTTTGTTGAAGAGGCAGTAATCTCACCCACTTACTCACTCAGGGAAGGTTCAAAGAGGCATACATTTCAGAGGCCTGGTCAAGTGGTGCACTGGAGGATAATGGATGGGGATCAATCTTGCACATAGACAAATCTAGGCAAGGATATTTTGAGAATGATTTGAGAATGCTCATTCCATCTCTTCATATAGGCAAGGATGCTTGAAAAACCATTAATGCACATCGACGAATCTAGCCAATATTCCATCCCATATTCATAAATTAATTTTCATATCAAATTTCGATACTAAATTAATTTTCATATCAAATTTCCATACCAAATTAAATTCCATATTAAAGTTCCATATCAAATTAATTTTCATATCAAATTTCCATACCAAATTAATCTCATATCAAATTAATGCACATCGACGAATCTAGCCAATATTTCATCCAAATATTCATAGATTAGTTTTCATATCAAATTTTGATACTAAATTAATTTTCATATCAAATTTTAAAACTAAACTAATTTTCATATCAAATTTCAAAACTAAACTAATTTTCATATCAAATTTCCATACCAAATTAACTTCCATACCAAATTAATTTTCATATCAAATTTTACATATCAAATTAATCTCATATCAAATTAATGCTCATCGACAAATCTAGCCAATATTTCATCCTATGTTCATATATTAATTTTCATATCAAATTTTTATACTAAATTAATTTTCATATCAAAATTCGATACTAAATTAATTTTCATATCAAATTTCCATACCAAATTAATTTCCATATCAAATAAATTTGATATCAATTATGAAAACTAAACAAGTTTTTTCCAACTCTTTCCAAACAAAATATCACCCTTCCGGCCACATGCCCTTGTCCTTTTCTTCTAGTTTTGAGAATGCTTGAAGGATGGTTTGAGAATGCTCATTCCATCCACTTTATATAGGCAATTTCCATAGCAAATTTCGATACGAAATTAATTTCCGTATCAAAATTTTGTACCAAATTAATTTCGTCACATTAATTTCTTATCAAATTTCCATACCAAATTAATTTTCAAATCAAATTTCCATACCAAATTAATTTTCATATCAAATTTCTATACCAAATTAATTTCATATCAAATTTCCAGACCTGGTCAACGCGAAAATCTTACCCCATGAACAAAATCTTTTCCCGACGAAATTTGTCATTGGGTAAGATATCTAATTACGTGCTAAATTTCTTTTTTCGCTCCAAAATCTTGCCCCACAAAGCCATCTTGCCCTACAAACTCTTTCGTCGGGCAAATTTAACAAAATTTCCCACAAAAAATTATTTGTTTGCACCAAAACTTTACCCCACGAATGAACCTTGCCCTACAAAAGCATTGGTAGGGGCAAGATTTGACATGTTTTGCCCTACGAACAATTTTTTCGTCGGCCTAAGTATCTTTAGGCAACGAAGTTGTCATCGTCGTGCAAAATTTTTCAGGCAAAAGGTGATTTCTTGTAGTGTAAGAAGAATCTGACTTCCTTGACTGAGGTGGGAAGGGTAGATGTCTTCTATGCCACAGCTTGATATGACATGGCCAAGCACAATGCCTTGTTGGACCATGAAGTGACACTTTTCCCAATTCAAAATCAAATTGGAGTCCCTACATCTTTCAAGTGCTGTAGACTGGTTTGTTAGACACAAATCAAATGAGCTGCGAAAAACAGAGAAGTCATCCATAAATACCTGAATGATGTCCTCCGCCATGTCTGAGAATATGCTCATCATGCATCTTTGAAAGGTGGCAGGGGCATCGCAAAGGCCAAAGGGCATTCTCCTATAGGCAAAAGTGTAGTAGGGGCATGTGAATGCAGTCTTCTCTTGATCCTCAGGTGCAATGGCAAATTGATTGTATCATGAATAGCCATCTAAAAAGCAAAAGTGAGAATGTCCTGCAAGTCTTTCAAGCATTTGGTCAATAAAAGGCAATGGAAAGTGATTTTTGCAAGTAGTAGAATTAAGCTTCCTATAATCTATGCATACTATCCAACCCATTTGGACTCTTTGAGAACTAGTTCATCCTGTTCATTCTTGATAACTGTGATGCCACTCTTCTTTGGCACTACTTGGATTAGACTGACCCATTTGGAATCTGAGATGGGATAGATGATTCCCACATCCAAAATCTTGAGAACTTCCTTCATAGGAGGGTTGAGACGTCTCTGTGCCTCCCTAGTTGGCTTGGCCTCTTCCTCAGGTAGGATTTAATGCATGCACTTGGAAGGGCTTATTCCTTTGATGTCAGCAAAGCTCCATCCAATGGCTTGCATGTTGTCCCAAAGAACCTGCACTAATTGTAATTCTTGCATAGATTTTAGATTAGAGGCAATAATGACAGGTAGTGTTTGATCCTTACGTAGGAATGCATACTTGAAGTGCTCAGGTAAGGGCTTGAGTACAAGCTTGGGAGCTTCAATAATGGAAGGAAGAGTCTTTTCTTCGTTTATGGGCAAGGACTCAAATATGAGTGGCATGTTGTATATGTGTTGAGGCACGGCCTCAAACATATTCAGCTCCTTAATGACACGGCCATCTAGGCCATTGTCACTATGAGAAGGAAAAGTGAGGGCCTTCTCAAGAGGGTCATCTATACAAGCATTCATGATAGTTTGATGTAAAAAAGATTCCATAGTGTTCAAAGGGAAGTCAATAATGGGCTCTTGGGGATATTGCATAGTATCATGAATAGAAGGAGTCCTAGTTTTATCTAACAGTTTGGTTTTATGCTTATAGATTATCACGCAAGAAAGTAAAACAGTAAATTAAAATGCAGGGAAAGTTGATTGATTTAACTAAGGCGAATTAAGGCTTACTATCCATCATAATTACTATGCAACTTCTGAATTAAGTGCCCATGCAAAGGTCCCGATGGTTGGCCCACTCCACATATATTATCCTCTCTTACTTGGCATGTTCTAAGCATGATGTGTACTCAAGAACGTCTATCACCCACCGTTTAAGATGTTGCATGAAGTATAAAGAGAATTTAATTACACTACACTAGCCTAGAAAAGTGATGTACATTCCTAGAGTGTCATGAATTCCGACTACAAGATCATTTCTTAACCTCAACCTCTTGATGCTAATGAATTACAAGATGATATAGTGGTCCGTCAAGCAATTCCATCAATAATTTATGCAAACAAGGTAGCAAAGCTCATAGGCATAAAAGAATGGTAGTTCAAGCAGTATTCAGAATTATTCAGCATGCATAGCAATCAAAATCAAGAGCCAAAATCTAATTAACGAATTAACATGGCTAGGGCTTCAAGCAGCCCTAATCCTAGAAAGACTACTCACACATAATTGAAATTGAAACAAATATAATTGAATTCATAAAAGTAAAAGAAATAGAAGTAAAGATACAGAGGAGATTATTGAAGATGAGACACAATAGAAGACCACACTAGAGCTTGTCCTCCAATACTCTATCACACACAAAAACTAAAAACTGTTTAAATTTAAAAGCTGAATTACAATGTAAATTGCGGCTAAGGTGTCTAGAGGTATCTTTACCCGCAAACCCTAAGGTCCTTTATATAGGCATCTAAACATTTACAATGTAGGTGAGAGTTTAGGATAAAATCCTAATAAGAAACTGACTCAAAACTCCTATTCTAATTAGATATCAAAAAGACCTTGAAAGAGAAATCCTTCTTGGACTAGGATTTGTGGCAATACTGTACAATAAGTCTTCTGAGCTTTCTTGCATGCCAAGGAAACTTCTGGAATCTTCTGGATGTTACTTGGATGTCACGAACTAGGATTAGCCGCCCCTGGACACGTTTACACAACAAAGCCCTAAATTAGCACTTTTGAGTCTCTTAAGGACTTATTGAGAACTTGTCATGTCCTGGACCAATATGACTGAGCCAAGCCATGTCTTGGGCTGGCATATGATGTAACTTGATGAATTACGGGCTTTGGCTCACTCAGAAGCTGGGAAAATCCGGAGATCGCAAAACTGCGCCCTAATTAGGGTGCATACGTGTCTTTAGGGCGCACGTAGGCACTCAGACTTGATACATGGTTCTAGGCTGGGATCCTTGGGACATGGCATTGGGGCGATTAGTAGGTCTCCGCTAGGTACAGGACAGGGCTCCGATGGCTTCAGTTTAGGGCGTGACTTAGGACATGACAAGGGCAGGTCCTTGACCTCGATAGGAGCCTGATCAGGGACTCAATAGGGAGTCGAATGGGAAGTTCTTGGGACATGTACTCGACATGTCCTGGCATGACCATGGCACTTCTAGGACATGAACTTGATGTCATGAGACACATGTCTAGGACCCGGATGGCATGATCTAAGGTACTTGGCTAAGGACCCAAAATAGGGCGCACTGGCGCACTTAGGATCCAGTTTAGAACCTGATATTGAAATGAGGACATCTCCTTCATCTGAACTCCGATTTGAGTCATTCTTTTTTGTGTTCTTTTCAGAATTTACCTATCTTTCCAAATCTTCCCAAGTCTCACAAGATTGATCATTTTCTACTATTGATGGCACGAAATCATTCAAAAGACATGTAAGAGAGGCATATAAAGACATCAAAATGATGCATAAATAATGACTGAACAAAGGGCAAGATACTTAACGAGGCTCCTGCGTCATAAAGACAATTCTCAAACCTTTTTGATTGAATGCTACACGGCAAGGCAGGAGGGCTTGGGTCATTTGTCTTAGGTTGCAAACCTTGGTACTTGTTCAAGGTGGCTGCACTAATGTCTAGGACAATGTTGGGGTCAAAGCCATGTTTTCCAGTTACTAGGTCCTTGAGAAGCTTGGCAAAGATGGGCATGATCCTCACAAGCTTTGAAAATGGCAATGTGATTTGAAGCTAGTGAAGCATGCTTGTGGCCTCGTGGTCGAATTGAGAATTCTTGTCATTCTTTTGGAACCTGCGAGGTAAAGGTAAGTCAACAACATTAGTCACTAATGGTTCACTAAATTTAACCTTAGACTTTTAATTTAAAGGCAAAGCGGGTTTAGAAAGCCCATTATGGGATGCTGCCGTGTCCAAGACAAGTTTGTCCCGAGGTGTCTCGGATTGGCTAGGTTCTGGGGCTGGGACATGTCCTGCAGTAAAACTGTGCCCTAATTCTGGTTGGGAACTGCGCCCTATTTATGGCCCTCGAACAGGTTCTCGGCTATGCCCTATTTCTGGCCCTGCCCCTAAAATAGGGCCTCCAGCAGGTTGCACTAGCTCCTTTCACTCCTAAGTTGAATAACATTGGCAGTGGTTTTATGGAAGGTGTTTTTGGGATTGATTTGGACTTGTCTAGGCAATTGGGGCCCAGGATCCAGTCTATTGAGTTGGCTTACCATCTAGCCCACTTGACTTTCCAAAGCTGAAATGGCACGGTCTGTCTTCTACTGGAATGTTGTGGTGTGTTGAAGCAGATTTTGCTAGAAGGTGGTGGTGTTCTGAATGAGATCAACCATCATGTCTTCCAAGGATCTCTTTCCCACAATAGGATTTACTTGAGGTGGATGTTGAAGGACTTGATTGGGAACTTGAGGGGCCATGGCATGCCCTTGGAATCTAGGGGATGCATTCGGGTTTTGCACATTCTGATTGTTGCTCCACTTGAAGTTTGGATGGTTCCTCCATCCAGGATTGTAAGTGTTGGAGTAAGGGTTATTACGTGGCCTCATGCCATCATTGTACTTACCAATGTAATTGGCATCTTCAACCATAGGACAAGTCTGAGAATCATGTCCTTGAAGTAAGCACACATCTCAAGTCATTGTGGGCATGGCCATGGAATCACATACCTGCTTCACCATGGCCATGAGTTGGGCTATGGTTTCATCCTTGTCCCTACTCACACTGCTAAGGGTTCTAGATTGTTGCCCCCTATAGCTAAATTGTTTTTCCCTTTGAGCAATGCTCTCAAAGGCTTCCCTAGCCTCCTCTGCAGTACTATCCAAGACTCCCTTGGATTGAGAGTTAACCATCACCCTATCACTATTCTTCAAGCCACCATAGAAGTATAACATTAAGTGGCAATCATCAATGTTGTGATGAGGGCATTGTTGAATCAACAGATTAAACCATTCCCAAAACTCATAGAAGGGTTCATCCTCAACTTGACATGGATCCATGATTTCACTCTTCAATCTCTTAGTCTTGGACACAATATAGTATTGAGTAAGAAAATTGGATGAAAAGTGTTTCCAAGATGTAATTGAGCCAGGTGCAAGTGAGTGAAACCATGCCTTAGCCTTGTCATAAAGACTAAAGTGAAAAAGCCTTAGTCTTATTTCGGCCTCTATCTTTCCATTGATTCTTAAAGTGGAACACACTTCCATAAAATCCTTGATGTGCAGATGGGGGTCCTCACCTGAGAGGCCATGGAAGTTAGGGAGCATGTGAATTGTGCCTGATTTGAGTTCAAAATTTTCCACTGTGGAAGGTGGTTCGACTATGGGAAATTGGTCTTCATTGACATGAGGGGTGGGATATTCATTGAGCAGTCGTGGTGGTGGATTGGCAAGGATACGTTCAGCCATCCTTGGAGGAGATGGTAGTGGACTTGGTGGTGGACTTGGATGAGGGGAACCTTGGACAGATGAGGAGGCAAATGAGGGAACTAAAGCGTCGTGTACATAACCTTTGGCAGAGCCTTGTGATGACATAAAACTAAGTCCCTAAAAACAAAAGAAACTAAGTTTAAACAATCTAAGAAATGGACACCATTGAGGAACAAGTCCACGAAAACGGCACCAAAAAATTGTTGGAAGAAAAGTATAACAAATAAAAGCATACAATCCTTAACATATCCTAGTGTTCAATCCTTATTTATATATCGTTTTGATGTCATTTAGTGCCCTTTTACATGTCTTTTGAATGATTGTATGCCAACCATAGTAGAAAGTGATGCTTCTTGTGAGACTTGTGAAAAATTGGAAAGTGAGGGATATTCTGAGGTGAATGCAAAAAGAAGGGCTCAATTTGAAGCTAGAACGAAGAAGTTGTCCTCAATTCACTATCGGGTCCTAAGCCAAGCTCTAGCGTGTCCTTGTGCCCTATTCAGGGCGCAAGATCATAAACCTCGGATCAATCCATGCGAATCCTGAAACCATGTATGAGAACTAGTAGATCAAGTTCAAGATGAGCCAAGGTGCAGGCCATGACATGTCCCTGACATGTCTCAAAGACACCCTAGCGGAGCCCTAATATGTGCCCTAAATCAAGTCCTAGAACTAGCCCCAGACGAACCATGGTGCTCTTCCGAGCTTTCAGCCAAGTCCTAATCGTGTCCCCTGACACGCCTCAAGTCCCAAGTTCCAAGCGTGTTCCTCAGAAGTGTAAGAGACCAGGCCCAGCGATGGATCCCAAGAAATTTGCCAGCCATGCTTTGCTGTCCAAGAACGTCTAAGAAGGTTCCAGAATGGTTCTTAGCGCATCAGAATTCCTTGGGTTACTTGGAGATTACTTGCTGCCTATCAAGATTACTTGATGCTCAAGTTAAGTCCTAAAACTTAGGATTTTGTCCCTGTCGAGATAGGATAAGTGTTTTAGGCTTTGATTAAGGTTATTTTGGTCTTTGTAGATCAGTTATCATTCCTAGATTTCAGGGGAACCCTACGAACTATTTAAGCTTGCCTTTAACGCAAGTTTAGGGTTCCACCTTTTGTTTTGCCGCATAGAATTTGATAATTCGAGTTTTGAGCCTTTGTTCGTGGTTTTCAAGAGGAGTTCATCGCAGAGAGAGATTGGAGATTGCTTGGCTTGGCTTTGGTTCACCATTGATCTCAGTGTTTTCTCTTCTTCTCTTTAAACCTTACTTTGTAATCATGAATTATTTATTTTTTTATTTCAATACAATGCGTGAGTAGTTTTCTTTAGAATTAGGGTTGCTTGAAGCCCTAGCCATGTAGTTCCTTAATGTGATTTTGGCCCTTGATTTACATTATTATGAATGCTGAATAAAATTTAGATTCCTGTGTGTCATGAGCTTAGTTTGTGTTTATGAGTTTGACCTGCTTATTTGCATGATCTATCGATGAATAATTGCTTGTTAGTCTGGTCATCTTCTTGTGATTATTAGCATCAACGGTATAGGGGATTAACTATACTTGTAATCTAAGTTCATGATAACCTAGGACTGTACATCACTTTTCTAGGGGTAGTGTGGTGTTATTAAATTCTCTTTTAATTTCATTCATCATCTTAGATTATTAACCCTTCTCTAGAATTGTTAGACGTACTAAGCAGAGGAAACGGCTAGGACAAGGCAAGTAAGAGAGAATAAATTTTGTGGAGTGAACCTTAATCAGACCTTTGCATGGGCAACATATTCAAATAATTTATTATCTTTAATTTCTTGTTTTCAATGTTTCTTGCAATTCAAGTCATTTAATTTCATTCAGAATTACGAAGCATCAAAACCCCCGAGCCCACAGCGAACTTGTGTTCTCACTTGCCAGCTTGCATTCACACTCCCAACCACGTTCTGATTGGTTCTGATAGATTTTAGGGACTTTGTAATTACTTAGAAGTATAATAACTGTTCTAGAACACTCTAGGCTAGGGTTTGTAATTCCAATACTTGTAGGGCAATGTTTTCCCTTCTCTATAAAAGGGAGCCTTTGTTTAGTGTTTTAGACAGACCATTTTTCGAGACCATACTGGAGAACCCTAGCCGCATGCATTCTTTGTAATTCAGTTTTAAATTCAAACAGTTTTTATTTTTCCAAAGTTGAGAGTGTTGTGCATGGAGCTTGGAAAGGAAGGCCTTACCGTGTCTCTGCTGTGCATCATTGTTCATCATCGTTCTTTACTTTAAGTTTTTATTTCATTGCAATTTTAATTAAGAATATAAATTATGTCTTTAATTTTAGTTATGCGTGAGTGGTCGTTTTAGGATAAGGGCTGCTTGAAGCCCTAGCCATGTTAGTTCGTTGATTAGATTTCTGGCTCTTGATTATGATTGCTATGCATGCTGAATAAGTTAGATTACTATGCTTAATTACCTTAATTTATGCCTATAAGATTAGCTACCTTGTTTACATATAATTATTGATGTAATTGCTTGAGTGACCGTCATATCATCTTGTAATTTGTACCATCAAGGGTATTTGGGGCACTTACATTTAATCTTAACTCATGATGAGCTAGGATTGCATGTCACTTTTCTAGGCTAGTGTGGTGTCATTAAATTCTCTTTGTACTTCATGCATCATCTTAAACGGTAGGTGATAGACGTTCTAGGCATATGCCCTGTTTAGAACATGCTAAGTAAGAGGGAATAAGATGTGTATAGTGAACCAACGCCAGGACCTAGGCACGGGCACCTAATTAAGAGAATGCATAGTAATTAGGTCAAGGAAATCTTATTAGTAACTATAATTGGTTAGAGTGGATAGTAAGCCTTAATTCACCTTAGTTAATTAAATCAATCTCCCGTCATTCTTGCATTACTATTTTCTGTGTTTTCACTTTTTAAATTCTTTTTTTCAAAATCCTAAACCATCCCACCCCAAAACCACCCACCCTCCGGTGTGTGTGTGTGTGTGTGTGTTTTTCTCTATGTTAACAAATATGAACTTAATTGGGTTAATCGTTGAGCAAGTCCTTGAGGGATCGACCTTTTCTTGTCATTATACTATCTCCATCGATTTTGTACACTTGCAAAGTTATACTTAGTAGAAATAAAGTTCTTAATTATTGTGTTCAATATTTCTTTTACCAAGTTTTGGGCGCCGTTGCCGGGGACTTGTTGCTCAACGGTGCCCATTTAAGTTGGGATTTTTAACTTAGTGTTTTTTTCTTTTTGTTAGGTACACGTGTATATCATTCCAAGGCTCGGTGCATGGATTCTCAAGTGGGCCATCTTTAATAGAATCTTCAGTAAACGGCTTACCACCACCAAGTCCCAGGAGAATGTTGGATCAAAGAGAAGAGCAAGCCCCACGGCTCCTTAAATACTTTGACATTCCTTATGTCTCGGAGGATCAATTTCCCATTGTTTTTCCCGAGTCAATGGTGGCGAATTTCGAGTTGAAGTCTGGGACGATTCACATGCTGCCCACATTTCCCAGACTTTTCTGTGAAGACCCGCACTTCCATATCAAGGAATTTGTTGAAGTCGGCTCAACGCTGCGCATTAACGGCATGACGAAATCTGAAATCCGCCTACGGCTTTTCCCCTTCAGTCTCAAAGATCGCGCAAAGGAATGGTTGCATTCACTGGCGCCGACTTCCATTCACTCATGGAGGGACTTGATGTCCAAATTCTTGACGCAATATTTTCCCGTGGAAAAGATGAAAGAATTGAAATCCAGGATAATGAACCCACGGTAAGGCATGGAGGAGTCTTTCTACGAGTTTCAACTAGATGCTATGGGCGTGCCCCCACCACCATATACACGACCATCACCTTATGTTATACTTCTATAGAGGTTTGAAGACTAGCGATCAGACAATGAAGAACTCTCAATCATAAGGGATTCTAGAAGACACGGCCGAGGAAGCAAGGACCGCCTTTGAGAACATCGCTCAAAGGGAAAAACAATTTAGCTACAGAGCTCATTCCTCTTGGGCTACTGGTGATGCTACACCAAAGGGAAAACCTTGTCCTATAGGGATTTGTATTAAAAACCCTAGCCTAGAATGTTCTAGAATAGTTATTCTACTTCTAAGTAATTACAAAGTCCCTAAAATCTATTAGAGCCAATCAGAATATGGTTGGGAGTGTGAATGCAAGCTGGCAAGTGGGAACACAAGTTGGCCACGGGCAGCCCGTGGTCTTACCGTGGTCAGACGCTGGAACTTAGAACTTGACCCTTTGAATGTCATCGTCATAGGGGTTTGTGATTACGCTGTTGAGACACAGCATGAGCATAGTAGAAGTGCATCTTCGCTCAAGCCAGGCGCATAGGTTGTTGGGCTTAGCACAGAGGAGTAACTTTGAACCACCGTTGGCGGAACATGAACTAGGGTTTAGGCACAGAGGCTGGGCTCGGATGGGAACTTCTTGGGACATGTACTCGACATGTCCTGGCACGACCTTGGCACTTCTAGGACGTGAACTTGATGTCATGAGACACAGGTTCGGGATCCGGATGGCATGATCTGAGGTACTTGGCCAAGGACTCAAAATAGGCGTACTGGCGCACTCAGGACCCAATTCAGGACCTGATATTGAAATGAGGACATCTCCTTCATCTGAACTCCAATTTGAGTCATTCTTTTTGCATTCTTCGAAGAATTTACCTATCTTTCTAAATCTGCACAAGTCTCACAAGATTGATCATTTTCTACTATTGATGGCACGAAATCATTCAAAAGACATGTAAGAGAGGCATATAAAGGCATCAAAATGATGCATAAATAATGACGGATCAAATACCCCCAAACCTATCTTTTGCTAGTCCCTGAGCAAAACAAACTTTAACAAATTGAAAAGACTCGATCTTAGTTAAGATAGATCATTTAAACCCCTCGATTCACCTAGTAGGAGGAGTTTTGTCTCCCGAGGGTTATAGCAGCACGATACCCCCAAACGTTTTATTTAGATAAATAAGATGCTAGAGATAGTACTTTTAACAAGCTAATAAGAATCAAAGTAAGTAGACATTCTTTGCAGAACTAAAAGGAATGCCATATTCGTGAGTGTCATGTGAAGGTGTACGTCTTTAAGTGCCAATATTACGAGTGATCATGTTTGAGAACAACTTCATCTAAGTGCCTTAGAAAGATTACGCCTCGACTCTAATCCTCACTAGGCAACTCTCAATTCGCACAAGAATCCTAGGCTTTCACTGTTTTCAAGCATATGTGATGAGTTTATGTTATGAAATTCAAATTTAATCACATATGAGTACCATGAAGAATAGCACTTTATGGAAATAAATATCTCATGAAAGGAATTGAACTTTAAGAACATAGATACGTACCTTAATTCTCCGCATGATTGTCCATAAGATCAGTTAGGACTTCTTTTTTTGGGTGTAACAGGGCTAAGCTTAGGGGTTTAGCAAGGAAGGATGGGATTCAAAGAACCTGAGATGTGCCAAGGCATGAGAAGTCATGACTTGAACTTGGAATTTCTGAACTGAATCCTTTCTTAAGGCCCACGGCATTGTGCTTTCTTGATGGCTTATTTTGAGGCTCTTGGCTCACTTGGCTTAATTTATTTATTTTTTCACTTTTTCTTCTTACTTTTTTCTTTTCAACGTTTTTTTCTTTTGATTTCTTTATTTTTTCTTTTCTTTGAATTGAGTTGAACCAAGATCATGCAATGATTTCCTCAAACTTTCGTGCAGCTTGCAACTTGTAAATCTTTTATTTAATCTTTTGAACTTTGAATTGACGCCAATGTCCTTTGAATTGGTCAGCATTTTCTTCCACCTCTCATTCTCACCATGAATCTCATTTTGGGCAACCTTAGCACAAACTGAGGTTATAGGGCATGGCTGTGATGAATGGCTAAGTATTACGGTTAGGTTATACTTTGGGTGATGAAAGTAAATGCTGAGTGTTTGGCTTCAAAGTTGGCTTAGGGAGCATGCAATAGGGTAGGATAAAGCCTTTAGAGGTTAAAGCATAATAGCCTACATCACTTCTTATGGCAAACCACACATTAGATCAAGAGTAACTAAATGATGTTAGTTCTTTAAAATTCAATGCAAAATGATGTAATGAGATCAACAATTAAGAACAAAAGCGATGAGTGTTTAAGAGTAGAAACAAGTATATCCCTCATAAAGAATGGAAATTAGGATAAAAGATCTCACAGGGAAGTCTCCACTATTTTTCTAAGGTTCACTCAAATTCAATTATTTCGTTCACTTAATCACTTAAAACATGGCATTGTGAAGTGTAGATTATGAACTACTTGACCATGGCATGACTCTTAGTAAGGCTAAGACAGTTAACTTAGCATATACATCCCTATTAACAAGTTATCGTACTGTTCAAAAGCAAAAAATTAAGTAAATAACTAAACAAAAAAAAACTAAGGTTGAAAATTCAAAAGTCATGGTCGTGTATCACCCCCAAACCTACTTGTTTCTTCATGCAAAAATTTTAAATCCGCACCCCCAAACCTAAACTGAATAATGTCCTCAATGTGATAAGTAATAAGCATGACAACAGTAGAAAGGTTTGAGAGATATAACGGGCAGAAACAGTACTGGAAGAGAGAAATACAAACCAGGGCTAGGCTGCCTCCTAGGAGCGCTTTATTTAACGTCTAGGCAAGATGGGGTTGGCATGCTAGGCATTTGATGGTGTGCCCAGGATTTCAGCGTCAACATGGAACCGATTATGAGACTCTTGCTGTAGAATCTGCACTGCGTCATGGAGACAAAAAGTTAGAAACACAAAAAGGAATCCACCGAAGAGAACGTAACTTATCAGGAAAGAGATTGAGGAGAGATTTGAATGAGAGCAATTTATGTCCAGTCTCGAATGTCATCCTTGGGTAATTCTCGTGGGGGAACGGCTTTGGTGGTGCCTTGTATGTTCTAGAATTCATCCTTGGTCCCTTCCATTGATTTTTCCTTTGGAACTTGAAGAGGGGGACCAAGTTGAGGGCCTTCAGCATACTCTTGGTGTTTTTATGGTGGAACCTGCATGGGAAAAGTTCAACAACATTAGGGGCTAAATTAGAATTCAAATCAAAGTTTGCCTTATTAAAATGAAAGTTATTTCAGGATTGTGTTGAGAAGGCGCATTGAATTTCATAACCGGGTCCTTGATCGTGGGCATGGTCTGAGACACAGCTGGCATTAGATTAAGAGGCACGGGCTGGTCCTTGGGTTCTACCCTGGATGTGTCTTGAAGCGTGGCAGCAACGGTGGGCATCTCAGATGCGCGCTGGGAAGGTTCTGGTGCAGCAGCTAAAGACTTGCCCTGCAGTGAATCAGTTGGCACAGCTTGGCACATTGAAAGCGTGCCCTGGCCATGTCCAGGTTCTGTGGTGCTGGGCTGTGGTTGCGGCAGGGCATTTGGCGAGTCCTGGCACTCAGCAGGAACCTGGGTTTGTGGCAGGGCAGTAAACAGAACGTGGTCTTGGTTGTGGGACACAACTTGGGCAGTGCGTTGCTATTGGGCAACACATAGGGAAGGGGCATGGGTTTAACCTGGATGTCCTTGTCACTATCATTTGTCCTATTCTCTTCCTCCCAGTTTTCTTCCATGTCGCTTCCCGAGCTGTGAGTGCTAGGAAAATAGGTATAGTGAGACATGAAATCAGAATCAGAAATATTATAGAAGGAAGAGTATATTGGAGGGTATGAATTGGGTGCATCCTGATCAGTCATTATTTATGCATCATTTTGATGTCTTTATATTCCTCCCTTACATGTCTTTTGAATGATTTCGTTCCATCAATAGTAGAAAATGATCAATCTTGTGAGACTAGTGCAGATTTACAAAGATAGGTAAAATATGAGAAGAACACGAAAAGAATGAGTCAAATTGGAGTTCAGATGAAGGAGATGCCCTCATTTCAATATCAGGTCCTGAACTAGGTCCTGAGTGCGTTAGTGCACCTACTTTTAGTCCTTGACCAAGTACCTCAGATCATGCCATCCAGGTCCCAAACCTGTGTCTCATGACATGAAGTTCATGTCCTAGAAGTGTCGAGGTCTTGCCAGGACATGTCGAGTACATGTCCCAAGAACTTCACATCCGAGCCCAGCCTCTGCGCCTAAACCTTAGTTACTGTTTCGTCAGAGGTGGATCACAGTTCCTCCTCTGCATTAAGCCTGACAGCCTTTCCACCTAGCCTGAGCGAAGATGCGCTTTTACTATACTCATGGTGTGCCTTGAAAGCAAAGTCCAAGACCCCTATGACTAAGACATTCCAAAGACCACGGGAAGACCGCGGGCGCCCCCGGCCAGCTTGTGTTCCCACTTGCCAGCTTGTATTCACACTCCCAACCGTGCTCTGATTGGTTCTAATAGATTTTAAAGACTTTGTAATTAATTAGAAGTACAATAACTATTCCAGAACATTCTAGGATAGGGTTTTTAATACCAATCTTTATAGAACAAGGTTTTCCCTTTGTCTATAAAAGGGAGCCTTTGTTCAGTGTTTTGGGGGATAATTGGAGAGCAGATTTTTAGAGATAATATTTTACACACAGATTATTAGGCGTGGAGCATGGGGAAGATGGCTCTGTCGTGGCTCTGCTGTGCCTGTTCTTCAACAATCTCTTATGTACCCTTATTTTCATTATTGCTATTTACTTATGAATTCAATTATATTTGTTTCAATTTCAGTTATGAGTGAGTAGTTCCTTTCAGAATTAGGGTTGTTTGAAGCCCTAGCCATGTTAGCTCATTAAGTAGGTTTTATTCTTGTTCTTAATTCTATGCATGATGAATAACTCTGATTACTGCTTTAACTACCATTCTTTTATGTTTATAAGATTAGCTACCTTGTTTGCATAAATTATTGATGGAATTGCTTGAGTGACCACCATATCTTCTTGTGATTCATTAGCTTCAAGAGGTTGAGGTTAAGAAACAATCTTGTAGTCGGAATTCATGACAACCTAGGAATGCATCCCACTCTTCTAGGCTAGTGTGGTGTCATTAAATTCTCTTAGTACTTCATGCGTCATCTTAACTGGTAGGTGATAGACGTTCTAGGCATATGCCCTGTCTAAAACATGCAAAGTAAGAGAGAATGATATATGTTTAGTGTACCAATGCCAGGACCTAGGCATGGGCACCTAATTCAGAACTGCATAGTAATTAGGTCAAGATAATCTGGTTAAGAGCTATAATTGGTTAGAGTGGATAATAAGCCTTAATTCGCCTTAGTTAACAAACAATCAACCTTTAATTCTTGCATTGTTATTTTCTGCACTTTGTTTTACTTGTTCTATAATTTTCAACTCTCAATCATAAACCCCCCGTTTAGTGTGTGTGTGTGTGTTTTTTTTTCTATAATTTAACTAATCTGAACTTAATTGGGTTAGTTGTTGAACAAGTCCTTGAGGAATCGACCTTTGCTTGTCATTATACTATCTCCATGGATTTTGTGCACTTGCAAAGTTATACTTAGTAGAAATAAAGTTGATAAATATTGTGGTCATAAAATAACAATGCAAGAATGAAAAGTTGATTGTTTGTTAACTAAGGTGAATTAAGGCTTACTATCCACTCTAACCAATTATAGCTCTTAACCAAATTATCTTGACCTAATTACTATGCAATTCTGAACTAGGTGCCCATGCCTAGGTCCTAGCGTTGGTACACTAAACATATGTCATTCTCACTTGCTTGGCATGTTTTAGATAGGGCATATGCCTAGAACGCCTATCACCTACTAGTTAAGATGACGCATGAAGTACTAAGAGAATTTAACGACACCACACTAGCCTAGAAAAGTGAGATGCATTCCTAGGTTGTCATGAATTCCGATTACATGATTGTTTCTTAACCTCAAACTCTTGATGCTAATGAACCACATGATGATATGGCGGTCACACAAGTAATTCCAGCAATAATTTATGCAAACAAGGTAGCTAATCTCGTAAACAAAAAACAATGGTAGTTAAAAGTAGTAATCAGAGTTATTCAGCATGCATAGCAATCAAAATCAAGAATAAAAATCTACTTAACGAGCTAACATGGCTAGGGTTTCAAACAACCCTAATTCTAAAAGGAACTTCTCACTTATAACTGAAATTAAAACAAACATAATTAAATTCATAAGTAAATTGAAATGAAATAAAAGTTTAGAGTAAAGAACGCTGATGAACATTGGTGCACAACAGAGACTTGGCAAAGCCTTCCTCTCCAAGCTCCACGCCCAAAAACGTGCAGAAAATAAAAACTGTTTTCTTTGAACTGAATTACAATGTGAATTGAGGCTAGGGTGTCTAGATCTCCGAAATAGCGTGTAATAATCTCGTCTCCAAAAATCGTCCTAAAACAATGAACAAAGGCTCCCTTTTATAGACAAAGGGAAAACCTTGTCCTATATGGAAGGGTATTAAAAACCCTATCCTAGAATGTTCTAGAGTAGTTATTGTATTTCTAATTGATTACAAAAGTCCCTAAAATCTTTTAGAACCAATCAGAACATGGTTGGGAGTGCTAATACAAGCTGGCAAGTGGGAACTCAAGCTGGCCGTGGGCAGTGATTAGTCCTTCTTTATGCATCATTTTGATGTCTTTATATGCTTCTCTTACATGTCTTTTGAATGATTTCATACCATCAATAGTAGAAAATGATCAATTTTGTGAGACTTGTCCAAATTTAGAAAGATAGGTAAATTCTGAGAAGAACGCGAAAAGAATGGCTCAAATAAGAGTTCAGACGAAGGAGATTTCCTCATTTCAATATCAGGTCCTGAACTGGGTCCTAAGTGCGCAAATTTTGAGACCTTGGCCAAGTACCTTAGATGATGCCATCTGGGTCCCAAACCTGTGTCTCATGACATCAAGTTCATGTCCTAAAAGTTCCAAGGTTATGCCAGGACATGTCGAGTACATGTCCCAAGAACTTCCCATCTGAGCCCAGCCTCTGCGCCTAAACCCTAGTTCCTGTTCCGCTAGTGGTGGATCAGAGTTCCTGTTCCGCCAGCGATGGATCAGAGTTCCTGTTCTGCCAGCGGTGGATCAGAGTTCCTCCTCTGCGCTATGCCTGAAAACCTGTGCGCCTGGCCTAAGCGAAGATGTGCTTCTACTATACTCATGGTGTGCCTTAAAAGCGCAGTCCCAGACCCCTATGACGAAGACATTCCAAGGGCCAATTTCTAAGTTCCAGCGTCTGACCGTGGGAAGACCACAGGCTGTCCGCGGCCAACTTGTGTTCCTACTTACCAACTTGCATTCACACTCCCAACCATATTCTGATTGGTTCGAATAGATTTTAGGGACTTTCTAATTAATTAGAAGTACAATAACTATTCTAGAACATTTTGGCTAGGGTTTTTAATACCAATCCTTATAGGACAAGGTTTTCCCTTTGTTTATTAAAGGGAACCTTTGTTCAGTGTTTTAGAGATAATATTTTTCACACATTTTTTGGAGAGTATTATTTCGGAGATCTAGACACCCTAGCCTCAATTTACATTGTAATTCAGTTCAAAGTAAACAGTTTCTTATTTTCTGCACTTTTTGGGCGTGGAGCTTGGAGATGAAGGCCTTGATGAGTCTCTGCTGTGCACAATTGTTCATCAGCGTTCTTTACTCTAAACTTTTATTTCATTGCAATTTACTTATGAATTCAATTATTTCTGTTTCAATTTCCGTTATGTGTGAGTAGTTCCTTTCAGAATTAGGGTTGTTTGAAGCCCTAGCCATGTTAGCTCGTTAAGTTGATTTTTATTCTTGTTCTTAATTGCTATGCATCCTGAATAACTCTAATTACTGCTTTAACTACCATTCTTTTTGGTTTATAAGATTAGCTACCTTGTTTGCATAAATTATTGATGGAATTGCTTGTGTGACCGTCATATCATCCTATGATTCATTAGCTTCAAGAGGTTGAGGTTAAGAAACAATCTTGTAATCGGAATTCATGACAAGCTAGGAATGCATCTCAATTTTCTAGGCAAGTGTGGTGTCATAAAATTCTCTTAGTACTTCATGCATTATCTTAACTGGTAGGTGATAGATGTTATAGGCATATGCCCTGTCTAAAGCAAGCTAAGTAAGAGAGAATAATATATGTTTAGTGTAGCAACGCCAGGACCTAGGCATGGGCACCTAATTCAGAATTGCATAGTATGTTAACTTGTTAATAGGGATGTATATGCTAAGTTAACTGTCTTAGCCTTACTAAGAGTCATGCCATGGTCAAGTAGTTCATAATCTGCACTTAACAATGCCATGTTTTAAGTGATTAAGTGAACGAAATAACTGAATTTCAGTGAACCTTAGAAAATTAGTGGAGACTACCTGTGAGATCTTTGAGCCTAAATGGCATTCTTTCTGAGGGATATACTTGTTTCTACTCTTAAACACTCATCGCTTTTTTTCTTAATTGTTGATCTCATTACATCATTTTGCATTGAATTTTAAAGAACTAACATCATTTAGATACTCTTTATCTAATGTGTGGTTTGCCATAAGACGTGATGTAGGCTATGTATGCTTTAACCTCTAAAGGCTTTATCCTACCCTATTGCATGCTCCCTAAGCCAACTTTGAAGCCAAACACTCAGCCTTTTCTTTCATCACCCAAAGTATAACCTAACCTAAATACTTACCCATTCATCACAGCCATGTCCTATAACCTCAGTTTGTGCTAAGGTTGTCGTAAATGAGATTCATGGTGAGAAAGAGAGGAGAAAGAAGATGCTACCCAATTCAATGGACATTGGAGTCAATTCAAAGTTCAAAAATTTAAAGAAAAGCTTACATATAACAAGCTGCAAGAAAGTTTGAGGGAATCATTGCATGATCTTGGTTCAATTCAACACAAAGAAAAGAAATAAAAAAAGAAAAAATAAATAAAACTTTGAAAAGAAAATGAAAGAAGAAAAAGTGAAAAACAAAGTGAATTAAGCCAAGTGAGCCAAGATCCTCAAAATAAGCCATCAAGAAAGCATAATGCCATGGCCCTTAAGAAACGATTCAGTTCAGAAATTCCAAGTTCAAGTCACGACTTCTCATGCCTTGGCACAGCTCAGGTTCTTTGAATCCCATCCTTCCTTCCTAAACCCGTAAGCTTAACCCCGTTACAACCGAAAAAAGAAGACCGAACTGATCTTATGGACAATCATGCGGAGGATTGAGGTACGTATCTATGTTCTGAAAGTTCAATTCCTTTCATGAGATATTTATTTCCATACAGTGCTATTCTTCATTGCTACTCATTGTTGGTAAAATTATAGAACAAGCAATATGAAATCTAATTCTAGCAGTTATAAAATCCTTGCAAGTGCAAAAATCGATAAGAATAGTATAGTAGCACAGCAAGAGTCGACCCCTCGAGTACTTGCCTCAACGGTTAATCCAATTAAGTTCAGATTTAATTAACTTAGATAAAAGCACACACACACACACGCCAAAGGAGAGGGGTTTATGATTTTGAGAAACACGCACGAAAGTAAAACAGTAAATAAAAATGCACGAATGATAGATTGATTGATTATTAACTAAGGCGAATTTAGGCTTACTATCCACTCTAACCAATTGTAGTCCTTAACCAGATTTTCTTGACCTAATTACTATGGAACTTCTGAATTAAGTGCCCATGCAAAGGTCCCGATGGTTGGCCCACTCCACATATTATTCTCTCTTACTTGGCATGTTCTAAGCATGTTGTGTACTCTAGAACGTCTTTCACCTACCGTTTAAGATGATGCATGAAGTACAAAGAGAATTTAATGACACTACACTAGCCTAGAAAAGTGATGTGCATTCCTAGAGCGTTGTGAATTCCGACTACAAGATCGTTTCTTAACCTCAACCTCTTGATGCTCATAAATTACAAGATGATATAGTGGTCACTCAAGAAATTCCATCAATAATTTATGCAACCAAGGTAGCAAAGCTCATAGGCATAAAGGAATGGAATTTAAAGCAGTAATCAGAGTTATTCAGCATGCATAGCAATCAAAATCAAGAGCCAAAATCTAATTAACAAACTAACATGGTTAGGGCTTCAAGCAACCCTAATCCTAACAAGAACTACTCATGCATAACTGGAATTAAAACAGAAATAATTGAATTCATAATTAAATTGCAACGAAATAAAAAATTAGAGTAAAGAACACTGATGAACAATGGTGCACAGCAGAGACTCGGCAAAGCCTTCCTCTCCAAGCTCCACACCCAAAAAGTGCAGAAAATAAGAAACTGTTTACTTTGAACTGAATTACAATGTAAATTGCGGCTAGGGTGTCTAGATCTCTGAAATAATGCTCTTCTAATAGTGTGGTATTTTTTAAAACACTGAACACAAGCTCCCTTTTGTATACAAAGGGAAAACCTTGTCCTATAAGGATTGGAATTAAAAACCCTAGCCTAGAATGTTCTAGAATAGTTATTGTACTTCTAATTAATTACAAAGTCCCTTAAAACTATTAGAACCAATCAGAACATAGTTGGGAGTATGAATGCAAGCTAGAAAGTGGAAACACAAGCTGGTTGCTGGCAGCCCGCGGTCAGACACTGGAACTTAGAACTTGGCCCTTGGAATGTCTTCGTCATAGGGGTCTTGGGCTGTGGTTTTGAGGCACACCACGAGCATAGTAGAAGCGCATTTTCATGTAATAGGAACTTTGATCCACCGCTGGCGTGACCTTGGCACTTCTAGGACACGAACTTGATGTCATGAGACACAGGTTTGGGACCCGGATGACATGATCTGAGGTACTTGGTCAAGGACTCAAAATAGGCGCACTAGCGCACTCAGGACCCAGTTCATCACCTTCATCTGAACTCCGATTTGAGTCATTCTTTTTGCGTTCTTCTCATTATTTACCTATCTTTCCAAATCTGTGGAAGTCTCACAAGATTGATCATTTTCTACTATTGATGGCACGAAATCATTCAAAAGCCTTTAGAGGTTAAAGTATACATAGCCTACATCACTTCTTATGGCAAACCACACATTAGATCAAGAGTATCTAAATGATGTTAGTTCTTTAAAATTCAATGCAAAATGATGTAATGAGATCAACAATTAAGAAGAAAAGCGATGAGTGTTTAAGAGTAGAAAAAAGTATATCCCTCAGAAAGAATGGCAATTAGGCTCAAAGATCTCACTGGGTAGTCTCCACTAATTTTCAAAGGTTCACTCAAATTCAGTTATTTCATTCACTTAATCACTTAAAACATGGCATTGTGAAGTGCAGATTATAACCTACTTGACCATGGCATGACTCTTAATAAGGGTAAGACAGTTAAATTAGCATATACATCCCTATCAACATGTCATCATACTATTCAAAAGCAAAAAATTATGTACCTAACTAAACACAAAAAAAAACTAAGGCTGAAAATTCAAAAGTTCTGGCCGTGTATCACCTCGAAACCTACTTGTTTCTATATGCAAAAATTTTAAATCCACACCCTCAAACCTAAACTGAACATTGTCCTCAATGTGATAGGTAGTAAGCATGACAACAGTAGAAAGGTTTGAGAGATATAACAGGCAGAAACAGCAAAGGAAGAGAGAAATACAAACCAGGGCTAGGCTGCCTCCTAGGAGCGCTTTATTTAATGTCTAGGCAAGACGGGGATGGCATGCTAGGTACTTGGCGCATGCCAGGTTGTAGGGTCGGCTGGGCCTGGATTGGGAATAGCCTCGAAGTAGTGTTTGAGGCGATGGACGTTTATCTTGAACGGAGTCATCCTATTCGGGTGTTGGATGTCAACTGCACCATGAGGAAAAACATTAGTAACATTGAATGGGCCAGTCCATATCGAATGCAACTTACCTGCAAATAATTTGAGTCGAGAATCAAAGAGGAGGACTTTCTGTCCTATTTGAAAGTCCTTGGGCTGAATGTGCTTGTCATGAAATGCTTTGGTCTTTTCCTTGTAAATCCGAGCACTTTCGTAGGCCTCATTTCAAAGCTCTTCAAATTCACTTAGCTGCAGCTTTCTGTGTACTCCAGAATGAACGATATTCATATTCATCTTCTTAATTGCCCAGAATGCTCTATGCTCCAATTCCACTGGTAGGTGATATCCTTTTCCGAAAACATGCCTAAAAGGAGACATGCTAATCGGGGTCTTGTATGATGTCCTATAGACCCACAATGCATCGTTCAATCTGCTGGAGCAATACTTGAGGCCAAGGCTCACCATTTTCTCCATTATAGCCTTTACTTCTCGATTGGAAACTTCAGCTTGGCCACTAGTTTGCGGGTGATAAGGTGTTGAGACCTTGCGGGTTACACCATACTTCTTTATTAAAGCTTCAAAAGAACGATTGCATAAGTGCTCTCCGCCATCGTTGATGATTGCCCTAGGTGCTCCGAACCTAGCTAAGATGTGATTCTGCAAAAAACTCACAACTACTTTGGCATGATTAGTTTTTTGTGGGAATTGCTTCCACCCATTTAGACACATAATTGACAGCTAATAAAATATAGAGATTGCCAAAAAGAGTTTGAAAAAGGTCCCATGAAATCAATGCCCCACATGTCAAAGATCTCAACTACGAGGATAGGGTTTAATGGCATTTGATTTCAAGGGCCTATGTTACCTTGCCGTTGGCATCTGTGACAAGTGAGTACAAACTCGTATGCATTCTTAAATAATGTAGGCCAATAGAATCCGCTTTGAAGGACCTTGAGTGCTGTTTTCTTAGCTCCAAAATGGCCTCCCCACGCGAAGCTTTGGCAAAATGTCAGGACAGATTCCATCTCAGCTTCAGGAATACATCATCGAATGATTTGATCAGGACAATGCTTCCATAAGTAGGGCTCGTCCAAGATGTAGTACTTAGCCTATTTAGCTAGCTGGTCCTTTTGATACATGCTTAAAGAGGAAGGAAATTGTTTAGTGACAAGGTAATTAAACAGATCAGCGTACCATGGATCGATTGCTTGGATTGCGAAGAGTTGTTCATCTGGGAATGTCTTTAGGAGCTGCAATTGGTCAGCCTCTACGTTTTAACTTCCCTTTTTATCTCGGATTCGAGGTCAAACTATAGGAGAAGTAGCATCCATCGCAGCAACCTTGGCTTGGCGTCCTTCTTAGTGAGTAAGTACTTCAAGGCCGCATGATCGGTGTAGATGACCTTGGTCCGAATCAAGTACTATCTGAACTTCTCAAGAGCGAAGATAACAGTAAGGAGCTCTTTCTCAGTGGTGGAGTAGTTCAGCTGGGCGTCATTCAGGGTTCGACTTGCATAGTAGATGACGTGAGGAAGCTTGTTCACATGCTGTCCTAGAACAGCTCCTACAGCGAAGTCCGAAGCATCACACATAAGTTCGAAAGGTAAGTCCCAATTCGGTTGCATAATGATGGGGGATGCTGTGAGCTTTGCTTTGGGTGTATTGAATGCCTCCCGGAAGTCCTTGTTGAAGTCAAATGCGGCCTATTTAGCTAGGAGACTGCACAACAACCTTGTGATTTTTGAGAATCTTGAATGAAGCGTCGATAAAAACCGGTGTGCCCTAAGAAAGATCGAACCTCCTTGACTGTTGTAGGGTACGGAAGTCTTTCTACTATGTGTACTTAGCCTTTTCCACCTCAATTCCATGGCTAGAGATCACATGGCTTAAGACAATTCCTTGCTATACCATGAAGTGGCATTTTTCCCAATTAAGCACTAAGTTACTTTCTTGGTAGCGTTCTAGTACTCGGGATAAGTTTGCTAAGCACAGTTTGAATGAATGGCCAAATACAGAGAATTCATCCATGAATACCTCAATTATATCCTCCACCATGTCAGAGAAGATGCTCATCATGCAGCGTTGAAAGGCGGATGGGGCGTTACAAAGACCAAAAGGCATCCTTCTGTAGGAAAATGTACCACAGGGGAACGTGAATGTAGTTTTTTCCCGGTCTTCTGGGGTGATAGCAATCTGATTATACCCCGAGTAGCCATCCAAGAAGAAATAATGTGAATGGCCAGCCAACCGCTCAAGCATTTGATCAATGAATGGCAAGGGGAAATGATCCTTGCGAGGGGTGGTATTTAGCTTTCGGTAGTCAATGCAAACCCTCCATCGGGTTTGAACTCTTTGGGGTACGACTTCATCATGCTCATTCTTTAAGGACTTCCTTCTTTACGCCCTCCTTCATAGGTGGGTTTAATCTTCGTTGTGCTTCTCTTGATGGTTTCGCAACATCTTCAAGAAGTATTCGATACATGCATTTGGCGGGACTGATCCCTTGTATATATTGGCAATTTTCCATCCTATCGTCGTATGATGAGCCTTTAGGACTTGCACCAATTTCTTCTCCTCTGCCGCACTTAAGTTAGAGGCAATGATGACCGGAAAGGTCTGAGCTGGATGGTATTCCATACTTTAAATGTTCAGGTAGTGGTTTTAGTTCTAGTTCCGGGGGCTGGATGGTGGACGGCAAAGTCTTGTGGTCCATGAGAGGTAGCGCCTCAAATGCTGCTTGTTTGTTCCATGAAAGAACAGGAACGACATCAAGTATTCTAACTTCCTCTATCACCTTATCGTCAAGTGGCTCAGTAGTTGGTGAAGTGCTCAGTAGTTGGTGAAGTGATGGCTGTTTCAAGAGCATCTGTTATGCATGAACAGGCGAGTGCCTTCTGAAGTAGTAAGTCCATGGTGTTTAACGGGAAGTCCACAATTGGCTCCGCAGGCTATTGGATGGCATCATGGATGGAGAATGTCTGAAGTTTGTCGAAGACCTTGATGGAGACGTGGCCATTTTTCACGTCGATAAGGCACTCAGTCGTGGCTAGCAAAGGTCTTCCAAAGAGGAGTGGAGGTTCCCCATTCTTGTCAATTCTGTCCATCTTGAGTATGTAAACGTCTGCAGGGATGCATGTGTCTCCAATTTGCACAAGTACGTCCTCTAGAACTCCCATTAGATTAGTAATAGAGGAGTTAGTTAATCGAAGACATAGGTGCGTAGGTTTGAGTGCCCTTAGGTTGAGTGACCTGTAAATGTGGAATAGCATGATGTTTACCGATGCTCCCATGTCGCAGTGGTAATGCTCGAATCTTTTCGATTGAATGATACACGGAAGTGAGGGTGGCCCAGGGTCGTTGGCTTTAAGGGGCATGCGCAAAAGGGCAGCAGAGTATGCCTTAGTGATTTCAATGATGTCAGTGGAACTGAAACCACGCTTTCCTGCGACTAAGTCCTTGATGAGTTTTGTGAATATTGGCATGTGCTTGACAATTTTTTGGAAAGGCAATGTGATTTGAAGCTTCTGCAACATGCTGATGATTTCCTCCTGAAAGTCCTCATTTTGCTTATGCCTGTTTTGGAACCTGCGAGGAAATGGAATTTCAATATCATTACTAACTCAGAGGTTATTGTTTTAGTTGCTTTAAGACTTTGGACTTTTGAGGTTTAGAGTTAGAATTATTTGAGGGCTGGGAATTGGCTTTAGGAACAGGTTGGATGTCAGCCGTGGCCTGCGGCTGTGCCTTGGACATGATACTTGGCGCGTCTGGGGATAACGGCTGGGAAATGGCTCTCAACAGATCTGTTTGAGGCGCAGTGTCAGGTCCTTCTTGCGTTCCACTCAGCAGAGTGATGGTATTGGCCATAGGATTTTGAAATCCCTTAGGATTTACCAGGACTTGACTTGGTAACTTTCCCTGCTCCCGCTGATTTAGTTGATTTGCAATTTGTCCTATTTGACGATCCACGTTTGCCGTATGACTCTAGTTGTCTTGCATGAATTTAAGTTGCTGTTGAGCCAAGGTATTTAGGGTATCCTCCATAGGCTTACTGACTCCACTCTGATTTGATGAAGGGCCGTGAGAGTTCCCTTGAGGGGCTGGGGCTTGATGCTGAAATCCAGGGGGCGGCAAAGGATTGGCTGTAGTCAGATTGTTGCTCCAGCGGAAATTTGGATGATATTTCCTCCCCGGATTGTAAGTGTTTGAATATGGGTCATTCCGGGGTCGTGAATTGTTATTGAAATCGGCAGCAAAATTGGCGTCTTCCACAATTGGGCAGTTTTGGGACGTGTGGCCCTGAATTGAACATACCTCGCAGGTTTGAACTCTTTTTGCCTTCTCGTTACACAATTGTTTCACCAGTGACTTGAGTTGAGCAATGGCATCATCATTGTTATTTGTGTACGTATCACTAGTAGCCCTAGAGGAAGGGCCTCTGTAGCTAAATTGTTTTTCCCTTTGAGCGATATTCTCAAAGGCGGTCCTTGCTTCCTCGGCCGTGCCTTCTAGAATCCCTTGGGATTGAGAGTCTACAGAACTCGTAAAAAGACTGCTCCATGTCTTGTCGTGGGTTCATTATTCTGGATCTAATTCGTTTGTCTTTTCCACGGGAAAATATTGTGTTAAGAATTTGGACATCAAGTCCCTCCATGAGTGAATGGAAGCCGGCGCCAGCGAATGAAACCATACCTTTGCGTGATCCTTGAGACTGAAGTGAAAAAGGTGTAGGTGGATTTCAGATTCCATCTTGCCATTAATGCGCAGCGTTGAGAAGACTTGAACAAATTCCGTTATAGGAAAGTACGGGTCCTCGCCGGAAAGTCTGTGAAATGTGGGTAGCATGTGAATCGTCCCATACTTTAATTCGAAATTTGCCACTGTTGACTGAGGAAAAATAATGGGAAATTGATCCTCTGAGACATGAGGAATGGCAAAGTCTTTAAGGAGCCGTGGGGCTTGTGGTACAAGGTTATGGTCTCGTCCTTGCTCTTTTCTTTGATCCGCCATCCTTCTGGGACTTGGTGGTGGTGAGCCTTTTTCTGAAGATTCTCTCGAAGACGGCCCACTTGACGAGCCGTGCACCGAGCCTTGGAATGACATACTCGGGTACCTAAAAAAACAAAGCTAAGTTAAAAATCCAAACTTAAATGGCCCCGTTAAGGGACAAGTCCCCGGCATCGGCGTCAAAAATTTGATAAAAGAAATATTGAACACAATAATTATGAACTTTATTTCTACTAAGTATAACTTTGCAAGTTCACAAAATTGATGGAGATAGTATAATGACAAGCAAAGGTCGATCCATCGAGGAAATAGTATAACGAAAAGTTGATTGTATAATGAAAAGTTGATTGTTTGTTAACTAAGGCAAATTAGGGCTTACTATCCACTCTAACCAATTATAGCTCTTAACCAGATTATCTTGACCTAATTACTATGCAATTCTAAATTAGGTGCCCATGCCTAGGTACGGGCGTTGGTACACTAAACATATGTCATTCTCTCTTACTTAGCATGTTTTAGACAGGGCATATGCCTAAAACGTCTATCACCTACCAGGTAAGATGACGCATGAAGTACTAAGAGAATTTAATGACACCCCACTAGCCTAGAAAAGTGAGATGCATTCCTAGGTTCTCAGGAATTCCGATTACAAGATTGTTTCTTAACCTCAACCTTTTGATGCTAATGAATCACAGGATGATATGGCGGTCACACAAGCAATTCCATCAATAATTTATGCAATCAAGGTAGCTAATCTCATAAACATAAACGAATGGTAGTTAAAGCAGTAATCATAGTTATTCAACATGCATAGCAATCAAAATCAAGAATAAAAATCTACTCACTCATACCTGAAATTAAAACAAACATAATTGAATTCATAAGTAAATTGCAATGAAATAAAAGTTTAGAGTAAAGAGCGCTGATGAACAATGGTGCACAGAAGAAAATAAAAACTGTTTTCTTTGAACTGAATTACAATGTAAATTGAGGCTAGGGTGTCTAGATCTCCGAAATAGGGTGTAAAATAATCTCTTCTCCAAAAATCGTCCTAAAACATTGAACAAAGACACCCTTTTATAGACAAAGGGAAAACCTTGTCCTATAACGATTAGTATTAAAAACCCCAGCCTAGAATGTTCTAGAATAGTTATTGTATTTCAAATTGATTACAAAGTCCCTAAAATCTATTAGAACTAATCAGAACATGGCTGGGAGTGTGAATGCAAGCTGGAAAGTAGGAACACAAGTTGGCCGCGGGCAGCTCGCGGTCTTCCTGTGGTCAGATGCTGGAACTTAGAACTTGGCCCTTGGAATGTCTTCGTCATAGGGGTCTGGGACTGCGGTTTTGAGGCGCACCATAAGCATAGTAGAAGCGCATCTTCGCTCAAGCTTGGTGCATATGTTGTCAGGCTTAGCGTAGAGGAGGAACTTTGATCCGCCGCTGGCGGAACAGGAACTAGGGTTTAGGCATAGTGGCTGGGCTCGGATGGGAAGTTCTTGGGATATGTACTCGACATGTCTTGGCACGACCTTGGCACTTCTTGGGCTTGAACTTGACGTCATGAGACACAGGTTTGGGACCCGGATGGCATGATCTGAGGTACTCGGTCAAGGACTCAAAATAGGCGCACTGACGCACTCAGGACCCAGTCTAGGACCTGATATCGAAATGAGGACATCACCTTCATCTGAACTCCGATTTGAGTCATTCTTTTTGCGTTCTTCTCAGAATTTACCTATCTTTCCAAATATGTACAAGTCTCACAAGATTGATCATTTTCTACTATTGATGGCACGAAATCATTCAAAAGACATGTAAGAGAGGCATATAAAGACATCAAAATGATGCATAAATAATGACTTATCAAAACAAGGACAAAACTTTTGAATTTTCAGCCTTACTTTTTTTTGCTGTGTTTAGTTAGGTACCTAATTCTTTGCTTTTGATTAGTATTATAACTTGTTAATAGTGATGTATATGCTAAGTTAATTGTCTTTGCCTTACAAAGAGTCATTCCATGGTCAAGTAGTTCATAATCTGCAGTTCACAATGCCATGGTTTAAGTGATTAATTGAACTAAACAACTGAATTTGAGTGAACTTTAGAAAATTAGTGGAGACTAACCTATGAGATCTTTGAGCCTAATTGCCATTCTTTGAGCCTACTACTTTTGTTCTTAATTACTAATCTCATTACATCATTTTGCATTGAATTTTAAAGAACTAGCATCATTTAGATACTCTTGATTTAATGTTTGGTTTCCCATAAGAAGTAATGTAGGATATGCGTGCTTTAACCTCTAAAGGCCTTATCCTACCCAATTGCATGCTCCCTAAGTCAATTTTGAAGCCAAACACTCAGCCTTTTCTTTCATCACCCAAAAGTATAACCTAAACAAAATACTTAGCCATTAATCACAGCCATGCCCTATAACCTCAGTTTGTACTAAGGATTCCCTAAATGAGATTCATGGTTAGAATTAGAGGTGGAAGAAGATGCTGCCCAATTCCAAGGACATTGGCGTCAATTCAAAGTTCAAAAGTTTAAAGCTTACAGATGACAAGCTGCATTAAAGTTTGAGGATATCATTGCATGATCTTGGTTCAACTCAATTCAAAGAAAAAAAATATATTGAAAACAAAGAAAGAACAGAAAAACAAAGTGAATTGAGCCAAGTGAGCCAAGAGCCTCAAAATAAGCCATCAAGAAAGCACAATGTCGTGGGCCTTAAGCAAGGACTCAGTTCAGAAATTCCAAGTTCAAGTGATGACTTCTCATGCCTTGGCACAACTCAGGTTCTTTGAATTCTTTCCTTCCTTTCTAAACCCGGAAGCTTAGCCCCGTTACAACCTAAAATGGAAGACCTAACTGATCTTATGGAAAATCATGCTGAGGATTAAGGTACGTATCTATGTTCTTTAAATTCAATTCATTTCAAGAGATCTTTATTTCCCCAAAGTGTTGTTATTCATTGGTAGTCATATGTGATTAAATTTGTATTTCATAACATAAACTCATCAAATCTGCTTGAAAGAGTGAAAGCCTAGGATTCTTGTGCGAATTGAGAGTTGCCTAGTGAGGATTAAAGTCGAGCCAAAATCTTTCTAGGGCACTTAGATGAAGTTTTTTTCAAACAAGATCACTTGAAAATATGGCACTTCAACATCTACACCTTCCCATGACACTCACAGCTATGGCATTCCTTTTAGTTTTGCAAAGCATGTTTGCCTACTTTGATTCTTATTAGCTTGTTAAAAGTACTATCTCTAGCATCTTATTTTTGTAAAATATTTGTGGGTATCGTGCTGCTATAACCATCAGGAGACAAAACTCCTCCTACTAGGTGAACCTAGGGGTTTAAATGTTCTATCTTAACTAACATCGAGTCCTTTTATTTTGTTTAAGTTTGGTTTGGTCAGGGACAAGCAAAAGATAGGTTTGGGGGTATTTGTTCAATCATTATTTATGCATCATTTTGTTGTCTTTTTATGCCTCTCTTACATTTCTTTTGAATGATTTCGTGCCATCAATAGTAGCAAATGATCAATCTTGTGAGACATTTGCAGATTTGAAATATAGGTAAATTCCGAGAAGAACGCAAAGAGAATGACTCAAATCGGAGTTCAGATGAAGGAGATGTCCTCATTTCCATATCAGGTCCTGAGTGCCCATGTGCGCCCTATTTTGGGTCCTTGGCCAAGTACCTCAGATCATGCCATCCGGGTCCCAAACCTGTGTCTCATGACATCAAGTTCATGTCCTCGAAGTGCCAAGGTCATGCCAGGACATGTCGAGTACATGTCCCAAGAACTTCCCAACCGAGCCCAGCCTCTGCACCTAAACCATGGTTCCTATTCCGCCAGCGGTGGAACAAAGTTCCTGCACTGCACTAAGCCTGACAACCTATGTGCCTAGCCTGAGCCATGAATCACTTCTACTATAACGATACTTCCTCATGATCCGCCTAGCTGCGCCCTAAAGACGCGACTGCGCCAGAGTTGAGTTTAAAAGAGGCCCTTTTCGTACCTATGGCCATTTGATCGAGATATGAAGCATTTTTTAACTTCTTGGCATGTGTAGAAGCCATTCAAGTATCAAGGCGCGCCGTGGCGTGACATAGACATTCCAAGGGCCAAGTTCTAAGTTTCCAGCATCTGACTGGGGAAAGACCGCAGGCTGCTCGCGGCTAGCTTGTGTTCCCACTAGCCAGCTTGCATTCACACTCCCAACCATGTTCTGATAGATTTTAGGGACTTTGTAATTACTTAGAAGTATAATAACTATTCTAGAACACTCTAGCCTAGGGTTTCTAATTCCAATCCTTGTAGGACAAGGTTACCCTTGTCTATAAAAGGGAGCCTTTGTTCAGTGTTTTAGACTGACTATTTTTGGAGACCATACTGGAGAACCCTAGATGCATACATTGTTTGTAACTCAGTTTTAAATTCAAAATTTTTTTAGTTTTCCAAAGTTGAGAGTGTTGTGCGTGGAGCTTGAAAAGGATGGCCTTGCCTTGTCTCTACTGTACATCATTGTTCTTTACTTTAAGCTTTTATTTCATTTTAATTTTAATTAAGAATTTAAATTATGTCTTTAATTTCAGTTATGCGTGAGTAGTAGTTTTAGGATTAGGGCTGCTTGAAGCCATATCCATGTTAGTTCGTTGATTAGTTTTCTGGCTCTTGATTATGATTGCTATGCATGCTGAATAAGTTAGATTACTATGCTTAATGACCTTAATTTATGCCTTTAAGATTAGCTACCTTGTTTGCATATAATTGTTGATGTAATTGCTTGAGTGACCGTCATATCATCTTGTGATTTGTAGCATCAAGGGTATTTGGGACACTTACATGTAATCTTAACTCATGACGACCTTGGATTGCATGTCACTTTTCTAGGTTAGTGTGGTGTCATTAAATTCTCTTTGTACTTCATGCAACATCTTAAACGGTAGGTGATAGACATTCTAGGCATATCCCCTATTTAGAACATGCTAAGTAAGAGGGAATAAGATGTATCTAGTGAACCAATGCCAAGACCTAGGCACGGGCACCTAATTCAGAGAATGCATAGCAATTAGGTCAAGGAAATATGATTAGTAACTATAATTGGTTAGAGTGGATAGTAAGCCTTAATTCACCTTATTTAATTAAATCAATCTCCCGTCATTCTTGCATTACTATTTTCTGCGTTTTCACTTTTTAAATTATATTTCTAAAAATCCTAAACCACCACCACCACCCCCGATACTATTGACCTGCTTAATTGCATGATCTATCGATGAATAATTGCTTCAACGGTATAGGGGTTTAACTATACTTGTAATCTAAATTTATGACAACCTAGGACTGCACATCACTTTTCTAGGGGTATTGTGGTGTCATTAAATTCTCCTCGTACTTCACGCAATCATCTTAGATTATTAACCCTTCCCCAGGATTGATAGACGTTCTAAGCAGAGAAAACGGCTAGGACATGCTAAGTAAGAGAGAATAAATTGTGTGGAGTGAACCTTAACCGGACCTTTGCATGGGCATCATATTCAGATAATTCATAATAATGGGATCTTGGAAATTGTGTTAGGAACTTAATTGGCATCAATCAATTTCAATCAATTTCGAAGCATCAAACCCCCCACCCCTTTGTCGTAGTCTTTAATTGACAGTTTGTTGAGTCTTTTAAGTTTCTTGTGTCTTAAGTTAGTGTCTGGGGTGGTGTTGAGTCTTTCTTGCATTTTAGTGAGTTCTTCGTCGATCTTGATTGTTTCTTTGTGAGTCTTGCATATCTACTTAGTGTCACGTGTCTTTTGTTTTATTTCTAGTTTTCAAGTTTTAATTAAGTTATTCATTCTAATCTAGTGGTTTAGCGTTGAACAAGTCCTCGAGGGATCGACTCTTGCAGTGCTGCTATACTATTGCTATCGATGTGTGCACTTGTTAGGATTATAACTGTTACCAATAGAGTTCATATATATTGTGTTCTTTATTTTTACCAACACCTGGCAAGTGCACCAATCAAGAGACAATATATTGGTACAAGCAAGGGTCGAGTCCCAGAAGGACTTGACTCAACAATAACCAAAGTAATAGATTACTTAGTTCACAAGTTAGGTACTCAAAACAGAAAAGAGAGACACTAATTAGATATGCTTTGGCATAAATAAGACTCTAAACTAAAACACTAAATAAGACAGGGACAAAAAGGGGGGTTTTGAGTTCAAAAGATGCTATGAAAGTCAGTAACTTGTAATGCAATGAAATAGTAAACAACAAAAGTTGTAAACAAATTAATGGGCAAAGTTAAGGTAGTCCCTATCCACACCTAACCACAAAGTTTTCCAACTTGGTTTGGAAGGTTCAATTACCATGTTTGCTTCTTGGTCTAGTGCCCAAGCAAAGGGTCTCTTAAGCTCACCCTCACACATTCATTCCTTCTTAGTTGGTAAGTTTAGTTCTCTTAAGCTACTAAACTTCTAATCAATCAGGCAATAGTTCTCTTAAGCTACCATAACAAAAAAAAATTATTAAGGACCAAAGGAATATAATGACATTGCACTAACCCTAGGGATTACACGGTAACCCCAGGAATGTAATGGATTTTTTTACAGATTATATTTGTTATAATCCTTGATGCAAATTCACCATTAAGTCATGCAAGTAAAATGGCCAGTTTTAAGAACACAAAATAGTCTAAAAAACAAACAGTAAATCTATCTACCAAGGCAAACACAACAACCAAACCAAGCGCCAAAACCAAGTTAAGAAGTTGTCATGGTTAGGGCTTCAGGATCAACCCTAACTTAAAAGAAACTACTCACTACGCATAATCAAAAGCATAAACATGAATTATATTGAAACAAAAGTTGAAAGACTAAACCCAAATATGACTCCTTAAGGGAAGACTCAAGCACAGTCTCAAGATCCTCCTTCAAGAACTCTTCTTGGACTTCAAGAAATCATGAACAAGCCTCACAAAGAATAGCTAAAAACAGTACGTAAAAAATTTCTATGATGTATCTAAGATGGCGTGCTGAAAACAATGGACAAGGCTCACTATTAATAGACAAAGCCAAAACTTGTCCTACAAGGATTAGAATTAGAAACCTAGACTAGTGTGTTCTAGAATGTCTATTACACTTCTAAATGGATGAGACACCCTTAGAAACATGGAAAACCAATAGGCACATGGCTAGGAGGTATGAATGCAAGCATGCACATTGTGCAGGCAATTGTCTCAGTCAGGAGCTTAGGGCAGGCCCTGAATGTCAGTAACTTGGCCCTGGGATTGTTATTGTCACTCCAAGGCGCGCCTTGGCCTGTTTTTAGATTTAATATTGATCAAGGGGTCTAAAATTACTCCCTATCTTGATCGAATATTTGTAGGATGGCGGATTGCCTCATTGGACTCAATCGGGACATGTCATAGATAATGCCCTGTACCTGTCGATACATCGACATTGCTGTGGCACTTGAGACCTGATTTAGGGCACAACCGTAGCTCTCATTAGGGCGCTACTGGAATTTGTCTTGGAAACGTGTCAGGGACACAGTCTTGGACCTCATCGAGGCGTGACACAACCACGCTTGGGCTGGAACCGTCACTTGGGACTTGGCACCTATTAGGTCATAATTGTTACACATATTTCATGTCATATCATGCCCCTTTACTTGTGTTTTGTTTGAAATCATGTCATCCATAGTAGAAAGTGATGCTTTTGTGAGACATGTGCAGGATTTAGAAAGATGACTCAATTCTAGGAGTACTAGAAAAAGAATGGTTGACATCGGAGACCAAATGAGGGAGATGTCCTCAAATCCATATATCGGGTCCCAAACTAGGCCCTGGACGTGCCAGTGTGCCCTGTTTAGGGCGCAGGTCAAAAATCCCAAATCGAGCTATCCGAGTCCCAATGACGTGTCTGAGGAATTTCAGAACAAGTCCAAGGCATGCCTTTTATAGGCCACTGTCGGAGCCAGAACATGTCCCTGACATGTCGTAGAGACACCCAAGTCCGAGCCCCAGATCTTGTCCTTGACATGTCAAGAGTTTCACTAAGTTCAAGTCCCAGCTACAGAGACAAAGCGACTGTGCCCTAATTCTAGTACCAAACTACGTCTAAAAGTGTCGATATATCTCGATAGGTTCGGGACAAATCTTGGACCTGACCCGACAAGTTCAAATGAGGCCATCTTTGTGCCTACAACTAATAGATCGAGTCATGGGGCATTTTCAGACTCCTCGGCATGTTTAGAAGCTATTCAAGTACTATAGCGTGATAGTGACACTCCAAGGGCTAAGTTCCAAGTTTTCAATGCCTGCCAAAGAACCTGGTTAGATTCCTGCCTGTCCACCCAGCAGCCATCTTGTGTTCTGACCTGCCAACTTTCATTCACACTCCCAGCCGTGTTTGATTGGTTCTCATAGATTTTAGGGACTTTGTAATTGCTTAAAAGTTCAATGAACATTCTAGAACACTCTAGGCTAAGGTTTCTAATTCAATTTCTTGTAGGACAAAGTTTGCCCTTGTCTATATAAGGGAGCGTTTGTTCAGTGTTTTAGGGACGCCATCTTAGACACTTTACTTATTGTTTTGAGTATCATCATGGGGTTTGTTCACGAAGACCACATTGTGTTCTTGGAGGATTGCTTGAAGCCCCGCTTGGAGCTTTCCTTTGAGAGTATAATTGGGTTTAATCTTTCACTTCTATATTCAATCCAATTCATGTTTATTCTTTTCATTATGCATAGTGAGTAGTTTACCTTAGGTTAGGGCTGATGTTGAAGCCCTAACCATGAAAACTTCGTGACTTGGTTTTGGTGTTTGGTTTGATTATTATGTTTGCCTGGGTAGATTGATTCACTGCATTAATGGCGTTTATTTTTCGTACTTAAAATTTTCCACTTTAATTGCATGACTGAAAAGACGACTTTGCATCAGGGATTATGGTAAAAATAATCTGTGAAAAGATCCATGACACTCCTAGGACTGCACATCACTTTCTAGGTTTAGTGTAGTGACTTAGATTTCCTTTTGTTCTTAATGCTTCCTTTCGGTCCCAATTAGATAGAGGTTGGTGCACACATCATGCACTTAACATACAAACTAAGAAGAAAAAAAAAATATGTGATTGAAGCTTAGCCGGACTATTGCACGGGCACTAAACGAAGAAGTAGTCGTACTGTTTAGTGTCTTTGTTTTGAGTTGTGTCAAAGCATATCTACTTAGTATCTTTATCTTCTGTTTTGAGTACCTAACTTGTGAGCTAAGCAATCTATTACCTTGGTTACATTGTTGAGTCAAGTTTTTGTGGGATTCGACCCTTGCTTGTACCACTATATTGTCTATTGATTAGTGCACTTGCTAGGAAATTATTGCTAAGATTGGTATTACTTTGTTGTTGTACTATTCTTCCAACAAGTTTTTTGGCGCCGTTGTCGGGGACTTGTCCCTCAACGGTGTCCATTGCTTAGATTGTGTTAACTTAGTTTCTTTTCTTTTTTTTTGTTTTAGGTAATTAGTTTTATGTCATCATAAGGTTCTTCTAGGGGATCTGTTCACGGCTCTTCAAATCCATCATCAACTTCATCATCTATCCAAGGTTCTCCTCATCCAAGTCCACCACCAAGAGCTAGAACAATGGTTGAGGAACGTGTCTTGTCCTCTAAGTTCCTCACTCAATACTACCCCGTGTCCAAAACCAATAAGCTCAAGGCACAGAACATGGCACCCCAGCAAGTTGAGGATGAATCTTTCAATGAGTTTTGGGACAGGTTCTATGGAAAGATCCAAGAGTGCCCTCACCATAACATTGATAAGTGCCATTTAATGTTATACTTCTATGGTGGCTTGAAGACTAGTGATAGGGTGATGGTCAATTCTGAATCCATGGGAGTTTTGGATAGCACAACCAAGGAAGCAAGGGCAGCATTTGAGAGCATTGCTCAGAGAGAAAAGCAGTTTACCTATAGGGGCCAACAATCTAGGACCCCTAATAGTGTGAGTAGGGATAAGTATGACACCATAGCCCAACTCACAACTATGGTGAAATAGCTATGTGATGCAAGGCAAGCCCACTATGACTTGTGACGTGTGCTCAGTTCAAGGCCATGACTCTCAGACATGTCCTATGGTAGAGGATGCAAACTACATTGGAAGGTACAATGATGGCATGAGGCCACGAAATGACCCCTATTCAAACATCTACAATCCTGGATGGACGAACCTCCAAACTTCAAGTGGAACAACAATCAGAATGTTCAAAACCCCACAGCACAACTGCATTCCAAGGGCATGTCGTGGCCCCTCAAGTTCCCAATCAAGCCCTTCAACATCCTCAAGCCAATCCTGTCCCAGGAAAGAGATCCTTGGAAGACATGATGGCTGATCTGATTCAGAGCAATGCCACATTCCAACATAATCTACTTCAGCATACCACACACTACCAGCAGAAGACAGACCGTGCCATTACTGCCAAAGAAACCCAAATTGGCCAAATGGCAAGGCAGCTCAATAGATTAGATCTTGGACCTCAACTCCCTAGCCAAACCCAGATTCCCCCCTCCCCCCCCCCCCCCCCCCCCCCCCCCCCCCCCGCCCCCCAAAACATCATCCATAAGACCACTGCCATCGCCATTCAGCTTAGGAGTGGAAGAGAACTTCAAAGCTCAAAAGAGGCCCAAACTGCCTCGAAAGACCCTGAAAATGATGTCACGGCCCCTGCCGTAGAGCCTAATTGAGGGCGCAACATAGGGCTCGACTACAGACCAGTCCCGGTGCCAGAATTAAGGCACCCCATGCCTGAATTAGGGTGCAGTTCCACCCGAGAGCCTCCCCAGGAGCCAGTTTCCAAAGCAGCCTCCTCATCATTTGCCTTTAAATTTAAAGTCTAAAGTTACCTTTAGTGATCCTTTAGTAACTAATTATGTTAATGTACCCTTTCCTTACAGGTTCCAAAAGAAGGAAAAAAATGCTCAATTTGAGCAGCAACTCACAAGCATGCTTCACAAGTTTCAAATCACACTGCCATTTTCTAAGCTTGTGATAACGAAGCCCATCTTTCCCAAGCATCTCAAGGACCTAGTAGCTGGAACAATTGGCTTTGACCCCAACAATGTCTTAGACATTAGTGCAGCCACTTTTAATGAGTTCCAAGGTTTGCCACGCATGGAAAGTGACCCAAGCCCTCCAGCCTTGCCGTGTATCATCCAATCCAAAAGGTTTGAGCATTGTCTTTGTGACACATGAGCCTTTGTAAGTATCATGCCTTTTCATGTCTATAATTCACTTGCATTAGGAGATTTCAAACCTACTCACTTGTATGTTAGGCTTGCTAATTCTTTTGGGACACAACTTATGGGTATGATTGAAGATGTGATAGTTCAAATTGGAAATACATGTATATTACTGATTTTTACATATTGCAAAGGGAAAAGACAATTGAAAGTGAGGATCCTCCCTTGATGTTTGGGAGACCCCTCTTGGCCACTGTAAACTTTGAAATCAAGTTAAACCAAGGGCAAATATCTATCAAAGTGTTAGATAAGACTAGGACCTTTTCCATTCATGACACTCTGCAATATCCTCAAGAACCTATAATTGATTTTCCTTTGAACACTATGGAATCTTTGTTGCATCAAACTATCATGAATACTTGTATTGATGACCCTCTTGAGAAGGCCCTCACCTTGCCTTCTCAAGGTAATAATGACCTCGATGATCACGTCATGGAGGAAATATACAAGCTAGAGGCCGTGCCTCCACTCACAACCCCCAAGCTATACATGTATGAAACCTTGCCCATTAAGGAAGAAAAGACTCCTCCTTCTATCATTGAAGCTCCCAAGCTAGAGCTCAAGCCATTGTCTACACATCTTAAGTAAGCCTATCTAGGTAAGGATAATACATTGCCTGTCATTATTGCTTCTAATCTAAGCCATGCACAAGAATGTAAATTGGTGTAGGTTCTAAGAGATAATATGCACGCCATTGGATGGAGCATTGTTGACATTAAAGGAATAAGTCCTTCCAAGTGCATGCATAGGATCATCCTTGAGGAGGATGCTAAGCCCACAAGGGAGGCATAAAGGCGTCTAAATCCCCCTATGAAGGAGGTAGTCAAGACGGAGGTCCTTAAGCTCTTGGACGTGGGGATCATTTACCCCTCTCATATTCAAAATGGGTTAGTCTTGTTCAAATTGTGCCAAAGAAAAGCGGCGTCATAGTCATTAAGAATGAACAAGATGAGTTTGTTCCTCAAAGGGTCCAAACTGGATGGACAGTATGCATATATTATAGGAAACTTAATTCTACTGCTTGCAAAGATCACTTTCCATTACCTTTTATTGATCAAATACTTGAAATACTTGCAGGACATTCTCACTTTTGCTTCTTAGATGGTTATTCAGGTTACAACCAAATTGCCATTGCACCTGAGGATCAAGAAAAGACAACATTCACATGTCCCTATTGCACTTTTGCATATAGGAGGATGCCCTTTGGCCTTTGCAATGCCCCTGCCATCTTCCAAAGGTGCATGATTAGCATATTTTCAGACATGGTGGAGGACATCATTGAGGTATTCATGGATGACTTTTCTGTTTTTGGCAACTCATTTGATTTATGTCTAATAAACTTGTCTAGAGTACTTGAGAGATGCAAGGAGTCCAATTTACTTCTAAATTGAGAAAAATGTCACTTTATGGTACAACAAGGCATTGTACTAGGCCATGTCATATCAAGCTGTGACATTGAGGTTGACAAAGCCAAAATAGATGTCAATAGGGGCCTGCCCTATCCCACTTCAATCAAAGAGGTCAGATCCTTCTTTGGACATGCAGGATTCTATAGGAGGTTTATCAAGGGCTTCTCTAAAGTCACAAGGCCCTTGTGCAACGTTCTGAAGGATTTCACATTCCTACGGCCAATTCCATCACTCCACGGACTGGAACACAACTTCAGAGTCTTACAGATGCTGCCCTCGAAGGGAATAATGAAAGACTTGACACTGAGGAGGGTGACTTCCCCGTGACATCCTTGAGGCACAGCACTGCGCCGCCAACCATCTTCCAGGCTCCATCGGGAGCCCTGCCACAAGAAGGACCAGACCTTTCACCTCAATCGGCTCTGCCAAGAACCACTAACCAGGGCGTGCCACTAAACTCGCCACAGCCGCAACGGCAGGCGCATAGCCTGCCCAGCGATTCAATAAGCACCTCAACAAAAGAAGCCTCTAAACCTGTGCCTACTTCGGTTTTGCCCAGATCCATGCCCCAGATGCTATCGCAAGACGCGCCAAGGATCATATCCAAGGCACTGCAGCAGACCCCGACTGACATCCAACTTGCTCCTACGGCCCATTCGCAGCATCCAAATACTTCTAACTCTAAAACTCAAATTTCTGATCTAAAACCAACTAAAAAAGTAATGTTTCAGTTAGCTAATAATGTTGAAATCCCATTTCCTCGCAGGTTCCAAAACAGGAATAAGCAAAAGGAGGACTTTGAGGAGGAAATCATCAGCATGTTGCAGAAGCTTCAAATCACACTACCTTCCCATAAGATCGTCAAGCATATGCCTATCTTCGCAAAGCTCATCAAACACTTAGTCGCAGGAAAGCGTGGTTTCAGCTCCACTGACATCATTGAAATCCCTAAGGCATTCTCTGCTGCCCTCTTGCGCATGCCCCTTAAAGCCAACGACCCGGGGCCTCCCTCACTTCCATGTGTCATTCAATCAAAATGATTCGAGCATTGCCTCTGCGGCACAGGAGCTTCAGTGAACATCATGCCATTCCACATTTATTGGTCACTCAACCTAGGCGCACTCAAACCTACGCACCTATGTGTTAGATTAGCTAACGCCTCTGTTACTAATCTAATGGGAATTCTAGAAGACATACTTGTGCAAATTGGAGACACATGTATCCCAGCGGACTTTTACGTACTCCAAATGAACAGAATTGACAAGAATGAGGAATCCCCACTCATCTTGGGAAGACCTTTGCTAGCTATGGCTGAGTGCCTTATCGATGTCAAAAATGGCCAAGTCTCCATCAAGGTCTTGGACAAACTTCGGACATTCTCCATCCATGGTACCATCCAATACCCTACATAACCAATTGAGGATTTCCCATTAAACACCATGGACTTACTGCTGCAGAAGGCACTCGCCAATTCCTGCATAACAGATGCTCTTAACATAGCCATCACTTCACCAACTGCTGAGACACTTGACGAGAAGGTGATGGAGGAAGTCAGAATTCTTGATATTGTTCCTGTTTATTCATGGAATAAACAGCCAGCTTTTGAGGCGCTACCTCTCATGGACTACATGATTCTGCCGTCCACCATCCATCCCCCAAAATTAGAATTAAAACCACTGCCTGTTCATTTAAAGTATGCCTACTTAGGCAATAATCAGACCCTTTCGGTCATCATTGCCTCTCACTTAAGTGTGACTGAGGAAGAGCAGTTGGTGCGAGTCTTGAAGGATCATCATACGGCAATTGGATGGACCATAGTCGATATAAAAGGATTCATTCCTGCCAAATGCATGCATTGAATACTTCTTGAGGATGATACCAAACCATCAAGAGAGGGGCAACGAAGATTAAATCCACCTATGGAGGAGGTCGTAAAAAAGGAAGTCCTTAAACTCCTAGACGTGGGCATTATCTATCCTATAAGCGACTCCAAGTGGGTAAGCCCGGTCCAAGTAGTTCCAAAGAAAAGTGGGATTACTGTGGTAAAGAATGAGCATGATGAGCTTGTAACCCAAAGAGTTCAAACTGGATGGAGGGTTTGCATTTACTACCAGAAGCTCAATACCACCACCCGTAAAGATCATTTCCCCTTGCCATTCATTGATCAAATGCTTGGGCGGTTAGATGGCCATTCACATTATTGCTTCTTGGACAGCTACTCAGGGTATAATCAGATTGCTATCACCCCGGAAGACCAGGAAAAGACTACATTCTCGTGCCCCTATGGCACATTTGCGTACCGAATGATGCCTTTTGGTCTGTGTAACGCCCCAACCACCTTTCAACGATGCATGATGAGCATCTTCTCTGACATGGTGGAGGATATAATTGAGGTATTTATGGACGACTTCTCTGTATTTGGCCATTCATTCGAACTATGCTTAGCTAACTTGTCCCGAGTACTAGAACGTTGCCAAGACAGTAACTTAGTGTTGAATTGGGAAAAGTGCCACTTCATGGTCCAGCAAGGAATTGTCTTGGGCCATGTGATCTCTAGCAATGGAATTGAGGTGGACAAGGCTAAGTTAGACATAGTAGAAAGACTTCCGTATCCTACAACACCCAAGGAGGTTCGATCTTTCTTAGGGCACGCCGGTTTTTATCGACGCTTCATTCAAGACTTATGTGTGACACTTCGGACTTCGCTGTAGAAGCTATTTTAGGACAGCGTGTCAACAAGCTTCCTCACGTCATCTACTATGCAAGTCGAACCCTGAATGACGCCCAACTGAACTAGTCCACCACTGAGAAAGAGCTCCTTGCTGTTATCTTCGCTCTTGAGAAGTTCAGATCATACTTGATTCAAACCAAGGTCATCATCTACACCGATCATGTGGCCTTGAAGTACTTACTCACTAAGAAGGATGCCAAGCCACAGTTGCTGCGATGGATGCTACTTCTCCAAGAGTTTGACCTCGAAATTCGAGATAAAAAGGGAAGTGAAAATGTAGTGGCTGATCATATGAGCCGCTTGATACATGGATCCAACGAAGAGGCTGACCAATTGCCGCTCCTAGAGACATTCCCAGATGAACAACTCTTCGCACTCCAAGCAATCGATCCAAGTACTACATCTGGGATGAGCCCTACTCATGGAAGCATTGTCCTGATCAAATCATTCGACGCTGCATTCCTGAAACTGAGATGGAATATGTCCGAACATTTTACCATAGCTTGGCGTGTGGAGGCCATTTCGGAGCTAAGAAAACAGCACTCAAGGTCCTTCAAAGCGGATTATATTGGCCTACATTGTTTAAGGATGCATACGAGTTTGCATTCACTTGTGACAGATGCCAACGACAAGGTAACATAGCCCCTCGAAATCAAATGCCACTACTCCCTATCCTCGTGGTTGATATCTTTGACGTCTGGGGCATTGATTTCATGGGACCTTTTCCGAACTCTTTTGGCAATCTCTATATTTTATTAGCTGTCGACTATGTGTCGAAATGGGTGGAAGCAATTCCAACAAAAACTAATGATGCCAAAGTAGTTGTGAGCTTCTTGCGGAGTCACATCTTAGCCAGGTTCGGAGCGCCTAGGGCAATCATCAGCGATGGCGGAGCGCACTTCTGCAATCGTTCGTTTGAAGTTTTAATAAAGAAGTATGGTGTAACCCACAAGGTCTCAACACCTTATCACCCGCAAATGAGTGGCCAAGCTGAAGTTTCCAATCGAGAAGTAAAGGCTATATTGGAGAAAACAGTAACCCCTGGCCACAAGGATTAGTCCCTTAGATTGAACGATGCATTATGGGCCTATAGGACAGCATACAAGACCCCAATTGGCATGTCTTCGTTCAGGCTTGTTTTTGGAAAAGGATGTTACCTACCAGTGGAATTGGAGCATAGAGCATTCTGGGCAATTAAGAAGATGAACATGAATATCGACGATCCTGGAGTACACCGAATGCTGCAGCTAAGTGAATTGGAGGAGCTCCGAACTGCGGCTTATGAAAGTGCTCGGATTTACAAGGAAAAGACAAAATCTTTTCATGACAAGAACACTCAGCCCATGGCCATTCAAATTGGACATAAAGCCCTCCTCTTTAACTCACGACTCAAGATGTTCTGAGGTAAGTTGAGTTCTCGGTGGGCTAGTCCTTTTGTGATTACTCATGTTTTCTCACATGGTGCAGTTGAAATTTAGCACCCAGTTAAGAGGGAGCCATTCAAAGTGAATGGTCATCGCCTAAAAGGCTACTTCGAGGTCCTCCCCAGTCCAATCAACGGCACAATTAACCTTCCACTAGCGCCAAGTGCCCCGCCTGCACCAACTACATAACTAGATAGCCCCGTCTTGCCTAGACGTTAAAAAAAGCGCTCCTCGGTGGAAGCCTAGCCCTAGTTTGTATTTCTCACTTCCTTTGTTGTTTCTGCCCGTTATATCTCTCAAACCTTTCTATTGTTGTCATGCTTACTACTTATCACATTGGGGACAATGTTCAGTTTAGGTTTGGGGGTGTGGATTTAAAATTTTGCATATAGAAACAAGTAGGTTTGGGGGTGATACAAGGCCAGGACTTTTGAATTTTCAGCCTTAGTTTTTTCTTGTGTTTAGTTAGTTACTTAATTTTTTGCTTTTGAATAGTATGAAAATTTGTTAATAGGGATGTATATGCTAAGTTAACTGTCTTAGCCTTACTAAAAGTCAAGCCATGATCATGTAGTTCATAATCTGCACTTCACAATGCCATGTTTTAAGTGATTAAGTGAACGAAATAACTGAATTTAAGTGAACCTTAGAAAATTAGTGGAGACTACCTTGTGAGATCTTTGAGCCTAATTGCCATTATTTTTTAGGGATATACTTGTTTCTACTCTTAAACACTCATCGCTTTTGTTCTTAATTGTTTATCTCATTACATCATATTTGCATTGAATTTTAAAGAACTAACATCATTTAGATACTCTTGATCTAATGTGTCGTTTTCCATAAGAAGTGATGTAGGCTATGTATGCTTTAACCTCTAAAGGCTTTATCCTACCCTATTGCATGCTCCTAAGCCAATTTTGAAGCCAAACACTCAGCCTTTTCTTTCATCACCCAAAGTATAACCTAACTGAAATACTTAGCCATTCATCACAGCCATACCCTATAACCTCAGTTTGTGCTAAGGTTGCCGTAAATGAGATTCTTGGTGAGAATGAGAGGTGAAAGAAGATGTTGCCCAATTCAAAGGACATTGGCGTCAATTCAAAGTTCAAAAGTAAATAAAAGCTTTACAAGTTGCAAGCTGCACAAAAATTTGAGAAAATCATTGCATGATCTTGGTGCAATTCAATTCAAAAGAAAGAAAAAAAAAACGTTCAAAAGAAAGAAAGAAGCATTGAAAAGAAAAAGAAAGAAAAAAAAAGTGAAAAACAAAGTGAATTAAGGAAAGTGAGCCGAGAGCCTCAAAATAAGCCATCAAGAAAGCACAATGCCGTGGGCCTTAAGAAAGGATTCAGTTCAAAAATTCCAAGTTCAAGTCATGACTTCTCATGCCTTGGTACAACTCAGGTTCTTTGAATCCCATCCTTCCTTGCTAAACCCCTAAGCTTAGCCCCGTTACAACCTAAAAAGGAAGCCTAACTGATCTTATGAACAATCATACGGAGGATTAAGGTACGTATCTATATTCTTAAAGTTCAATTCCTTTCATGAGATCTTTATTTCCATAAAGTGCTATTCTTCATTGTTACTCATATGTGATTAAATTTGAATTTCATAACATAAACTCATCACATATGCTTGAAAAGAGTGAAAGCCTAGGATTCTTGTGCGAATTGAGAGTTGCCTAGTGAGGATTAGAGTCGAGGCGAAATCTTTTAGGGCACTTAGATGAAGTTGTTTTCAAACATGATCACTGTTGGTAAAATTAAAGAGCAAGAAATATGCAATTCAATTCTAACAGTTATAAAATCCAAGCAAGTGCACAAATCGATAAGAATAGTATAGTAGCACAGCAAGAGTCAATCCCTCGAGGACTTGTATCAACGTTATGACCACTTTAGTTCAGATTTATTAACTTAGTGAAAACACACACACACACACACACACACGCAGGGGCGTTTATGATGTGAGAACTGAAATTTAAAGACAAGTAAAATAAAATGCAGAAAATAACAATGCAAGAATTAACGGTGATTGATTATTAACTAAGGCGAATTAAGGCTTACTATCCACTCTAACCATTTATAGCTCTTAACCAGATTTCCTTGACCAAATTACTATGCATTTTCTGAATTAGGTGCCCGTGCCTAGGACCTGGCGTTGGTTCACTAGACACATCTTATTCCCTCTTACTTAGCATGTTCTAAACAGGGCATATGCCTAGAACGTCTATCACCTACCTTTTAAGATGATGCATGAAGTTTAAAGAGAATTTAATGACACCACATTAGCCTAGCAAAGTGACATGCAATCCTAGGTCATTATGAGTTAAGATTACAAGTAAGAATACTTTCGATGCTCCAAATCACAAGATGATATGACGGTCACTCAAGCAATTACATCTATAATTATATGCAAACAAGGTAGCTAATCTTATACGCATAAATTAAGGTCATTAAGCATAGTAATCCAACTTATTCAGCATGCATAGCAATCATAATCAAGAGCCAGAAATCCAATCAACAAGCTAACATGGCTAGGGCTTCAAGCAGCCCTAATCCTAATGACTACTCACACATAACTGAAATTGAAACAAATATAATTGAATTCATAAGTAAATTGAAATAATGAAAATAAGGGTACATAAGATATTGTGAAGAACAGGTGCAGCAGAAGACACAGCAGAGCCTTCTTCTCCTAGCTCCACGTCCAACACACTCGACTTCGGGAAGAACCAAGCTTTAACGTAAAACTCTAAAAAACCAAAATACTATATGCGGCTAAGGTGTCTCTGTATCTCCCAAAAATGCCTCTAGCTAATTATCTCCCTCTTTTTTCCTGATTCTCCTCCTTCAAAACACTGAACAAAGGCTCCCTTTTATAGACAAAGGGAAAACCTTGTCCTATAAAGATTGGTAAAACCATATTCTAGAAGGAATGGTAAAACCATGTCCTATAAGGATAGGGAAAGTTATTGTACTTTTAATTAATTTCAAAGTCCTTAAATCTATTAGAACCAATCAGAGCATGGTTGGGAGTGTGAATGCAAGCTGGCAAGTGGGAACGCAAGCTGGCCAAACTTGGATTTTGGACTGTCTTCATAATCAGGATCTGGGACTGCGCTTTTGAAGCAAATCATGAGCACATTAGAAGCGCATCTTCATTCAGGCTTGGCGCAAATGTTGTAAGGCTTAGCGCAGATGGAGAACCTTTGATCCACCGCTGGCGGAACAGGGACCCCGGCTTAGGCGCACATCTGGGCTCAGATGGGAGTTCTTGGGACATGTCCTCGACCTGCCTTGGCGTGACCTTGGCACTTCTAGGACTTGACCTTGATGTCATGAAACACAGGTTTGAGACCCGGAGGGCCTGATATGAGGTACTTGGCCAGTGGCCCAAAATAGGCGCACTCAGGACTCCGTTCAGGACCTGATATTGAAATGAGGATATCTCCTTCATCTGGACTCCGATTTGAGTCATTCTTTTTGCGTTCTTTCCAGATTTTACCTATCTTTCTAACTCTGCACAAGTCTCACAAGATTGATCATTTTCTACTATTGATGGCACGAAATCATTCAAAAGACATGTAAGAGAGGCATATAAAGACATCAAAATGATGCATAAATAACGACTGATCAAATACCCCCAAACCTATCTTTTGCTAGTCCCTTAGCAAAAAAAATGCTAACAAAATGAAAAGACTCGATTTTAGTTAAGATAGAACATTTAAACCCCTAGGTTCACCTAGTAGGAGGAGTTTTATCTCCTGAGGGTTATAACAGCACGATACCCACAAACGTTTTACTTAAACAAAAAGATGCTAGATATAGTACTCTTAACAAGCTAATAAGAATCAAAGTAAGTAGACATGCTTTGCAGAACTAAAAGGAATGCCATAGCCGTGAGTGTCATGTGAAGGTGTACGTGTATAAATGCCAATATTTTCAGGTGATCAAGTTTGAAAACAACTTCATCTAAGTGCCCTAGAAAGATTTCACCTCGACTCTAATCCTCACTAGGCAACTCTCAATTCGCACAAGAATCCTAGGCTTACACTCTTTTCAAGCATATGTGATGAGTTTATGTTATGAAATTCAAATTTAATCACAAATGAGTAACAATGAAGAATAGCACTTTATGGAAATAAAGATCTCATGAAAGAAATTGAACTTTAAGAACATAGATATTTACCTTAATCCTCAGCATGATTGTCCATAAGATCAGTTAGGTCTTCCTTTTTAGGTTGTAATGGGGCTAAGCTTTGGGGTTTAGCACGAAAGGATGGGATTCAAAGAACCTGAGCTGTGCCAAGGCATGAGAAGTCATGACTTGAACTTGGAATTTCTTAACTGAATCTTTTCTTAAGGCCCACGGCATTGTGCTTTCTTGATGGCTTATTTTGAGGCTCTTGGCTCACTTGGCTGAATTTACTTTGTTTTTCACTTATTTTTTCCTTCTTTTTCTCAACGTTTCTTTCTTTCTTTTGATTTGAACGTTTTTTTTTCTGTTCTTTGAATTGAGTTTGAACCAAGATCATGCAACGATTTCCTCAAACTTTCGTGCAGCTTGCAACTTGTAAAGCTTTTCTTTAATTTTGAACTTTGAATTGACGCCAAAGCCCTTTGAATTGGGCAGCATCATCTTTCACCTCTCATTCTCACCATGAATCTCATTTACGGCAACCTTAGCATAAACTGAGGTTATAGGGTATGGCTGTGATGAGTGGCTAAGTATTTTGGGTTAGGTTATACTTTGGGTGATGAAAGAAAAGGTTGAGTGTTTGGCTTCAAAATTGGCTTAGGGAGCATGCAATAGGGTAGGATAAGGCCTTTAGAGGTTAAAGCACACATAGCCTACATCACTTCTTATGGCAAAGCATACATTAAATCAAGAGTATCTAAATGATGTTAGTTCTTTAAAATTCAATGCAAATATGATGTAATGAGATCAACAGTTAAGAACAAAAGTGATGAATATTTAAGAGTAGAAACAAGTATATCCCTCAGAAAGAATGGCAATTAGGCTCAAAGATCACACAGGGTAGTCTCCACTAATTTTCTAAGGTTCACTCAAATTCAGTTATTTCGTTCACTTAATCACTAAAACATGGCATTGTGAAGTGCAAATTATGAACTACTTGACCATGGCATGACTCTTAGTAAAGCAAAGATAGTTAACTTAGCATATACATTCCTATTAACAAGTTATCATACTAATCACAAGCAGAAATTTAAATGTCCTGGCCGTGTATCACCCCCAAACCTACTTGTTTCTATATGCAAAATTTTAAATCCACACCCCCAAACCTAAACTGAACATTGTCCTCAATGTGATAAGCAGTAAGCATGACAACAGTAGAAAGGTTTGAGAGATATAACGGGCAGAAACAGAAAAGGAAGTGAGAAATACAAACCAGGGCTAGGCTGCCTCCTAGGAGCGCTTTGTTTAACGTCTAGGCAAGACGGGGTTGTCATTCTAGGAGCTGGGCGCATGCGGAGTTGCAGGGTTGACTGCGCTTGGATTAGAGAGGTCCTTGAAGTAGTGTTTGAGGCGGTGGCCATTTACTTTGAACGGATCCTGCCGTTCCGGGTGCTGGATTTCAACTGCACCATGAGGAAAAACGTTAGTAATAATAAATGGTCCAGTCCATCTTGAACGCAACTTACCTGGCATTAGTCTGAGCCGGGAGTCAAAGAGGAGGACTTCCTGTCCGATGTGAAAGTCCTTGGGCTGAATGCGCTTGTCGTGGAAAGCTTTGGTCTTTTCCTTGTAGATACGAGCATTGTCAAAGGCCTCATTTCGTAACTCCTCTAATTCACTTAGCTGAAGCTTCCTATGTATTCCAGCATCATCGAAGTTCAGGTTCATCTGCTTAATAGCCCAGAATGCTTTATGCTCCAATTCCACTGGTAGGTGGCAGCCTTTTCCAAAAACAAGCCGGAAGGGAGACATGCCAATCGGGGTCTTGTAAGCTGTCCGATAGGCCCACAGCGTATCATTCAATTTGCTGGACCAATCTTTGCGGTTAGGATTTACCATTTTTTCCAATATGGTCTTTACTTCCCGATTGGACACTTCCGCTTGGCCACTCGTTTGAGGGTGATACGGTGTTGAGACCTTGTGGGTGACGCCATACCTCTTCATTAGGGCTGCAAACGAATGATTGCAGAAGTGTGCCCCCCCCTCACTGATGATTTCCCTAGGTGCGCCGAATCTGGCTAAGATGTGACTCTGTAAAAAATGCACCACTACTTTGGCGTCGTTAGTTTTGGTGGGAATTGCTTCCACCCATTTGGAGACATAATCAACTTCAAGCAGAATATAAAAATTGCCAAAGGAATTCGGAAAAGGCCCCATAAAATCAATGCCCCATATGTCGAAGATTTCGACCACAAGAATACGGTGTAATGGCATTTGATTTCGAGGGCCGATGTTACCTAGGCGTTGGCAGCGGTCACAAGTGAGTACAAATTCATGTGCATCCTTGAAAAGTGTGGGCCAGTAGAGTCCACTTTGTAGTACCTAGAGGGCTGTCTTCTTAGCTCCAAAATGGCCCCCACTTGCCAAGCTATGGCAAAATGTCAAGACGGATTTCATCTCGTCTTCTGGGATGCAGCGCCGAATGATTTGGTTTGGACAATGCTTCCATAGGTATGGCTCATCCCATATGAAGTACTTAGCTTGTTTAGCCAACTTGTCCTTTTGGTACCTGTTTAAAGATGAAGGAATCTGCTTAGTGACAAGGTAATTAATGAGATCGGCATACCATGGATCAATAGGTTGGATTCCGAAGAGCTGTTCGTCAGGAAAGGTCTCGAGGAGGGGCAACTGATCGGCCTCTTCATATGGTCAGCGACCACGTTTTCGCTGCCCTTCTTGTCTCTGATTTCAAGGTCGAATTCCTAGAGCAGTAGCATCCAACGTAGCAACCTTGGCTTGGCGTCCTTTTTAGTGAGCAAATACTTCAAGGCAGCATGATCTGTGTATACTATGACCTTGGTTTGAATTAGATATGAGCGGAACTTCTCAAGGCCAAAGATAACAGCAAGGAGCTCCTTCTCGGTGGTGGAGTAGTTCAGCTGGGCATCATTCAGGGTTCGACTTGCGTAGTAAATGACATGAGGGAGCTTGTCAACACGCTGTCCCAAAACTACTCCTATGGCGAAGTCCGAGGCATCACACATTAGTTCGAATGGTAAGTCCCAATTCAGTGGCATGATGATGGGTGATGCCGTGAGCTTTGCCTTGAGTGTGTTGAATGCCTCACGGCATCCCTTAATGAATTCAAATGTGGCGTCCTTGGCTAGAAGATCACACAAAGGTCTTGTGATTTTCGAGAAATCTTTGATGAATCTGCGGTAAAAACCAGCATGCCCTAAGAACGATCGAACCTCTTTGACTGTAGTGGGGTACGACAGCCTCTCTACTATGTCTAACTTTGCTTTGTCCACTTCTATGCCTCGGCTAGAGATCACATGACCCAAGACAATTCCCTGTTGTACCATGAAATGGCACTTTTCCTAGTTCTGCACTAAGTTGCTTTCTCTGCACCGTTCCAGTACTCGGGTTAGGTTAACTAAGCACAGTTCGAATGAATGTCCAAACACCGAGAAGTCGTCCATGAATAATTCAATTATATCTTCCACCATATCGGAGAAGATGCTCATCATGCAACGCTGGAATGTAGCTGGGGCATTGCACAATCCAAACGGCATTCTTCTGTATGCAAAAGTGCAATAGCAATTTGATTGTATCCTGAGTAGCCGTCCAAGAAGCAATAGTGGGAGTGTCCAGCCAGGCGCTCGAGAATTTGATCAATGAAGGGCAAAGGAAAGTGGTCATTGCGTGTGGTTATATTTAGCTTTCGATAGTCAATGCACACTCTCCATCCTGTTTGAATTCGTTGAGGTACAAGCTCATCCTGCTCGTTTTTAACCACTGTCATCCCACTTTTCTTTGGCACGACCTGGACTGGGCTCACCCACTTGGAGTCATTAATTAGTTAGATGATTCCAACGTCCAAAAGCTTTAGGACTTCTTTCTTCACGACCTCCTTCATAGGTGGATGCAATCGCCTCTGCGCCTCCCGTGATGGTTTGGACTCTTCTTCCAGCAGTATCCGATGCATGCATTTTGTGGGACTTATGCCTTTGATGTCAGCTATTGTCCATCCAATTGTCGTTTGATTGACCTTAAGGACGTGAACTAATGCCTTTTCCTGTTTCGTACTTAGGGTAGATGCAATGATGACTGGAAGGGTTTGATTGTCACCCAAATATGCATACTTTAAGTGCTCGGGCAAGGGCTTCAGCTCGAGTTCAGGAGCCTGTGGAATGGGAGGGCTGGCATGATGTCAAGGACTTGTACCTCTTCGATCACGCTATCTGTAAGTGAATCCATAGTGTGTGGGTTACTAGTAACGGCCTTCTCAAGGTCATCCGCCATGCAAGACTGAACAATTGTCTCCCGTAGTAGTAAGTCCATTGTGTTTAATGAAAAATCTACAATAGGCTCGGTAGGGTACTGGATGGTGTCATGGATGGAGAATGTCCGAAGCTGGTCCAGTAAGGGCCTTCCGAAGATGAGGGGAGGTTCCTCACTTTTGTCAATTCTGTCCATTCTTAGTACGTAGAAGTCTGCAGGGATGCATGTATCTCCGATTTGTACCAGTACGTCCTCAAGAACCCCCATTAGGTTGGTTACAGAAGCGTTAGCCAATCTGACACATAGGTGCGTGGGTTTGAGTGCGCCTAGGTTGAGTGACCTGTAAATGTGGAATGGCATGATGTTCACTGATGCTCCTGTGTCGCAAAGGCAATGTTCGAATCTTTTTGACTGAATGACACATGGAAGGGATGGCGGCCCAGGATCATTGGCCTTAAGGGGCATGCGCAAAAGGGCAGCCGAGCAGGCCTTAGGGATGTCAATGGTGTCCATGGAGCTAAAACCACGCTTTCCTGCAACTAAGTCCTTGATCAGCTTTGCAAAGATAGGCATGTGCTTGACAATTTTATGGAAAGGCAGTGTAATTAGAAGTATTCGAGTGCTGCGACTTGGGCTGAGGAGCAGGTTGCATGCCAGCCATGCCCGAAGTAGGCGCAGTGTCAGGTCCTCCTTGCGGTAGGGCACTTGGTGACTCATTGGACTGGTTCTGCGCTAGAGGTGTTGGCTGTGGCATGTTTTACGGCGTGCCCTAGTCGGTGATCCTTGGCAGAGTAGGTTGGGGCTCGGTTTCAAGTCTTGTGAGGGTGGCATATGTGGAGTATTAAAGTGGTGTTCCCTCTCCAGCGTGATGGCATTAGCCGTAGGATTGTGAAATCCTTTCTGATTTACCAGGACTTGACTCGGTAGCTTGCCCTGCTCTAGCTGATTTAGTTGGTTCGCCACCTGTCCCATTTGATGCTCCAAGTTTGCAATTGCATTTTTTATGTCTCCCGTCTGACTCTGGCTATCTTGCATGAATTTTACGGCTGCTTGATTGTTGCTCCAACTGAAATTTGGATGATTTTTCCACCCCAGATTATAAGTGTTGGAATATGGGTCATTCCGGGGTCGAGAATTGCTATTGAACCGTCCAGCAAAGTTGGCATCTTCCACAACCGGGCAGTCCTGGGATGCATCAACCGTCCAGCAAAGTTGGCATCTTCCACAACCGTGTCATCTTTGTATTTGGCGGATGCATCACCCGTAGCTCTAGAGGAGGGACCCCTGTAGCTGAACTGTTTTTCCTTTTGAGCAATGTTCTCAAAGGCGGTCCTTGCTTCCTCGGCTGTGCCTTCTAGAATCCCTTGGGATTGAGAGTCCACCATTGTCCGATCGCTAGTCTTCAAGCCTCCATAGAAGTATAGCATAAGATGATGGGCATCAATATGGTGGTGGGGGCACGCCCGTAGCATCTGATTGAACCGCTCCCAAAACTCGTAGAAAGACTCCTCCATGTCTTGCCGTGGGTTCATGATCTTAGACTTTAACTCATTTGTCTTTTCCACGGGAAAGTACTGTGTTAAGAATTTGGACATCAAGTCCCTCCAAGAGTGAATGGAAGCCGGCGCCAGTGAATGAAACCATGTCTTGGCGCGATCCTTGAGACTGAAGTGAAAGCGCCGTAGGCGGATTTCAGATTCTGTCATGCCATTGATGCGCAGTGTTGAACAAACCTCAACAAATTCCTTGATATGAAAGAGCGGGTCCTCGCCAGCAAGGCCGTGGAATGTAGGCAGCATGTGAATTGTCCCCGACTTTAATTCGAAGTTTGCCACTATTGACTCGGGAAAAACCATTGGAAATTGATCCTCCGAGACATGGGGCATGGCAAAATCCTTAAGGCGCCGTGGGGCTTGCGGTACTAGGCCACGTTCCAGGCCCTGCTCTTCTCTGTGGTCCGCCATCCTCCTTCGGCTTGGTGGCGGGGAGCCGTGGACTGAAGATGCTTGCGATGATGGTCCACTTGATGACCTGTGCACTGAACCTTGGAATGACATACGCGGGTACCTAACAAAAAGAAAAACTAAGTTACAAATCTAAACTTGAATGGGCACCGTTGAGGGACAAGTCCCCTGCAACGGCACCAAAAACTTGTTGGTAAAATTAAAGAGCAAGAAATATGCAATTCAATTCTAACAGTTATAAAATCCTTGCAAGTGTACAAATCGATAAGAATAGTATAGTAGCACAGCAAGAGTCGATCCCTCGAGGACTTGAATCAACGTTATAATCACTTTAGTTCAGATTTATTAACTTAGTGAAAACACACACACACACACACGCAGGGGGGTTTATGATGTGAGAACTGAAATTTAAAGACAAGTAAAATAAAATGCAGAAAATAACAATGCAAGAATTAACGGTTGATTGATTATTAACTAAGGCAAATTAAGGCATACTTTCCATTCTAACCAATTATAGCTCTTAACCAGATTTCCTTGACCAAATTACTATGCATTTTCTGAATTAGGTGCCCGTGCCTAGGACCTGGCGTTGGTTTACTAGACACATCTTATTCCCTCTTACTTAGCATGTTCTAAATAGGTCATATGCCTAGAACGTCTACCACCTACCTTTTAAGATGATACATGAAGTTTAAAGAGAATTTAATGACACCAGATTAGCCTAGCAAAGTGACATGCAATCCTAGGTCGTTATGAGTTAAGATTACAAGTAAGAATACTTTCGATGCTCCAAATCACAAGATGATATGACGGTCACTCAAGCAATTACATCTATAATTATATGCAAACAAGGTAGCTAATCTTATACGCATAAATTAAGGTCATTAAGCATAGTAATCCACTTATTCAGCATGCATAGCAATTATAATCAAGAGCCAGAAATCCAATCAACAAGTTAACATGGCTAGGGCTTTAAGCAGCCCTAATCCTAATGACTACTCACACATAACTGAAATTGAAACAAATATAATTGAATTCGTAAGTAAATTGCAATAATGAAAATAAGGGTACATAAGATATTGTGAAGAACAGGTGCAGCAGAAGACACGGCAGAGCCTTCTTCTCCAAGCTCCACGTCCAACACACTCGACTTCGGGAAGAACCAAGCTTTAACGTAAAACTCTAAAAAACAAAAATATTATCTGCGGCTAAGGTGTCTCTGTATCTCCCAAAAACGCCTCTAGCTAATTATCTCCCTCTTTTGGCCTGATTCTCCTCCTTCAAAACACTTAACAAAGGCTCCCTTTTATAGACAAAGGGAAAACCTTGTCCTATAAGGATTGGTAAAACCATATTCTATAAGGAAAGGTAAAACCATGTCCTATAAGGATAGGAAAAGTTATTGTACTTTTAATTAATTTCAAAGTCCTTAAATCTATTAGAACCAATCAGAGCATGGCTAGGAGTGTGAATGCAAGCTTGCAAGTGGGAACACAAGCTGGCCAAACTTGTATTTTGGTCTGTCTTCGTAATCAGGATCTGGGACTGCGTTTTTGAAGCAAATCATGAGTACATTAGAAGCGCATCTGCATTCAGGCTTGGCGCAAATGTTGTAAGGCATAGCGCAGACGGAGAACCTTTGATCCACCGCTGGCGGAACAGGGACCCCGACGTAGGCGCACATCTGGGCTCGGATGGGAGTTCTTGGGACATGTCCTCGACCTGCCTTGGCACGACCTTGGCACTTCTAGGACTTGACCTTGATGTCATGAAACACAGGTTTGAGACCCGGAGGGCCTGATATGAGGTACTTGGCCAGTGGCCCAAAATAGGCGCACTGGCCACTCAGGACCTGATATTGAAATGAGGATATCTCCTTCATCTGGACTCCGATTTGAGTCATTCTTTTTGCGTTCTTTCCAGATTTTACCTATATTTCTAACTCTGCACAAGTCTCACAATATTGATCATTTTCTACTATTGATGGCACGAAATCATTCAAAAGACATGTAAGAGAGGCATATAAAGACATCAAAATGGTGCATAAATAACGACTGATCAATCACTTCGAAATATTATCACTTATACACGTACACCTTCACATGACACTCACGGCTATGGCATTCCTTTTAGTTCTGCAAAGCATGTCTACTTATTTTGATTCTTATTAGAGTGTGAAAAGTACTATCTCTATCATCTTATTTGTCTAAGTAAAACGTTTGTGGGTTTCGTGCTGGTATAACCCTCAGGAGACAAAACACCTCCTACTAGGTGAACCTAGGGGTTTAAATGTTCTATCTTAACTATGATCGAGTCTTTTCATTTTGTTAAAGTTGGTTTTTCTCAGGGACTAGCAACAGATAGGTTTGGGGGTAATTTGATCAGTCATTATTTATGCATCATTCTGATGTCTTTATATGCCTCTCTTACATGTCTTCTGAATGATTTCGTGCCATCAATAGTAGAAAATGATCAATATTGTGAGACTTGTGCAGATTTGGAAAGATAGGCAAATTCTGAGAAGAACGAGAAAAGAATGACTCAAATCGGAGTTCAGATGAAGGAGATGTCCTAATTTCAATATCAGGTCCTGAACTAGGTCCTGAGTGTGCCAGTGCGCCTATTTTGAGTCCTTGACCAAGTACCTCAGATCATGCCATCCAAGTCCCAAACCTGTGTCTCATGACATCAAGTTCATGTCTTAGAAGTGCCAAGGTAGTGCCAGGACATGTCGACTACATGTCCCAAGAACTTCCCATCCGAGCCCAGCCTTTGCACCTAAACCCTAGTTCCTATTCCGCTAGCGGTGGATCAAAGTTCCTCCTCTGCACTAAGCCTGACAACCTTTGCGCCTAGCCTGAGTGAAGATGCGTTTCTACTATGCTAATGGTGTGCCTCAAAAGCGCAGTTCCAGACTCCTATGACGAAGACATTCCAAGGCCCAAGTTCTAAGTTCCAGCGTCTGCCCGGGGGAAGACCACGGGCTGACCGCGGCCAGCTTGTGTTCCCACTTGCCAGCTTGCATTCACATTCCCAACCATGCTCTGATTGGTTCTAATAGATTTTAAGGACTTTGTAATTAATTAGAAGTACAATAACTATTCTTGAACATTCTAGGCTAGGGTTTTTAATACTAATCCTTATAGGACAAGGTTTTCCATTTGTCTATAAAAGGAGCCTTTGTTCAGTGTTTTGGCACCAGATTTTTAGACAAATATAATTTGTATGCCATTCTGGAGATCTGGACACCCTAGCCTCAATTTACATTGTAATTCAATTCAAAGAAAACAGTTTTTATTTTCTGCACTTTTTGGATGTGGAGCTTGAAAAGGAAGGCTTTGCCGTGGCTCTTCTGTGCCTATTCTTCAACAATCTCTTCTGTACCCTTATTTTTATTATTGCAATTTAATTATAAATTCAATTATATTTGTTTCAATTTCAGTTATGTGTGAATAGTTCCTTTTAGGATTAGGGCTGCTTGAAGCCCTAGCCATGTTAGCTTGTTAAGTAGATTTTATTCTTGTTCTTAATTGCTATACATGCTGAATAACTCGGATTACTACTTTAACTACCATTCTTTTATGTTTATAAGACTTGCTACCTTGTTTGCATAAATTATTGATGGAATTTCTTGAGTGACCGCTATATCATCATGTGGTTCATTAGCATCGAGAGGTTGAGGTTAAGAAACAATCTTGTAGTCGGAATTCATGACAACCTAGGAATGCATATCACTTTTCTAGGCTAGTGTGGTGTCATTAAATTCTCTTAGTACTTCATGCGTCATCTTAACTGGTAGGTGATAGACGTTCTAGGCATATGCCCTGTCTAAAACATGCTAAGTAAGAGAGAATGATATATGTTTAGTGTACCAACGCCAGGGCCTAGGCATGGGCACCTAATTCAGAATTGCATAGTAATTAGGTCAAGATAATCTGGTTAAGAGCTCTATCTGGTTAGAGTGGATAGTAAGCCTTAATTCGCCTTAGTTAACAACCTTTCATTCTTGCATTGTCATTTTCTGCACTTTTATTTACTTGTCTTTAATTTTCAATTCTCAAATCATAAACCACCCCCACCCCCCCCCCCCCCCCCCCCCCCCCCCCCCCCCCCCCCCCTTTGCGTGTGTGTATGTGTGTTTTTCTATAAGTTAACAAATCTGAACTTAATTGGGTTAATCGTTGAACAAGTCCTCGAGGGATCGACCTTTGCTTGTCATTATAATATCTCCATCGATTTTGTGCACTTGCAAAGTTATACTAAGTAGAAATAAAGTTCATAATTATTGTGTTCAATATTTCTTCTATCAGGTACCTCGAGACATGGCCTTTATCGCAGTGGTCTAAAAGAGTCTGCCGTTGGGACATGGTTAGGGTGGCGACACGTCCTGGGTCTCCAGTTGGGTGCACCAGGGACCTGATCCTGGAATTCGATAGGGGCACGATTAGGGCGGGGACGCGCCTGGGACATGTCCTGGGACTCGGTTTTCAATTGACAAACTTCACTTATATTTCCAAATCTGCAAAGTCTCACAAGATTGATCATTTTCTCCTATTGATGGCACAAAATTATTCCGAAGAGATGTACGAGAGGTACTTAAAGACTTCAAAATAATGCTTAAATAATGACTGAACAACCACCACCAAGTCCAAGGAGCATGGCGGATGCAAGGGACCTACATGAAGATTGCGCCCTAGTGCCACCCCAAGGCCACGGCTCCTCAAGGATTTTGCCATTCCCCGTGTCTCGAAGGACCAATTTCCCATCGTTTTTCCCCAGTCTACGATGGCAAATTTCGAGTTGATGTCTGGGACAATTGACATGCTGCCAACGTTACATGGACTTTTGGGGAGACGATCTACACCTTCACATCAAGGAATTTGTTGAAGTCTGCTCAACTTTGCACACTAACGGCATGACAGAAGCTGAAATTCGACTAAGGCTTTTTCACTTCAGCCACAAGGATCGTGCAAAGGCATGGTTCCACTCAATGGCGCCAGCTTCCATCCATTCATGGAGATACTTCTCTACCAAATTCCTAACGCAATACTATCCCATGACGAAGACGAATGAATTGATGGCCAACATCATGAACCCACAGTAAGGCTTGGATGAACCCATCTACGAGTTTTGGGAGCGCTTCAATCAAATGTTGAGGGCGTGCCTCCACCATAGTATCGACGACCATCACTTGTTGTTATACTTCTATGGAGGTTTGAAGACCAGCGATCGAACAATGTTGAACTCTCAATCTCAATGTATTTTAGAAGGCACAGTCGCGGAGGCGAGGACCGCTTTTGAGAACATTGCTCGCAGGGAGAAACAATTTAGCTACAAAGGTCATTCCTCTTGGGCTACTGGCGACGCATACACAAGTGACAAGGATGATGCTATTGCTCAACTTATGGCAATGGTGAAAAAGCTTTGCAACGAGAAGGCAAAGGCGTTCAAATCTGTGAAGTATGCTCACTTCAAGGACATACTTTGCAGGAATGTCCAATGGTTGAAGAAGTTAACTTCGCGGGAGGTTTCAACAATGGCCCAAGGCCCCAGAATGATCCATACTCGAACACATATAATTCTGGATGGAAAAATCATCCAAACTTCCGATGGAGCGACAATCAAGCTATCCAAAACCCAATGCCGCCACCTGGATTTCCACAACAAGCTGCAGTGTCCCAAGTGCCTCAACACAGCCCTCCACCACATCAAAATGGTGGAACAAGTCCTTGGAAGAACTCGTCCATAGCATGGCTCAAAGCACTAATGCTTTTATGACTAAGATTGATCGTTTCATAACTACAACTGATAGTTTCATAACTAAGACTGATAGTTTCATGACGAGAACCGATCAAGCCATCTCTAACTTAGAATCTCAAATGGGGCAGCTTGCCACCCAACTGAATCAACGAGAACCAGGGAAGTTACCAAGCCAAGTGACGGTGAATCCCAGGGGATATCAGCACCCCAAAGTCAATATCATCACTCTACGAAGTGGTACACAAATCCGAGGTCCCAAACATCCCGCTTTTGAAGATTCTAGTCATAGAGCCAAAGACAAAAACGAGTACTCACATAGGCCCGCATCTGTATACATGCCACAGCCTGTGATCAGTCGTTATTTATGCATCATTTTGAGGTCTTTATATGCCTCTCTTACATGTCTTTTGAATGATTTCGTGCCATCAATAGTAGAAAATGATCAATCTTGTGAGACTTGTGCAGAGTTAGAAAGATAGGAAAAATCTGGAAAGAACGCAAAAAGAATGACTCAAATCGGATTCCAGATGAAGGAGATATCCTCATTTCAATATCAGGTCCTGAACGGAGGCCTGAGTGCGCCAGTGCGCCAGTGCGCCAGTGCGCCAGTGCGCCAGTGCGCCTATTTTGGGCCACTGGCCAAGTACCTCATATCAGGCCCTCCGGGTCCCGAACTTGTGTTTCATGACATCAAGGTCAAGTCCTAGAAGTGCCAAGGTCGCGCCAAGGCAGGTCGAGGACATGTCCCAAGAACTCCCATCCGAGCCCAGAAGTGCGCCCAAGTCGGGGTCCCTGTTCCGCCAGCGGTGGATCCGAGGTTCTCCCTCTGTGCCAAGCATGACAACATTTGCGCCAAGCCTGAACGACGATGCGCTTCTATTATACTCCTAACGTACTTCAAAAGCGCGGTCCCAGATCCTGATTACGAAGACAGTCAAAAATCCAAGTTTGGCCAGCTTGCGTTCCCACTTGCCAGCTTGCATTCACACTTCCGGCCCTGCTCTGATTGGTTCGAATAGATTTTAAAGACTTTATAATTAATTAAAAGTAAAATAACTTTCCCTATTCCTATAGGACATGGTTTTACCAATCTGTATAGAACAAGGTTATACCAATCCTTATAGAACAAGGTTTTCCCTTTGTCTATAAAAGGGAGCCTTTGTTCAGTGTTTTAGGGGGAGATAATTAGCTAAGGACGTTTTTGTTTTCTGGAAAAACAGAGACCTGAGCCACAGAGTTCCGTTTTGGTTTTCTAGAGAATTAGGGACCATATATTTTCGGAGATAATCTTTCACATAGATTATTGGACGTGGAGCTTGGAGAAGAAGGCCCTGCCGTGTCTTCTGCTGCATCTGTTCTTAACAATCTCTTCTGTACCCTTATTTTCATTATTGCAATTTACTTATGGATTCAATTATACTTGTGTTTATTTCAGTTATGTGTGAGTAGTCATTAGGATTAGGGCTGCTTGAAGCCCTAGCCATGTTAGCTTATTGATTGGATTTCTGGCTCTTGATTATGATTGCTATGCATGCTGAATAAGTTGGATTACTATGCTTAATGAAATTAATTTATGCCTATAAGATTAGCTACCTTGTTTGCATATAATTATAGATGTAATTGCTTGAGTGACCGTCATATCATCTTGTGATTTGGAGCATCGAAAGTATTCGTACTTGTAATCTTAACTCATGACGACCTAGGATTGCATGCCACTTTGCTAGGCTAATGTGGTGTCATTAAATTCTCTTTAAACTTCATGCATCATCTTAAAAGGTAGGTGATAGACGTTCTAGGCATATGCCATGTTTAGAACATGCTAAGTAAGAGGGAATAAGATGTGTCTAGTGAACCAACACCAGGTCCTAGGCACGGGCACCTAATTCAGAAAATGCATAGTAATTTGATCAAGGAAATCTGGTTAAGAGCTATAATTGGTTAGAGTGGATAGTAAGCCTTAATTCGCCTTAGTTAACAACCTTTCATTCTTGCATTGTTATTTTCTGCACTTTGATTTACTTGTCTTTAAATTTCAGTTATCACATCATAAACCCCCCCCTGTGTGTGTGTGTGTGTGTGTTTTTATTTAAGTCAACAAATCTGAACTAAATTGGTCATAACGTTGATACAAGTCCTCGAGGGATCGACTCTTGCTGTGCTACTATACTATACTTATCGATTTGTGCACTTGCAAGGATTTTATAACTGTTAGAATTGAATTGCATATTTCTTGCTCTTTAAATCTACCAACAGCCTGCACCACAACAAATCAGGGCAGGAACTTCACCGCAGACCCATCACCACTCCCAATCTCAGCTTCTGCTTAGAGTAATGCCGCACCCTGCCATGTCCCAACGGGAGCCTCAAACTACACCCCTAGCAGTGCCGCATACCTCACCTCACAGCATGCTACAAGTCATATTGAAAGCTGCGCATCCAATGCTACCACAGAACCTGTCCCAGGCTCTATTGAGAGCCATACCTCTAGCTGCAGCACCAGGGGTCACGCCGCAGCCCTCAAGTCATACTGTACCACCAAACTGGAACTAGGGTGAGTCACCAACCCATCATCGCATAATGCTGCAGCCTTAGCTTGTGCCACCACAAAGACAAGCCCTTGCCATGTCCCACGGCATGCCACGGACATTGCCACATTTTGGTCGTCCAAAAACCCAACGCAGCCACTATCTGTAACTCACATGTTGCTTCAGAACCAGTACCAATCTGGACCTCAGAATGTCATGACGCCGGTGTTTCAACCTACGCCTCAGCCTAAGCCTCAGACCTGGGTAGGACCTCCGCTGCAATGCCATGCGCCAGGCATGTCACAAACTGCGCCTAGTGCAGACCTGCCAGACAAGCTCCATGCCACTGCATCAGGGCCTCTCCAAGGCACGTCTGCGACGCACCAAGCTGCGCCAAGAAAGAACTCTGACCTGGCTGCGCCAAATCTCCAAGGCAATCCTGCGGCAGGCCGTCCTAATACCCAAACTGCACCCAGCGCCAGAGACAAGGACAATGAGCCATCCTTGGGTCCCAATGGCCAAATCAATCTTGCGGATCCTTCTAATTCTGAAGCTCCAAATTTAACTTCAAAGCAAACTAAAAAAGTGAAATTTGAATTAGACGATGAAGTTGCTTTACCGTTTCCTCACAGGTTTCAAAACAAAAATAAGATGGACAAGGAGGAATTCGAGAAGGAGATAGAGCGCATGCTAAAGAAGGTTGAAATCACACTACCATTCCACAAACTTGTCAAGCATATGTCGATCTTTGCTAAAATTTTGAAGGGCTTAGTTTCGGGAAGGCGTGGAGCGGCGACAAACAACACTTTCAACATCAAATCAGCAACTCTCAACTCTCTACATGGCATGCCACGCAAGGCTGACGATCTAGGTCCACCATCACTCCCCTGTATCATCAAAGAAAAAAGGTTTAATCATTGTCTTTGTGATACAGAGGCGGCAGAAAGTATCATGCCTTACCATGTGTTTAAAGCTTTAAACCTAGGACCGTTAAAATGACTGAATTAAGCATTAGATTAGCTAATTCATCTGTAACAAGTTTAATGGGTGTGATTGAGGATGTTAGTGTGCAGATAGGAGATGTTTATATTGCTGCAGATTTTCATGTCCTAAGGATGGGGACGCTTGGCCCAAGTGAAGATCCACCACTGATTTTTGGCAGACCCCGCTTAGCCACAGTGGACTGCGACATCAACATCAAATGAGGAACAGTGGTTATTAATGTTTGGAATAAGCTGCGAACTTTCAGCCGCCATGACATCATCCAATACTTGAACCCATAGTGTATTTCTCCTTAGAACTAATGAATTAGTTGTTGCAGGGAACAATACAAGGGTCAAGCGCTAAGGAATTTCTTGCAAGAGATGTCACACTGCCTCCAGAAGATCATGAGGGTCAAGAAAGTGCAGAAGTCCGAATACTCCAAGCCATGTCATCTTTGGCCCGCGGTTTGTACATTCCAATTAAGGACTATCAAGTACCCACGGTCAAAGAACCTCTTTCCTCCAGCACGCCATCCTTGTCTTGGTCCAACACATGCCCCAAATTATGACTTGCCACTCACGGCCAAGGCACCATGGCTATCCATCACGGATCCTCCTCCATTCCTTTGTATAGAGCCATCCCTAAGGCCGGCCATGGCGGCACAAGAACTTGAACACCCACCAATTACATAACCTGCCAAGCACGTCTTGCCCAGAAGTTAAATAAAGTACTCCTAGGAGGCAGCCTAGCCCTGGTTTGTGTTTCTCTTTTCCTTTACTGTTTCTGCCTTTATATCTCCCAAAACCTTTGTTCTGTTGTCATGCTTATTGCTTATCACATTCCGAAAAATGTTCAGTTTAGGTTTGGGGGTGTGGATTAAAATTTTGCATATAGAAACATCTAGGTTTGGGGGTAGTACACGACTAGGAAAATTTAATTTTTAGTTGTTAATTAGTTTAAATTCTGCTAGTGATAGCATTATAACTTGTTAATAGGGATGTACATGTTAAGTTAACTATCTTTGCCTTACTAAGAGTCATGCCATGGTCAAGTAGTTCATAACTTATAGTTCACAATGCCATGTTTTAAGTGATTAAGTGAACAAAACAACTGAGTTTGAGTGATCCTTAGAAAATTAGTGGTGACTACAGATAAGTCATTATTTATGCATCATTTTGATATCTTTATATGCCTCTCTTACATGTCTTTCGAATGATTTCGTTCCATCAATAGTAGAAAATGATCAATCTTGTGAGACTTGTACAGATTTGGAAAGATAGGTAAATTCTGAGAAGAACGCAAAAAGAATGACTCAAATCGCAGTTCAGATGAAGGAGATGTCCTCATTTCAATATCAGGTTCTGAATTGGGTCCTGAGTGCGCCAGTGCGCCTATTTTGAGCCCTTGACCAAGTACCTTAGTTCATTTCATCCGGTGACATCAAGTTCATGTCCTAGAAGTGCCAAGGTCATGCCAGGACATGTCGAGTACATGTCCCAAGAACTTCCCATCCGAGCCCAACCTCTGTGCCTAAACCCTAGTTCCTGTTCCGCCAGCGGTGGATCAAAGTTACTCCTCTGCGCTAAGCCTGACAACCTGTACGCCTAGCCTGAGCGAAGATGCGCTTCTACTATGCTCATGATGTGCCTCAGAAGCGCAGTCCGAGACCCCTATGACGAAGACATTCGAAGGGCAAAGTTCTAAGTTCCAGCGTCTGACTGTGGGAAGGCAGCGGTCTGCCCGTGGCCAGCTTGTGTTCCCACATGCCAGCTTGCATTCACACTCCCAACCATGTTATGATTGGTTCTAATAGATTTTAGGGACTTTTAATTAATTAGAAATACAATAACTATTCCAGAATATTCTAGGCTAGGGTTTTTAATACCTATCCTTATAGGACAAGGTTTTCCCTTTATCTATAAAAGGGAGCCTTTGTTCAGTATTTTGGGAGATGAAATTTTTAGAAGAGCATTATTTCGGAGATCTAGACACCCTAGCTGCAATTTACATTGTAATTAAGTTCAAAGTAAACAGTTTCTTATTTTCTGCACTTTTTGGGCATGGAGCTTGGAGAGGAAGACTTTGCCGAGTCTCTACTGTGCACCATTGTTCATCAGTGTTCTTTACTCTAAACTTTAATTGCATTGCAATTTAATTATGAATTCAATTATTTCTGTTTTAATCCCAGTTATGCGTGAGTAGTTCTTGTTAGGATTAGGGCTGCTTGAAACCCTAACCATGTTAGTTTGTTAATTAGATTTTGGCTCTTGATTTTGATTACTATGCATGCTGAATAACTCTAATTACTGCTTTAACTACCATTCCTTCATGCCTATAAGCTTTGCTACCTTGTTTACAGAAATTATTGATGGAATTGCTTGAGTGACCACTATATCATCTTGTAATTTATGAGCATCAAGAGGTTGAGGTTAAGAAACGATCTTGTAGTTGGAATTCACAACGCTCTAGGAATGCACATCACTTTTCTTGGCTAGTGTAGTGTCATTAATTTCTCTTTGTACATCATGCATCATCTTAAATGGTAGGTGATAGACGTTCTAGAGTACACATCATGCTTAGAACATGCCAAGTAAGAGGGAATAATATATGTGGAGTGGACCAACCATCGGGACCTTTGCATAGGCACTTAATTCAGAAGTTGCATAGTGATTAGGTCAAGAAAATCTGATTAAGGACTATAATTGGTTAAAGTGGATAGTAAGCCTTAATTCACCTTAGTTCATAATCAATCAATCTATCATTCGTGCATTTTAATTTACTGTTTTACTTTCGTGCATGTTTCTCAAAATCATAAACCCCCCCTCCTTTGGCATGTCTGTGTGCGCTTTTATCTAAGTTAATTAAATCTAAATTTAATTGGATTAATCATTGAGGCAAGTCCTCGAGGGATCGACTCTGGCTGTGCTACTATACTATTCTTATCGATTTGTGCACTTGCAAGGATTTTATAACTGTTAGAATTAGATTGCATATTGCTTGTTCTCTGATTTTACCAACAAATTTTTGGTGCCGTTGCTGGGGACTTGTCCCACAACGGTGCCCATTAATTCATAGTTAGTTATCTGAATTTTGTATATTAACTATTTAGATTTCATTTAGATTGTTTACTAACGTAGTTTGTCATTTTTCTCATGTACATATGAACAACTCATACATGGATATGGGACCATGGAATTATCCATACATGGAGACGGGAGCTTGGAACAATCCATACCAAACTTCATTCAATCATGGGTGGAGCAATCAGCCTAATTTCACATGGAACTCCCCTCAAATAGTTCCTCACTATGAACCCACTCTTGACGTCCTACCTTCGCTGAGGGCCATGGTGCAATGCATGGAGGATCATAATCAATGCATGGCAGCTTTTTGTGAAGAACACCGAGAGCTAAGCCAGCGCTTGGAGGAGATACTGGAAAAGAGCAAGAGGGAGTTTGAGTTCGACGTACGCCAAACTAAAGAAAGGGCACGTTCCCCACCAAGTGAGGCCGTGAATGATGATCATGATGAAGCTATCATCGAGCCAACACTTCGACAAGTGCTTGCCATGGAGGCCTCGAAGTCCATCCAACCTTCATTGTGGACCAGGATACAAAGCATGGAGGCTTGTAATTAGAACCATCACACGAATGAAAAGCATAATGAGGACACCATCAAGCTAACACTTCGATAAGTGCTTGCCATGGATGCCATGAATTCCACCCAAGGCCATGCTATGACAGTGGCTCCCGATTCTGCTCAGATTGAGCAGTGGGACGCCCAATTCGTACCCTCCAGTATACTCTTCCTTTTATAATGTTTCTGATTCTGATTACATGTCTAACTATACCTCTTTGCCTTGCACTCACAAATTGGAAATCGAAATGGAAGAAAACTGGGAGGAAGAGAATAGGACAGATGATGGTGACAAGGGCATCCAGGTCAAACCCATGCCCCTACCCTATGTGCTGCCCAGCAGCAACGCACGGCCCCAAGCCGTTTCCCATAGCCATGATCACATTCTGCCTACTGCCCTGTCGCAAACCTAGGTTCCTGCTGAGTCCCAGGACTCGCCAAATTCCCTGCTGCAGCCCCAGCCAAGCGGCACAGAACCTGGACACGTCAAGGGCACGCCTTCAACGCGCCAAGCTGCGCCAACTGATTCACTGCAGGGCAAGTCCTTAGCCACTACACCATATCCTTCCCAGCGCCCATCTGAGATGCGCAGCGCTGCGGCCACGCTTCAAGACACATCCACGACAGAACCCAAGGACTAGCCCGTGCCTCCCATTATGCTGCCAGTCGTGTCTCAGACCATACCCACGGACAAGTACCCGGTTTTGAAATTCAATGCACCTTCTCAACTCAATCATGAAACACTTAATTTTCTGATTTAGCTCCTAATAGTGTTGAACTTTTCTTGTGCAGGTTCCACCATAAAAACACCAAGAATATGCTAAAGGCCCTCAACTTGGTCCCCCTCTTCAAGTTCCGAAGGAAAAATCAACGGAAGGGACCAAGGATGAAGTCTAGAACGTACAAGGAAAAACCAAAGATGTTCCCCCACGAGCATTGTCCAAGGAAGACATTCCGGAATGGATAGAAACTTCTCTCATTCAAATCAATCCTCAATCTCTTCCCCGATAAATTCTATAGCAAAAGGGTCATAATCGGTTCCATGTTGACACTGAAATCCTGGGCACACCATCAGATGCCTAGCATGCCAACCCCGTCTTGCCTAGATGTTAAATAAAGCGCACCTTGGAGGCAGCCTAACCCTGGTTTGTATTTCTCTCTTCCTTTTCTGTTTCTGCCCGTTATATCTCTCAAACCTATCTATTGTTGTCACGCTTACTGCTTATCAGATTGATGACAATGCTCAGTTTAGGTTTGGGGGTGTGGATTAAAAATATTTGCATGTAGAAACAAGTAGATTTGGGGGTGATACACCGCCAGAACTTTTCATTTTTCAGCCTTAGTTTTTTTTTGTGTTTAGTTAGTTACATAATTTTTTTGCTTTTGAATGGTATGATAACTTGTTAATAGAGATGTATATGCTAAGTTAACTATCTTAGCCTTACTAAGAGTCATGTCATGGTCAAGTAGCTCATAATCTGCACTTCACAATGCCATGTTTTAAGTGATTAACTGAACGAAATAACTGAATTTGAGTGAACCTTAGAAAATTAGTGGAGACTACCCTGTGAGATCTTTGAGCCTAATTGTCATTCTTTCTGAGGGATATACATGTTTCTACTCTTAAACACTCATCGATTTTATTCTTAATTGTTGATCTCATTACATCATTTTGCATTGAATTTTAATGAACTATCATCAATTAGATACTCTTGATCTAATGTGAGGTTCGCCATAAGAAGTGATGTAGGCTATGTATGCTTTAACCTCTAAAGGCTTTATCCTACCCTATTGCATGCTCCCCAAAGCCAATTTTGAAGCCAAACACTAAGCCATTTCTTTCATCACCCAAAGTATAACCTAACCGAAATACTTAGCCATTCATCACAGCCATGCCCTATAACCTCAGTTTGTGCTAAGGTTTCCGGAAATGAGATTCATGGTAAGAATGAGAGGTGAAAGAAGATGCAGCCCAATTCAAAGGACAATGGCGTCAGTTCAAAGTTCAAAAGTTTAAAGAAAAGCTTTACAAGTACAACTGCACGAAAGTTTGAGGAAATCATTGCATGATCTTGGTTCAACTCAATTCAAAGAAAATAAAAAAAAAAGAATTAAAAAAAAAAACGTTGAAAAGAAAAAAAAATAAGATGAAAAAGTTAAAAAAAAGTAAATTAAGCCAAGTGAGCCAAGAGCCTCAAAATAAGCCATCAATCAAGAAAGCACAATGTCGTGGGCCTGAAGAAAGGATTCTGTTTAGAAATTCCAAGTTCAAGTCATGACTTCTCATGCCTTGGCACATCTCAGGTTCTTTGAATCCCATCCTTCCTTGCTAAACCCCTAAGTTTAGCCCCGTTACAACCGTAAAAAGAAGACCTAACTGATCTTATGGACAATCATGCGGAGGATTAAGGTACGTATCTATGTTCTTAAAGTTCAATTCTTTTCATGAGATCTTTATTTCCATAAAGTGCTATTTTTCATTGTTACTCATATGTGATTAAATTTGAATTTCATAACATAAACTCATCACATATGCTTGAAAAGACTGAAAACCTAGGATTCTTGTGCGAATTGAGAGTTACCCAGTGAGGATTAGAGTCGAGGCGAAATCTTTCTAGGGCACTTAGATGAAGTTGTTCTCAAACATGATCACTCGAAATATTGGCACTTATACACGTACACCTTCACATGACACTCACGGCTATGTCATTCCTTTTAGTTCTGCAAAGCATGTCTACTTACTTTGATTCTTAATAGATTGTTAAAAGTACTATCTCTAGCATCTTATTTGTCTAAGTTTGTGGGTATCGTGCTGCCATAACCCTCAGGAGACAAAAGTCCTCCTACTTGGTGAACCTAGGGGAAATGTTCGATCTTAACTAAGATCGAGTCTTTTCAATTTGTTAAAGTTTATTTTGCTCAGGAACTTGCAAAAGATAGGTTTGGGGGTATTTGATCAGTCATTATTTATGCATCATTTTGATGCCTTTATATGCCTCTCTTACATGTATTTTGAGTTCTTTTGTGCCATCGAAAGTAGAAAATGATCAATCTTTTGAGACTTGTGCAGATTTGGAAAGATAGGTAAATTCTGAGAAGAACGTAAAAAGAATGACTCAAATCGGAGTTCAGATGAAGGAGATCTCCTCATTTCAATATCAGGTCCTAACTGGGTCCAGAGTGCGCCAGTGTGCCTATTTTGAGTCCTTGACCAAGTACCTCAGATCATGCCATTTGGTAACATCAAGTTCATGTCCTAGAAGTACGAAGGTCATGCCAGGACACGTCGAGTACATGTCCCAAGAGCTTCCAGTCCGAGCCCAGCCTTTGTGCCTAAACCCTAGTTCCTGTTTAGCCAGCAATGGATCAAAGTTACTCCTCTGCATTAAGCCTAAAAACCTGTATGCCTAGCCTGAGCGAAGATGCGCTTCTACTATGCTCATTATGTTCCTCAAAAATGTAGTCCCAGACCCCTATGACGAATACATTCGAAGGGCCAAGTTCTAAGTTCCAGCATCTGACCGCGGCAAGACCGCGACCAGCTTGTGTTCCCACTTGGAAGCTTGCATTCACACTCCCAACCATGTTCTGATTGGTTCTAATAGATTTTATTGACTTTTTAATTAATTATAAATACAATAACTATTCCAAAACATTCTAGGCTAGGGTTTTTAATACCAATCCTTATAGGACATGGTTTTCCCGTTGTCTATGAAAGGGAGCCTTTCTTTAGTCGAGAGGTATGCCGACTGATGTGATATGATAGCCGAAGGTTATACCAGCTGATGATATGATACGATAGTCGAGAGATATGCCGACTGATGTGATATGATAGCCGAAGGTTATACCGGCTGATGATATGATATGATAGTCGAGAGATATGCCGACTGATGTGATATGATAGCCGAAGGTTATACCGGCTGATGATATGATATGATAGTCGAGAGATATGCTGACTGATGTAATATGATAGCCGAAGGTTATACCGGCTGATGATATGATATGATAGTCGAGAGATATGTCGACTGATGTGATATGATAGCTGAAGGTTATACCGGCTGATGATATGATATGATAGTCGAGAGATATGCCGACTGATATGATATAATAGCCGCAGGTTATACCGGCTGATGGTATGATATGATAGTCGAGGATACTTGCCGACTGATGTGATATCATAGGACAGAGAGTTGAGATACAGGACTAGCACACCTCAAGGGATACCTTGGTGGCTAGGGATATGCCAATCGAGGGATATGCCGACTGATGTGATATGATAGCCGAAGGTTATACCGGCTGATGATATGATATGATAGTCGAGTATACTTGCCAACTGATGTGATATCATAGTACAGAGAGTTGTGATACAGGACTAGCACACCCCAAGGGATACCCTGGTGGCTAGGGATATGCCAGTCGAGGGATATGCCGACTGATGTGATATGATAACCGAGGATATTTCCGGCACTAATATGATTTGACGACGATTGTCGTGGGCTTAATCAGCCTATGACAATACTTCATCATCCAGGTCAGTGGGTTGGTGTGGGCGGTGACCCAGAGTGACGAATTATTGTTGGTTCACAAGTATCTAACTAGTCGGTTGTCTTGTGGTATTCCAGTAGAGATGTCAGCAGTGTCTGACCTACTGACAATTGGTGTCATAGGGTATTCCTATTTGAACCACCACTATTCCGAGGTCTTGGCTTTGACTTGTATACTATCCTGCGTCTGACAGATAAGAGTGGTCAGTAAGTACAGAGGTTCTGTCGGGAACCCTGTAAGGTTTAGAAAAAAAAAATATATTATTCAAGAACAAAGGGTATTTCTGGTATTTAAATTTTGAGGTGAAAGAGCTGTCAGACGGGATAAGGGTTCTTTCCAGGTTTCGAGGGAAAATTCGGGAAGGGTCCTTACACATTAAGCATGAAAGGAAGTTTAATGACAACACGTTGTCCCTAGAGAGTATTCCATCATCTAAGTTGTCATGAAGTCCAATTACAAGATCGTTTCTTAACCTCAACCTCTCGATGCAATCTCATTAATAATTTATGTAAACAAGGTGATCAAGCTCATATACATAAAGGAATAGCAATTCAAATAGTAATCAAAATTTATTCAGCATTCATAATAACAGAAATCAAAGGCCAAAATCACGTAAAAGAACTAAATGGTCAGGGCTTCAAGCAGCCCTAATTTTATGGAAAACTACTCTCAAATCATATTAATAACCACGATAAAATAAGTCATGAGTATAACGCATAAAGTAAAGGGAAGAAGAATGAAGCACTGAAAGCAGAAGCAGGCCAAGAACACATCCAAGCCTTCTCGAAAACTCCCTGCGTTCAGCCCTCCTTCAAAGCAACATTTTTTCTTCTGAATATTAAACTATGAGTCTAGTAAGAAATTGGGAACCCTATTTTCACGTTGAAACTCAGCTTAAATAGTCATAGGGCTTCCCCTAAAAACCAGGAATAAAACTGAGAACAAAAGACCAAAAAGACCCTTAATTAAACGCTAAAACCGGTTTCCTAGTTTGGCAGGGACACGGGCTAGCCCGCTGGCTAGACCGTGGGCTAGGTCTCAGGCTGGATCGCGGGCTAGGTCTCTTCTTTGGCGCAGGTGGGACTCGGGAGGGCTCATCTGGGCTCTGCTCATGGCACGCCTAGGGCCATGTCACGAGACATGCCCTAGACTCGATACTTGGGCGTCTGAGAGACTAGTCAGGTGCTCGATAGGGACCTAGATGGGCTGGCTTCGTTTAGATCCTCAACTTCGACACTTGAGCTCAAGGAGGCGTGCCATGGACTTGGTTGCGCTAGTCCTCAAACACACTTCTTGGACCCAGATAGGCTGGTTCTCGTTACTTTAGTTTGGCACTCTAGGAGGTCCTTAGACATGTCCTAGGGCATGTCAGGTCCTGGTTCTTGACATAGAGGACCCGATACTGAACTTGAGATATCTTCATCATCACAACTCCGATTGGAGCCAATCTTTTTGCATTCCTCTCAGAATTCATTTATCTTTCCGAATCTGCACATTGCTCACAAGATTGATCATTTTCTCGTATTGGTGGCTTGAAATCACTCAAAAGACACGTAAAAGGGCATTGAATGACATCTAAAAGATGCATAAATAATGACTGAACAAATACCCCCAAACCTATCTTTTGCTAGTCCCGGAGCAAAAGAAAGGAAAACAAAACTAAACACAATAAAAAGACTCAATCTTAGTTAAGGATGTATCATTTAAACCCCTAGGCTTTCCTAGTAGGAGGAGTTGTGTCTCCTGAGGGTTATGGCAGCACGATACCCACAAACGTTTTACTTGGGAACAAAGGTGCTAGAGACAGTGCTTTAGACAAGTTAAGAAGAATCAAAGTAAGGGAACATGCTTTGCAAAACTAAAAGATGATGCCACAACAGTAGTAGTCATGTGTAATGTGTTAATGCCAAAATCTCAAATAATCATGCTTACTAACAACTTCATTCAAGTGCTTTAGAAATCTTTCGCCTCGACTCTAATCCTCCCTGGATATCTCTCAATTCACTCTAGAATCATAGGCTTTACACTCATATCAAGCATATGTTGTGGAATTTCTGTTAAGGCATTCAAGTTTAATCACATATGGACATTCAATGAAAAAGAAGCACTTTCTGTATTTAAGATCTCATGAATGGACTTGAATTTTAAGAACATAGACACGTACCTTAGTTCTCAGCATTGTTAGCCACAAGATCAGTTAGGTCTTTCACATTAGGTTGCAATGGGGCTAAGCTTAATGGTCTAAGAAGGAAGGGATAGGATTCAAAGAACCTGAGTTGTGCCAAGGCATGAGAAGTCATGGCTTGAACTTGTGCTTTCTGATCTGAATCCTTGCTTAAGGCCCACGGCATTGCACTTCTTGATTGCTCTTCTTGAGGTTCGTTGGCTTACTTGGATCAATTCACTTTTTTTGTCTTTTCACTTTCTTTTTTCTTTTCTGATTTTTTTCTTTTCTTTTTCTTTTGAATTGAACCGACCCGCAATAGCTTCCTCATTCCTTATGAAGCTTTCCACTTGTAGAGCTCTTTACTCCATATTCAAAATTTTGGACCTTATCACACTCAGTGCTTGTGGTGATGGCCCTTAAAACTGTGCAGCAACCTCTTTCATTCCTCATTGTCACCATGAATCTCATTTAAGGCAACCTTAGCACAGACTTAGGTTATAGGGCATGGCAGATTGAATGGTTCAATGTTTTGGGTAGATGATGGTTAGGTGATGAAAGAAAGCCTAGTGTTTGGCTTTAAAAGGGCTTAGGGAGCACGCAATATGGTAAGATACGGCCTTTAGGAGGTTAAGCACACATAGCCTACATCACTTCTAATGGGAAACCACACTTCAAACCAAGAGCATCTATATGATGTTAGTTCTTTAAAGTTCAATGCAAATATGATGTAATGAGATCAACATTTATGAATAAAAGTGAAGAGTGTTTAAAGAGTAGAAACAATGTATATCCCTAAAAAAGAATGGCATTAAGGGTCAAGTTCTCACATGGCAGTCTCCACTAATTTTCTGAAGTTCACTCAACTTTAGTCGTATTGTTCACTTAATTATCGAAGACATAGCATTGTGAAGTGCAAAGTTACGACTAACTGACAAGGCATGACTCTTAGTAAATGAAAGAAAGCTAACTTAGCATGTACACTACTATTAACAAGTTAAAGAACTAGTTATGAACAACAACTTAAACTAACAACTTTAACTAGCTAGACAACACCCCCAAACCTACTGGTTTCTATATGCAAAATTTCAATTTTCAATCCCACACCCCAAACCTAAACTAAACCTTTTCCTCAATGTTGGAAGAATAAGCAAAACAAGACAAAATGTACGTTTAGTGAGGTGACATGCGCAGAAACATAAGATTGAGAGATGGGTACAAACCAGGGCTAGGTTTCCTCCTAGGACCACTTGATTTAACGTCTGGGCAAGACAAGGCGGGCAGCTATGCACTTAGTGGGGAGCCAAGGTCTTGGGCGGTCACGGGTGGTTCAATGAAAGCCACAAAGTAGGGCTCGAGGCGGTGACCATTCATCCTGACGAGGTGTTGAATTTCGAATGCACCATGAGGGGAAACCTGAGTTACAACAAAAGGGCCAGTCCATTGAGATTGAAGCTTTCTAGGAAATAATTTGAGCTTTTAATTAAATAGGAGAACTTTCTGGCCAATCTGAAAAGACTTTCTTAGGATGTGCTTATCATGAAATGCCTTTGTCTTTTCCTTGTAGATTATGGCACTCTCATATGCTTCATTTTGGAGCTCATCTAATTCGTTTAATTGGAGCTTCCTGTGTGTGCCAGCGGCATCTGAGTCCATATGCACCTTCTTGATGGCCCAGTACGCTTTATGTTCCAGCTCTACAAGGAGGTGACAGCCTTTTCCAAAAACAAGTCGAAAGGGGGACATGCCGATGGGGGTCTTGTAAGTTGTCCTATAGGCCCACAAAACATCATTGAGCCATTGGGATCAGTCTTTGCTTGTAGGGCTCACGTTCTTCTCTAAGATGGCTTTCACTTCTCGATTTGAGATTTCAGCCTGTCCACTTGTTTGAGGGTGGTACGGTGTAGAGACTCTATGAGTGACCCCATACTTCCTCATGAGGGACTCAAATGAATGATGGCAAAAATGTGTTCCCCGATCACTAACGATGGCCCTAGGCACTCCAAACTTGGCTAGGATGTGGCTCTGTATAAAACTCACATCAACTTTCGAATCATTAGTTTTAGTGGGGATTATTTCCACCCACTTTGAGACATAATCCACATCCAGTAGAATATACAAATAACCATAAGAGTTAGGAAAAGGTCCCATGAAATCAATGCCCCATATGTCAAATATTTCAACAATAAGAATAGGGGTCAAGGACATTTGATTCCTATGGCCAATGTTACCTTGCCTTTGGCACTTGTCATAGGTCATGATAAACTCATGAGCGTCTTTGAATAATGTAGGCCAATAGAACCCACTTTGTAGGACCTTAAGGGCAGTCTTCACGGCGCCAAAGTGCCCTCCACATGCCAAGCCATGGCAGAAGTTCAACACTGACTCCATTTCAGGTTCTGGAATGCATTGTCTTATGATCTGGTCTGGGCAGTGTTTCCAGAGATAAGGATCAACCCAGACATAGTACTTAGCTTGCTTAACAAGCTTGTCCTTCTGAAATCTGGTCAAGGAGGAAGGTAAGCGTTTAGTGACCATATAATTAATCAAATCTGCATACCACAGGTCAAAAGCATGTAAGGCGAAGAATGGTTCATCCAGGAATGTCTCAGAGAGTGGTAGATGATCAGCTTCTTCAGTGGACCCATGGGTGAGCCTGCTCAAGTGGTCTGCCACCGCATTTTCACCACCCTTCTTGTCTAGGATTTCAAGGTCGAATTCTTGTAGAAGGAGCATCCAATGCATCAGCCTGGGCTTAGCATCCTTTTTGGAGAGTAGGTACTTCAAAGCTGCATGATCAGTATAAACAATCACTTTAGTTTGAATCATATATGATCTAAATTTCTCTAAAGCATAAATAACAGCTAAGAGCTCCTTCTCTGTCGTTGAATAATTCAGTTGTGCATCATTGAGCATCCTGCTGGCATAATAGATGACATGGGGCATCTTATTCACTCGTTGTTCTAGGACAGCTCCAACTGCATAATCTGAAGCATCGCACATCAGCTCAAAAGGCAGGTTCCAATCAGAAGGCATGATGATGGGTGAGGCCGTGAGCTCGGCCTTGATTGTGTTGAATGCCTCACGGCATTCCTTGGTGAAATCATACACGGCTTCTTTGGCCAAGAGGTTGCATAGTGGCCTAGTGATCTTTGAAAAGTCCTTCATGAACCTTCTGTAAAAACCAGCATGTCCCATGAACGATCTGACCTTTTAGACGGTTGTAGGGTATGGCAATCGATCCACAATGTCCAGTTTGGCCTTGTCCACTTCAATGCCTCGTGAGGAAATCACATGGCCTAAGACAATTCCATGTTGTACCATGAAATAGCACTTTTCCCAGTTTAGCACCAAATTTCTTTCCCTGCATCTTTCCAAAACTCGAGATAGATTAGTTAAATAAAGTTTAAATGAATGACCAAATACAGAAAAATCATCCATGAAAACTTCAATAATGTCCTCGACCATATCTGAGAAAATACTCGTCATGCAACGCTGGAAAGTAGCAGGAGCATTGCAGAGGCCAAATGGCATCCTTCTATAAGCAAACATGCCATAGGGACACGTGAAGGTGGTCTTCTCCTGATCCTCAAGGGCAATGACAATCTGATTATAGCCTGAATATCCATCTAGAAAACAATAGTGAGAGTGCCTTGCAAGTCGATCAAGCATTTGATCAATGAAGGGTAAAGGAAAGTGAACTTTTCTAGTATTGGAATTTAACTTCCTATAGTCTATACATACTCTCCACCTGGTCTGAACTCGTTGGGGCACTAGCTTATTATGCTCATTCTTTACCACCATGATCCCACTCTTCTTTGGAACTACCTGAACGTGACTTACCCATTTGGAATCATAGATGGCGTATATGATTCCAACGTCCCGCAACTTGAGAACCTCCTTCTTCACCACGTCCTTCATTAGAGGGTTGAGCCTCTTCTGAGCCTTTTGAGAGGGTTTGGTGTCCTCTTCCAACAGGATCCTGTGCATACATTTGGTGGGGCTGATACCCTTGATGTCTGCAATTTTCCATCCTATGGCTGTTTGGTTGGCATTTAAAACTTGCACCAACTCACTCTCTTCCACAACACTCAAGTTAGAAGCAATGATAACGGGAAGAGTTTGATTCTCACCTACGTATGCATATTTGAGGTGCTTGGGCAATGGTTTCAACTCAAGCTCAGGAGCTTGGATGTGGGATGGCAGTGCTTGCTGCTGTGCCATGAGGTTTAACTCCTCATAGATGGCCTACTTGGTCCATAGGTTCTCAGGCACGGCATTGAGGAACAAGACCTCCTCTATCATGTGCTCATCATCCTGCCCTTCAAGAGGTGAGGTATCAGTCATGGCTTTCTCAAGTGGATCTGCAACGCAAGAGTTAGCAATGGTTTTCTGCAATAACACATCCATCATATTCAGAGGAAAATCAACAATAGGTTCAGAAGGATATTTAATGGCTTCATGAATAGAGAAGGTCCTCAATTGATCCAACACTTTGATGGAAACATGGCCATTCTTAACAACTATCAAGCACTCAGCCGTGGCCAAGAGAGGTCTGCCAAAAATCAGGGGTGGCTCTTCATTCTTATCAATCCTATCCATCTTTAGAATATAGAAGTCTGCTCGTGTACATGTATCACCAATCTGCACTAGTACATCTTCTAAAACACCCATAAGGTTAGTGATAGATGCATTAGCTAAGCGCACACACAAATGAGTTGGTTTTAGCTGTTTTAGATTGAGGGATTGATACATATGGAAGGGCATGATACTTACTGAAGCACCTGTGTCACACAAGCAGTGATCAAACCTTTTAGATTGGATGACACAAGGTAATGATGGGGGTCCTAGATCACCAGCCTTGAGGGGCCTTCGTAAGAGGGCAGCAGAGCAGGCCTTAGGCAATTCAATGATGTCACTAGGGTTGAAGCCTCTCTTGCCTACAACCAAGTCCTTGATGAGCTTGGCAAAAATTGGCATATGCTTGACCAATTTGTGGAAGGGCTGGATAATCTGCAGCTTCTGTAACATGCTAATGATCTCTTCTTCGAATTCTTCCTTCCTCGTATTGTTATTCTGAAACCTGCAAGGAAAAGGCACAATTATATCATCATTCAAATCAAAATGCACTGTTTTAGTTGGATTATGCACTGCAGAATTAAAAAGTTGAGAATTGAGAGTAAAATTCTTATTCTCCTCCAAAACCGAGTTTTGGTCCTTAAACGAAGATTGTGATGGAATTTGGGGTGTTTGAGGGTCAGCCGGGTCTTCATCACGATGCTAAGAACTAGGCGTTGGGGACTTCTAACTGTGGTGCCATTGTGTCCCTTGCGGCTGGGTGCCAGGCACGGGTTTGCTGTTCTGCCGAGGCATATCCTACATTGAGGGCATGGCCGTGTCCAGAGAATGCTGAGGAACCAGGTCCTCATTGTGACAAGGTCCTTGCAGTGGCAGGGACATGTCTTGCAGCAGCACCGATTGTGACAAGGTTAGAGGCTGGGACAAATCTTCTTCTTGAGATGGCACAACTTGAGGTCCTTGGAGCTGAGTGCCACTTTGTAATGTGATAGCATTGGCCGTGGGATGTTGAGGTCCCCTGGGGTTTAGCACAACCTGGCTAGGTAGCTTGCCAGGCTCTCTTTGACTAAGCTGATTTGCGATTTGGCCCAGGTGATTTTCCATGCTGGCTTGGTGTCATGCATGAAGGTCTGATGGCTCTTAGTGAGGGCAGCAGTACTCTTGGCCAAGGAAGCCACTATGCCTTACAAAGGCTTAGGTCCCGAATTTGGATGTGATGAAGTACCTTATTGGGGTCCTTGAGGGTCTACGACTTGATGTTGGAATCCAGGTGGTGGCGTCGGATTCTGAGTGTTCTGATTGTTACTCCACCGGAAGTTAGGGTGATTCCTCCACCCAGGGTTGTAGATGTTGGAATACGGATCATTCCGAGGCCTTGAGCCGTCATTGAATCTGCCAACCATGTTGGCATCTTCCACCATAGGACACTCTTAGGACCCGTGTCCCTGAACTGAGCATACATCACACACTAGCACGCCCTTGGCTTTCTCATTGCACAATTGCTTCACCATTGCTATGAGTTTAGCGATGGGTCATCTTTGTCATTGCTTTCTCCACCAAGTGTTTGAGGTGAGTGATCCCGATAGCTGAATTACTTCTCCCTTTGAGTAATATTCTCAAAGGCTGCTCTAGCCTCCTCGGCTGTGCTATCCAAAACTCCCTTGGATTGGGAGTTGACCATGACCCTATCACTAGTCTTCAAACCTCCATAGAAATACAACATCAAGTGACAATCATCGATGTTGTGGTGGGGACAAGACTGAATTAACTGATTAAATTGTTCCCAAAATTCGGGGAAGGATTTATCTTCAGGCAAAAGTGGGGCCATGATCTCACTCTTAAGTTTATTAGTCTTTGACACTGGATAATACTGAGTGAGGAACTTGGAGGACAAGTCACTCCAAGACGAGATAGACGCAGGGGCCAAGGAATGGAACCAGACCTTGGCTTTGTCCTTGAGACTAATGTGAAAGAGTCTCAATCTAATTTCGGCCTCAGTCATGCCGTTTATTCTCAATGTAGAGCAGACCTCCACAAACTCCTTAATATGTAGGTGAGGATCCTCTCCCGAAAGTCCAAGGAATTTAGGGAGCAAGTGTATGGTCCCTGACTTAAGCTCAAAGTTTTCCACAGTACATGGTTGGAAAACAATTGGAAACTGATCCTCAGAGACTTGTGGATATGCATACTCCTTGAGTAATCGTGGGGCTGGATTTTCTAGGATATGTTCCTCACGTCTCTCAGCCATAGGGGATAGTGGTGGACTTGGTTGTGCGGAGGTAGGCAGGGAATGGAAGGTGATCTTCAGAGTTGTGTAGGATGAGGAAGGTCAGTGAGAATGCAGCGTCAATTGCCTATTAATGTATGCAGGCTGTTCACAGAGAACGAAATGGACATGTACATAAAAGAAGTAGAAAACTCAGTTAATAAAATCTAAACAAATGGACCCCATTGAGGGAAAAGTCCCAGATAACACAAGAAACACACTAGTTATGTGTGACTAGTTGTTAGGATTAGGGCTGCTTGAAGCCCTAGCCATGTTAGCTTGTTGATTGGATTTCTGGCTCTTGATTATGATTGCTATGCATGCTGAATAAGTTGGATTATTGTGCTTAATGATCTTAATTTATGCCTATAAGATTAGCTACCTTGTTTGCATAAAATTATTGATGTAATTGCTTGAGTGACCGTCATATCATCTTGTTATTTGGAGCATCGAAAGTATTCTTACTTGTAATCTTAACTCATAACGACCTAGGATTGCATGTCACTTTGCTAGGCTAATGTGGTGTCATTAAATTCTCTTTGAACTTCATGCGTCATCTTAAAAGGTAGGTGATAGATGTTTTAGGCATATGCCCTGTTTAGAACTTGCTAAGTAAGAAGGAATAAGATGTGTCTAGTGAACCAACGCCAGGTCCTAGGCACGGGCACCTAATTCAGAAAATGCATAGTAATTAGGTCAAGGAAATCTGATTATTAACTATAATTGGTTAGAGTGGAAAGTAAGGCTTAATTCTCCTTAGTTAATAATCAATCAACCGTTAATTCTTGCATTGTTATTTTCTGCATTTTATTTTACTTGTCTTTAAATTTCAGTTCTCACATCATAAACTTCAATACACCCCCCACCCCACCCGCCCCCCGCCCCCCCCCCCCCCCCCCCCCCCCCCATGCGTGTGTGTGTGTGTGTTTTCACTAAGTTAATAAATATGAACTAAAGTGGTCATAACGTTGATACAAGTCCTCGAGGAATCGACTCTTGCTGTGCTACTATACTATTCTTATCGATTTGTGCACTTGCAAGGATTTTATAACTGTTAGAATTGAATTGCATATTTCTTGCTCTTTAATTCCACCGACAAGTTTTTGGCGCTGTTGCCGGGGACTTGTCCCTCAACAGTGCCCATTCAAGTATAGATTTGTAACTTAGTTTTTCTTTTTGTTAGGTACCCGTGTATGTCATTCCAAGGTTCAGTGCACGGGTCATCAAGTGGACCATCATCACGAGCATCTTCTGTCCACGGCTCCCCGCCGCCAAGCCCAAGGAGGATGGCGGACCACAGAGAAGAGCAAGGACGGGAACGTGGCATAGTACTGTAAGCCCCACGGTGTCAAGGATTTTGCCATGCCCCATGTCTTGGAGGATCAATTTCCAATTGTTTTTCTCGAGTCAACAGTGGCAAACTTCGAATTGAAGTCGGGGACAATTCACATGCTGCCCACATTCCACGGCCTTGCTGGCGAGGACCCGCACTTTCATATCAAGGAATTTGTTGAGGTTTGTTCAACACTGCACATAAATGGTATGACAAAATCTGAAATCCGCCTACGGCTCTTTCACTTCATTCTCAAGGATCGCGCCAAGACATGGTTTCATTCACTGGCGCCGGCTTCCATTCACTCTTGGAGGGACTTGACGTCCAAATTCTTAACACAATACTTTCTCGTGGAAAAGACAAATGAGTTAAAGTCCAAGATCATGAACCCACGGCAAGACATGGAGGAGTCTTTCTACGAGTTTTGGGAGCGGTTCACTCAGATGCTACGGGCGTGCCCCCACCACCATATTGATGACCATCATCTTATGCTATACTTCTATGGAGGCTTGAAGACTAGCAATCGGACAATGGTGGACTCTCAATCCCAAGGGATTCTAGAAGGCACAGCCGAGGAAGCAAGGACCGCCTTTGAGAACATAGCCCAAAGGGAAAAACAGTTCAGCTACAGGGGTCTCTCCTCTAGAGCCACGGGTGATGCATCCGCCAAATACAAAGATGACGCCATTACTCAGCTCACGGCAATGGTGAAACAGTTTTGTAGCAAGAAAGCCAAAGGAGTTCACATCTACGAGGTATGTTCAATTCAGGGCCACACATCCCAGGACTGCTCGGTTGTGGAAGATGCCAACTTTGCTGCAGGGTTCAATAGCAATTCTCGACCCCGGAATGACCCATATTCCAACAGTTACAATCCGGGGTGGAAAAATTATCCAAATTTCCGTTGGAGCAACAATCAAGCAGCCGTAAATCCCTTGCCACCCCCTGGATTTGAGAAGTAAGCCACAGGCCCTCAGGGGAACTATCACGGTCCTTCCTCAAATCAGAATGGCGGAAGCAAGTCTGTTGAGGACTCCCTCCATATCCTGACTCAATAGCATGCTCAATTCATAAAATTCATGCAAGATAGCCAGAGTCAGATGGGAGACATGAAAAATGCAATTGCAAACTTGGATCATCAAATGGGACAAGTGGCGAACCAACTAAATCAGCGAGAGCAGGGCAAACTACCGAGTCAAGTCCTGGTAAATCTGAAAGGATTTCACAATCCTATGGCTAATGCCATCACGCTGCAGAGGGAAACAACATTTCAAGACCCCACATATGCCACCCTCGGAGGACCTAAAACCGAGCCTCAACCTACTCTGCCAAGGATCACCGACCAGGCGCGCCGCAAAACATGCCACAGCCAACACCTCTGGCGCAGAACCGGCCCAATGAGTCACCAAGTGCCCTACCGCAAGGAGGACCTAAAACTACGCCTACTTCGGCCACGACTCGCATGCAACCTGCTCCTAAGTCCAAGTCACAGCACTCGAATACTTCTAACTCTAAACCTCATAATGCCATTCCACATTTACAGGTCACTCAACCTAGGCGCACTCAAACCCACGCACCTATGTGTCAGATTGGCTAACGCTTCTGTAACCAACCTAATGGGGGTTCTTGAGGACGTACTAGTACAAATTGGAGACACATGCATCCCTGCAGACTTCTACGTACTAAGAATGGACAGAATTAACAAAAGTGAGGAACCTCCCCTCATCTTCGGAAGGCCTTTACTAGCCACAGCCCAGTGCCTCATCGACGTCAAAAAGGGCGAAGTCTCCATCAAGGTCATGGACCAGCTTCAGACATTCTCCATCCACGACACCATCCAGTATCCTACGGAGCCTATTGTAGATTTTCCGTTAAACAAAATGGACTTACTGCTACGGGAGACAATTGCTCAGTCTTGCATGACGGATGACCTTGAGAAGGCCGTTACCAGTAACCCACACACAGTGGATTCACTTGCAGATAGCGTGATCAAAGAGGTACGAGCCCTTGACATCATGCCAGCCCTCCCATTCCACAGGCCTCCCTTTGAAGCATTACCACTCACTAGTCAGAAAACCCTGCCGTCCATCATGAAGGCTCATGAACTCGAGCTGAAGCCCTTGCCCGAGCACTTAAAGTATGCATATTTGGGCGACAATCAAACCCTTCCAGTCATCATTGCGTCTACCCTAAGTACGAAAGAGGAAGAGGCATCTGTTCACGTCCTTAAGGTCAATCAAACGGCAATTGGATGGACAATAGCTGACATCAAAGGCATAAGTCCCACAAAATGCATGCATCAGATACTGCTGGAGGAAGACTCCAAACCATCACGGGAGGCACAGAGGCGATTGCATCCACCTATGAAGGAGGTTGTGAAGAAAGAAGTCCTAAAGCTTCTGGACGTTGGAATCATCTATCCAATTCGTGACTCCAAGTGGGTGAGCCCAGTCCAGATCGTGCCAAAGACCAAAAATACCTCAAATTTATGTATCGGGGACAAACAATTATGACCGAAAAGACCTCAAAGTCTTGCGGTCGGAAAAATACCATAAAACCCAAGGATGGTAAACATAGTGAAAACGGAAATGTAAATTCAAAATCCAATTTGAAATCGTTTTTACCTAGCCTTAGCCAAAATCTTATAAAACATGGGTCTAGAGCCCAAAATCCGATAAAAACCGAATTCCCGGGCTTGAGCCCAAAATCCAATAAATCATAAAATCGAAGTCCATAAAACCGGGCCGTAACCCAAAACTTCATTTCAAATTCGTTATTGAAAATTCATATCCAATAATAATTCACTAGTATAGTTATTCTAAATTCCCGAAATTCATCAAAGTTAATAAATCATTTTAGAATAAATATTCTAATTTATCAAAATTCATATTTAGTAATAATTAATTTAAAATATACGTTTATGCATGCATTATAATTTACAAAATCAAAATCGACACACCGGAAGTCGAAATAAGCTCAAACTTAACCTGTTCGCTCCTCCACCGTCCCCGGAGCGGTATCGACTGTCAAAAGTAACAATCGGGGTTACTAAAGGACCAATAAAAACCTACAATTCGATCCCCTAAGTCCCGGAAGTATTCACACGTCCAAACGAGAAACGCAACGACTTCAGACGTCCAAAACAACCCCTAAACGACTCCCGATTGACTCAAAACCTGTGCCAACGGGTCTGGAATGCAAAAAAATTGAAAATGCGAGTCGTTGGAGCCCGGGGAGAGGCTGCACGCACCCCCACGTGCCGCCCCTATTTCTGCCTTTCCTAGGGGGTGCGACTGTGTAGTTCCGTCGCCCCTACCTCCCCTTGCTGGCGCAGCCGGCAGGCAGGCCGGAAACTCCATAACCATCCAGTTTTTCAAAGGTTCCTAGCTCACTCATTTCTCAACCTAATTCGATGTTCTAATAATGGAAATCAATTTACTCGATCCAAGGAATCCAAATATGAAGTCCAAACTGAAATCCATTACCTGTGGTGGCCAGAAAATGGCTGGAAAGGTGGCGGGTTACTATTCACCATCCTAACTCCTTCTCCCAACGCCGTCAACCTCGATGGCTGGTATGGTTGAGCTTAGAATCAAGTGAGGAAGATGATGGTGGCGTTAGTTTTCCTTGGTTTGGTCGAAAAAGAAGATCACAAAGGGGAGGGGTTTCGGTTCTCGTGGGTATTGAGGAGAGAGAGTGTCGAAGTGAGAGAGATGAATTAATCCCCACAAATCTGAAAAAAATCTGGTATAATGGACTTAAAACCCGCCAAATGACCCAATTACCCTTGAAACTTCTAGACACGTAGCTCTCTCATACGGACTCCTATTTTTGTGTGCCACTTGTCTACGAACTCGTGAGTTCGAGACCTACGCAACTGTCCAAGAAAAACTTCCAAAAGTATCTCTAAACAAAAAGTGACCTCCGAGCCTCTATTAAATCCAACGAAAAAATCGTCATTTTCTAAAATAAAATTCGAAAATCGTATAATTAAATAGACGGGTTGTTACAATTCACCCCCAAAAAAATTTCGTCCTCGAAATTTACTCAATGCCAGTGAAAGAATCAACTCCCTACAATTTCGCGGGTCCTCTCGCTCTTGCACTGACACTAACTAAACTTCTTTACACAAGTCCAATTGGTTCACGGGGTTTCTTTGGTAGATCCTTAACTTTGATGCGATTTCCAATTGAAACTCTACAACTCATTATGTTGACCCTAAATGATACAACAAATAAGAACCTTCTTGAATGGTTTTCTAAAAGTCTTGTATGGATTTGCCTGGACATCAAAAAAAATCTTCCAACCAACACTGAACGCTTCTTTCTCGAAGAAAAATTAGAGGTAGCAACGTCAATCACCAGCAACGATTTTGGCGAGTCAAACCCCTAACAAGGACCTTTAATCTTCCCCAATAAACTCGCAACCTCCACCGACTCGAGATCCCATATTATCCCCAATTTACTAACTCAAACACAAACTCCAAGGTAACGGTAACCAAGCTCACAGAAATTCAAACTGAAGAGTGAACAGGAACGCAACTCACTCTTTGTCCCTCGGGTTTCCCAGGTAGCCATCTCCCACACAAGACTCATCAACAAGATACTTCCTCGCTACCTTTAATTGGTCAAACAAGTCATCTATTCGTGCCAACGGGTACTTAACCCGCACAGTAACCTTGTTTAATGGCCGGTAATCGATACACGACCTCAAACTACCTTCCTTCCTCCTCCCAAATAACACCGGCACACCCCAATGTGATACACTCGGTCAAATGACCCCATATCGACCAAGTCCAGTAGCTAAGTCTTTAACTTTCTCAATTCCGCCATTGCTATCCTATAAGGTGCATGGGATATAGGTCGGATACTTGGAAGCAACTCTGTGGTGCACTCAATCTCCTGGTGACGCAGTAACTCCGGAAGGTCCTCTACCTCAATGGACTATTCCGAGAATCAACCACATGAGTTAGATACCCCTAACAACCTTTCCTTACAACCTCTCGGCCGTCAACCCTGAAGTAACACACCAAGGTAAAACTCTCTGGTCTCCCTGAACGGTAAGTTCTAGAAAACCTTGACTCCGAAACATCACTTCCTTGTCGAAGCAATCAATGGAAGCACGATGTGTAGTTAACCAATCCATCCCCAAAATCACAACAAGGTCGTAAATATCCAGGGAAAACAAATCGGCATCTAGTGCATAACCTTCCACTAACACTAGGCAATCTCTTATCACCAGGTTCGCCACTAACATATCTCCAGTAGCGGTACTAATGCCCATTTTCCAACCAATTGACGATAATTCTCTATTGTTTAAAAGTGTAAAACCCCGAGAAATAAAAGAATGTGTAGCCCCGAGATCTATCAAAACTCAAGCATCACGATCAAAAATAGATAACTTACCAGTAACCACCTTCGATGCAGCTCGGGCCTCCTGCTGCGTAGGGGAAAAGACTCGGGCCTGAGTACGAGAAGATCGCCCACGACCCCTGCGGCTCTTTGTGGCCCTGCTGGCCCCATTCGACTGGGTCTGTGTTGGTAAAAATAGAAGACAAAATAAGGCAATCTAAGCTTAACAGTTATAATCTTGCAAGTGTACAAATCAGAAGATAGTATAGCAACAGAGCAAGGGTCTATCCCACAGAGACTATGTATCAACGTTATGTCCAATTCAACAAGTTAGACTTAATCAACTCAGTTAAGACTCAACAAAACTAAGACTCACACTATCTAGATATGCAAGACACCTAGAGACAACTTAAGACACTAACTTATGATGCATGGAAACACAAAAGACTTTAACAAACACACAAACATGACACACAGTAGGGGCGGGGGGGGGGGGGGGGGGGGGGGGGGGGGGGGGGGCGGAGGGGAGAGAGGGAAGGGTTTGATGAATTGGATTCCATAGTTAAAGACAAATAATAGAAACGCAATAGATTACAAAAATAGAATTAAAGATGATGATTGAATGAATTAACTAAGTCGAATTAAGGCTCACTATCCACCCTAAACAATTATAGCTTTTAACCAGATTTTCTTGACCTAATTACTATGCAACCTCTGAATTAGGTGCTCATGCCTAGGTCTTGGCGTTTGTACACTAAACATATATTATTCTCTCTTACTGAGCATGTCCTAAACAGGGCATATGCCTAGACCGTCTATCACCTACCAGTTAAGATGATGCATGAAGTACTAAGAGAATTTAATGATACTATGCAATTAAAATGGCCAATTTTAAGAACATAGACAAAATAGCAGTTAAAGCAGTGAATCAATCTACCAAGGCAAACAAAACATTCAAACCAAGTGCCAAAACCAAGTTAAGAATTTTTCATGGCTAGGGCTTCAAGATCAGCCCTAACCTAAGGTAAACTACTCACTATGCATAATGAAAAGCATTAACCTTAATTGTATTGAATATGAAAGTGAAAGATTAAACCCAATTATACTCTCAAAGGCAGACTCCAAGCACGACTTCAAGCATTCCTCCAAGAACACAATCAAGTCTTCGTGAGCAAGCCTCACGCAAATAGCTCAAAACAATAACTAAAGGGTCTAAATCTCAGGTGGCGCGTCTCTAAAACACTGAGCAAGGGCCCCTTTTTATAGACAAGGGAAAACCTTGTCCTACAAGGACTAGAATTAGAAACCCTATCTTAGATTAATCTAGAATGATTAATGTACTTCTAAGTAATTACAAAGAAACCAAAAAACAATGAGAACCAATCAGAACATAGCTAGAATTGTGAATGCAAGTTGGCAGGTGGGACACAGGCTGTCGCTGGGCAGGACCTAGGGCATATCTTGAAAACTTGGAACTTGGCTCCAAGGATGTCTTTGTCGCGCCACAGTGCGCCTTCGCACTTGAATAGCTTCTACACATGCCAAACAGTCTAAAAATATTCGTGTCTCGATCAAATAGTTAAAGGATGGAAAAATGGCCTCATTGGAACTTATCGGGTCAGGTCAGGGACCTGACATGCGCCTGGAACTACTGTGGCCCTCAGGGCCTGAATTAGGGTGTATTTAGGAACCTATCTTTGGCGCAGTTGTACCTTGTCTTGAAATTGTGCCATGGTCACAAGCTCAGGCTTCATTGAGGTGTGGCAAAGGCACGCCTTGGCTGGAAACTCGACTGGGACTTAATAACGCGGCAGACACACATTGGCGCACTCCCAGACATGTCACGGACATCATTTAGCCCTCGATCTTAGGTGTCTTTTCGACTTGTCCAGGACATGTCCTGGCTCCGATGGTGGCATGACAAAGGCATGTCATGGCCTTAGTCTGAAGGCCATCAAACACAACTTTGGGACCCGGATGGCTTGATCTGAGGTACTTCATCTGTGCCTGAAATAGGGCGCACTGGCGCACTCAGGACCTAGTTCAGGACCCGATATTGGAATGAGGACATCTCCTTCATTTGAACTCCGATTTTAGTCATTCTTTTTCCTGTATTCTTAGAATTTCATTATCTTTGTAAATCATACACATGTCTCACAAAATCAACACTTTCTACTATGGATGGCCTTATTTCTATCAAAAGACAAGTAAAGGGACTAAATATAACATGTAATGCATGTAGGAAATATGACCTAACTGGGGGGTTTTAAGTTCAAAAGATGCTATGAAAGTAAATAAATTGTAATGCAAGAAACAAAGTAAATAATAATGGTTGTAATGAATTAAAGGACAAAGTTAAGGCAATCCCTAACCACACCTAACCACAAAATTTTCCAACTTTGTTTGCAAGGTTCAATTATCATGTTCATTACTTGGTCTAGTGCCTATGCAAGGGGGTCTCTTAAGCTCACCCTTACAAATGTTATCTCTTCTTACCTAGTATGTCTTAGGCCTCATGGGCACCTAAGATGTCTATCAAATTATGGACAACTGAGTCCCACGGTTTCCGAGTTCAACAAAAAGAGAAGCATTAAGTTCTAAAGGGATTTAATGACACCACACTAACCCTAGGTATTACACGGTAACCCTAGGAATGTCATGGATCTCTTCACAGATTACATTTGTTATAATCCTTGATGCAAAATAATCATTAAGTTATGCAATTAAAATGGCCAAATTTAAGAACACAAAATAGTCTCAATAAAAGCAGTGATTCAATCTACCAAGATAATTAAGCACAACAATCAAACCAAGCCAAAACCAAATTAAGAAGTTGCCATGGTAAGGGCTTCAAGATCCGCCCTAAGGTGCCGTCCACAAAATACTGAACAATGGCTCCCTTTTATAGACAACGGACAAACCTTGTCCCACAAAGATTTGAATTGGAAACCTACACTAGAGTGTTCTAGAATGCTCATTATACTTTGAAGAAATTACATAGTCCCTAGAATCTTGGAGAACCAATTAGAACACGATTGGGAATGTGAATGAAAGCTGGCAAGTGTGAACACAAACTGGCCTGGGTAGATAGGCTGGAATTCGGGCAGGAGCTGAAAGCTTGGAACTTGGCCCTCGGGATGTCCTGATCTCACCTTGGGGTGCCTTAGCACTTGAATGGCTTCTACACAAGCCAAAGAGCCTGAAAATGGCTGATGTCTCGATCGAATGGCCATAGGCACAAAGATGCCCTCTTTGAAACTTCCCAGGTTATGTCTAGGACCTGACCTGGACCTGTCGAGATATATCGACACTTTAAGGCGTAGTTCTGGACTCGAATTAGGGTGCAATCGCGCCTGGTCTCTACGATTGGGACTTGTCTTGGAAACGTGTCAACGGTCTTGGACATCATTGAGGTGTTGTGAAGGTATGCCTTGACTCAAACCTTGATTTGGATTGAGCATAGCGGAGGACACGCTTGGGGCTTGGCCTTGGGACATTGTACTTGGGTGTCTTGGGGCATGTCAGGGACATGACCTGACTCCGACAATGGCATGACAAAGACATGTCATGGCTCTGTTCAGAAGGTCCTTAAACACAGTTCTAGGACCCAGCTGGTATGATGTGAGGTTCTTGACTTGCGCCCAAAATAAGGCGCACTGGCATGTCCTAGGGCTCGGTCTAAGACCCGATATTGAATTGAGGACATCCCCTTTATTTGAACTTCGATTTGAGCCATTCTTTTTCCAGTATTCTTAGAAATAGATTACCTTTCTAAATCCTACTCATGTCTCACAAAAGCAACACTTTCTACTATTGATGACATGATATTACACAAAAGACAAGGAAAGGGCCCAAATATGGCATGAAATATGTGTAACATTTATGGCTTAACAAATACCCCCAAACCTAGCTTTTGCTAGTCCTCGAGCAAAACAGAGAATAAAAAATAAAACATAAACAAAATACTCAATCTTAATTAAGGGTAGAACATTTAAACCCCTAGGTTCACCTAGTAGGAGGAGTTTTGTCTCCGTTTACTTAAACATTAAACAAAACTAAATAGAATACTTAACAAGTTAATAAGGGATAATGCAGATAGATCATGCCATGCCAAACTAAAGATATGCCAATTTCAAGTAAGTACCATGTGTAAGTGTGAATATCCTTTACTTCAAGATTTTCTAGTTTAAAAAAAAAAACAACAAAGTTCAAATGCCTTAGAAAGACTCTCATTGACTCTAACCTCACTAGGAAACTCTCAATTTCTCTCATGAATCCTAAGGTTTCACTCTTTACAAGCATATGTGATGAGTTTATGTAAAGGAAGCAAATATAATCACATATGAAATAGCATGAATGAAAGACAATTTCTGAACATAGATCTCATGAAGGAATTGAACTTTAAGAACGTAGAGACATACCTTAACTCCAAGCAAAACTTCCTATAAGATCATTTAGGTCTTCATTCAAGGGTTGTAATCGGGCTAAGCTTAAAGGGTTTAGAAGAAAGGGATTGGAGTTCAAAAACCTAGGTTGTGGCAAGGCATGAAGTAGCATGACTTGGAACTTGATCTTCTTCTTTAGCTTCTCCTTGGCCCACGGCCAAGCTTTGTGCTTCCACTGGCTTCACACGTCGATGTATGATTTCCTTGGATGGGGATGATTTGTGACTCTTGTTCTCATTGGCTCACTTGGCTTAGCTTATTTTTTTTTTCTCTTTTTATTCTCTTTTTTTTTTTCCAAACTAAGCCAAGATCATGCAATGGTTTACAACATTATGTTCTTTATCCAAACTAGGACTTTTGGGTCACTTGGGATGTCTAAGACATTCCGCTTTACATCACATTTTTGGCCTTTTTGGTCGTGACATGTCTTGACATGTCCTTGGTGTGCCCCTGCGACTTATTTCAGATTTTTTCATACTTTGAGGCTTGTCTTCTCTTCCATGTCATGAATTGCATTTGGGATGGCCTTGTCAAAGCCTAAGCTATAGGGTATGGCTAATATCGAGGGTTTCCTATCTAGGGCTTAGGTAATGCTTTGGGTGATGAAAGAAAGGTTTAACTGTTTGGCTTCAAAGTAGGTTAAGGGAGCATGCAAAAGGGACATATATGGATTTTATAGGGTTCAAACATGCATAGCCTACATCACTTTTTATGGTTTATCAAACTCAGGGGGATCCAACGCACAGTTATGGAAAGAATTGAATAGTATTTAAGAGTAGAACAAAGTAAATCTCTCAAAAAGAAAGGCATTAGGCTCAAAATCTCACATAGGGTAGTCTCCACTAATTTCCTAAAGTTCATTCAAACAAAGTCATCTTCTAGATCAATTTCTTGTAGTTAGGCATTAAGTGTAATGATAACGCACAAACATAAGCATGACATGGCTCTAGTTAAGACACTAACGACTCATTTAACAGTGTGACTTATTAACAAGTAGTACTAAGTTCCTAGCCGTGTGTACCCCATAACCTAAATGTTGCAAAATATTGATCTACACCCGTAAACCTAAACTAAACATTGTCCTCAATGTTAACAAGTTAAAACACTAAGAGCAACTAAGTAAAGAGTTAAAGGAGGAATGTAAAACAGAAAACATAAAGAAGAGTGAATGAAACACAAACCAGGGCTAGGCTGCCTCCTAGGAGCGTTTGATTTAACGTCTAGGCAAGACGTGCCTTGCAATTCAAGCAAGGGAGGGCACATCAAGGTGGTATACTTTCTTAGGTTTAGCTTGAAAGGCATCAAGGTAAGGCTTTAAATGGTGGCCATTGAACTTCAATTCTAGGCCTGATTTGGCATGCTTGATCTCCACGGAACCATGGGGTAAGACCTTTAGAACAATGTAGGGCCCTGCCCAACGAGATCTAAGTTTCCTAGGGAAGTGTCTCAACCTTAAGTTGAATAATAGGACCTTTTGTCCTACTTGGAAGGTCTTGCGGACAAAGTGCTTATCATGATAAGCCTTGGAATTTTCCTTGTATATCCTTGAGCTTTCATAAGCTTCATTCCTTAATTCCTCAAGCTCTTGCAGCTGAAGCTTGCGGTGATGCCCTGCCTCATCCATGTCCATGTTGACACGTTTGATGGCCCAAAAGGCCTTCTGCTCTAATTGCACGGGCAGATGGCTTCCTCTGCCAAAAACAAACCTAAATGGGGACATGCCAATTGGTGTCTTGAAAGCAGTCCTACAGGCCCAAAGGGCATCATTGAGCCTAATGGAACAATCCTTCCATGATGGTCCCACGATTTTCTCAAGGATGGCCTTGACTTCTCTATTTGAGATCTCGGCTTGTCCACTCGTTTGGGGATCATAAGGAGTTGAGATTCTATGTGTGACTCCATATTTTCTCATGGGTACCTCAAATTCATTATTGCAAAAGTGGGAGCCACTATTGTTTAGTCATTATTTATGCATCATTTTCATGTCTTTATATGCCTCTCTTACATGTCTTTTGAATGATTGCGTGCCATCAATAATATAAAATGATCAATCTTGTGAGACTTGTGTAGATTTCGAAAGATAGGTAAATTCTGAGAAGAACGCAAAAAGAATGACTCAAATCGGAGTTCAGATGAAGGAAATGTCGTCATTTCAATATTAGGTCCTGAACTGGGTCCTGAGTGCGCCAGTGCGCCCCATTTTGGGTCCTTGGCCAAGTACCTCAGATCATGCCATCCGGGTCCCAGACCTGTGTCTCATAACATCAAGTTCATGTCCAGGATGTGCCAAGGTCATGCCAGGACATGTCGAGTACATGTCCTAAGAACTTCCCATCCGAGTCCCTGATCAGGTTCCTATCGAGGTCAAGGACCTGCCCTTTTCATATCCTAAGTCATGCCATAAAATAAAGCCATCGGAGCCCTGTCCAGAACCTAGCAGGGTCCTACAATGCGCCACAATGTCATGTCCCAAGGATCCTAGCCGAGTGTCAGGACCCGTCCCGAATTTCCCCTCGAAACCCGGGAAGAACCCTGATCCCGTCTGACAACCTAAGGAAAGGTTCCCAAATACCCTTCAATCCTTACAAATTATAATAATAATAAATACTTTCTCTTGTCAGACAAGGGATTTAAGCACTTAAAATTCCCGTAATTAATTACCAACCATATACAATATAATATCAGAGCGTCTAAGTAGGATCAAGATACAAATTAGATATCCTACTTAAGTACAACTACACAGCGCAGCCGAGAGTGCTAATGCCTCTGCCTCGAGATAATGTCCGCGTCAACTCTACTGCCTGAAGGAGGTTTAAACACAAAAGTTGTGAGTGGACAAAAATAATCGTTTATAAATCATTTTCCAAGGAATATTACCTTTTTCCCCCTCCATTTATAAAACCATGTAGGCATCACATAAACAGTTCATGTTATAAAAACATCTTCTTTAAATCACCGGCATTTGCATTGCTCTTTAAAACCACTTAGTAGGACTCACACAAAATCCATATAAGGAAAATACATTATGATCCACAATCTGGTTTGAAAATCATCCTCAAAGGAATTCAAAATCATTTAATTCAACCTAGACACATAATATCTCAAATCCACTGTTCCCGACACATCCACTAGCCACCATGGTATCCCTTGGGGTGTGCTAGTCCTGTATCACAACTCTCTGTACTATGCATAGACAGTCTCGCGACCCGACGGAGTCAAAACTCTACAATGCCAGAGTCGGAGCACTCAACAAACTAACGGAGCGAAACTCTCGACGCTAGTCGGAGAATCAATCACCAATTATATTGGAGGTTTACTGGGTTCACCGCTAATAACGGATCCTAGTCCCGAGTCCTGGCCTCCCTCAAATAAGAGTTTATCTTGGAGGTTCACCGGGTTCACCGCTAATAACTGATCCTCGTCCCGAGTCCTGGCCTCCCTCAAATCAGTGTTTATCTTGGAGGTTCACCGGGTTCACCGCTAATAACGGATCCTCATCTCGAGTCCTAGCCTCCCTCAAATCAATGTTTATCTTGGAGGTTCACCGCTAATAACGGATCCTCGTCCCGGGTCCTGGCCTCCCTCAAAATGGCCAAATCCGATAAACTCATATAACTGGGTCAAAACCCAAATCATTGACTCAATATTTTCCACGTCAAAACGATATCAAAACTGAGTCCAAAAACCATGATATTTCTCAAATCACACTTTAACCGAAGTAGTGGAAAACATGTGTCTAGTAATCATTTCTAAAATTCAGAAATTCAATGCCACAATACATAACAGTATTTACACAGATATTTTGATGCATGCATTTCAGTTCATAAAACAAAAGTCCACTCACAAACCAGTGCAAGCTAGCTCAATCCCATCTTGCTCATTCCTCTGAGGTTCCCGGAACAATATCGCCTGTCAAAAACAACAATCGGGATTACCGGCTAGTAATAAGACTCTTATATAACAACTTCCTAAACCTCGGGAAGTCTACCCATGCTGTTTCTAGAAAACACAACAACTTCGGACGCCCAAAATGTCCTCTAAACGTCGTCCGATCAACCTGAAACCTGTACCAACAGATTCAGAACGTCGAAAACTAGTTACCAAGCGTCGCCGTGACCTCAGACTCGGCCCCACGCAACGCCGGAAGGTCAGCACACACGCCCACGCGCCCTCACGCGCCGGTCACGCGCTTGCTACAGTGTTCACGCGCCTGGACCGGTCGAACCCGGTTCGGCTCAACCTGACCTGATCCAACTCGACCCGATCGGTTCACTCGACCCGACCAGTTCACTCGACCCGACCGGTTCACTCGACCTGACAGGTTCACTCGACCCGACCGATTCACTCAACCCGACTGGTTCACTCAACCCGACCGGTTCACTCAACCCGACCGGTCTCCGGTGACTCACCGGAGAAGACGACCGGACGGTCGTCGCCATTGTTGGTAGATTTAAAGAGCAAGAAATATGCAATTCAATTCTAACAGTTATAAAATCCTTGCAAGTGCACAAATCGATAAGTATAGTATAGTAGCACAGCAAGAGTCGATCCTTCGAGGACTTGTATCAACGTTATGACCAATTTAGTTCAGATTTGTTAACTTATAAAAAAACACACACACACACACACACAGGGGGGCGATTTATGATGTGATAACTGAAATTTAAAGACAAGTAAATCAAAGTACAGAAATTAACAATGCAAGAATGAAAAGTTGTTAACTAAGGCGAATTAAGGCTTACTATCCACTCTAACCAATTATAGCTCTTAACCAAATTTCCTTGACCTAATTATTATGCATTTTCTGAATTAGGTGCCCGTGCCTAGGACCTGGCGTTGGTTCACTAGACACATCTTATTCCCTCTTACTTAGCATGTTCTAAACAGGGCATATGCCTAGAACGACTATCACCTACCTTTTAAGATGATGCACGAAGTTTAAAGAGAATTTAATGACACCACATTAGCCTAGCAAAGTGGCATGCAATCCTAGGTCGTCATGAGTTAAGATTACAAGTACGAATACTTTCGATGCTCCAAATCACAAGATGATATGACGGTCACTCAAGCAATTACATCTATAATTATATGCAAACAAGGTAGCTAATCTTATATGCATAAATTAAGTTCATTAAGCATAGTAATCCAACTTATTCAGCATGCATAGCAATCATAATCAAGAGCCAGAAATCCAATCAATAAGCTAACATGGCTAGGGCTTCAAGCAGCCCTAATCCTAATGACTACTCACACATAACTGAAATAAACACAAGTATAATTGAATCCATAAGTAAATTGCAATAATGAAAATAAGGGTACAGAAGAGATTGTTAAGAACAGATGCAGCAGAAGACACGGCAGGGCCTTCTTCTCCAAGCTCCACGTCCAATAATCTATGTGAAAGATTATCTCCGAAAATATGGTCCCTAATTCTCTAGAAAACCAAAACGGAACTCTGTGGCTCAGATCTCTGTTTTTCCAGAAACAAAAATGCCTTAGCTAATTATCTCTCCCCTAAACACTGAACAAAGGCTCCCTTTTATAGATAAAGGGAAAACCTTGTTCTATAAGGATTGGTATAACCTTGTTCTATACAGATTGGTAAAACCATGTCCTATAGGAATAGGGAAAGTTATTTTACTTTTAATTAATTATAAAGTCTTTAAAATCTATTCGAACCAATCAGAGCATGGCCGGAAGTGTGAATGCCGGCTGGCAAGTGGGAACGCAAGCTGGCCAAACTTGGATTTTTGACTGTCTTCGTAATCAGGATCTGGGACCGCGCTTTTGAAGTAGGTTAGGAGTATAATAGAAGCGCATCGTCGTTCAGGCTTGGCGCAAATGTTGTCAGGCTTGGCACAGAGGGAGAACCTCTGATCCACCGCTGGCGGAACAGGGACCCCGGCTTGGGCGCACTTCTGGGCTCGGATGGGAGTTCTTGGGATATGTCCTCGACCTGCCTTGGCGCGACCTTGGCACTTCTAGGACTTGACCTTGATGTCATGAAACACAAGTTCGGGACCCGGAGGGCCAGATATGAGGTACTTGGCCAGTGGCCCAAAATAGGCGCACTGGCGCACTGGCGCACTCAGGCCTCCGTTCAGGACCTGATATTGAAATGAGGATATCTCCTTCATCTGGACTCCGATTTGAGTCATTCTTTTTGCGTTCTTTCCAGATTTTACCTATCTTTCTAACTCTGCACAAGTCTCACAAGATTGATCATTTTCTACTATTGATGGCACGAAATCATTCAAAAGACATGTAAGAGAGGCATATAAAGACATCAAAATGATGCATAAATAACGACTGATCAAATACCCCCAAACCTATCTTTTGCTAGTCCCTGAGCAAAACAAATGCTAACAAAATGAAAAGAATCGATTTTAGTTAAGATAGAACATTTAAACCCCTAGGTTCACCTAGTAGGAGGAGTTTTGTCTCCTGAGGCTTATAACAATACGATACCCACAAACGTTTTACTTAAACAAAAAGATGCTAGATATAGTACTCTTAACAAGCTAATAAGAATCAAAGTAAGTAGACATGCTTTGCAGAACTAAAAGGAATGCCATAGCCGTGAGTGTCATGTGAAGGTGTACGTGTATAAATGCCAATATTTTCAGGCGATCAAGTTTGAAAACAACTTCATCTAAGTGCCCTAGAAAGATTTCGCCTCGACTCTAATCCTCACTAGGCAACTCTCAATTCACACAAGAATCCTAGGCTTACACTCTTTTCAAGCATATGTGATGAGTTTATGTTATGAAATTCAAATTTAATCACATATGAGTAACAATGAAGAATAGCACTTTATGGAAATAAAGATCTCATGAAAGGAATTGAACTTTAAGAACATAGATACGTACCTTAGTCCTCAGCATGATTGTCCATAAGATCAGTTAGGTCTTCCTTTTTAGGTTGTATTGGGGCTAAGCTTTGGGGTTTAGCAAGGAAGGATGGGATTCAAAGAACCTGAGTTGTGCTAAGGCATGAGAAGTCATGAATTGAACTTGGAATTTCTGAACTGAATCCTTTCTTAAGGCCCACGACATTGTGCTTTCCTGATGACTTATTTTGTGGCTCTTGCGGCTTATTTTGAGGCTCTTGTGGCTTATTTTGAGGCTCTTGGCTCACTTGGCTCAATTCACTTTGTTTTTCACTTATTTTTTTCCTTCTTTTTCTCAACGTTTCTTTCTTTCTTTTGATTTGAACGTTTTTTTTTTTGTTTATGTTCGTCTTTGAATTTAATTGAACCAAGATCATGTAATGATTTCCACAAATTTTTGTGCAGCTTTCAATTTGTAAAGCTTTTCTTTACTTTTGAACTTTCAACTGACGCCAATGTCTTTTGAATTGGGCATCATCTGCTTTCACCTCTCATTCTCACCATGAATCTCATTTACGGCAACCTTAGCACAAACTGAGGTTATAGGGTATGGCTGTGATGAATGGCTAAGTATTTTGGGTTAGGTTATACTTTGGGTGATGAAAGAAAAGGTTGAGTGTTTGGCTTCAAAATTGGCTTAGGGAGCATGCAATAGGGTAGGATAAGGCCTTTAGAGGTTAAAGCACACATAGCGTACATCATTTCTTATGTCAAAGCATACATTAAATCAAGAGTATCTAAATGATGTTAGTTCTTTAAAATTCAATGCAAATATGATGTAATGAGATCAACAATTAAGAACAAAAGTGATGAGTATTTAAGAGTAGAAACAAGTATATCCCTCAGAAAGAATGGCAATTAGGCTCAAAGATCTCACAGGGTAGTCTCCACTAATTTTCTAAGGTTCACTCAAATTCAGTTATTTCGTTCACTTAATCACTTAAAAACATGGCATTGTGAAGTGCAGATTATGAACTACTTAACCATGGCATGACTCTTAGTAAAGCAAAGATAGTTAACTTAGCATATACATTCCTATTAACAAGTTATCATACCAATCACAAGCAGAAATTTAAATGTCCTGGCCGTGTATCACCCCCAAACCTACTTGTTTCTATATGTAAAATTTAAATTCACACCCCCAAACCTAAACTGAACAATGTCCTCAATGTGATAAGCAATAAGCTTGACAACAGTTGAAAGGTTTGAGAGATATAACGGGCAGCAACAGAAAAGGAAGTGAGAAATACAAACCAGGGCTAGGCTGCCTCCTAGGAGCGCTTTATTTAACGTCTAGGCAAGACGGGGCTGACATGCTAGGAGCTGGGCGCATGCGGAGTTGCAAGGTTGACTGCGCTTGGATTAGAAAGGTCCTTCAAGTAGTGTTTGAGGTGGTGGCCATTTACCTTGAACGGATCCTGCCGTTCCGGGTGCTGGATTTCAACTGCACCATGAGGAAAAACGTTAGTAATAATAAATGGTCCAGTCCATCTTGAACGCAACTTACCTGGCATTAGTCTGAGCCGGGAGTCAAAAAGGAGGACTTCCTGTCCGATGTGAAAGTCCTTGGGCTGAATGCGCTTGTCGTGGAAAGCTTTGGTCTTTTCCTTGTAGATACGAGCACTGTCAAAGGCCTCGTTTCGCAACTCCTCTAATTCACTTAGCTGAAGCTTCCTATGTATTCCAGCGTCATCGAAGTTCAGGTTCATCTGCTTAATAGCCCAGAATGCTTTATGCTCCAATTCCACTGGTAGGTGGCAGCCTTTTCCAAAAACCAGCCGGAAGGGAGACATGCCAATCGGGGTCTTGTATGCGGTCCGATAGGCCCACAACGCATCATTCAATTTGCTGGACCAATCTTTGCGGTTAGGATTTACCGTTTTTTCCAATATGGCCTTTACTTCCCGATTGGACACTTCCGCTTGGCCACTCGTTTGAGGGTGATACGGTGTTGAGACCTTGTGGGTGACGCCATACTTCTTCATTAGGGCTGCAAACGAATGATTGCAGAAGTGTGCCCCCCCATCGCTGATGATTGCCCTAGGTGCGCCGAATCTGGCTAAGATGTGACTCTGTAAAAAACGCACCACTACTTTGGCGTCGTTAGTTTTGGTGGGAATTGCTTCCACCCATTTGGAGACATAATCAACTGCAAGCAGAATATAAAGATTGCCAAAGGAATTCGGAAAAGGCCCCATAAAATCAATGCCCCATACATCGAAGATTTCGACCACAAGAATAGGGTGTAATGGCATTTGATTTCGAGGGCCGATGTTACCTAGGCGTTGGCAGCGGTCACAGGTGAGTACAAATTCGTGTGCATCCTTGAAAAGTGTGGGCCAGTAGAGTCCACTTTGGAGTACCTTGAGGGCTGTCTTCTTAGCTCCAAAATGGCCCCCACATGCCAAACTATGGCAAAAAGTCAAGACGGATTTCATCTCGTCTTCTGGGATGCAGCGCCGAATGATTTGGTCTGGACAATGCTTCCATAGGTACGGCTCATCCCATATGAAGTACTTAGCTTGTTTAGCCAGCTTGTCCTTTTGGTACCTGTTTAAAGATGAAGGAATTTGCTTAGTGACAAGGTAATTAATGAGATCGGCATACCATGGATCAATAGCTTGGATTTCGAAGAGTTGTTCGTCAGGAAAGGTCTCGAGGAGGGGCAACTGATCAGCCACTTCATTGGAACTGTGAAGCAATCGGCTCATATGGTCAGCGACCACGTTTTCGCTGCCCTTCTTGTCTCTGATTTCAAGGTCGAATTCCTGGAGCAGTAGCATCCAACGTAGCAACCTTGGCTTGGCGTCCTTTTTAGTGAGCAGATACTTCAAGGCAGCATGATCCGTGTATACTATGACCTTGGTTTGAATTAGATATGAACGGAACTTCTCCAGGGCAAAGATAACAGCAAGGAGCTCCTTCTCGGTGGTGGAGTAGTTCAGCTGGGCATCATTCAGGGTTCGGCTTGCGTAGTAAATGACATGAGGGAGCTTGTCAACACGCTGTCCCAAAACCGCTCCTATGGCGAATTCTGAGGCATCACACATTAGTTCGAATGGTAAGTCCCAATTCGGTGGCATGATGATGGGTGATGCCGTGAGCTTTGCCTTGAGTGTGTTGAATGCCTCATGGCATCCCTTAGTGAACTCGAATGTGGCGTCCTTGGCTAGAAGATCACACAAAGGTCTTGTGATTTTCGAGAAATCTTTGATGAATCTGCGGTAAAAGCCAGCATGCCCTAAGAACGATCGAACCTCTTTGACTGTAGTGGGGTACGGCAGCCTCTCTACTATGTCTAACTTTGCTTTGTCCACTTCAATCCCTCGGCTAGAGATAACATGACCCAAGACAATTCCCTGTTGTACCATGAAATGGCACTTTTCCCAGTTCAGCACTAAGTTGCTTTCTCTGCACCGTTCCAGTACTCGGGTTAGGTTAACTAAGCACAGTTCGAATGAATGTCCAAACACGGAGAAGTCGTCCATGAATACTTCAATTATATCTTCCACCATATCGGAGAAGATGCTCATCATGCAACGCTGAAAGGTAGCTGGGGCATTGCACAATCCAAACGGCATTCTTCTGTATGCAAAGGTGCCATATGGGCATGTGAATGTTGTTTTTTCTTGATCTTCGGGTGCAATAGCAATCTGATTGTATCCTGAGTAGCCGTCCAAAAAGCAATAGTGGGAGTGTCCAGCCAGGCGCTCGAGCATTTGATCAATGAAGGGCAAAGGAAAGTGGTCCTTGCGTGTGGTTATATTTAGCTTTCGATAGTCGATGCACACTCTCCATCCTGTTTGAATCCGTTGAGGTACAAGCTCATCCTGCTCGTTTTTAACCACTGTGATCCCACTTTTCTTTGGCACGACCTGGACTGGGCTCACCCACTTGGAGTCACTAATTGGATAGATGATTCCAACGTCCAAAAGCTTTAGGACTTCTTTCTTCACGACCTCCTTCATAGGTGGATGCAATCGCCTCTGTGCCTCCCGTGATGGTTTGGAGTCTTCCTCCAGCAGTATCCGATGCATGCATTTTGCGGGACTTATGCCTTTGATGTCAGCTATTGTCCATCCAATTGCCGTTTGATTGACCTTAAGGACGTGAACCAATGCCTTTTCCTCTTTCGTACTTAGGGTAGATGCAATGATGACTGGAAGGGTTTGATTGTCGCCCAAATATGCATACTTTAAGTGCTCGGGCAAGGGCTTCAGCTCGAGTTCAGGAGCCTTTATGATGGACGGCAGGGTTTTCTGACTTGTGAATGGTAGCGCTTCAAAGGGAGGCCTGTGCAATGGGAGGGCTGGCATGATGTCAAGGGCTCGTACCTCTTCGATCACGCTATCTGTAAGTGAATCCACAGTGTGTGGGTTACTAGTAACGGCCTTCTCAAGGTCATCCGTCATGCAAGAATGAGCAATTGTCTCCCGTAGCAGTAAGTCCATTGTGTTTAACGGAAAATCTACAATAGGCTCGGCAGGGTACTGGATGGTGTCATGGATGGAGAATGTCCGAAGCTGGTCCAGGACCTTGATGGAGACCTGGCCCTTTCTGACGTCGATGAGGCACTCGGCTGTGGCTAGTAAGGGCCTTCCGAAGATGAGGGGAGGTTCCTCACTTTTGTCAATTCTGTCCATTCTTAGTACGTAGAAGTCGGCAGGGATGCATGTATCTCCTATTTGTACCAGTACGTCCTCAAGAACCCCCATTAGGTTGGTTACAGAAGCGTTAGCCAACCTGACACATAGGTGCGTGGGCTTGAGTGCGCCTAGGTTGAGTGACCTGTAAATGTGGAATGGCATGATGTTCACTGATGCTCCCGTGTCGCAAAGGCAATGTTCGAATCTTTTTGACTGAATGACACATGGAAGGGATGGCGGCCCAGGATCATTGGCCTTAAGGGGCATGCGCAAAAGGGCAGCCGAGCAGGCCATAGGGATGTCAATGGTGTCCGTGGAGCTAAAACCACGCTTTCCTGCAACTAAGTCCTTGATCAGCTTTGCAAAGATAGGCATGTGCTTGACAATTTTATGGAAAGCCAGTGTGATCTGAAGCTTCTGAACATGCTGATGATTTCTTCCTCAAAGTCCTCCTTTTGCTTATTCCTGTTTTGGAACCTGCGAGGAAATGGATAATCAACATTATTAGCTAACTCAAAAGTGACTTTTTTAGAATTGGAATTCTGAGGTTTAGAGTTAGAAGTATTCGAGTGCTGCGACTTGGGCTTAGGAGCAGGTTGCATGCCAGCCGTGGCCGAAGTAGGCGCAGTGTCAGGTCCTCTTTGCGGTAGGGCATTTGGTGACTCATTGGACTGGTTCTGCGCCAGAGGTGTTGGCCGTGGCATGTTTTGCGGCTCCCCCTGGTCGGTGATCCTTGGCAGAGTAGGTTGAGGCTCAGTTTCAGGTCCTGTGAGGGTGGCATATGTGGGGTCTTGAAGTGGTGTTTCCTTCTCCAGCGTGATGGCATTAGCTGTAGGATTGTGAAATCCTTTCGGATTTACCAGGACTTGACTCGGTAGCTTGCCCTGCTCCCGCTGATTTAGTTGGTTCGCCACCTGTCCCATTTGACGCTCCAAGTTTGCAATTGCATTTTTGAAGTCTCCCGTCTGACTCTGGCTATCGTGCATGAATTTTATGAGTTGAGCCTGCTGTTGAGTCAGGATATGGATGGAGTCCTCAACAGACTTGCTTCCGCCATTCTGGTTTGAGGAAGGACCGTGGTAGTTCCCCTGAGGGCCTGCGGCTTGCTGCTCAAATCCAGGGGGTGGCAAGGGATTCGCGGCTGCTTGATTGTTGCTCCAACGGAAATTAGGATGATTTCTCCACCCCGGATTGTAAGTGTTGGAATATGGGTCATTCCGGGGTCGAGAATTGCTATTGAACCCTCCAGCAAAGTTGGCCTCTTCCACAACCGGGCAGTCCTGGGATGTGTGGCCCTGAATTGAACATACCTCGCAGATGTGAACTCCTTTGGCTTTCTCGCTACACAATTGTTTTACCATTGCCGTGAGCTGAGCAATGGCGTCATCTTTGTATTTGGCGGATGCATCACCCGTAGCTCTAGAGGAGGGACCCCTGTAGCTGAACTGTTTTTCCCTTTGAGCAATGTTCTCAAAGGCGGTCCTTGCTTCCTCGGCTGTGCCTTCTAGAATCCCTTGGGATTGAGAATCCACCATTGTCCGATCGCTAGTTTTCAAGCCTCCATAGAAGTATAGCATAAGATGATGGGCATCAATATGGTGGTGGGGGCACGCCCGTAACATCTGATTGAACCGCTCCCAAAACTCGTAGAAAGACTCCTCCATGTCTTGCCGTGGGTTCATGATCTTGGACTTTAACTCATTTGTCTTTTCCACGGGAAAGTACTGTGTTAAGAATTTGGACGTCAAGTCCCTCCAAGAGTGAATGGAAGCCAGCGCCAATGAATGAAACCATGTCTTGGCGCGATCCTTGAGACTAAAGTGAAAGAGCCGCAGGCGGATTTCCGATTCTGTCATACCATTGGAATTGTCCCCGACTTTAATTCGAAGTTTGCCACTGTTGACTCGGGAAAAACAATTGGAAATTGATCCTCCGAGACATGGGGCATAGCAAAATCCTTAAGGCACCATGGGGCTTGCGGTACTAGGCCACGTTCCAGGCCCTGCTCTTCTCTGTGGTCCGCCATCCTCCTTGGGCTTGGTGGCGGGGAGCCGTGGACTGAAGATGCTTGCGATGATGGTCCACTTGATGACCCGTGCACTGAACCTTGGAATGACATACACGGGTACCTAACAAAAAAGAAAAAAAAAACTAAGTTACAAATCTAAACTTGAATGGGCACCGTTGAGGGACAAGTCCCCGGCAACGGCGCCAAAAACTTGTTGGTAGATTTAAAGAGCAAGAAATATGCAATTCCATTCTAACAGTTATAAAATCCTTGCAAGTGCACAAATCGATAAGTATAGTATAGTAGCACAGCAAGAGTCGATCCCTCGAGGACTTGTATCAACGTTATGACCAATTTAGTTCAGATTTGTTAACTTATAAAAAAACACACACACACACACACAGGGGGGCGATTTATGATGTGATAACTGAAATTTAAAGACAAGTAAATCAAAGTACAGAAATTAACAATGCAAGAATGAAAAGTTGTTAACTAAGGCGAATTAAGGCTTACTATCCACTCTAACCAATTATAGCTCTTAACCAAATTTCCTTGACCTAATTATTATGCATTTTCTGAATTAGGTGCCCGTGCCTAGGACCTGGCGTTGGTTCACTAGACACATCTTATTCCCTCTTACTTAGCATGTTCTAAACAGGGCATATGCCTAGAACGACTATCACCTACCTTTTAAGATGATGCATGAAGTTTAAAGAGAATTTAATGACACCACATTAGCCTAGCAAAGTGGCATGCAATCCTAGGTCGTCATGAGTTAAGATTACAAGTACGAATACTTTCGATGCTCCAAATCACAAGATGATATGACGGTCACTCAAGCAATTACATCTATAATTATATGCAAACAAGGTAGCTAATCTTATAGGCATAAATTAATTTCATTAAGCATAGTAATCCAACTTATTCAGCATGCATAGCAATCATAATCAAGAGCCAGAAATCCAATCAATAAGCTAACATGGCTAGGGCTTCAAGCAGCCCTAATCCTAATGACTACTCACACATAACTGAAATAAACACAAGTATAATTGAATCCATAAGTAAATTGCAATAATGAAAATAAGGGTACAGAAGAGATTGTTAAGAACAGATGCAGCAGAAGACACGGCAGGGCCTTCTTCTCCAAGCTCCACGTCCAATAATCTATGTGAAAGATTATCTCCGAAAATATGGTCCCTAATTCTCTAGAAAACCAAAACGGAACTCTGTGGCTCAGATCTCTGTTTTTCCAGAAACAAAAATGCCTTAGCTAATTATCTCTCCCCTAAACACTGAACAAAGGCTCCCTTTTATAGACAAAGGGAAAACCTTGTTCTATAAGGATTGGTATAACCTTGTTCTATACAGATTGGTAAAACCATGTCCTATAGGAATAGGGAAAGTTATTTTACTTTTAATTAATTATAAAGTCTTTAAAATCTATTCGAACCAATCAGAGCATGGCCGGAAGTGTGAATGCAGGCTGGCAAGTGGGAACGCAAGCTGGCCAAACTTGGATTTTTGACTGTCTTCGTAATCAGGATCTGCGACCGCGCTTTTGAAGTACGTTAGGAGTATAATAGAAGCGCATCGTCGTACAGGCTTGGCGCAAATGTTGTCAGGCTTGGCGCAGAGGGAGAACCTCTGATCCACCGCTGGCGGAACAGGGACCCCGGCTTGGGCGCACTTCTGGGCTCGGATGGGAGTTCTTGGGACATGTCCTCGACCTGCCTTGGCGCGACCTTGGCACTTCTAGGACTTGACCTTGATGTCATGAAACACAAGTTCGGGACCCGGAGGGCCAGATCTGAGGTACTTGGCCAGTGGCCCAAAATAGGGGCACTGGCGCACTCGCGCATTCAGGCCTCCGTTCAGGACCTGATATTGAAATGAAGATATCTCCTTCATCTGGACTCCGATTTGAGTCATTCTTTTTGCGTTCTTTCCAGATTTTACCTATCTTTCTAACTCTGCACAAGTCTCACAAGATTGATCATTTTCTACTATTGATGGCACGAAATCATTCAAAAGACATGTAAGATAGGCATATAAAGACATCAAAATGATGCATAAATCCGGGTCCCAGACCTGTGTCTCATAACATCAAGTTCATGTCCAGGATGTGCCAAGGTCATGCCAGGACATGTCGAGTACATGTCCTAAGAACTTCCCATCCGAGTCCCTGATCAGGTTCCTATCGAGGTCAAGGACCTGCCCTTTTCATATCCTAAGTCATGCCCTAAAATAAAGCCATCGGAGCCCTATCCAGAACCTAGCAGGGTCCTACAATGCGCCACAATGTCATGTCCCAAGGATCCTAGCCGAGTGTCAGGACCCGTCCCGAATTTCCCCTCGAAACCCGGGAAGAACCCTGATCACGTCTGACAACCTAAGGAAAGTTTCCCAAATACCCTTCAATCCTTACAAATTATAATAATAATAAATACTTTCTCTTGTCAGACAAGGGATTTAAGCACTTAAAATTCCCGTAATTAATTACCAACCATATACAATATAATATCAGAGCGTCTAAGTAGGATCAAGATACAAATTAGATATCCTACTTAAGTACAACTACACAACGCAGCCGAGAGTGCTAATGCCTCTGCCTCGAGATAATGTCCGCGTCAACTCTACTGCCTGAAGGAGGTTTAAACACAAAAGTTGTGAGTGGACAAAAATAATCGTTTATAAATCATTTTCCAAGGAATATTACCTTTTTCCCCCTCCATTTATAAAACCATTCAGGCATCACATAAACAGTTCATGTTATAAAAACATCTTCTTTAAATCACCGGCATTTGCATTGCTCTTTAAAACCACTTAGTAGGACTCACACAAAATCCATATAAGGAAAATACATTATGATCCACAATCTGGTTTGAAAATCATCCTCAAAGGAATTCAAAATCATTTAATTCAACCTAGACACATAATATCTCAAATCCACTGTTCCCGACACATCCACTAGCCACCAGGGTATCCCTTGGGGTGTGCTAGTCCTGTATCACAACTCTCTGTACTATGCATAGACAGTCTCGTGACCCGACGGAGTCAAAACTCTACAATGCCAGAGTCGGAGCACTCAACAAACTAACGGAGCGAAACTCTCGACGCTAGTCGGAGAATCAATCACCAATTATATTGGAGGTTTACTGGGTTCACCGCTAATAACAGATCCTAGTCCCGAGTCCTGGCCTCCCTCAAATAAGAGTTTATCTTGGAGGTTCACCGGGTTCACCGCTAATAACTGATCCTCGTCCCGAGTCCTGGCCTCCCTCAAATCAGTGTTTATCTTGGAGGTTCACCGGGTTCACCGCTAATAACGGATCCTCATCTCGAGTCCTAGCCTCCCTCAAATCAATGTTTATCTTGGAGGTTCACCGCTAATAACGGATCCTCGTCCCGGGTCCTGGCCTCCCTCAAAATGGCCAAATCCGATAAACTCATATAACTGGGTCAAAACCCAAATCATTGACTCAATATTTTCCACGTCAAAACGATATCAAAACTGAGTCCAAAAACCATGATATTTCTCAAATCACACTTTAACCGAAGTAGTGGAAAACATGTGTCTAGTAATCATTTCTAAAATTCAGAAATTCAATGCCACAATACATAACAGTATTTACACAGATATTTTGATGCATGCATTTCAGTTCATAAAACAAAAGTCCACTCACAAACCAGTGCAAGCTAGCTCAATCCCGTCTTGCTCATTCCTCTGAGGTTCCCGGAACAATATCGCCTGTCAAAAACAACAATCGGGATTACCGGCTAGTAATAAGACTCTTATATAACAACTTCCTAAACCTCGGGAAGTCTACCCATGCTGTTTCTAGAAAACATAACAACTTCGGACGCCCAAAATGTCCTCTACACGTCGTTCGATCAACCTGAAACCTGTACCAACAGATTCAGAACGTCGAAAACTAGTTACCACGCGTCGCCGTGACCTCAGACTCGGCCCCACGCAACGCCGGAAGGTCAGCACACACGCCCACGCGCCCTCACGCGCCGGTCACGCGCCTGGACCGGTCGAACCCGGTTTGGCTCAACCTGACCTGATCCAATTCGACCCGATCGGTTCACTCGACCCGACCGGTTCACTCGACCTGACAGGTTCACTCGACCCGACCGATTCACTCAACCCGACTGGTTCACTCAACCCGACCGGTTCACTCAACCCGACCGGTCTCCGGTGACTCACCGGAGAAGACGACCGGACGGTCGTCGCCGTCGTCGGAGGCTGGCCGGAGAAGATGACCGGACCGCCACCTCCGCCGCCGTCTGGTTTGTCGAAATCCCCCATTTCCGACCGAAACTCCAAGCTTTACAACTTCCTCAAAACTCAACCGTTTTACACAAATTTTACGTCTAAATCTATCTACTCAAACCCAGGAATCCAAATATGACCTTAAAACATCAAACACGTACCTGTGTAAGCCGGAAAATTGATCGAAAGATCCGAAACTTCCTTTACTCGGTTCGGCTTCGTCCTCTCCTTCGATGGTTGGTACGGTTGTGATCGTGGGAAGGAGTAGAATACGATTAGTTAATCAAAACTGGAATTGAAGCCTTGAATCCAACATTGACTTATGGGTTTTCTCTTCGGGTGTTTTTTGCACGGGTTCAATGGTTTGTGTTTTTGTTTGTCACAGAGAGAGAGAATGAGTGATAAAGGATGAAGATGAAAAATGATTGGTTTAAAATATCTTCACCCAAATCAAAATTACCAAAATGCCTTTGCACATCTAGACCCATAACTTCCGTCCACGAACTCCGTTTTCCGTGTGCCGCTTGTCTACGAACTCGTGAGTTTGAGACCTACGCAACGGTATCCAAAACACCACAAAAAGTGTCTCGAAACAAAACTTGATTTCCAAGCCCTTTACCGACCAAGGGTAGAATCATCATTTTACAAAAATAATTACGTAAACCCAATAATTAAAATTCCGAGTTGTTACAATCTACCCTTCGTAAGAAATTTCGTCCTCGAAATTCATTCCTAACCATGGAACAATTGAGGATATTGTCCCCGCATTAGTTCCTCGGTTTCCCACGTGGCTTCCTCCACGTTATGATTCCTCAACAACACTTTAACTAGAGGAATAGTCTTTCTGCGAAGCACCTTTTCCTTCCAATCTAGAATTTGCACCGGTTGCTCCTCAAACGTCAAATCGTCTTTCAGCTCAAGTGGTTGCTCTTCCAACACATGAGACTCATCAAACAGATATTTCCGGAGCAGAGATACATGAAAGACATCATGAACTCTGGATAATTCCGAGGGTAAAGAAATACGATATGCCACTGGTCCTATCCTCTCCAAAAACTCATACGGACCAATGTAACGAGGACTCAATTTTCCTCGTCTACCAAAATGTACCACTCCTTTCCATGGAGATAGTTTCAAGAACACCCAGTCACCTACCTCAAACTCAAGGTCTCTGGTTCGATGGTCTGCATAGCTCTTCTGGAGATCCTGGGCTGTCTTCAACCTTTCTCTGATGATTCTAATCTTTTCCTCAGTCAAATCCACCAACTCGGGTGTTAACAGTCTTCTTTCACCTATTTCACTCCAACACAAAGGTGTTCTGCACTGCCTCCCATACAGTGCCTCGAAAGGAGACATCCCAATACTCGACTGGTAACTGTTATTATATGGAAATGTAGTGCCAAAAACCTTTTGCAAACTCTGCCAAAAATTGGTAATATTATGTTGATCCTACTTAGAAGCTCTGATATTATGTTGTATTTGGTTGGTAATTACTTACGGGAATTTTAAGTGCTTAAATCCCTTGTCTGACAAGAGAAAGTATTTATTATTATTATAATTTGTAAGGATTGAAGGGTATTTGGGAACCTTTCCTTAGGTTGTCAGACGGGATCAGGGTTCTTCCCGGGTTTCGAGGGGAAATTCGGGACGGGTCCTGACAATTGGTATCAGAGCGTCTAAGTAGGATCAAGATACAAATTAGATATCCTACTCAAGTACAACTACACAGCGCAGCCGAGAGTGCTAATGCCTCTGCCTCGAGATAATGTCTGCGTCAACTCTACTGCCTGAAGGGGGTTTAAACACAAAAGTTCTGAGTGGCCAAAAATAATCGTTTATAAATCGTTTTCCAAGGAATATTACCTTTTCCCCCCTCCATTTATAAAACCATGCATGCATCACATAAACAGTTCATGTTATAAAAACATCTTCTTTAAATCACCGGCATTTGCATTTCTCTTTAAAACCACTTAGTAGGACTCACACAAAATCCATATAAGGAAAATACATTGTGATCCACAATCTGGTTTGCAAATCATCCTCAAAGGAATTCAAAATCATTTAATTCAACCTAGACACATAATATCTCAAATCCACTGTTCCCGACACATCCACTAGCCACCAGGGTATCCCTTGGGGTGTGCTAGTCCTGTATCACAACTCTCTGTACTATGCATAGACAGTCTAGCGACCCGACGGAGTCAAAACTCTACAATGCCAGAGTCGGAGCACTCAACAAACTAACGGAGCAAAACTCTCGACGCTAGTCGGAGAATCAATCACCAATTATATTGGAGGTTTACTGGGTTCACCGCTAATAATGGATCCTCGCCCCGAATCCTGGCCTCCCTCAAATAAGAGTTTATCTTGGAGGTTCACCGGGTTCACCGCTAATAACGGATCCTCGTCCCGAGTCCTGGCCTCCCTCAAATCAGTGTTTATCTTGGAGGTTCACCGGGTTCACCGCTAATAATGGATCCTCGTCCCGAGTCCTAACCTCCCTCAAATCAATGTTTATCTTGGAGGTTCACCGGGTTCGCCGCTAATAACGGATCCTCGTCCCCGGTCCTGGCCTCCCTCAACATGACCAAATCCGATAAACTCATATAACTGGGTCAAAACCCAAATCATTGACTCAATATTTTCCACGTCAAAACGATATCAAAACTGAGTCCAAAAACCATGATATTTCTCAAATCACACTTTAACCGAAGTAGTGGAAAACATGTGTCTAGTAATCATTTCTAAAATTCAGAAATTCAATGCCACAATACATAACAGTATTTACACAGATATTTTGATGCATGCATTTCAGTTCATAAAACAAAAGTCCACTCACAAACCAGTTCAAGCTAGCTCAATCCCGTCTTGCTCATTCCTCTGAGGTTCCCGGAACAATATCGCCTGTCAAAAACAACAATCGGGATTACCGGCTAGTAATAAGACTCTTATATAACAACTTCCTAAACCTCGGGAAGTCTACCCATGCTGTTTCTAGAAAACACAACAACTTCGGACGCCCAAAATGTCCTCTAAACGTCGTCCGATCAACCTGAAACCTGTACCAACAGATTCAGAACGTCGAAAACTAGTTACCACGCGCCGCCGTGACCTCAGACTCGGCCCCACGCGCCGCCACGCGCCGCCGGAAGGTCAGCACACGCGCCCACGCGCCCTCACGCACCGGTCACGCTTTCTCCAGTGTTCACGCGCCTGCTACAGTGTTCACGCGCCAGGATCGGTCCAACCCGGTTCGGCTCAACCTGACCCGGTCCAAGTAGACCCGACCGGTTCACTCGACCTGACTGGTTCACTCGACCCGACCGGTTCACTCAACTCGACCGGTTCACTCAACCCGACCGGTCTCTGGTGACTCGCCGGAGAAGACGACCAAACGACCGCCGCCGTCGTCAGAGGCTAGCCGGAGAAGATCACCGGACCGCCACCTCCTCCGCCGTCTGGTTCGCCGGAATCCCCCATTTCCGACCGAAACTCCAAGCTTTACAACTTCCTCAAAACTCAACCGTTTTACACAAATTTTCCGTCTAAATCTATCTACTCAAACCCAGGAATCCAAATATGACCTTAAAATGTCAAACACGTACTTGTGTAAGCCGGAAAATCGATCGAAAGATCCAAAACTTCCTTTACTCGGTTCGGCTTCCACCGTTGTCCTCTACTTCGATGGTTGGTACGGCTGTGATCGTGGGAAGGAGTAGAATACGATTAGTTAATCAAAATTGGAAGTTGAAGCCTTGAATCCAACGTTGACTTATGGGTTTTCTCTTCCGGTGTTTTCGCACGGGTTCAATGGTTTGTGTTTTTGTTTGTCACAGAGAGAGAGAATGACTGATAAAGGATGAAGATGAAAAATGATTGGTTTAAAATATCTTCACCCAAATCAAAATTACCAAAATGCCCTTGCACATCTAGACCCATAACTTCCGTCCACGAACTCCGTTTTCCGCGTGCCGCCTGTCTACGAACTCGTGAGTTCGAGACCTACGCAACGGTATCCAAAACACCACAAAAAGTGTCTCGAAACAAAACTTGATTTCCAAGCCCTTTACCAACCAAGGGTAAAATCGACATTTTATAAAAATAATTACGTAAACCCAATAATTAAAATTCCGGGTTGTTACGCCGAGAGCTAAGTATCAAGTATCTACGCCTAGTTTCTGCAACAATTCTGAACCTTATGCGCTTTGCACACTAAGTTGCGCTTCTACTATGATCATGGTGCGCCTCAACAGAGTGTTCCTAGATCCCTATATGGACACTTGCTCATTATCCGCTTAGGTGCGCCCTAAAGACACGTTTGCGCCCTAAAGACACGTTTGCGCCCTAATTAGGGTGCAGTTTTGCGATCTCCAGGTTTTGCCAGCTCCTGAGTGTGCCAAAGCCCATAATTCATCAGGTTACATCATATTCCAGCCCAAGACGTGGTTTGGCTTAGTCATATTGGTCCAGGACGTGACAAGTTCTCAATAAGTCCTGAAAAGGTTCAAAAGGGCTAATTTAGGGCCTTTCTGTGTAAAACATGTCTAGGGGCGGCTCAGCCTAGTTCTTGACGTCCAAGTAACATCCATAAGATTCCAGAAGTCGTCTCAATAAGGACCAAGCTTGTCTTCCAGATGCAATTTCAAGAAAAGGCGTGTCTGCGCCAGGGATGAGTTCCAATGAGACCCTTTTCGTACCTATGACCATTCGATCGAGACATGAAGCATTTTTAAACTCTTCGGCATGTGTAGAAGCCATTCAAGTATCAAGGCGCACCATGGCGCAATGAAGACATTCCAAGGGCCAAGTTCTAAGCTTCCAGCGTCTGACCGCGGGTTGCCCGCGGCCAGCTTGTGTTCCCATTTGGCAGCTTTCATTCACACTCCCAACCGTATTCTGATTGGTTCTGATAGATTTTAGGGACTTTGTAATTACTTAGAAGTACAACAACTGTTCTAGAACAGTCTAGGCTAGGGTTTCTAATTCCAATCCTAGTAGGACAAGGTTTTCCCTTGTCTATAAAAGGGAGCCTTTGTTCAGTCTTTTAGAAATACTAGGATGGTGAAACCTAGCCGCATACATTCTTTGTAATTCAGTTTCAAAGTTAATCAGTTTTTATTTTCTACAATTTTTGGGAGTGGAGCTTGGAGAGGAAGGCTCTACCGTGTCTCTACTGTGCACCATTGTCCATCATTGTCTTTCACTTTACTCTTTACTTTAACCTTTTATTTCATTACAATTTTAATTAAGAATTTCAATTATGTCTTTAATTTCAGTTCTGTGTGAGTAGTCGTTTTAGGATTAGGGCTGCTTGAAGCCCTAGCCATGTTAGTTCGTTAATTAGATTTCTGGCTCTTGATTATGATTGCTATGCATGCTGAGTAAGTTAGATTACTATGCTTAATGACCTTAATTTATGCCTATAAGATTAGCTACCTTGTTTGCATATAATTATTGATGTAATTGCTTGAGTGACCGTCATATCATCTTTGATTTGTAGCATCGAGTGTATTTGGGACATGTACCGGTAATCTTAACTCATGACGACCTAGGATTGCATATCACTTTTCTAGGCTAGTGTGGTGTCACTAAATTCTGTTTTTACTTTATGCATCATCTTAAATGGTAGGTGATAGACATTCTAGGCATATGCCCTGTTTAGAACATGCTTAGTAAGAGGGAATAAGATGTGTCTAGTGAACCAACGCCAGGACCTAGGCACGGACATCTAATTCAAAGATAGGGCTCATACAAAATGTAATACTTGGCCTGCTTGACAAGCTTGTCCCTTTGGAACCTAGTTAGATGAGAAGGAATCAAGTTAGTAGCCAAATAATTGATAATGTGTACAGCCATTATTTATACATCTTTTAGATGTCATTTAGTGCCCTTTTTCATGTCTTTTGCTGAATTTTGTGCCAACCATAGTAGAAAGTGATGCTTCTTGTGAGACATGCGCAGGAATTTAGAAAGATAGCCTAATTATGAGAATACAAGAAAAAGAATGGCTCAAATCGGAGTTCAAAAGAATAAGATGTCCTCAATTCAATATCGGGTCCTAAGAAGAGCCTGGCGCAACCTCGCGCCCTATTTAGGGCGCATGTCAAGTTACTCGAATCAGGCCATACGGGTCCTGAAACCATGTTTGAGGCCTAGCAGATCAAGCCCATGATGAGCCAAGGTGCATGCCAAGACGTGTACCTGACATGTCTCAAGGACACTCCATTTGTGCCTAATCCAAGACTAGCCCAGAAGATCCAAGGCGTATCTTCAGAGCTTTCAGCCAAGTCCCACTCGTCTCACCTAACACTCCTCAAGTTCCAGGTTCCTGACGTGTTCCTCAGCAGTGCCAGAGACCCAGCCTGCGGTAGAGCTAGGTCTGCCAAAACCAAAATGGGACATGACTTGGAACTCGATCGAACTAAGGGAGACACCACCCTAAAAGTACACTTCTAAACACATATTTAAGCCAACGCAATCGAGTGTCTCGCCCAAAACTGCCAATGACATGCTGTGCCCAAAAAGACCTCAGTTGTGCCTTAAATTGACCTAAATTTGGTAGCTCAGCGTTCTACGAGCTTTTTGGGAAGGACAAAGCCCACAACTGTACTAGATACATCATATGGAAGTGATGCACATGGTTTGTCCTAGCTGCATTGGTCGATGTCCTACAGAGTCCTTAGAAAGTCCAATAATGAGGTCCTACGAGTTGAGATTCGGCCAGCCGTGTCAAGAAGAGCCACGAAAGGTGCCAGCAGTTCCTTGCTACCCAAGACAGTCGCAGAACCATCCAGAATCAGCCTTGCCGCAATAGAAAGATCCTTTCTTACATCACAAGCCCGCGTCTAGGCGGTGTCCCTGCCAAACTAGGAAACTAGTTTTAGCGTTTAATTAAGGGTCTTTTGTAGTCAATTTTAATTCCCAGTTTTTAGGGGAAGCCCTAGGGTTATTTAAACAAGGTTTTAACGGAAGTTTAGGGTTCCAACCTTCTTTGCCGCATAGACCTTTTACAATTTTTTGTTTTTGTTTTTGTTCGTGCTATTGGGAGGAGAGATTAGCGCAGAGAGTTGTGGAGAGGCTTGGACGAGCTCTTGGCTCGCCATTGTTCTCAGTGCTTCATTCTCATCTCTTAACTTTTACTTTGTAATTATGACTTATTTTATTGCTTTCATTAATACAATGTGCGAGTAGTCCTTCATAGAATTAGGGCTTCAAGTAGCCCTAGCCATGTAGTCTCTTAATGTGATTTTGGCCCTTGGTTTACATGTTTTGAATACTGGATATAATTGTGCTTACTGTGTGTAATGATCTTAGTTTGTGTTGATGAGTGTGATGTTACCTTTTATGCATGAACTATCGATGAATAATTTCTTGTTTGACTAATCATCTTCTTGTAGTTATTAGCATCAACAGTAGCGGCTTTACATCTTACTTGTAATCCAATTCATGACATCCTAGATTACTCAACATTCTCTAGGGGTAGTGAGATGTCATTAAACTCCCTTTCTTGCATAATTCGTCCACTTGGATAGTTGTTGCAGTGAGTCGAAAAAACCTGCAACATAGGAACTAATAAGAGAGTAATTTAAGTGAGGTAGCCGGGCCCTAACTCGGACCCTTGCATGGGCATCAGATTCAGTTAATTCAGAATAATGGAACCTTGGAAATCATGTTAATGACTTAATTGGTTAGGGTGGATAGTTGGCCTTAATTCGACTTAGTTAATTCATTCAATCATCATCTTTAATTATGTTTTTGTTATCTCTTGCATTTCTATTATTTATCTTTAATTCAGGAATCCAAAAACATTAAAACCCCCACTCCTTGCCGTGTGCCTTGTTTGTGTGTTTTGTTAGAGTCTTTTGTGCTTTCTTGCATCACAAGTTAGTGTATTAAGTTGTATCTAGGTGTCTTGCATATCGAACTAGTGTTGAGTCTTAGTTTAGTTATTTACTTGTTTCTTTGGTGAGTTGACTGATCTAACTGAGTTATTTGAGTCTAAAGAGTAATTGGACACAACGTTGATACATAGTCTTTGTGGGATCGGCCCTTGCTCTGTGCTATACTATCTTCTGATTTGTACACTTGCACGGTTTTAACTTATAAAGATAGAGGTCATAATCTTGTGCTTTATTTTTACCAACTAGTTTTTGACGCCGTTGCCGGGGACTTGTCCCTCAACGGTGTCCATTAAATTAAGATTGTTTACTAACTCAGTTTGTAATTCTATTTGTGTACATATGGACAACTTTTACATGGATATGGGACCATGGAGCGATCCCTACTCATGTCCCTTCATTCTAGGGTGGAGCAATCATACTGGATACCATTATCAAGAATATCCATATCCATACAATTCAGGATGGTGCGCTCCGACTAATTTCACATGGAATACCACTCCAACGGCTCCTGACCCTGGCTCATTTCCTGAACTCCAAGCTTTGGTTCAAACCTTGGCACAATGCGTTAAAGCCACATCAATTTATACTAAAGAAACTCAAGAGCTGATGAAGCGCGTGGATGAGAGACTTGAGAAGACCATGAGGCAGTTTGCGTTCTACATGAGTCAATGCGAAGACATGGCACCCTCCCCATCAAGTGAGGCCGTGGATGTTGATTAGGATGAGGGTGCCATGAAGTCAGCACTTTCACAAGGGCCTGCCATCTAGGCCGTGGCTCCTATCCAATGCCATGATATGTCGTGGCCTCCCAATTCAGCTTAGATTGAGTAATGGGACAGCCCCAATTCTGAACCTCCAATATATTCCTTATGTTCTGATGTTTCTGACTTTGATCTAATGCCTAATCATACTTCTTTGCCTTGCACTCATAGGGGGGAACTTGAAATGGAAGGAAGAGAATAGGAAGGATGACGGTCAAAGGGACAAGCGGGTTGTGTTTGAGTTTATGCCCAGCGTTATGCCTAAGCCCGCCGTATTGACCGCGGCATAGCCCGCGGCACTGACCATGTATGTGCCCCATGATCTGCCCAAGGCTTTGCCTCAAGTTGAGCACCTTGCCTTACCTTAGACCCTGCTGCCTGCGGTACTACCCACCTTGTTGCCCGCGGCTCAACCAAAGGACAAGGACAAGCCCGTGCCTGTGTCCCTGCCCAAAACCGTGTCTGTGTCCCTGCCCAAAATCGTGTCTCAGCTCTTGCCTAGGGACAAGGACACGGTTTTGGACCACAATGAGCCTCTTAAAGTTAATTCTAACGTTGTGTACTTGGATTCGGATTTATGTACTAATGCTATTCTACCTATCTCTCGCAGGTTCCACAACAAAAACAAAAGGAAGGTGGTGGAAGCCCTCAACTGGGTACCCCTATTCAAGTTCAAAAGGAAAAGATAGCAGAGAGGACAAAAGAAAAGGGTACTAACTTTTGCGGCGTTCATGGCAGAACCTAAGTCGTTCCACCACAAGCATTTTTGAAGGAAGACATTTCAGAATGGACAGAAAATGCTCTCATTAAACTCATTTCTCAATCTCTTTCCTGATAGATTGCATTCAAGTAGGGCGATGTTGTTTTGTGTTTCTAATTTATTTTTACATGATGCAACGAAAATGATGTAGCGAAAGTCTCGCAGCACGGTCCATGGTGACGCTGCCATGCCTGCCATGCCTCCACCAAGCACTTGACTTGTTGTGCTCGTCTTGCCCAAACGTTAAATAAAGTGCTTCTAGGAGGCAGCCTAGCCCTGGTTTGTACCCAGTTCTCATTCTTTTGTTTCTGCGGATATCACCTCACCAAACTTACATTTGGTCTTGTTTTGCTTATTCTTCAAACATTAAGGACAGTGTTTTGTTTAGGTTTGGGGGTGTGGGATTGAAAATTTTACATATAGAAACCAATAGGTTTGGGGGTGTACACAGCCAGATTTTGTTAAGCTTTAGCTTCAATTTTTTTTTTTTTACATTCTTAGTTAGTTTAAGTTGTCAGTTTAAGCTGTGGGTTTAGTAACTAGTGCTTTAATGTGCTAATAAGAGTTTACATGTCAAATTACCATCCTTGTTTTGCTAAGAGTCGTGCCATATGCAGTTTGAAGCATACCATACACTTCACATGCCATGTCTTAAGTAATCAAGTGAACAAAATGACTGAATTTGAGTGAACTTCAGAAAATTAGGGGAGACTACCTTGTGAGAACTTGAGCCTTAATGCCATTCTATCATAGTGATTCACATTGTTTCTACTCTTTAAACACTCTTCACTTTTGTTGATAAATGTTGATCTCATCACATCATATTTGCATTGAATTTTAAAGAACTAACATTATATAGATGCTCTTGGTTTGAAGTGTGGTTTTCCATAAGAAGTGATGTAGGCTATGTGTGGTCAACCTCTAAAGGCCCTATCCTACCCTATTGTGTGCTCCCTAAGCTATTTTGAAGCCAAACACAAGCCCTTCTTTAATCACCCTAAACATCATCTACCCAAAATGCACCTAGTCAATTTGGCCATACCTTATAGCTTAGGTGCTGACAAGGCAGTACCAAATGGAGTTCATGATGAAAAAGAGGACCTGCATTGTTGAGGAACCAAGTCACTAGCCGCTGGAACATGCCAGAACCTGCGCTAAATTGCAAAAATCAGCTCCACACTGCGCCAAGGTGCACCCAGATGCGCCAAGACGAGGGATACCAATAGATCACATCATTGATTGATCTTGGGTTAGTTCTAGAATAGGAAAGAAAAGAAAACAAAAGAAAAGAAAAAGAAAAAAAATGAATAAAATAATAGAAAGGAAAATATATAGAAAGAAAGTTGAAAGAAAAGTGATGAATGAACCCAAGTGAGCCAAGGGGATCCAAAAATTCAAAGATTAGTGTCAATTCAAGTAGTTACGATGTGAGCCCTTGTGTGCCAAGAATGCCGTGCGGGTATGAAAGATCAAGAAGAAGGTCACATTTCAAGTCAGGCTATTCCATGCCGTTTCTCCATTTGAGTTCCTTGAATTCCAAACCCTTCTTTCTTAAACCCAATCAGCTTAGCCCCATTACAACCTAATATGAAGACCTAATTGATCTTATGGCAAGCCATGCTAAGGACAGAGGTAAGTGTCTATGTTCTTAAGATTCAATTCCATTCATGAGATCATAATCCCAAAAAGTGCTGTTTTGCATTGAATATTCATATGAGATTATATCTTGATTCCCATTACATAACTTCATCACATGTGCTTCATATGAGTGTAAGCATAGGATTCTAGAGTGACTTGAGAGATATCTAGTGAGGATTAGAGTTGAGACGAAATCTTTCGGGAGCACTTTAATGAAGTTGTTATTGAGCCTGATTGTTTAAGATTTTGGCATTCCCATCAAACATATGACTCTTACTGCTGTGACATGATCTTTTAGTTTTGCAAGGTGTGTTCATTTACTTTGATTCTTATTATCCTATTCTAAGCACTATTTCTAGCAACTAGGTCATCTAAGTAAAGTGTTTGTGGGTAGCATAACTGGTAAACCCTCAGGAGACAAAACTCCTCCTGCTAGGGACACCTAGGGGTTCAAATGATCTAGCCTTAATTAAGATCGAGTATTTTCATTTGTTTAGTCTTATCCTTTTCTGCTTTGCTCAGGGACGTGCAAAAGATAAGTTCGGGGTATTTGTCCAGTCATTATTTATTCATCTTGTAGATGTCATTTAGTGCCCTTTCTCATGTCTTTTGCTTAATTGTGTGCCAACCTTAGTAGAAAGTGATGCTTCTTCTAAGACATGTTGTTCAGTCATCATTTAAACATCTTTTAGATGTCATTTAGTGCCCTTTTTCATGTCGTTTGTTTAATTTTGTGCCAACCATAGTAGAAAGTGATGCTTCTTGTGAGACATGTGCAGGACTTGGAAAGATGACCTAATTCTGGGAATACAGGAAAAAGAATGGCTCAAATTCGAGTTCAAATGAAGGAGATGTCCTTAATTCAGTATCGGGTCCAAAGAAGAGCCTGGCGCATCCTTGCACCCTATTTAGGGCGCATGCCAAGTTACTCGAATCAGGCCATGCAGGTCCTGAACCATGTTGAGGCCTAGCAGATCAAGCCCCTGATGAGCCAAGGTACATGCCAAGACGTGTCCCTGACATTTCTCAAGGAGACTCCATCTGCGCCTAATCCAAGACTTTCCCAGACGAGCCAAGGCACGTCTTCAGAGCTCTTGGCCAAGTTTCACTCGTGTCCCCTGACACGCCTCAAGTTCTAGGTTCCTGGCTTGTTGCTCATAAGTGCCAGAGACTAAGCCCAAGAGTGCGCCAATCCCGCCAGAAGACAAGTCCTTGGACGTGTCCGTGTAGGAAAAAATAGGACTTGACTTGGAACTCGATGGAACCACATGAGAGACCACCCAGAAGTACACTTCTAAACACCTATCTAAGATATTGCAATTGAGTGTCTCGTCTAGAACTGCCAATCACAAGGTGAGCCCGAGAAGTCCTCTATTGTGCCTTAAATTGAGCTAAATTAGACCGCTGAGCGTTCTACAAGGTTTGGAGAAGGACAAAGCCCAGAACTGTACTAGAAACATCATATGGAAGTGAAGCGCATGGTTTGTCCCAGCTGCATTGGTCAATTTCCTGCTGAGTGCTTAGCAGCTGAGATTTGGCCAGCTGTGTGAAGAATTAGCCAAGAAAGGTGCCAGCTGTGCTTTGTTATCCAAGGATGTCTCAGGGAATTCCAGAATAAGCCTAGCGGCACACAAGAAAGATACTTTCTTGCATCACAATCCCACGGCCCAACCCGCGGCCTAGCCCGCGTCACTGCCAAACTAGGAAACCTGTTTTAGCATTTAATTAAGGGTCTATTGGTCTTTGTAATTGAGTTTTAAGTCCTAATTTTTAGGGGAAGCCCAAGGGACAATTTAAGTTGGCCTATACTGCAAGTTTAGGGTTCCAACCTTATTTGCCGCATAGACCTTTTACAGTTTTTAGTTTTTGTTTTTGTTCAAGCTTTTGGGAGGAGAGCTTAGTGCAGAGAGTTGTGGAGAGGCCTAGACGTGTTGTTGGCTAGCCATTGTTCTCAGTGTTTTATTTTCTTCTCTTAACTTTTACTTTGTAATCATGACTTATTTTATTGATTTCATTAATACAATGTGCGAGTAGTTCTTCACAGAATTAGGGTTGCTTGAACCCCTAGCCATATAGTCTGTTAATGTGATTTTGGCCCTTGGTTTACATGTTTTCAATACTGGATATAATTGTGATTGATGTGCGTAATGATCTTAATTTATGTTGACGAGGGTGATGTCACTTTTTAAGTATGAACTATCGATGAATAATTGCTTGTTTGACTAATCATCGTCTTTTGGTTATTAGAATCAACGGTAGTGGGTTTACATCTTACTTGTAATACAATTCATGACCACCTAGATTACTCAACCTTCACTAGGGGTAGTGTGATGTCATTAAACTCCCTTTCTTGCTTAATGCGTCCTCTTGGATAGTTGTTGTAGTGAGTCGAAAAAACCTGCAACATAAGAACTAAGAAGAGAGTAATTTGTGTGAGGTGGGCCCTAATTCGGACCCTTGCATGGGCATCAGATTCAGTTAATTCAGAATAATGGAACCTTGGTAATCATGTTAATGATTGGTTAGGTTGGATTGTTGGCCTTAATTCGACTTAGTTAATTCATTCAATCATCATCTTTAATTTTGTTTTTGTTATCTCTTGCCTTTCTATTATTTTTCTTTAATTTTGGAATCCAAAAGAATCTAAACCCCCACCCCTTGCCGTGTGTCTTATTTTTGTGTTTTGTTAGAGACTTTTGTGCTTTCTTGCGTCACAAGTTAGTGTCATAACTTGTATCTAGGTGTCTTTCATATCTAACTAGTGTTGAGTCTTAGTTTAGTTATCTCCTTGTTTCTTTAGTGTGTTTGCTTATCTAACTGAGTTATTTGAGTCTAAAGAGTAATTGGACATAGCGTTGATACATAGTCTCCGTGGGATCGACCCTTGCTCTGTGCTATACTATCTTCTGATTTGTACGCTTGCAAGGTTTTAACTGATAAAGATAGAGTTCATAATCTTGTGCTCTATTTTTACCAACAAGTTTTTGGCGCCGTTGCTGGGGACTTGTCCGTCAACGGTGTCCGTTTAATTTAGATTGTATACTAACTCAGTTTGTAATTTCTTTTGTGTACATATGGACAACTTTTACATGGATTGGGGACCATGGAGCGATCCCTACTCAAGTCCATTCAATCCAGGGTTGAGCAATCAGCCTGGATACCATTATCAAGAACATCCAAATCCATACAATCCAGGATGGGGCGCTCTGCCTAATTTCACATGGAATACCACTCCAATAGCTCATGGCCCTAGCTCCTATCCTGAACTCCAAGCTTTGGTTGAGACCTTGAAATAATGCGTTAAAGCCACATCCATTTATACTCAAGAACTCAAGAGCTGAGAGACTTGAGAAGACCATGAGGCTGTTTGCGTTCTACACGAGTCAATGCGAAGACATGACACCCTCCCCACCAAGTGAGGCCATGGATGTTGATCAGGATGAGGGTGCCATCAAGTCAGCACTTCCACAAGGGCTTGCCATAGAGGCCGTGGCTCCCATCCAATGCCATGATATGCTATGACCTTCATAATTAGCTCAGATTGAGCAATGGGACAATCCCAATTTTGAACCTCTAATATATTCCTTATGTTATAATGTTTCTGACTTTGATCCAATGCCTAAATATACTTCTTTGCCTTGCACCCATAGGTGGGAACTTGAAATGGTAGAGGAATGGGAGGAAGAAAATAGGAGGGATGACAATGCTCTGCCCAGTGCTGTACGTCAGGCCCTGCCTCATGTTCTCCCTAGCGTTGGGCTTGAGCCCGCGACACTGCCCAGGTCTGTGCCCCATGATCTAACAAAGGCTCTGCCCCAACCTAAGACACAAACTATGCCACAGACCAGACCAGATCCTTCACCGCTGAACCAGAACAGGCCCAAGTCCTTGACGCCGAACCAGGAGCATGCATTGTCCCAGACTGCGACCAGCATCGTGCCACAACCTGCACCTCAAACTGCGTCTGTTACCAGGCCATAGTCCCAAGGCATGCCAATAGCCATGCCGTAGGTCCTGCCCTTTCAGGCATCTCAACAGCCACATTGGCACGTCCATGGACATGTCCATGTGCCGAGTCGTGCCAAGCCTTTGACACGCAACCGGCTGTGCCAAATCCCCAACAGCCAGGCACAGGACATGCTAGGGTCAGGCCACTGACTTCAGTAAGGTCCTCGAAACCTAATTTTGAAGCAGCATACGCAAATCTCCCGCGGGCCAGCAATTAACTTCCAGAACACTTCATCATCATTCCAACCTTATCCCAAGGCCACCATGTGGCCTCTCCTCCTGATTGGGGATCCTTACAAGCGCATTTGAAGAACCTTCCAAAAAGTCCTTCAACACGAAGTGAACCCCGCGGGCCAGCAATGAGGTCCTTGACAGTTTGTGTTCACATCAAGGATGGATGGCATTCACACCATGTCTATCACTTCCAAATACCAAATAGAAGGTGATGGCAGCCGGCAACGTGGTACCTAACTTCAAGTTCAAAAGGAAACGATGACGGCGAAGACCAAGAAAGACTTCTAGGGCATACAGGGCACACCTTAAGCCGGTTCACCACAAGCATTCTAAAAGGAGGACATTTGAGAATGGACATAAAATGCTTTCACTAAGCTCACTTATCAATCTCTTTCCCGATAGATTGCGTTCCCGTAGGTGGATTCTGTTTTGTGTTTCTAATTTCTTTCCACATGATGCAGCAAAAATTCTGCAGTAAGAATCTCGCCACACGGTCCATGGTGGCGTTGCCATGCCTTCCATGCCTCCACCAAGCACTTGACTTGCTATGCTCGTCTTGCCCAGACGTTAAATAAAGCGCTCCTAGGAGGCAGCCTAGCCCTAGTTTGTACCGCTTTCTAATTTTTTTGTGTCTGCGCATATCACCTCACTAAACTTACATTTTGTCTTGTTTTGCTTATTCTTTAATCATTGAAAATTTTGTTTAGGTTTGGGGGTGTGGGATTGAAAATTTTACATATAGAAACTAATAGGGTTGGGGTTGTAAAAGGCCAGATTTTGTTCAGTTTTGGCTTCAATTTTTTTTTAGATTGTTAGTTAGTTTAAGTTGTCAGTTTATGCTGTTGTTAGTAACTAGTGCTTTAATGTGTTAATAAAAGTTTACATGTCAAATTACCATCCTTGTTTTGCTAAGAGTCGTGCCATATGCAGTTTGTAGAATGCCATACACTTCACATGCCATGTCTTAAGTAATCAAGTGAACAAAATGACTAAATTTGAGTGAACTTTAGAAATTTAGTTGAGACAACCTTGTGAGAACTTGAGCCTTAATACCATTCTTTCTGAGTGATTCACATTGTTTCTACTCTTTAAACACTCTTCACTTTTGTTCATAAATGTTGATCTCATTACATCATATTTGCATTGAATTTTAAAGGACTAACATTATATAGAAGCTCTTGGTTTGAAGTGTGGTTTGCCATAAGAAGTGATATAGGCTATGTGTGCTCAACCTCTAAAGGCCCTATCCTACCCTATTGTGTGCTCCCTAAGCCATTTTGAAGCCAAACACGAGCCCTTCTTTCATCACCCTAAGCATCATCTACCCAAAATGCACCCAGTCAATTTGGCCATACCTTATAGCTTAGGTGGTGACATGGCAGTACCAAATGGAGTTCATGATGAATGGGAAGAGGATCTGCATTGCCAGAGAACCAAGTTACTTTCCGCATTGCCAGTGAACCAAGTCACTTTCCGCTAGAACACGCCAGAACCTGTGCCAAATTACAAAAATCTGCTCCACACTGCGCCAAGACAAGGGATGTCAATAGATCACATCATTGCATGATCTTGGGTTAGTTCAAGAATAGAAAAGAAAAAGAAAAGAAAAAAAAGAACAAAATAATAGAAAAGAAAATATAAAGAAAGAAAGTTGAAAGAAAACTGATGAACTAACCCAAGTGAGCCAATGGGATCCAAAGATTCAAAGATTAGTGTCAATTCAAGCAGTGATGTCGTGAGCCTTTGTTTGCTAAGAATGCCGTGGGGGTCTGAAAGATCAAGAAGAAGGTCACATTTCAAGTCATGTTAATCCATGCCTTTTCTCAATCTGAGTTACTAGAATTCCAAACCCTTCTTTCTTAAACCCAATCAGCCAAGCCCTACTGCAACCTAATATGAAGACCTAACTGATCTTGTGGCAAGCCATGCTAAGGACTGAGGTAAGTGTCTATCTTCTTAAGATTCAATTCCATTCATGAGATCTTAATTCCAGAAAGTGCAGTTTTTCATTGAAAATTCATATGAGATTATATCTTGATTCCCATTACATAACTTCATTACATGTGCTTCATATAAGTGTAAGCCTAGGATTCTAAAGTGAATTGAGAGATATCTAGTGAGGATTAGAGTCGGGACAAAATCTTTCTGGAACACTTTAATTAAGTTGTTATTGATCATGATTTTTTAAGATTTTGGCATTCCTATCTAACATATGACTCTTACTGCAGTGACATGATCTTTTAGTTTTGCAAGGTGTGTTCATTTACTTTGATTCTTATTAACCTATTCTAAGCACTATTTCCAGCAACTAGGCCATCTAGGGACAAAACACATCCTACTAGTGACACCAAGGGATTCAAATGATCTATCCTTAATTAATATCGAGTATTTTCATTTTGTTTCGTCTTATCCTTTTCAGCTTTGCTCAGGGACGTGCAAAAGATAGGTTCGGGGGTATTTGTCCAGTCATTTTTTATACATCTTTTAGATGACAGTTAGTGCCTTTTTCTCATGTCTTTTGCTTAATTTTGTGCCCACCATAGTAGAAACAAATGCTTCTTGTGAGACATGTTGTTGAATCATTATTTATATATCTTTTAGATGTCATTTATTCCCTTTTTCATGTCTTTTGCTTAATTTTGTGTCAACCATAGTAGAAAGTGCTGCTTCTTGTGAGAAATGTGCAGGATTTGGAAAGATGACCTAATTATGAGAATACAGGAAAAAGAATGGCTCAAATCGGAGTTCAAATGAAGGAGATGTCCTTAATTCAATATCGGGTCCAAAGAATAGCCTAGCGCATCCTTACGCCCTATTTAGGGTGCATGTCAATTTACTCGAATCAGGCCATGCGGGTCCTGAAACCATGTTTGAGGCCTAGCAGATCAAGCCCCTGATGAGCCAACGTACATACCAAGACGTGTCCCTGACATGTCTCAAGCATACTCCATATACGCCTAATCCAAGACTAACCCAGATGAGCCAAGGCGTGTCTTCAGAGTTCTCAGCCAAGTTCCACTCGCGTCCCCTGACACGCCTCAAGTTCCAGGTTCCTGGTGTGTTCCTCAGAAGTGCCAGAGACCAAGCCCAGCGATGCACCAATCCCATGAAAGGACAAGTCCTTGGACAGGTCCGTGAAGGCCAAAATAGGACATGGCTTGGAACTCGATGGAACCACTTGAGAGACCACCCAAAAGTACACTTCTAAACACCTATCTAAGCTATTACAATTGAGTGTCTCGTCTAGAACTTCCAATGACATGGTGCGCTCGAGAAAACCTCGCTTGTATCTTAAATTGAGCTAAATTAGGTCGCTGAGCGTTCTACGAACTTTTGAGAAGGGCAAAGCCCATAACTGTACTAGAAACAACATATAGAAGTGAAGCGCGTTGTTTGTCCCAGCTGCATTGGTCAATGTCCTACTGAGTCCTTAGCAGGTCCAATAATGAGGTCCTAAGAGTTGAGATTGGGCCAGCCGTGTCAAGAATAGAAAAGAATGGTGCCAGATGTTCTTTGTTGTCCACGAACGTCTCAGAACCTTCCAGAATCGGCCTTACCGCACAAGAAAGATCCTTTCTTGCAACTGATGCTCGCAGCCCAGCCCGTGGACTTTCCCGTGTCCCTGCTAAACTAGGAAACTTGTTTTAGTGTTCCATTAAAGGTCTTTTGGTCTTTGTAATTGAGTTTTATGTCCTAGTTTTTAGGGGAAGCCCTAGAGACTATTTAAGTTGGCCTTTAATGAAAGTTTAGGGTTCCAACCTTTTTTGCTGCATAGACCTTTTACAGTTTTTGGTTTTTGTTTTTGTTCGTACTTTTGGGAGGAGAGTTTAGCGCAGAGAGTTATGGAGAGGCCTGGACGTGTTCTTGGCTCGCCATTGTACTCAGTGTTTCATTCTCTTCTCTATACTTATACTTTGTAATCATGACTTATTTTATTGCTTTCATTAATACAATGTGCAAGTAGTTCTTCATAGAATTAAGGCTGCTTGATGCCTTAGCCATGTAGTCTGTTAATGTGATTTTGGGCCTTGGTTTACATGTTTTAAGTACTGAATATAATTGTGATTACTATACATAATGATCTTTGTTTGTGTTCATGAGTGTGATGTCACCTTTTATGCATGAACTATCGATGAATAATTGCTTGTTTGACTGATCATCTTCTTGTGGTTATTAGCATCAACGGTAGTGGGTTTACATCTTACTTGTAATCCAATTCATGACTACGTAGATTACTCAACATTCTCTAGGGGTAGTGTGATGTAATTAAACTCCCTTTCTTGCTTAATGGGGCCTCTTGGATAGTTGTTGTAGTGAGTTGAAAAAACCTGCAGCATAGGAACTAAGAAGAGAGTAATTTATGTGAGGTGGGCCCTAACTCGGACCCGTGCATGGTCAACAGATTCAGTTAATTCCAAATAATGGAACCTTGGAAATCATGTTAGTGACTTAATTGGCTAGGGAGGATAGTTGGCCTTAATTCGACATAGTTAATTTATTCAATAATCATCTTTAATTCTATTTTTGTTATCTCTTGCGTTTCTATTATTTATCTTTAATTTTGGAATCCAAAAGCATCAAATCCCCCACCTTTTTCCCTGTGTCTTGTATGTGTGTTTACATCAACTGTAGTGGCTTTACATCTTACTTGTAATCCAATTCATGACAACCTAGATTACTCAACATTCTCTAGGGGTAGTGTGATGTCATTAAACCCTTTTTCTTGCTTAATTCGTCCTCTTGGATAGCTGTTGTAGTGAGTTGAAAAAACATGCCGCATAGGTACTAAGAAGAGAGTAATTTATGTGAGCTGGACCCCAACTCGGACTCTTGCATGGGCATCAGATTCAGTAAATTCAGAATAATGGAACCTTGGAAAGCATGTTAGTGACTTAAATGGTTAGGGTGGATAGTTGACCTTAATTCGACTTAGTTAATTCATTCAATCATCATCTTTAATTCTATTTTCGTTATCTCATGCATTTCTATTATTTATCTTTGCTTTTGGAATCCAAAAGCATCTAAACCACCACCCCTTGCCGTGTGTCTTGTTTGTGTGTTTTGTTAGAGTCTTTTGTGCTTTCTTGGGTCACAAGTTAGTGTCTTAAGTTGTGTCTAGGTGTCTTGCATATCTAACTAGTGTTGAGTCTTAGTTTAGTTATTTACTTTTTTCTTTAGTGTGTTTGCTGATCTAACTGAGTTATTTGAGTCTAAAGAGTAATTGGAAATAACGTTCATACATAGCCTCTATTGGATCGACCCTTGCTATGTGCTATACTATCTTCTTATTTGTACATTTGCAAGGTTTTAACTTATAAAGATTGAGTTCATAATCTTGTGCTTTATTTTTACCAACAATAATGTCAGCATACCATGGGTCACAAGCCTTGAGATGGAAGAGCTGCTCATCAGGGAATCTCTCTTGCAGAGGTAGTCGGTCCACTTCCTCATTGGACCCGTGGATGATTCTTCTCAAGTAGTCAGCTACCACATTCTCACTTCCTTTCTTGTCTTTGTTCACCAGATCAAACTCTTGAAGCAATAGCATCCATCTAATGAGCTGTGGCTTGGCATCCTTCTTGTTAAGCAAGTACTTAAGAGTTGCATGGCCAGTATAGATAATAACTTTTGTTTGAAGAAAATAAGACCTAAACTTCTCTAAATCAAATATCACAGCCAAAACTTCCTTCTCAATAGTAGAATGGTTAAGTTTAGCATAATTTAAAGTTCAAAGGGCCCTTTGAGCATAAATAAGTCCTACTTGCATAATAAATAATATGTGGCAACTTATCTATTCTTTGGCGCAAGACTGCCCCAATGGCATAATCTGAGGAATCATACATGAGCTCAAAAGGCAGGTCCTATCTTATTGGCATGATGATAGGTGCAGCCGTGAGCTTGTCCTTGAGGGCCTCAAAGGACTCACGGCATTCCTTTGTGAAGTCAAATGGTGCATCCTTGGCAAGCAGGTTGCACAAGGGCCTGGTGATTTTGGAGAAATCCTTGATGAACCTCCTATAGAATCCAGCATGCCCTAAGAAAGATATGACCTCCTTGACTGAAGTGGGGTAGGGCATACCACTAATGACATCAATTTTGGCCTTGTCCACTTCAATGCCACGGCTAGAGATGACATGGCCTAGTACAATACCTTGTTGCACCATAAAGTGACATTTTTCCCAATTGAGAATCAAATTGGACTCCCTGAATCTATCTAGAACTCTAGACAAGTTTGTTAGACATAAATCAAAGGAATTACCAAAAACAGAAAAATCATCCATGAATACCTCAATGATATCTGCCACAATGTCTGAAAATATGCTCATTATGCATCTTTGAAAGGTGGCAGGGGCATTGCAAAGACCAAAAGGCAACCTCCTATAGTAAAAAGTGCCATAGGGACATGTGAATGTTGTCTTTTCTTGATCCTTAGGTGCAATGGTAATTTGGATGTACCCTGAATAGCCATCTAAGAAACAAACGTGAGAATGTCCAGCAAGTCTTTCAAGCATTTGATCAATAAAAGGTAATGGAAAGTTATCTTTGCAAGTAGTAGAATTAAGTTTCCTATAATCGATGCATACTCTCCATCTAGTTTGGACCCTTTGAGGAACAAGCCCATCTTGTTCATTCTTGATGACTGTGATGCCACTTTTCTTAGGCACAACTTGGATTGGACTCACCCATTTTGAGTCGGAGATGGGGTAGATGATTCCCACATCTAGAGCTTGAGGACCTCCTTTTTGACCACTTCCTTTATGGGAGGATTGGGACGTCTTTGTGCCTTCCTTGTTGGCTTGGCATCTTTTTCAAGGATGATTCTATGCATGAGTTTTGAAGGGCTTATCCCCTTGATGTTAGCAATGCTCCATCCAATGGCTTGCATGTTGTCCCTTAGAACCTGCACTAGTTGATTCTCTTGCACATAAGTGAGATTAGAAGCAATAATGACAGGGAGTGTGTGATCCTTTCCTAAGAAAGCATATTTCAAGTGTTCAGGCAAAGTCTTGAGTTCTAGCTTAGGAGCTTGAATGATAGAAGGAAGAGTCTTTTCTTCCTTAATAGGAAATGACTCAAACATTAGTGGTCTTTGGTATGTGCATTGAGGCACGGCCTCAAACATATTTAGTTCCTCAATGACGTGGCCATCACGGCCATTGTCATTATGAGAAGGCAAAGTGAGGGCCTTCTCAAGAGGGTCATCTATACATGCATGCATAATAGTTTGATGCAACAAGGCTTCCATAGCATTTAAGGGGAAATCAATGATAGGCTCTTGGGGATATTGCATAGTATCATGATTAGAAAAGGTCCTAGTTTTATCTAACACTGTGATAGATATTTGGCCTTGGTTCAAGTTGATTTCACAGTTTATGGTGGCCAAGAGAGGTCTCCCAAAGATCAAGGGAGGATCCTCACTTTCAATGGTTTTTTCCATTTTAAAGATGCAAAAATTAGCAAGTATGTATGTATCTCCTATTTGAACTATTGGATCCTCAATCATGCCCATGAGTTGTGTCACAAAAGATTTAGCAAGTCTAACACACAATTGAGTAGGTTTTAAGTCCCCTAAAGTAAGTGAATTATAGACATGAAAAGGCATGATACTTACAGAGGCTCTTGTGTCACAAAGACAGTGCTCAAACCATTTGGATTGGAGGACACACGACAATAGCCTATTGAGCTGGCTTGCCATTTGGCCTATTTAGATTTCTATGGCTGTAATGGCACGGTTTATCCTCTACTGGTTTGTTGTGGTGTGCTGAATCAAGTCAACCATCATGTCTTCCAAATATCTCTTTCCCATGGCAGAATTGGCTTGAGGATGTTGAAGGACCTGTGTGGGAACTTGAGGGGCCACATCATGGCCGTGGAATCTAGGGGGTGCCGTGGGGTTTTGAACATTCTGATTGTTGTTCCACTTGAAGTTTGGATGGTTCCTCCATCTAGGATTGTAGGTGCTGGAATAGGGGTCATTACAAGGCCTCATGCCATCATTGTACCTTCCAATATAATTGGCATCCTCTACCATAGGACATGTCTGAGAGTCATGACCCTGAACCGAACACACATCACAACTCATAGTGGACTTGGCCTTGCCATCACATAATTGATTCACCATGGCCATGAGTTGGGCTATGGTGTCATCCTTATCCCTACTCACAGTGTTAAGTGTCCTAGACTATTGGCCCCTATAACTAAACTGTTTTTCCCTTTGAGCAATGTTCTCAAAGGCTTCTCTAGCCTCCTCTGATGTGCTATCCAAGATACCCTTGGATTGAGAGTTAACCATCACTCTATCACTAATCTTCAAGCCACCATAGAAGTACAGCATTAAGTGGCACTCATTAATGTTGTGTTGTGGGCACTCTTGGATCATTTGATTGAACATTTCCCAAAACTCATAGAAAGATTCATCCTCAGCTTGCTGGGGTGCCATGATTTGTGCCTAGAGCTTATTGGTCTTGGAAACGGGGAAGTATTGAGTGAGGAACTTAGAGGACAAGTCCCTCCATGATGTAATATATGCTGGTGCTAGTGAATGGAACTATGCCTTAGCCTTATCCTTAAGATTAAAATGGAACAATCCCAATCTAATCTCAGCCTCAGTCATGCCATTGATCCTTAGAGTGGAACATACTTCTACAAACTCCTTGATGTGTAAATGAGGGTCCTTTCCCGAGAGTCCATGGTACTTGGGGAGCAAGTGAATTGTCCCTGACTTGAGCTCAAAGTTCACCACCGTGGAAGGTGGAAAGACAATGGGCAATTGATCTTCACTAACATGTGGAGTGGCATACTCCTTGAGCAGCCCTGGTGGTGGATTGGCTAAGATATGTTCATCACGGTTCTCTGCCATTCTTATAGGGCCTAGTGGTGGACTTGGATGAGGAGAACCTTGGACTGATGAGGATGCAAATGATGGACCTGAAGAACCATGTATGGAGCCTCTAGCAGAGCCTTGTGATGACATAAAAAGTACCTAAACAACAGAAAGAAACTATGTTAGCACAATCTAAGCAATGGACACCGTTGAGGGACAAGTCCCCGGCAATGGCGCCAAAAACTTGTTGGAAGAAATGTATAACAATGAATGTAACACAATCCTTAACAATTATATCCTAGCATGTGCACTAATCAATAGATAATATAGTGGTACAAGCAAGGGTCGAATCCCATAAGGAGTTGACTCTACAATGTAACCAAAGCAATAGATTGACAGTTCACAAGTAGGTATTCAAAACAGAAAATAAGATACTAAAACAAAAGAGACAATAAATAGGACACGGACAAGGGGGGGGGGGGGGGGGGGGGGGGGGGGGGGGGGGGGGGGGGGGGGGGCGGCGGTGGGCGTGGGGGTTTGACGTTCAAAAGATGCTATGAAAGTAAATAACTTGTAAGGCAAGAAACAGAGTAAATAATAAAGGTTGTAATCAATTAAAGGACAAAGTTAAGGTAGTCCCTATCCACACCTAACCACAACGTTTTCTAACTTGGTTTGCAAGGTTCAATAGTCATGTTCATTACTTGGTCTAGTGCCCATGCAAGGGGTCTCTTAAACCCACACTTACACATGTTATCTCTTCCTACCTAGTATGTCTTAGGCCTCATGGGCACCTAAGATATCTATCAAATTATGCTCAACTAAGTCCCACGGTTTCCGAGTTAAACACAGAGAAGCATTAAGTTCTAAAGGGATTTAATGACACCACACTAACCCTAGGGATTACACAGTAACCCTAGGAATGTCATGGATTTCTTCACAGATTACGTTTCTTATAATCCTTGATGCAAAATCATCATTAAGTTATGCAATTAAAATGGCCCATTTTAAGCACACAAAATATTATCAATAAACGCAGTGAATCAATATACCAAGATAATTAAGCACAACAATCAAACCAAGCTCCAAAACCAAATTAAGAAGTTGCCATGGTTAGGGATTCAAGATCAGCCCTAACTTAAAAGAAACTACTCACTACATATAATGAATAGCATAAGCAAGAATTATATTGAATAAAGAGTCGAAAGATTAAACCCAAATAATACTCTCAAGAACCAACTCCAAGCACGGCTTTGAGCAATTGTTCAAGAGCACAGCTTGATTTTCATGAACAAACCTCACGAGCAAAGCTTGAAAACAGTAAAGTAAATGTGTCTACATTGTATCTAAGGTGGCGTCCCCAAAATACTGAAGAATGGCTCCCTTTTATAGACAAGGGACAAACCTTGTCCTACAAAGATTGGAATTTGAAGCCTATGCTAGAGTGTTCTAGAATGCTCATTGTACTTTGAAGTAATTACATAGTCCTTAGAAACTAGGAGAACGAATCAGAACACGGCTGGGAATGTTAATGAATGCTGCCAGGTGTGAACACAAACTGGCCGCTGGGCAGACAAGCTGGAATCTGGCCAGGTTCTAGGGCAAGCGCTGAAAGCTTGGAACTTGGCCCTCGGGATGTCCAGATCGCACCTCGGCGCGCCTTAGCACTTGAATGGCTTCTACACATACCAAAGAGCCTGAAAATGGCTCATGTCTTGATCAAATGGCCACAGGCACAAATATGGCCTCATTAGAACTTACCGGGTTATGTCTTGGACCTGCCCTAGACCTGTCGAGGTATATCGATGCTGAGGCGTAGTTCTGGACTCAAATTAGGGCGCAGTCGCGCCTGGTATCTACGGCTGAGACTTGTCTTGGAAATGTGTCAGGGATATGGTCTTTGACATCATTCATGCATGGTGAAGGCACTCCTTGACTGGAACCTCGATCTGGACTTGGCACTGCAGAGGACACGCCTGGGGCGCGGCCCTAGGACTCGGTACTTGGGTGTCTTGGGGCATGTCAGGGACATGACCTGGCTCCGAAAATGGCATGACAAAGACATGTCATGGCTCTGTTCTGAAGGTCCTTAAACACAGTTCTAGGACCCAGATGGCTTGACGTGAGGTTCTTGACTTGCGCCTTAAATAGGGCGCACTGGCACGTCCTAGGGCTCGGTCTAGGACCCGATATTGAATTGAGGACATCTCCTTCATTTGAACTCCAATTTGAGCCATTTTTTTTCTACTATTCTTAGAAATAGATTACCTTTCTAAATCCTACACATGTCTCACAAAAGCATCACTTTCTACTATTGATGACATGCAATTACACAAAAGACAAGGAAAGGGGCCAAATATGCCATGAAATATGTTTAACATTTATGGCTTAACACCCGGTACAGGCCAGATCTGCGATTCTTTGTCTTGGCCCTCAATAGGGCGCATTGGCATGCCCTTGGCTCTACAAGGGCTTGGTTTTGAGTAATGATGACCCGATAATGGATTTAAGGACATCTCATTCATCTTAACTCCAATTGGAGCCATTTTTTTTATAGTATTCTTAGAATTGGGTTATCTTTCCAAATCCTACACATGTCTCACAAAAGAATCACTTTCCACTATGGATGACATGAATGCAAGCAAAAGGCAAGTAAAGGGGCCAAATATGACATGAAATATGTGTAAGCATTATGACTTAACAATGAGTTATGATAATCGAGACAAAGTGATGTATGATTGATATGCTATTGCTGAGGAGCCCTACCGGCATAGCATTTGAGTCAGTGTCATGATACTACGACCGAGGCATGCCGGTCACTCATGTGTCTTGTGTCAAGTTAGGTCTAGTCGAGTTGACTGTCAGTGTCGAGTCATGGTATACCCTATGGTGCTAGCTGGTGCCATACCAGTCTGTAGGCCACATACCAGTCCTCCACGTGATCATTCACATGCGCTCGCTCTGTACTAGTTAAACAGTGTCAGTCCTGTCCCCATGCTCTTATGAGACCATGTGGTCCCATATCTCCTAGGGGAACTCGTGGCGATGGTGCTTGCACCCAATCCTTCACGTGGTCATGGTATTAAGACACCCAGTCCTGTCACGTACGCATTAGTCGTACGACTACAGTGTCATTGGGATACCTGAGATGATGACTAAGTCAGGATATGCCCGGCCGAGGGTTATGCCGGCTGATGAGATATGATAGCCGAGGGATATGACGGCTTAGGTGATATTCCAGTGGAGGGTTATGCCGACTGATGAGTTATGATAGCCGAGGGATATGTCGACTTATGTGATATGCCAGCCAAGGGTTATCCCGGCTGATGAGATATGATAGTTAAGGGATATATGCCGGTTTATGTGATATGCAAGTCGAGGGTTATGTCGACTAATGTGATATGATAGTTTAGGGTTCATATTGGCTTAGGTGATATGATAGCCGAGAATTGATGCCGGCTTGTGATGATATGATTGCTGAGGATTATACCGGATCATTCGATTTGACGACAATTATCACGAGCTTTGGTCAGAGATCAAAAATGTTCGATACCGCGATAAGTGGTTTTGGTGAGGGCGGTGACTCGGTCGATGAGAATATTGATATGTTCACATGAGTACGACGTTGAGACGATCGATATTGTTCATAGAGAGAGATGACGATATCGAGGTACTAACGGCTTAGCATTAAATGCTTTGTTGATGATCATCAATTATGTGTAAATGTTGGTAAAATTAGAGAACAAGAAATATTCAATCTAATTCTAACATTTATAAAATCCTTGCAAGTGCACAAATCGATAAGAATAGTATAGTAAAACAACAAGAGTCGATCCCGCGAGGACTTATTCAATGATTAATCCAATTAAGTTCATATTTGTTAATTTAGAGAAAAACACACACACACACACACCTGGGGGGGGGGGGGGGGCGGGCGGAGGGGGTGGTGGATGTCGGGGAATTAAAGATAAGTAAATTAAAGTGCAGAAAATAACAATGAAACAACGATAGATTAATTGTTTGTTAACTAAGGTGAATTAAGGCTTACTATCCAACCTAACCAATTAAAGTCCTTAACCAGATTTTCTTGACCTACTTACTATGCAACCTTTGAATTAAGTGCCCATGCAAAGGTCCCAAAGATTGGCCCACTCCACATATATTATCCTCTCTTACTTGGCATGCTCTAAGCATGATGTGTACTCTAGAACGTCTATCACCTACCGTGTAAGATGATGCATGAAGTACAAAGAGAATTTAATGACACTACACTAGCCTAGAAAAGTGATGTGCATTCCCAGAGGAGATTATTGAAGATGAGACACAGTAGAAGACCACGCCAAAGCTTGTCCTCCAATGCACACGTCCAACTCTCTCACAAGCATAAACTAAAAACTGTTTAAATTTAAAACCTAAATTACAATATATATCGAGGGTAAGGTGTTTAGAGGTCTCTTTACCAAACCCTAAGGTCCTTTAAATGGGCATCTACACCTTTACAATGTAGGAGATAGTTTTGGATAAAATCCTAATCAGAAACTGACTCAAAACTCCTATTCTAATTAGATATCAAAAAGGACTTAAAAGAGAAATCCTTCTTGGATTTGGAATAGGATTTGCGGCAATACAGTACAATAAGTCTTATGAGCTCTCTTGGATGCCATGGCACCTTGTGGAATCTTCTGGATGTTACTTGGACGTCAAGAACTAGGCTGGGTCGCCCCAGGATATGTTTTACACAGCAAGGCCCGAAAGTAGCACTTTTGAGCCTCTAAAGGACTTATTGAGAACTTGTTATGTCCTAGACCAATATGACTGAGCCAAACCACAACTTGGGCTAGCATATGATGTAACTCGATGAATTATGGGCTTTGGCTCACTCAGAAGCTGGCAAAAACTGGAGATCGCAAAACTGTGCCCTATTTAGGGCGCAGACGTGTCTTTAGAGCGCACATAGGGGTAAACACTTAATACATGGCTCTCGGCTGGGATCATTGGGACATCACATTGGGGCGCATAGCAAGACCCCGCTAGGTGCAGGACAGGGCTCCGATGGCTTCAGTTTAGGACGTGACTTAGGAAATGACAAGGGCAGGTCCTTGACCTTGATAGGATCTTGATCAGGGACTTGATAGGTGCTCGGATGGGAAGTTCTTGGGACAAGTGTCCTGGCATGACCTTGGAACATCTAGGACATGAACTTGATGTCATAAGACGCAGCTTTCTGACCCGGATGGCATGATCTGAGGTACTTGGCCAAGGACCCAAAATAGGGCGCACTAGCGCACTTAGGACCCAGTTCCGGACCTGATATTGAAATGAGGACATCTCCTTCATTTGAATTCCGATTTTGAGTCATTCTTTCTGCGTTCTTCTCAGAATTTACCTATCTTTCCAAATCTGTACAAGTCTCACAAGATTGATCATTTTCTACTATTGATGGCACGAAATCATTCAAAAGGCATGTAAAAGAGGCATATAGAGACATCAAAATTATGCATAAATAATGACTGAACAAATACCCCCAAACCTATTATTTCCTAGTCCCTAAGCAAAACAAACGTTAACAATGTGAAAAGATTCAATCTTAGTTAAGATAGAACATTTAAACCCCTAGGTTCACCTAGTAGGAGGAGTTTTGTCCCCTGAGGGTTATAGCAGCACGATACCCACAAACGTTTTACTTAGACAGATAAGATGCTACAGATAGTGATTTTAACAAACTAATAAGAATCAAAGTAAGTAGACATGCTTTGCAGAACTAAAAGGAATGCCATAGCCGTGAGTGTCATGTGCAGGTGTACGTGTATAAGTGCCATAGTTTCACGTGATCATGTTTGAAAACAACTTCATCTAAGTGCCCTAGAAAGATTTCGCCTCGACTCTAATCCTCACTAGGAAACTCTCAATTCCCATAAGAATCCTAGGCTTTCACCCTTTTCAAGAATATGTGATGAGTTTATGTTATGAAAGTCAAATTTAATCACATATGAGTATCGATGAATAATAGCACTTTATGGAAATAAAGATCTCATGAAAGGAAATGAATTTTAATAACACAGATACGTACCCTAATCCTTTGCATGATTGTCCATAAGATCAGTTAGGTCTTCCATTTAAGGTTGTAATGTGGCTAAGCTTGGGGATTTACAAAGGAAGGATAGGATTCAAAGAACCTGAGCTGTGCAAGGGCATGGGAAGTCATGACTTGAACTTGGAATTTATGAACTGAGTCCTTGCTTAAGGCCCACGGCTTGTGCTTTCTTAATGTCTTATTTTGAGGCCCTTGGCTCACTTGGCTCAATTCACTTTGTTTTTCACTTTTTTTTTCTTTCTTTTTCTTTTCAACGTTTTTTCTATTCTTGATTTTTTTTTCTCTATTATTTTTTCTTTGGAATTGAGTTGAACCAAGATCATGCAATGATTTCCTCATTCTTTCATGCAGCTTGTCTCATTTTTTTGAACTTTGAACTTTTCAAAACGCCAATGTCTTTGTAATTGGGCAGCAGCTTCTTTCACTTCTCATTCTCACCATAAATCTCATTTAGGGCAAGCTTACCATAGACTTGGGTTATAGGGTATGGCTTTCATGAATGGCTAAGTATTTGGGTTAGGTCATATTTTGGTGATGAAAGAAAAGGCTAAGTGTTTGGCTTCCAAGTTGGCTTAGGGAGCTTGCAATAGGTTAGGATAAGGCCTTTAGAGGTTAAAGCACACATAGCCAACATCACTTCTTATGGCAAACCACACATTAAATCAAGAGCATCTATATGATGTTAGTTCTTTAAAATTCAATGCAAATATGATGTAATGATATCAGCAATCAGGAACAAAAGTGATGAGTATTTAAGAGTAGAAACAAGTATATCCCTCAGAAAGAATGACAATTAGGCTCAAATATCTCATAGGGAAGTCTCCACTAATTTTCTAAAGTTCACTCAAATTCAGTTATTTTGTTCACTTAATCACTTAAAACATGGCATTGTGAAGTGCAGATTATGAACTACTTGACCATGGCATGACTCTTAGTAAGGCAAAGATAGTTAACTTAGCTTATACATCCCTATTAACAAGTTATCATACTATTGCTAGCAAAAACTTAACTAAATAGAAAAAAAAAACTAAAACAGAAAACTCAAAAGTCCTGGCTGTGTATCACCCCCAAACCTACTTGTTTCTATATGCAAAAAATTTTCATGGCCATCTATCTACCCCAAACCTACTTGTTTCTATATGCAAAAATTCAATCCACACCCCCAAACCTAAACTGAACATTGTCCTCATTGTGAGAAGCAGTAAGTATGACAATAGAACAAAGGTTTGATAGATATAAAGGGCAGAAACAGCAAAGGAATGGAGAAATACAAACCAGGGCTAGGTTGCCTCCTAGGAGCACTTTATTTAATGTTTGGGCAAGACGTTGCTTGGCTTGCTATGTAGTTGGCGCAGGCTGAGCACTTGGCACACTTGGTAGGTTAATTTTGCCCGTGATTGGACTGGGGAGGGCCTTGAAGTAGGCTTTTAGTCGAAGACCATTCACTTTGAACAGCTCCTTCTTAACTCGGTGCGGAATTTCAATTGCACCACGAGAGAAAACCTTAGTAATCACAAAAGGACCAGCCCACCGTGAAAGCAACTTACCTTGGAACATCTTGAGTCATGAGTTAAAGATGAGGACTTTCTGTCCAATTTGAAAGGCCTTGGGCTGTATGTGCTTGTCGTGAAAATATTTTGTCTTTTCCTTGTAAAATCGAGCACTTCATCAGCCTCATTTTGAACCTCCTCCAATTCACTTAGCTGAAGTTCTCGATGAAACCCAACTTCCATGAATTCCATGTGTATCTTCTTAATAGCCCAGAACGCCTTCTCCTCTAATTCCACCGGCAAGTGACATCCTTTCCCAAAGACAAGTCGGAATGGAGACATGCCAATAGGGGTCTTGTAGGACGTCCTATAGCCCACAAAGCGTCATTCAATCTATTTGACCAGTCCTTACGGTTGGGGCTCCCGGTTTTCGCCAATATGGCCTTCACCTCTCGGTTGAGTGCGCCTAGGTTGAGTGACTTGTAAATACGGAACGACATGATGTTTACTAATGATCCCGTGTCGCAGAGGCAATGCTCGATGATGGCAGTGGAGTTTAAATCATGCTTTCATGCGACTAAGCCCTGGATGAGTTTTGTGAAGATAGCCATGTGCTTGACGATTTTATGGAAATGCAGTATGATTTGAAGCTTCTGCAACATGCTGATGATTTCCTCCTCAAAGTCCTCCTTTTGCTTTTTCCTTTTTAGTTGCTTTAAGATCGGAATTTTAGGTTTTAGAGTTGGAATTATTTGAGTCCTGCGAATTGGCTTTAGGAGAAGGTTGGATGTCAGCCATGGCCTGCGGCAGTGCCTTGGACATGATACTTGGCGCGTCTTTCGATAGCGGCAGGGATATGGCTCTCGACAGAGCTGAATTAGGCGCAGTTTGATGGTCTGCTTGCGGTGAGGTGCTTGGTGGCTCACTAGGTAGGTTCTGCGCTTGCGGTTGTGGTTGTGGCATGTTTAGTGGCACGCTTTGGTCAGCGGTCCTTGGCAGTGCTGATTGAGGCGCCGGGTCAGGTCCTTCTTGCGGCAGGGCTGTTGGTGGAGCCTGGAACATGGTTTGCGGCGCAGGGATGGTCCATGTCTGCAGCATTCCATTAGACATGGACTTTGGTGGGTGTGTCATTGAGTTGGTCACGGCAGGATGGTGCGTGATGATGTCACGGGGAAGTCATCCTCCTCAAAGTCAAGTCTTTCGTTATTTCCCTCGAGGGAAGCATTTGTAGGACCTTGAAGTTGTGTTCCACATCACATAGTCATGGTATTGGTCGTAGGATTGTGAAATCCCTTAGGATTTACCATGATTTGACTTGGTAGCTTTCCCTGCTCCCGCTGATCTAGTTGATTTTCAATTTGTCCCATTCGACGATCCAAGTTTGCAATTGCATTATCCGTGTTTGCCATATGACTCCGGCTGTCTTGCATGAATTGGATGTTCTGTTGAGCCAAGGTATTGAGGGTATCCTCCAAAGACTTACTTCCGCCACTCTGATTTGAGGAACGGCTATGAGAGTTCACTTGAGGGGCTGCAACTTGATGCTGAAATCCAGGGGGCGGCAAAGGATTGGCGGCAGTTTGATTGTTGCTCCAGTGGAAGTTTGGATGATTTTTTCACCCCGGATTGTAAGTGTTTGAATATGGGTCATTCCAGGGTCGTCAATTATTATTGAAACTTCTAGCAAAATTGGCGTCTTCCACCATTGTGCAGTCTTGGGACTTGTGGCCCTGGATAGAGCACATGCCACACACTTGAACTCCTCGAGCGTTCTCATTGGAGAGCTTCTTCACCATTGCCGTTAGTTGAGCAATGGCAACATCCTTGTCATTTGAGTATGCCTAACTTGTTGCCTTAGATGAATGACCTATGTAGCTAAATTGCTTCTCCCTTTGCGCTATGTTCTCAAAGGCCGACCTTGCCTCCGTGGCTGTGCCATCCAGAATTCCTTGGGATTGAGAGTTCACCATGGTGCGGTCGCTGTTTTTCAATCCTCCGTAAAAGTACAACATCAAGTGATGATGATGTTGTGGTAAGGGCACGCCCTTAACATCTGATTGAAGCTCTCCCAAAATTCAAAGAATGGTTCATCAGCCCCTTGTCGTGGATCCATGTTTTTTGCCTTCAACTCATTTGTCTTGGCCACAGGGTAATATTGTGTTAGAAATTTTGAAGACAAGTCCCTCCACAAGTGGATGTAAGCTAGCACAAAAGAGTGAAACCATGCCTAAGCACGATCCTTAAGGCTAAGCAGAAAGAGCCTTAGTCAAATTTCAGCCTCCGTCATGCCATTGGTGCACAAAGTTGAGCAGTCTTCAACGAATTCCTTAATGTGTAAGTGTGGGTCTTCTCCTGAAAGTCCAAGGAATGTTGGTAACATGTGAATGGTTCTAGACTTCAACACAAAATTGGCCACTGTGGACTCTAGAAACACAATGGGAAATTGATCCTCCGAAACATGAGCAATTGCAAAATCCCCAAGGAGCCGGGGGGCTGGGTTAGGCACAAGGACCCGATCTCTTCCTTGCTCATCCCTTGCATCCGCCATCCTTCTTGGGCTAGGTGATGGTGAGCCATGAACAGAAGATCCTCTAGATGATGGAGGGGTGCTTGATCCGTGCAGAGATCCTTGGACAGATCCTCCTGATGTCATAAACAAAGTACCTAAAAGAGTAAAGAAAAACTTAGTTAATCAATCCAAACTAAATGGACACCGTTGAGGGACAAGTCCCCAGCAACGGCGCCAAAACCTTGTTAGTAAAATTAGAGAATAAGAAATATGCAATCTAATTCTAGTAGTTATAAAATCCTTGCAAGTGCACAAATTGATAAGAATAGTATAGTAGGACAGCAAACATCGATCCCTCGAGGACTTGTTTAACGATAGTCCTTACCTAGATTTTCTTGACCTAATTACTATGCAACTTCTGGATTAAGTGCCCATGCAAAGGTCCTGATGGTTGGCCCACTCCACATATATTATCCTCTCTTACTTGGCATGTTATAAACATGATGTGTACTCTAGAACGTCTATCACCTACTATTTAAGACGATGCATGAAGTACAAAGAGAATTTAATGACACTACACTAGCCTAGAAAAGTGACTACAAGATCATTTCTTAACCTCAACCTCTTGATGCTAATGAATTACAAGATGATATAGTGGTCCGTCAAGCAATTCCATCAATAATCTATGCAAACAAGGTAGCAAAGCTCATAGGCATAAAAGAAAGGTAGTTCAAGCAGTAATAAGAATTATTCAGCATGCATAGCAATCAAAATCAAGAGCCAAAATCTAATTAACGAGCTAACATGGTTAGGGCTTCAAGCAGCCCTAATCCTAAAAAGAACTACTTACACATAACTAAAATTGAAACAACCCTAATTGAATTTATTAAAGTAAAAGCAATAAAAGTAAAGATACATAGGAGATTATTGAAGATGAGACACACCAGAAGATAGGCCTCTAAATCCTAAGGTCCTTTAAATAGGCCTCTAAACCTTTACAATGTAGGAGATAGTTTTGGATAAAATCATAATCAGAAACTGACTCAAAACTCCTATTCTAATTATATATCAAAAAGGACTTAAAAGAGAAATCCTTCTTGGATTTGTACTAGGATTTGCGGCAATATTATACAATAAGTCTTATGAGCTTTCTTGCACGCCAAGAAAGCTTCTGGAATCTTCTGGATGTTACTTGGACGTCAAGAACTATGCTGCGTTGCCCATGGACATGTTTTACACAACAAGGCCCTAAATTAGCACTTTTGAGCCTCTTAAGGACTTATTGAGAACTTGTGATGTCCTGGACCAATATGACTGAGCCAAATCACGTCTTGGGCTGGTATATGATGTAACATGATGAATTATAGGCTTTGGCTCACTCAGAAGCTGGCAAAACCTACAGATCACAAAACTGCGCCGTAATTAAGGCACATGCGTGTCTATAGGGGGCACCTAGGCGCAGAGACTTAATACCTAGCTCTCGGTTGGGATCCTTGGGACATGACATTGGGGTGCATAGCAGGACCCCGCTAGGTGCAGGACAAGGCTCCGATGGCTATAGTTTAGGACGTGACTTAGAACATGACAAGGGCAGGTCCTTGACCTCAATAGGAGCCTGATCATGGACTCGATAGGTGCTCGGATGGGAAGTTCTTGGAACATGTACTCGACATGTCCTGGCATGACCTAGGCACTTCTAGGACAAGAACTTGATGTCATGAGACAAAGCTTTGGGAGCCGGATGGCATGATCTGAGGTACTTGTCCAAGGATCCAAATTAGGGCGCACTAGCGCCTTAAGGATCCAGTTCAGGACCAGATATTGAAATGAGGACATCTCCTTCATCTGAACTCCGATTTGAGTCATTCTTTTTGCGTTCTTCTCAGAATTTATCTATCTTTCCAAATCTACAAAATTCTCACAAGATTGATCATTTTCTACTATTAATGGCACGAAATCATTCAAAAGACAAGTAATAGAGGCATATAGAGACATCAAAATGAGGCATAAATAATGATTGAACAAATACCCCCAAACATATCATTTGTGTGTCCCTGAAAAACAATTTTTAACAAAATGAAAAGACTTGATCTTAGTTAAGATAGAACATTTAAACCCCTTGGTTCACCTAGTAGGAGGAGTTTTGTCTCCTGAGGGTTATAGAAGCACGATACCCACAAACGTTTTACTTAGACAAATAAGATGCTAGAGATAGTACTTTTAACAAGCTAAAAAGAATCAAAGTAAGTAGACATGTTTTGCATAACTAAAAGGAATGTCATAGTCGTGAGTGTCATGTGCAGGTGTACATGTATAAGTGACATAGTTTTAAGTGATCATGTTTGAAAACAACTTCATCTATGTGTCATAGAAAGATTTCACCTCGACTCTAATCCTCACTAGGTAAATCTCAATTCGCACAAGAATCCTAGTCTTTCACCCTTTTCAAGCATAGGTGATGAGTTTATGTTAAGAAATTCAAATTTAATCACATATGAGTATCAATTAATAATAGCACTTTATGGAAATAAAGATCTCATGAAAGGAATTGAATTTTAAGAACAGAGATACGTACCTTAATCGTTAGCATGATTATCCATAAGATCAGTTAGGTCTTCCATTTAAGGTTGTAATGGGGCTAAGCTTGGGGATTTAGAAATGAAGGATAGGATTCAAAGAACCTAAGTTGTGGCAATTCATGAGAAGTCATGGCTTGAACTTGGAATTTCTTAACTGAATCCTTGCTTAAGTCCCACCGCTTGTGCTTTCTTGATGGCTTATTTTGAGGCTCTTGGTTCAGTTGGCTCAATTCACTTTGTTTTTCACTTTTTTTTTTCTTGCTTTTTCTTTTCAACGTTTTTTCTGTTCTTGACTTTTTTTTCTTTTAGTTTTTCTTTTGAATTGAGTTGAACTACGATCATGCAATGATTTCCTAATTCTTTCATGCAACTTGTCTCATTTTTTTTAACTTTGAACTTTTCAAATCGCATTGTCTTTGGAATTGGGCAGCATCTTCTTTCACTTATCATTCTCACCATTAATCTCATTAAGGGCAACCTTAACACATACTTGGGTTATAGGGTATGGCTTTCATGAATGGCTAAGTATTTGGGTTAGGTCATATTTTGGGTGATGAAAGAAAAGGCTGAGTGTTTGGCTTCAAAGTTGGCTTAGGGAGCATGCAATAGGGTTGGATAAGGCCTTTAGAGGTTAAAGCACACATAGCCTAGATCACTTCTTATGGGTAACCACACATTAAATCAAAAGCATCTATATGATGTTAGTTCATTAAAATTCAATGCAAATATGATGTAATGGGAAGTCTCCACTAATTTTCTAAAGTTCACTAAAATTCAGTTATTTTGTTCACTTAATCACTTAAAACATGGCATTGTCAAGTGCAGATTATGAACTACTTGACCATGGCATGACTCTTAGTAAGGCAAAGAAAGTTAACTTAGCATATACATCCCTGCTAACAAGTTATCATACTATTACTTGCAAAAACTTAACTAAACAGAAAAAAAAAACAAAAATGGAAAACTAAAAAGTAATGGCCGTGTATCACCCCCAAACCTATTTGTTTCTATATGTAAAAATTCAATCCACACCCCCAAACCTAAATTGAACATTGTCCTCAATGTGAGAAGTAGTAAGTATGACAACAGAATAAAGGTTTGAGAGATATAAAGGGCAGAAACAGCAAAGGAAGGGAGAAATACAGACCAGGGCTAGGTTGCCTCCTAGGAGCGTGTTCAGTCATTATTTATGCATCATTTTGATGTCTTTATATTCCTCCCTTACATGTCTTTTGAATGATTTTGTGCCATCAATTGTAGAAAATGGTCAATCTTGTGTGACTTATGCATATTTGGAAAGATAGATACATTCTGAGAAGAACGCAAAAAAAATGACTCAAATCGAAGTTCAGATGAAGGAGATGTCCTCATTTCAATATCTGGTCCAGAACTTGGTCCTAAGTGTGTCAGTGCACCCTATTTTGGGTCCTTGGCCAAATACCTCAGATCATGCCATTCGGGTCCCAGACCTGTGTCTCATGACATCAAATTCTTGTCCAAGAAGTGCCAAGGTCATACCAGGACATTTCGAGTACATGTCCGAAGAACTTTCCATCCGAGTCCCTATCAAGTCCCTGATATGGCTCCTATTGAGGTTAAGAACCTGCCCTTGTCATGTCCTAAGGATCCCAGCCGAGAGCCAGGTATCAATTCTTTGTGCCTAGTTTCTTCGCCAATTATGAACCTTATGCGCTTCTACTATGATCATGGTGCACCTCAAAAGCGTGGTCCCATATCCCTATATCGACACTTCGCCTAGGTGCGCCCTAAAGACACGTCTGCGCCAAAATTGAGTTCCAATAAGGCCCTTTTCATACCTATGGTCATTCGATCGTGACATGAAGCATTTTTAAACTCCTAGGCATGTGTAGATGCCATTCAAGTATCAAGGCGCGCCGTGACGCGACGAAGACATTCCATGGGCCAAGTTCTAAGTTTCTAGAGTCAGACTGCGGGAAGACTACGGGTTTCCCACGGTAAGCTTGTGTCCCACTTGCCAGTTTGCATTCACACTCCCAACTGTGTTATTATTGGTTCTGATAGGTTTTAGGAACTTTGTAATTACTTAGAAGTACATTAACTAGACACCATTTTTGGATATCTAGACACCTTAGCTGCAATTTACATTGTAACTCAGCTTTTAAATTTAAACAGTGTTATTTTCCAAGTTGAGAGAGTTGGACGTGAGAATCAGATGACAATAACCTCCTCTGCATCGTTACTTTTATTGGTTTTACTTTAATAAATTCAATTATGTTAGTTTCAATTTTAGTTATGCGTGAGTAGTTCTTTTTAGGATTAGGGCTACTTGAAGCCCTAGCCATGTTAGTTCGTTAATTAGATTTGGCTCTTGATTTTAATTGCTATGCATGCTGAATAATTCTGAGTACTACTTAAACCATTCTTTTATGCCTATGAGCTTTGCTACCTTGTTTGCATAAATTATTGATGAAATTGCTTGACGGACCACTATATCATCTTGTAATTCATTAGCATCAAGAGGTTGAGGTTAAGAAACAATCTTGTAGTCGGAATTCATGAAACTCTAGGAATGTACATCACTCTTCTTGGCTAGTGTAGTGTCATTAAATTCTCTTTGTACTTCATGCTTCATCTTCAATGGTAGCTGATAGACGTTCTAGAATACACATCATGCTTAGAACATGCCAAGTAAGAGAGGCTAATATATGTGGAGTGGGCCAACCATCAGGACCTTTGCATGGGCACTTAATTCAGAAGTTGCATAGTAATTAGGTCAAGAAAATCTGGTTAAAGACTATAGTTGGTTAGGTTGGTTAGTAATACTTAATTCGCCTTAGTTAATAATTAATCAATCATTCATCATTCTTGCATTACTATTTTCTACAGTTTTACTTAGTCGAATTCTGTTTTTCAAATACATATGAACAACTCATACATGGATATGGGAACATGGAATTATCAATACATGGAGACAGGAGCTTGGAACGATCCATAGCCAACTTCATTCAATCTGGGGTGGAGCAATCAGCCGGAATTCCATTATCAAGAAAGCCCAGAACCATACAACCTAGGGTGGAGCAATCAGCCGGAATTCCATTATCAAGACCACCCAGAACCATACAACCCAGGATGGTGCACGCATCCTAATTTCACATGGAACTCCCCTCAAATAGTTCCTCACTACGAACACATACCTCCTGACCTCCAACCTTCACTGAGGGCCTTGATACAATGCATGGAGGCTTGTACTCAAAGTATGGCAGCCGCTTCTAAAGAAATTCGAGAGCTAAACCAGCGCATGGAGGAGAGACTGGAAAAGAGCATGAGGGAGTTTGAGTTCAACATGCGCCAAATCGAAGAAAGGTCACGTTCCCCACCAAGTGAGGTCGTGAATGATGATCATGATGAAGCTATCATCGAGCCAACACTTTGGCAAGTGCTTGCCATAGATGCCATGAATTCGACCCAAGGCCATAACGTGACAGTGTCCCCCGATTATGCTCGGATTGAGTAGTGGGACGCACCCAATTCATACCCTCCAATATAGTCTTCCTTTTATACTGTTTCTGATTCTGATTCCATGTCTAACTATACGTCTTTTCCTTGCACTCATAGATTGGCATATGAAATGGATGAAGAATGGGAAGAAGAGAATAGGACGGTTGAGGGTGAAAATGACATTCAGGCCAAGCCCATGCCGCTGCCCTATGTGCTGCCCCAAATCCAGCCTCAACCTGCACAGACCCTGCCGTAGGCACCTTTGCAGACCCTTCCAAATGACCTACCGTAGCCCTATCCCAATGTCATAGAACCTGGACACGTCCAGGGAAAGCCTTCAATGTGCCAAGCTGCGCCATACCTCCAAGACATGTCCACGGTAGAACCCCATCAACCTGACCTGATGTCCGAACCCGAGGCGCAGCCGAGGGCCAAGGACAAGCCCATAACCTTCAAAGTCATGCCCACCATGCTGCCTCAACACACGGCTCAGCCAAGAGACCGGGACAAGGACAAGGACAAGGCAGTGCCTCCAATTCTGCAGCACGCTATGCCTCAACCCCTAACCAAGGGACATGGCATGGATTTGGAACACAAGGAGCATCATCACGTCAATTCTACAACACTTAGATTTCCTTTCAAAACTGTGAACTTTGATTTGAATTTTTATTTAGCTTCTAATAATGTTGCACCTTTCCCTTTCATGTTCCACAATATAAACAACAGGAAGGTGCTGGCAGCCCTCAACTTGGTCCCCCTCTTCAAGTTCAAAAGGAAAACTCAACGGAGAGGACAAAGGATGAAGTCTAGAATGTACAGGGCACAACCAAAGCTGTTCCACCACGAGCATTGCCCAAAAAAGACATTTCAGACTGGACAGAAACTGCTCTCATTCAAATCACTTCCCAATCTTTTTCCTGATAAGTTACGGTCTCGTCAGTGGATTCCTGTCAGGACCCGTCCCGAATTTCCCCTCGAAACCCGGGAAGAACCCTGATCCCGTCTGACAACCTAAGGAAAGGTTCCCAAAATACCCTTCAATCCTTATAAAATCATAATAATAATAAATACTTCCACTTGTCAGACAAGGGATTCAAGCACTCAATAATTCCCGTAATTAATGACCAATCAAATACAATATAATATCAGAGCGTCTAAGTAGGATCAAGAGTAAAATTTAGATATCCTACTCAAATATAATTACACAGCGCAGTCGAAGTACTAATGCCTCTGCCTCGAGATCAGTGTTCGCGTCAACTCTACTCAACTGCCTGAAGGGGGTTTAAACACAAAAGTTGTGAGTGGACAAAAATAATCATTTATAAATTCCTTTTTGAGAAAATAACTTTCTTCCCCTCCATTTATAAAATCATGAATGCATAACATAAAACAATTTATAATATAAACACATCATATGTAAATCACCAAAATTTCCATTTCTCTTTAAAACCACTTAGTTGGACTCACATAAAATCTGTATAATGAAAATACCTCGTGATCCAAAGTTTGGTTTGAAAACTCTCTTCAAAAGAGTTTAAAATCATTTAAATCAATCTGGACACATAATATCTCAAATTCATTAAATTCCATCTGGACGCATAATATCTCAAATTCACTGTTCCCGACATATCCACAACAACACACCCGGGTATCCCTTGAGATGTGTTAAAATCTGTACAACAATTCTCTGTACAATATGTACAATCTGTACTATGCATAGATAGCTTCGCGACCTGGCGGAGCAAGGCCCCTCAACACCAAGGTCCGAACCCTCAACAACCAGCGGAGTAAGACCCCTCAACACCGGTCAGAGCAACAATAACCATCGGGACGTGAACCAGTGAACCAAATCCATATTTGAAATATTTGTTTCTCGGCCTAAGCCAAATTCTTTGCAATATCCTTTTATGGCCAAAATCAATAAAATCATAATTACGGGTCTCAACCCAAATCACATAATCAAATAGTTACCACTTCGAAACGATATCAAAATCAAGTACAAAAACCAGGCCATTTCTCAAAACACACTTTCACTGAAATATTGGAAAACATGTGTCCAGCATCATTTCTAAAATCCAGAAATTCATTGCACCCATATATAACAGTATTAAAATCAAAGATACATTTATGCATGCATTATAGTTTATAAACCAAAAGTCCACTCACAAACCTGTTCAAGCAAGCTCAATCCCGAACTGTACGCTCCCCTGAAGTTCCTGGAGCAGTATCGCCTGTCCAAATTAATAATCGGGATTACCAGCTAATAATAAGAACCTTAAATATAAACCCCCTAAACCCCGGAAATCTAACTATGCTGGCCTAGAAAACGCAGCAACTTTAAAACGTCCGAAACAACCCCTAAACGACGTCCGATCGACTCAAAACCTGCGCCAACAGGTCCGAAACGTCAAAAACTACTTGTCACGCGCCACTGTGACCTCAGACTCGGTCCCACGCGCCGCCACGCGTCGACGGAAGGTCGGAACACGTGCCCACGCGCCGGTCACAAGCCTGCTACAGTACCCACGCGCCTGGACCGGTCCAACCCGGTCCAACTCGGCCTGACCCGGTCCAACTCGACCTGACCGATTCAACTCGACCCGACCGATCACCCGACCCGACCGGTCACCGGCGACTCACCGGAGAAGACGACCGGCTGCCGGCGCAGCCGTCTGGTTTCCGCCGGAATCCTCAATTTCCGGCCGAAACTTCAAGCTTTCCTAACTTCCTCAAAACTCAATCATTTTTCACAAAGTTTATGTCTAAATCTATCTACTCGAACCCAGGAATCCAAATATGACCTCAAAACCACAAACACGTACCTGTGCTAGATGGAAAATCGTTCGGAAGGTCCGAAACTTCCTATCCTCGGTTCGGCTTCCTCCGTGGTCCTCTCCTTCGATGGTTGGTATGGTTGTGATCGTGGGAAGGAGTATAATACGATTAGTTGATCAAAACTGGAAGTTGGAGCCTTGAATCAAACTTGGAATTTATGGGTTTTTGGGTTAGTTTTCGCACGGTTTCGGGTTCGATGGTTTGTGTATGTTTCAGAGAGAGTGAGGACTGTTAAAGGAGATGAAGATGAAAATGAAATGAAGATGAGAAATGATTTGGGTTAAAAATATCTACCCCAAGTCAAAAATTACCAAAATACCCCTATCAATCTAGACCCGTAACTTTCATCCACGAACTCCGTTTCCTGTGTGTCGCCTGTCTACGAACTCGTGAGTTTGAAACCTACGCAACGGTATCCAAAACACCACCAAAAGTGTCTCGAAACAAAATTTGACTTCCATGCCCCTTACCGACCAAGGGTAAAATCGTCATTTTACTTAAATAATTTACTTAAATTCAACAATTGAAATTCCGGGTTGTTACAATCTACCCCCCTTAAGAAATTTCATCCTCGAAATTCAACTCTACCCTTGGAACAAATAAGGATACTGCGCCCGCATTAGTTCCTCGGTTTCCCACGTGGCTTCCTCCACGTTATGATTCCTCCATAACACTTTAACTAGAGGAATACTCTTTCTGCGCAATACCTTCTCTTTCCAATCCAAAATTTGCACCGGTTGGTCCTCAAAGGTCAAATCATCTTTCAGCTCAAGTGGCTGCTCTCCCAATACGTGAGATTCATCAAACAGATATTTCCGGAGCAAAGATAGATGAAAAACATTATGAACTCTGGATAATTCCGATGGTAAAGCAAGACGATATGCCACTGGTCCTATCCTCTCCAAAATCTCATACGGACCAATGTAGCGAGGACTCAGTTTTCCTCGTCTACCAAAACGTACCACTCCCTTCCAAGGAGATAGTTTCAAGAACACCCAATCACCTACCTCAAACTCAAGGTCTCTGGTTCTACGGTCTGCATAGCTCTTCTGGCGATCCTGAGCTGTCTTCAACCTTTCTCTGATGATCCTTATTTTTTCATCAGTCGTATCACCCAACTCTGGTGTTAACAGTTTCCTTTCACCCACTTCGTTCCAGCATAACGGTGTCCTGCACTGCCTCCCATACAGTCCTCGAAAGGAGACATCCCAATACTCGACTGATAACTATTATTATAAGCAAATTCCATCAAAGCCAGGTGTGAATCCCAGTTCCCTTTAAACTGTAGTACACAAGCTCTCATCATATCCTCCAAAACCTGGATTGTCCTCTCAGATTGACCATCCGTCTGAGGATGAAAAGCTGTACTAAAATGCAAGGTAGTGCCAAAAGCCTTCCGCAAACTCTGCCAAAACCTGGAGGTAAATCTAGGATCCCTGTCCGAAACAATTGACTCTGGAGTCCCATGTATTCGTGTGATCTCATCAATGAACAATTTGGCATACCGACTCATCCGAAAATCTTCCTGCACTAGCAAGAAATGTACAGACTTCGTGAGTCTATCAACAATTACCCATATCCCATCATGTCACTTCTGTGTCCTTGGAAGTTTATACACAAAATTCATCGTAATGTGATCCCACTTCCATTCCGGAATAGGTAATGGTTGAAGTGCCCCATATGGTTTCTGCCTCTCTGCTTTCACTTGCTGACACGTCAGGCATCTACTCACAAACTCAGCAATTTCCCTTTTCATCCCAGTCCACCAATAGTATTTCCTTAGGGTATGATACATCTTGGTACCTCCTGGATGCATAGCGTAAGCCGAACTATGAGCCTCATCAAGAATTTCCCTTTTTAGTTCCAGCTCATTCGGTACGCATAATCGGCCATCCCTAACCAAGGCTCCATCATCCCTAAGCGCATAGTCCTGCCTGTTTCCAGCCTCCAACTCCATCCTGATAATGCATAATGTAGGATCCTGGAGTTGAGCCTCAATAATCCGATCAATCAAAACAGGCCTCACATGGAAACTAGCCAATAAAGCCCCCTGGCTATCCATGTCCAGTACTATCCCTGCTCTACGGAACTCTACCAATAACGGTAGGTAGACTGTATGCAAATGGGCCAAAGAACCCATGGATTTCCTGCTCAATGCATCCGTCACAACATTGGCTTTCCCTGGATGGTACTCTATAGTACAATCATAATCCTATATTAGCTCAAGCCATCTTCTCTGCCTCAGATTCAGGTCCTTTTGGGTGAACAAGTACTTTAAACTCTGATGGTCGGTGAAGATCCAACACATCTCCCCGTACAAATAATGTCGCCAGATTTTCAATGCATGCACCACTGCAGCTAACTCCAAATCATGTGTGGGGTAATTCAACTCATGGGGTTTAAGTTGTCTAGAAGCATACGCTATCACCTTTCCATGCTGCATCAACACACAGCCTATTACCCGCAATGAGGCATCACTATACACCTCGAATCCCCCAGTATCATCAGGAAGGGTCAATACTGGAGCAGAAGTCAACCTCCTCTTCAGCTCCTGAAATCCCTATTCACAATTAGCTCCCCAGTCAAACTTGACTCCTTTCCTCGTCAACCGAGTCAACGGCCCTGCTATCGTAGAAAATCCTTCTACAAACCGTTGATAATATCCTGCCAAACCCATTAAACTCCTCACCTCTGTCACTGTCCTCGGTTGCTCCCAGTTTGCCACTGCCTCAACCTTTTGGGGATCTACGCTGATACCCTCAGCCGAAATCACATGACCTAAGAATCCAACTTCGGTAAACCAAAACTGGCATTTACTAAATTTGGCAAACAAATGCTTTTTCCTAAGCATATTCAGCACCAACCTCAAGTGCTTCTCATGTGCCTTAGCACTCCTCGAATACACCAAGATGTCATCGATGAATACAATCACAAACCGATCCAAATACTTTTGAAACACCCTGTTCATCAAATCCATAAATGCTGCTGGGGCATTAGTCAACCCAAAAGGCATCACCAGGAACTCATAATGACCATAACGAGTCCTGAAAGCTGTTTTCTCAACATCCCCTTCTCTGATCCTCAACTGATGGTACCCGGATCGAAGGTCAATTTTTGAAAAATATCTTGCCCCCTTAAGTTGATCAAACAAATCATCTATCCTTGGCAAAGGATACTTATTCCGCACCGTAGCCCTGTTTAGCTTCCAGTAGTCGATACACAATCTCAGACCACCATCCTTTTTCCTCACAAATAACACTGGTGCACCCCAAGGTGAAACACTTGGGCGAATAAATCCCATATTTACCAAATCCTGCAACTGAGTCTTCAACTCTCGCAATTCTGCCGGTGCCATTCTATACAGTGCCTGTGAGATATGTTGAGTACCTGGTAAAAGCTCGATGGTGAATTCAATCTCCCGGTGAGGTGGCAATCCCGGAAGATCATCTGGAAACACATCAGAGAACTCACTCACCACTGGAATATCCTCCACTCTCATCGGAGTATCCCGAGAATCAAACACATGAGCCAAGTAACCTTCACAACCTTTCCTCAACAATTTCTCAGCGGTTAAAGCTGATATCACTCCACAGGGTAGTACCCTACGATCTCCCCTGAATGTAAGTTCTGGTAAACCTGGACTCCGGAAATCCACTCTCTTGTCACAACAATCAATAGAGGCATGGTGCATAGTCAATGAATCCATCCCCATAATCACATCAAAAACAAAAATATCTAAGGGGATTAAATCTGCCTCTAATGCATGACCTTCCACTAACACCGGACAACTACGAATCACGAGATTCGCCACTAACATATTCCCAGTAGGAGTACTAATACCCATGTCCCAACCAATCGGAGACAATTCTCTATCAGCAAACAATGTAAAACCCCGAGAAATGAAAGAATAAGTCGCCCCAGGATCTATTAAAACATAAGCATCACAGTTAAAAATAGATAACGTACCCGTGACCACATCTGGTGCTGCTCGGGCCTCCTGTTGCGACATAGCAAACACTCGGGCTTGTGTATCCAAAGATCGACCACGACCCCACTGTCTGCCTCTGGCCCTGTTGGACCCACGGGTCCTGTTTGTCCAATTGGCCCGGTTGGCCCCACTGGATTGACTCTGACTTCCAGCTGCAAAACCGGACGTCTGAACTGTCCTCTGCCTATGTTCAGTAGCACCCCGCCCCCAGGAACTACTGGCCGGATAAAGATGTGGGCAAAATCTCTTTATGTGACCAATCTCCCCACAGAAGAAACATCTGGTGCCACCAGAGCTGCCACTCAGTCTTCTAGTTGACTGCACTGAAGCACCACTAGAACGGGTGGATGACTGGGGTGCATGTCTGGCTCCACCACTGCCTGATCCGGATACCTCACCCCCAGTAGATCCAGAGCTGAAACTGCCTCTCTTGGACGGTCCCTGACTAGAGGCTCCAATATCCCAGTGATCCCGGTGTCGCCTGGAACCCCTAAACTGCTACTGGACTGGCACACCCATGCTCAACTCTACACGAGCTGCAGCGTCAGACGCTTCTCTCAATGAAGTATGGGCTGCAGCCGTTACTGCTGACCGAAGTTCGCCCCTCAGCCCATTTTCAAATCTGCGTCGTTTGTCCCTCTCGGTTGCCACTAGAGCTGGTGCAAAACGAGCCAACTCTATGAATTTCTGCTCATACTGAGCCACTGTCATATCTCCCTGCTGTAGGTACAAGAACTCAGCCTCCCTGGCATCTCGGTACGAGCAAGGATAAAATATCTCAAGGAACTTCTCTCGAAAGGTCGCCCAGGTAATTGTACTGACTTCCCAACCTGATACCTCTAATGCGTTCCACCAATGATAAGCGGAACCACCCAGTAGAAAAGTGGCTAACAGCACCCTGTCCCCCTGAGGACATCTCATAACCGAGAACACTCGCTCTAAACGAGTAATCCACTCTATTGCATCATCTGGGCTAGAGTCGCCCATAAATATTGTAGACCCTAATCTCTGGGCTCTCTCAATGTCTGAACCTTCAGTAGCAGTCCTACTCTGAAGTACAGAAGTCAAAGTGTGACCCAATTGTTCCAGTGTTTGCCTCATATCAGGCTCCACTGCAGGTTCAGGTGTGTCTCCAATATTTTCCGACTGTTGACGGAACTCGCGTCTCGGAGGCATTACGCTGAAAAAGAACTATAACTCATCAATACCAAAATAATTGTACACGTAGTGTACAGTCTACAGGAATTTAACCTAGTGCTCTGATACCAATTGTCAGGAATTTAACCTAGTGCTCTAATAATAAGAACCTTAAATATAAACCCCCTAAACCCCGGAAATCTAACTATGCTGGCCTAGAAAACGCAGCAACTTTAAAACGTCCGAAACAACCCCTAAACGACGTCCGATCGACTCAAAACCTGCGCCAACAGGTCCGAAACGTCAAAAACTACTTGTCACGCGCCACTGTGACCTCAGACTCGGTCCCACGCACCGCCACGCGTTGACGGAAGGTCGGAACTCGTGCCCACGCGCCGCCATGCGCCCTCACGCGCCTGCTACAGTACCCACGCGCCTGGACCGGTCCAACCCGGTCCAACTCGGCCTGACCCGGTCCAACTCGACCTGACCGATTCAACTCGACCCGACCGATCACCCGACCCGACCGGTCACCGGCGACTCGCCGGAGAAGACGACCGGCTGCCGGCGTCGCCGTCTGGTTTCCGCCGGAATCCTCCATTTCCGGCCGAAACTTCAAGCTTTCCTAACTTCCTCAAAACTCAATCATTTTTCACAAAGTTTATGTCTAAATCTATCAACTCGAACCCAGGAATCCAAATATGACCTCAAAACCACAAACACGTACCTGTGCTAGCCGAAAAATCGATCGGAAGGTCCGAAACTTCCTATCCTCGGTTCGGCTTCCTCCGTGGTCCTCTCCTTCGATGGTTGGTACGGTTGTGATCGTGGGAAGGAGTAGAATACGATTAGTTGATCAAAACTGGAAGTTGGAGCCTTGAATCAAACTTGGAATTTATGGGTTTTTGGGTTAGTTTTTGCACGGTTTCGGGTTCGATGGTTTGTGTATGTTTCAGAGAGAGTGAGGACTGTTAAAGGAGATGAAGATGAAAATGAAATGAAGATGAGACAATGATTTGGGTTAAAAATATCTACCCCAAGTCAAATATTTCCATAATACCCCTATCAATCTAGACCCGTAACTTTCGTCCACGAACTCCGTTTCCTGTGTGCCGCCTGTCTACGAACTCGTGAGTTCGAGACCTACGTAACGGTATCCAAAACACCACCAAAAGTGTCTTGAAACAAAATTTGACTTCCATGCCCCTTACGGACCAAGGGTAAAATCGTCATTTTACTTAAATAATTTACTTAAATCCAAAAATTGAAATTCCGGGTTGTTACAATTCCTTTATTTGTTTCTAAATTTTTTCTCCATGCTGCAGCATAGATTCTACATCAAGAGGCTCATAATCGCTTCGAGGTTGACGCTGAAATCCTGGGCACACCACCAAATGGCTAGCAAGCCATGCCACGTCTTGCCTAGACATTAAATAAAGCGCTCCTAAGAGGAAACCTAGCACTGGTTTGTATATCTCTTTTCCTTTGATGTTTATGCCTTTTATATCTCTCAAACCTATGTTTTGTTGTCATACACTGCTTATCACATTGAGGACAATGTTCAGTTTAGGTTTGAGGGTGTGGATTTAAAATTTTTTCATATAGAAACAAGTAGGTTTGGGGGTGATACACTGCCAGAACTTTTGAATTTTCATCCTTAGTTTTTGTGTTTAGTCAGTTACTTTATTTTTTGATTTTGATTAGTATTATAACTTGTTAAAAGGGATGTATATGCTAAGTTAACTCTCTTTGCCTTACTAAGAGTCATGCCATGCTCAAGTAGTTCATAATCTGCACTTCACAATGCCATGTTTTTAAGTGATTAAGTGAACAAAAGAACTGAATATGAGTAAACTTTAGAAAATTAGTGGAGACTTCCTTGTGAGATCTTTGAGCCTAATTGCCATATTTTCTTAGGGATATATTTGTTTCTACTCTTAAACACTCATCGCTTTTGTTCTTAATTGCTGATCTCATTACATCATTTTGCATTGAATTTGAAAGAACTAACATCATTTAGATACTCTTGATTTAATATGTGGTTTGCCATAAGAAGTGATGTAGGCTATGTGTGCTTTAACCTCTACAGGCCTTATCCTACCCAATTGCATGCTCCCAAATCCAATTTTGAAGCCAAACACTCAGCTTTTTCTTTCATCACCTAAAGTATAACCTAACCCGAAATACTTAGCCATTCATCCTAGCCATACCTTATAACCAAAGTTTGTGCTAAGGTTGCCCTAAATGAGATTCATGGTGAGAATGAGAAGTGAAAGGAGATGCTGCCCAATTCCAAAGACATTGGCGTTTTGAAATGTTTAAAGTTCAAAAAAATGAGACAAGCTGCATAAAAGATTGAGGAAATCATTGCATGATCTTTGTTGTAATCAAAAGAAAGAAAGAAGGATTGAAAAGAAAAAGAAGAAAAAGAGAAAGCAAGGTGAATTGAGCCAAGTGAGCCAAGAGCCTCAAAATAAGCCATTAAGAAAGCACAATGTCGTGGGCCCTAAGAAAGGATTCAGTTCAGAAATTCCAAGTTCAAGTCATGACTTCTCATGCCTTGGAACAGCTCAGGTTCTTTGAATCCCAACCTTCCTTTCTAAACCCTGAAGCTTAGCCCTGTTTCAACCTAAAATGGAAGACCTAACTGATCTTATGGATAATCATGCTGAGGATTAAGGTACGTGTCTATGTTCTTAAAGTTCAATTCCTTTCATGAGAGTTGCCTAGTGAGGATTAGAGTCGAGGCGAAATCTTTCTAGGGCACTCAGATGAAGTTCTTTTCAAACATGATCACTTGAAACTATGGCACTTATACACGTACACCTGCACATGACACTCACGGCTATGGCATCCCTTTAGGTTCTGTAAAGCATGTCCACTTACTTTGATTCCTATTAGCTTGTTAAAAGTACTATCTCTAACATCTTATTTGTCTAAGTAAAACGTTTATGGGTATCGTGCTGCTATAACCCTCAGGAGACAAAACTCCTCCTACTAGGTGAACCTAGGGGCTTAAATGTTCTATCTTAACTAAGATCGAGTCTTTTCATTTTGTTTAAGTTTGTTTTGCTCAGGGTCTAGCAAAAGATAAGTTTGGGGGTATTTTTTCAATCATTATTTATGCATCATTTTGATGTCTTTACATGCCTCCCTTACATGTCTTTTGAATGATTTCATTCCATCAATAGTAGAATGATCAATCTTGTCAAACTTGTGCAGATTTGGAAAGATAGGTATATTCTAAAAAGAACACAAAAAGAATGACTCAAATCGGAGTTCAGATGAAGAAGATGTCAACATTTCAATATCAGGTCCTGAACTGTGTCCTGAGTGCGCTAGTGCGCCTTATTTTGGTTCCTTGGCCAAATACCTCAGATCATGCCATCCGGATCTCATACTTGTGTCTCATGACATAGAGTTCATGTCCAAGAAGTGCCAAGGTCAGGCCAGGACATGTCGAGTACATGTCCCAAGAACTTCCCATCTGAGTCCCTATCAAGTCCCTGATTAGGATCCTGTCGAGGTCAAGAACCTGCCCTTGTCATGTCCTAAGGATCCCAGCCAAGAGCCAGGTATCAAGTCTATGCGCCTAGTTTCTGCGCCAATTCTTAACTTTATGCGGTTCTACTATGATCATGGTGCGCCTCAAAAGCGTGGTCCCGGATCCCTATATGGACACTTCCTCATTATCCGCCTAGGTGCACCCTAAAGACACTGATGCGCCAGAATTGAGTTCCAATGAGGCCCTTTTCATACCTATAGCCATTTGATTGAGACATGAAGTGTTTTTAAACTCCTTGGCATGTGTAGAAGCCATTCAAGTATCAAGGCGCGCCGTGGCGCGACGAAGACATTCCAAGGGCCAAGTTCTAAGTTTCCAGCATCTGACCGCGGGAAGACTGCGAGCTGTGCTAGTGTCCCACTTGCCAGCTTGCGTTCACACTCCCAACCATGTTCTGATTTGTTCTGATAGGTTTTAAGGACTTTGTAATTACTTAGAAGTACAATAATTGTTCTAGAACACTCTAGGCTAGGGTTTCTAATTCCAATCCTTGTAGGACAAGGTTTTCCCTTGTCTATGAAAAGGAGCATCTGTTTAGTGTTTTATGGGGATCATTTTTGGAGATCTAGACACCATTTTTGGATATCTTGACACCTTAGCAGCAATTTACATTGTAATTCAGCTTTTAAATTTAAACAGTGTTATTTTCCAAGTTGAGAGAGTTGGACGTGAGCATTGGAGGACAAGCTCTGGCGTGGTCTTCTACTGTGTCTCATCTTCAATAATCTCCTCTTTATCGTTACTTTTATTGGTTTTACTTTAATAAATTCAATTATGTTTGTTTCAATTTCAATTATGCGTGAGTAGTTCTTTTTAGAATTAGGGCTTCTTTAAGCCCTAGCCACGTTAGTTCGTTAATTAGATTTTGGCTCTTTGTTTTAATTGTTGTGCATGCTGAATAATTCTTATTACTGCTTAAACTACCATTCTTTTATGCCTATGAGCTTTGCTACCTTGTTTGCATAAATTATTGATGGAATTGCTTTTTAACTGGCTCCTTCTTAACTGGGTGCTGAATTTCTACTGCACCATGAAAGAAAACATTAGTAATCACAAAATGACCAGCCCACCATGAACGCAACTTACCTGGGAACATCTTGAGTTGTGAGTTAAAGAGGAGGACTTTCTGTCCAATTTGAAAGGCCTTAGGTTGAATGTGCTTGTCGTGAAAAGCTTTTGTCTTTTCCTTGTAAATCCGAGTACTTTAATAAGCCTCATTTTGGAGCTCCTCCAATTCACTTAGCTGAAGTTTTCGATGAAGCCCGGCTTCATTGAATTCCATATGCATCTTCTTAATAGCCCAGAACGTCTTATGCTCTAATTCCACCAGCAAGTGACATCCTTTCACAAAGACAAGTCGGAATCGAGACATGCCAATAGGGGTCTTGTAGGCCGTCCTATAGGCCCACAAAGCATCATTCAATCTGTTGGACCAGTCCTTGCAGTTAGGGCTCACAGTTTTCTCCAATATGGCTTCACCTCTCGGTTTTAAATTTGAGCTTGGCCACTCATTTGAGGGTGATAGGGTGTGGATATCCTATGGGTGACGCCATACATCTTCATTAAAGCTTCAAAGGATAGATTGCAAAAGTGTGTTCCCCCATCACTGATGATGGCTCTTGGCACTCCAAACCTGGCTAAGATGTGGCTCTACAAAAAGTTCACAACCACTTTGGTATCGTTAGTTTTGGTAGGAATTGCTTCCGCCCATTTAGACACATAATCGACAGCTAATAAAATATAAAGATTACCAAAAGAGTTCGAAAAAGGTCCCATCAAATCGATGCCCCATACATCAAAGATCTCTACTACGAGGATAGGGTTTAATGGCATTTGATTTCGAGGGCCTATGTTACCTTGCCGTTGGAATCTGTCACAAGTGAGTACAAACTCGTATGCATCCTTAAACAATGTAGGCCAATAGAATCCGCTTTGAAGGACCTTGAGTGCCATTTTCTTAGCTCCAAAATGGCCTCCACATGCCAATCTATGGCAGAAGGTTAGAATGGGTTCCATCTCATCTTCCGGGATGCATCTTTGAATTATTTGATAAGGACAATGCTTCCATAAATAGGGCTCGTCCCAGATGTAGTACTTAGCCTGTTTAGCTAGCTCGTCCTTTTGATACCTTCTTAAAGAGGAAGGGAATTGCTTAGTGACAAGATAATTAATGAGATCGGCGTACCATGAATTGATTGCTTGGAGTGCGAAGAGTTGTTCATTTAGTTGATTTGCAATTTGTCCAATTTGATGATCCAAGTTTGCAATTGCATTATCCGTGTTTGCCATATGACTCCGGCTGTTTTGCATGAATTCCATGAATTGGATGTTCTGTTGAGCCAAGGTATTAAGGGTATCCTCCAAAGACTTGCTTCCGCCACTCTGATTTGGGGAAGGGCCGTGAGAGTTCCCTTGAGGGGTTGCGGCTTGCTGCTGAAATCCAGGGGGCGGAAAAGGATTGGCGGCAGTTTGATTGTTGCTCCAGCGGAAGTTTGGATGATTTTTCAACCCCGGATTGTAAGTGTTTGAATATGGGTCATTTCGAGGTCGTGAATTATTATTGAAACCTCCAAAAAAATTGGCGTCTTCCACCATTGGGCAGTCTTGGGACGTGTGGCCCTAGATAGAGCACACGTCACACACTTGAACTCCTTTAGGCTTCTCATTGCAGAGCTTCTTCACCATTGCTGTTAGTTGAGCAATGATGTCATCCTTGTCATTTGTGTATGCCTCGCTTGTAGCCTTAGAGGAATGACCTCCGTAGCTAAATTACTTCTCCCTTTGCGCTATGTTCTCAAAAGCCGTCCTTGCCTCTACAGCTATGCCATCTAGAATTCCTTGGGATTGAGAGTTCACCATGGTACGGTCACTGTTTTTCAATCCTCCGTAAAAGTACAACATCAAGTGATGTTCGTCGATGTTGTGGTGAGGTCGCGCCCTTAGCATCTGATTGAAGCGCTCCCAAAATTCATAAAATGGTTCATCAACCCTTAGCCGTGGATCCATGATTTTTGCCTCCAACTCATTTGTCTTGGCCACAGGGTAATATTGTGTGAGAAATTTCGAAGACAAGTCCCCCCAATAGTGGATTGAAGATGGCGCCAAAGAGTGAAACCATGCCTTAGCATGTTCCTTAAGGCTAAAGTGAAAGAGCCTTAGTCGAATTTCAGCCTCTGTCTTGTCCTTGTTGTGTCTTTATTTTGAGTCTTTTAAGTCCTTGCCCTTTTTCATTGTTTTGAATCCTTGTTAAGTCTTGTTTTCCTTCTTGCCGTGTCCTTACGTGTTTAACTTATGTGTCTTTGTTTTCTTTTAGTGTTTTGTGTTTTTAATCAAGTTAATAAAATCTAGACTTAAGTGAACTTAATCGTTGAAACAAGTCCTCGAGGGATCGACCTTTGCTTGCCAATATATTATCATAACCGATTTTGTATACTTGCAAAGATATAACCATTAAAGATAGAGTACATATTCTTGTCCATTAATTTTACGAACAAGTTTTTTGGCACCGTTGTCGGGGACTTGTCCCTCAATGGTGTCCATTTAGTTTAGATTTATTAACCCAGTTTGTTTTTACTCTTTTAGGTACCTTGTTTTATGTCATCAACTGGATTTGTCCAAGGATATTTGTATGGATCAAGTACTCCACCATCTTCTAGAGGATCTTCTGTCCACAGATCACCACCACCAAGCTCTAGAAGGATGGAGGATGCAAGGGAAGCACAAGCAAGAGATCGTGCCTTGGTGAACAATCGAGCCCCATGGCTCCTCAAGGACTTTGCCATTTCCCATGTCTTAGAGGACCAATTTCCCATCGTTTTTCCTGAGTCCACGGTGGCGAATTTCGAGTTGAAGTCTGGGACGATTCACATGCTGCCAAGGTTTCACAAACTTTCGGGAGAGGATCCGCACTTACACATTAAAGAATTCGTTCAAGTTTGCTCAACTTTGCGCATCAACAGCATGATGGAAGACTCGACGAGTTCAAGTCTGTGATGTATGCTCCATTCAAGGCCACCCATACCAAGATTGCCCCATGGTGGAAGACGCCAACTTTGCTGGAAGTTTCAATAATAATCCGCAGCCCCGGAATGACCCATATTCAAACACTTACAATCCAGGGTGGAAAAATCATCCAAACTTCCGCTGGAACAACAACCAAAACGCTGCCAATCCAATCCCACCCCCTGGATTTCAGCAGCAATCAACGGGCCCTCAAGTAAATCCTCAAGGCCCTTCATCAAATCAGAATTCCAGAAGCAAATCTTTGGAGGATGCCGTCAGTACCATGGCTCAACAAAACATCCAATTCATGCAAAACACCAATGCAATCAATCAAGAGAGCCGGAGCCATATGGCAAAGACGGATAATGCAATCGCAAACTTAGATGGTCAAATGGGATAGATTGCAAATCAATTAAATCAAAGGAAGCAAGGGAAGCTACCAAGTCAAGTCCTGGTGAATCCTAAGGGATTTCACAATCCTACGGCCAACGCCATCACACTGCGTAGTGGAAAACAAATCCAACTTCAAGGGCATTTTGGTAATTTTGGTTTGGGAGTAGATATTTTTTAACCCCCAAAACCTTTACTTCATCTTCATTTCATCAATTCATTATCATCATTCTCATTTTTCTCTTTGAACCACACAAACCCACCCCGAACCCGTGGAAGACAAACACCCAAAAACACCCAAAACCCACAAATTCCAAGTTTGATTCAAGGCCTAAACTTCCAATTTTGTTCCACTAATCGGATTCTACTCCTTCCCACGATCACAACCGTACCAACCATCGAAGGAGAGGACTACGGGAGGCGTCGGGCCGAGTATAGGAAGAACCGAACCTTCCAATCAATTTTCCGGATAGCACAGGTACGGTTTTGATGTTTTAAGGTCATATTTGGATTCCTGGGTTTGAGTAGATAGATTTAGACATAAAATTTGTGAAAAATGGTTAAGTTTTGAAGAAGTTAGGAAAGCTTGAAAATTCGGCCGGAAATGGGGGATTCCGGCGAACCAGACGGCGGCGGCGGTCCGGTCATCTTCTCCGGCCAGACTACGGAGATGGTGGTCCGGTCATCTTCTCTGGCGAGTCACCGGTGACCGATCGGGTAGAGTTGGATTGGGTCAGGTTGAGTCAGACCGGGTCGAGTCGAGAGGATCGGGTTGAGCCAAGTGAACCGGTCGAGTTGAGTTGGATCGAGTTTGTCAGGACCCGTCCCGAATTTCCCCTCAAAACCCGGGAAGAACCCTGATCCCGTCTGACAATCTAAGAAAATATTCCCAAAATACCCTTCAACCCTTAAAAAATATAATAATAATAATAAATACTTCCACTTGTCAGACAAGGGATTCAAGCACTCAATAATTCCCGTAATTAATGACCAAATAAATACAATATAATATCATAGCGTCTAAGTAGGATCAAAAGTAAAATTTAGATATCCTACTCAAATATAACTACACAGCGCAGTCGAAGTACTAATGCCTCAGCCTCGAGATCAGTGTTCGCATCAACTCTACTCAACAGCCTGAAGGGGGTTTAAACACAAAAGTTGTGAGTGGACAAAAATAATCATTTCTAAATCATTTTTCAAGGAAATATTACATTTCCCCCCACCCCCCCCCCCCCCCCCCCTCCATTTATAAAATCATGCATGCTTCACATAAACAATTTATAATATAAAAACATCATATGTAAATCACCAAAATTTCCATTTCTCTTTAAACTACTTAGTTGGTATCACAGAAAATCTGTATAATGAAAATACCTCGTGATCCACAGTTTGGTTCGAAAACTCTCTTCAAAGTAGTTAAAAATCATTTAATCCAATCTAGACACATAATATCTCAAATTCACTATTCCCGACATATCCACAACACACCAGGGTATCCCTTGAGATGTGTTAAAATTACTTGGACTCGACCACAATCTATGCAAAATCACCTTTTATATTGGAGGTTCACCGGGAGTCCGCCAACACGGAACCAAGGCCCGGATCCTAGGCCCCCTCAAATCGGTTTTGTTTATATTGGGGGTTCACTGGGAGTCCGCCAACACGAAACCAAGGCCCGGCTCCTGGGCCCCCTCAAAACAATATTGTATCCAAAATCAAGTATATATTTTGTTTATCATTTATCACAAATACGGTTTCAACTCAAAATCATGGACCCAAATAATCACCACGTCAAAACAATATCAAAACCGAATCCAACAACCATATCATTTCTTACAACACACTTTCACTGAAATATTGGAAAAACAAATGTCCAGCAATCAATTATAAATTCCAGGAAATCATTGCACCCATACATAACCGTATTTAAATCAAGATACATTTATGCATGCATTATAATTTATAAACCAAAAGTCCACTCACAAACCTGTTGAAGCAAGCTCAATCCCGAACTGTACGCTCCCCTGAAGTTCCTGGAGCAGTATCGCCTGTCAGAATTAATAATCGGGATTACCAGCTAATAATAAGAACCTTAAATATAAACCCCCTAAACCCTGGGAGTCTAACTATGCAGGCCTAGAAAACGCAGCAACTTTAAAACGTCCGAAACAACCCCTAAACGACGTCCGATCGACTCAAAACCTGCGCCAACAGGTCCGAAACGTCAAAAACAACTTGTCACGAGCCATCGTGACCTCAGACTCAGCCACACGCGCCGCCATGCGCCGACGAAAGGTTGGAACACGAGCCCATGCGCCGCGCCCTCACGCGCCGGTCACGCGCCTGCTACAGTACCCACGCGCCTGGACCGGTCCAACCCGGTCCAACTCGACCCGACCGGTTCAACTCGACCCGACCGATCACCCGACCTGACCGATTTACTCGACTCGACCGGTCACCGGCGACTCGCCGGAGAATACGACCGGCTGCCGGCGCCGCCGTCTGGTTTCCGCCGGAATCCTCCATTTCCGGCCGAAACTTCAAGCTTTCCTAACTTCCTCAAAACTCAATCATTTTTCACATATTTTATGTCTAAATCTATCTACTCGAACCCAGGAATCCAAATATGACCTCAAAACCACAAACACGTACCTGGGCTAGCCGGAAAATTGATCGCAAGGTCCGAAACTTCCTATCCTCGGTTCGGCTTCCTCCGTGGTCCTCTCCTTCGATGGTTGGTACGGTTGTGATCGTGGGAAAGAGTAGAATACGATTAGTTGATCAAAACTGAAAGTTAAAGCCTTGAAATCAAAGTTGACTTTATGGTTTTTCGGTGTGTTTTCGCACGGGTTCGGTTCAATGTTTGGTGTTTTTGTTTGTCACAGAGAGAATGAGTGAGATGAGTGATAATGAAGATAAAGATGAAAAATGAAATGAAGATGACAAATGATTGGGTTAAAATATCTTCTCCCAAATCAAAATTACCAAAATTCCCTTGCACATCTAGACCCATAATTTTCGTCCACGAACTCCGTTTTCCGCGTGCCGCCTGTCTATGAACTCGTGAGTTCAAGACCTACGCAACGGTATCCAAAACACCACCGAAAATATTTCGAAACAAAATTTGACTCCCACGCCCCTTAACCAGCAAGGGTAAAATCGTCATTTTACATAAATAATTTACTTAAATCCAATAATTGAAATTCCAGGTTGCTACATAGTCAGGCCGAGTTGGGCCGGGTTGGACCGATCCAGGCACGTGGGTATTGTAGCAGACGCGTGACCGGCGCGTGGCGGCGCGTGTTTCGGGCTTCCGCTGGTGCGTGGGGCCGAGTCTGAGGTCACAGCGATGCGTGTTGACTAGTTTTCGATGTTCCGGATTTGTTGGTGCAAGTTTGGGTTGAATGGACGTCGTTTAGAGGTCGTTTTGGGCATCCGAAGTTGCTGCGTTTTCTAAGGCAGCGTAGTTGGCTATCCCGGGGTTTAGGGAGTTGTTATATAAGAGTCTTATTACTAGCCGGTAATCCCGATTGTTATTATTGACAGACGATACTACTCCGGGAACCTCAGAGGGACAAACCAATCGGGATTGAGCTTGCTTGGACAGGTGGTGAGTGGACTTTTGGTTTATAAACTGTAATGCATGCATCAATGTATCTTTTTTTAAATACTGTTATGTATTGTTGCATTGAATTTCCGGAATTGAAAAATGATTGTTGGACACATGTTTTCCAATATTTCAGTGAAAGTGTGTTTTGAGAAATGGCATGGTTTTTGGACTCGGTTTTATATCGTTTTGACGTGGTAATTATTGAGTCCATGATTTTGGGTTGAACTGTTTTGAGGAGGGCCAGGATCCATTGTCAGCGATGAACCCGGTGAACCTCCAATATAATTGGTGATTTTTCAAAGAATTTGGTTTTCACTGGTTTTCTGTCCCTATGGTTACTGTTTCTTAGACTCTAGCGTCGAGAGTTTTGCTCCGCCGGGTCGCGAGGCTGTCTACGCGTAGTATAGGGCTAGCACACCCAAAGGGATACCCTGGTGGCTAGCGGATATGTCAGGAATAGTGGATTTGATATATTATGTGTCCAGGTTGAAATAAATGATTTTAAACTCTTTTGAGGATGATTTTCAAACCAAACTGTGGACCACAATAGGTTTTCGTAATACCGATTTTGCGTGGGTCCAACTAATTGTCTTTAAAAGAAAAATGGAATTCCAGTGATTTGCATATGATGTTTTATATCATGAACTGTTTTATTTGATGCATGCATGGTTTTATAAAGTGGAGGGGGAAAAAGGTAAGATTTCCTCATAAAACGATTTCTAAACAATTATTTTTGTCCTCTCACAACTTTTGTGTTTAAAACGCCTCCAGGCTGTTGAGTTGACGCGGCACTTCTTACGAGGCGGAGGCATTAGTATTTCAGCTGCACAGTGTATTTAAACTTCGAGTAGAATATCTAAATTGTACTATGTATCCTACCTAGACGCTATGATATTATATTTAAATTGGATGGTCGTTATTTGTTGGAATTGTTGAGTGCTTTGAATCCCTGTCTGATAGATGAAGTTGGTCATATTTTATTTGTAAGGATTGAAGGGTATTTTGGGAACTTTTCCTTAGGTTGTCAGATGGGATCAGGGTCCTTCTCGGGTTTCGAGGGGAAATTCGGGACAGGTCCTGACAATTGGTATCAAAGCACTAGGTTAAATTCCTGTTGACCGTACACCTAGTGTACAAGTGAAATTTTGGTATTAATGAGTTACAGCTTCTTTTCAGCGTAATGCCTCGGAGATGTGAGCCCCGTCAGCAGTCTGGGAACAGTGGAGACATCCATGAACTTGCTGTGGAGCCTGATTTGAGGCAGACACTGGAACAGCTGGGTCAGACATTAGCTTTAGTACTTCATAATAGGGCTATTACTGAGGGTTTAGATATTGAGAGAGCCCAGAGATTAGGGGCGACGATATTTACGGGCGAGTCTAGCCCAGATGATGCGGAAGATTGGATTATGCACTTGGAGCGAGTGTTCTTGGTCATGAGATGTCCTCCAGGCGACACGGTGTTGTTGGCCACATTTTTGTTAAGTGGTTCTGCTTACCACTGGTGGCACTCATTGGAGGTATCAGGCTGGAGTGTCCATACACTTTCTTGGGAAGCTTTCCGGGAGCGCTTCCTTGAGCAATTTTACCCTCACTCGTACCGGGAGGCCAAGGAGGTCGAGTTCTTGCATTTACAGCAAGGAGACATGACTGTGGCCCAGTACGAGCAGAGATTTATAGCACTGAGTCGCTTTGCATCGGCTTTGGTGGTGACCGAGAGGGACATTCGCCTTAGATTGGAAAAAGCACTGAGGGGTGAGATTCGATCAGCAGTTATGGCTATGGCTCACACTTCCTTGAGGACTTTATCTGATGATGCAGCTCGAGTAGAGTTGAGTTTGGGTTTGCCAGTTCAGCAGTAGTACAGTGGTTCCAGGAGACGTCGGGAGCGCTGGAATGTCGGAACCTCCAGTCAGGGACCATCAAAGAGAGGTAGTCATAGTTCTGGATCTTCGGGGAGTGCGAGATCCGGGTCAGGCAGTGGTGGAGCTGGCCAGGAAAGGCAATCATATGCTAAGTCTAGCGGTGCCTCAGTGCAGTCAACCGGAAGATAGGGTGGAAGATCTGGTGGCTTCAGTTGTTTCATCTGTGGGGAGACTAGTCACATCAAGAGATTCTGTCCACATCATTGTTCGGGCAGTAGTTCCATGGGTCGTGATGCTACTGAGCCGAGTCAGACGGCAGGACAGATGTCTGGTACTGCAGTTGGGGGCCAGTCCCAATTTAGTGGGGCTGGTAGAGCTACTAGGACCAGCAGGGCCAGAGGTAGATACGGGGATCCTGGTCGATCTTCAGGGACACAGGCCCGAGTTTTTAATATGACACAACAGGAGGCCCGAGCAGCACCAGAGGTGGTCATGGGTATGTTATCTATTTTCAACCATGATGCTTATGTTTTGATAGATCCCGGGCCGACTCATTCTTTTATTTCTTGGGGTTTTACACTGTTTGCTGATAGAGAATTGTCCCCGATTGGTTGGGACATGGGTATTAGTACTCCTACCGGAGATATGTTAGTGGCGAACCTCGTGATTCGCAGTTGTCCGATGATGGTTGAAGGCCATGGGTTGGAGGCAGATTTAATCCCCTTAGATATTTTTGAGTTTGATGTGATTCTGGGGATGGATTGGTTGATTATGCATCATGCCTCCATAGACTGTTATGACAAGATAGTGGTTTTCTAGAGTCCAGGTTTGCCGGAACTTACATTTCGGGGAGATCGTAGGGTACTACCCTCCGGAGTGATATCAGCATTGACCGCTGAGAAATTATTGAGGAAAGGATGTGAGGGTTACTTGGCTCATGTGTTTGATACTCGGGATACTCCGATGAGAGTGGAGGATATTCCTGTGGTGAGTGAGTTCTCTTATGTGTTTCCAGAGGATCTTCCAGGATTGCCACCTCACCGGGAGATTGAGTTCACCATAGAGCTTCTACCAGGTACTCAACCTATCTCGCAGGCACCGTACAGAATGGCACCGGAAGAATTAAAAGAGTTGAGTCAGTTGCAGGATTTGGTGAATATGGGATTTATTAGACCAAATGTTTCACCATAGGGTGCGCCAGTATTATTTGTGAGGAAAAATGATGGTGGTATGAGATTCTGCATCGACTACCGACAGTTAAACAGGGTTACGGTGTGGAATAAGTATCCTCTGCCAAGGATAGATGATTTATTTGATCAACTGAAGGGGGCAAAGTATTTCTCAAAAATTGACATTCGATCCGGGTACCATCAGTTGAGGATCAGGGAAGGGGATGTTCAAAAAACAACTTTCAGGACTCGTTATGGTCATTTTGAGTTCCTAGTCATGCCCTTCGGGTTGACTAATGCCCCGGCATCGTTTATGGATTTGATGAACAGAGTGTTCCAAAAGTATCTGGATCGACTTGTAATTGTGTTCATCGACGATATCTTAGTGTATTCAAGGAGTGCTAAGGCACATGAGAAGCACTTAAGGTTGCTGCTGAATATGCTTAGGAAAAAGCAATTGTTTGCCAAATTCAGTAAATGCCAGTTTTGGTTGACCGAGGTGGGATTCTTGGGTCATGTGATTTCGGCTAAGGGTATCAGCGTGGATTCCCAAAAATTTGAGGCAGTGGAAAACTGGGAGCAACCGAGGACAGTGACAGAGGTGAGGAGCTTCTTGGGTTTAGCGGGATATTATAGATAGTTCGTAGAAGGATTTTCTACGATAGCTGCCCCATTGACTAAGTTGACTAGGAAAGGAGTCAGTTTGACTGGGATGTTGATTGTGAACAGAGCTTTCAGGAGCTAAAGAGAAGGTTGACTTCTGCTCCAGTATTAACCCTTCCAGATGGTAACGGGGGATTCGAGGAGTATAGTGATGCATCGTTGCGGGGTATAGGCTGTGTGCTGATGCAGCATGGGAAGGTAATAGCGTATGCTTCTAGGAAACTTAAACCCCATGAGATGAATTACCTCACTCACGATTTGGAGTTAGTTGCAGTAGTGCATGCACTAAAAAAATCTGGCGACATTATTTATACGGGGAGAAGTGTCGGATCTTCATCGACCATCAAAGTTTGAAATACTTGTTCACTCAGAAGGACCTGAATCTGAGGCAGAGAAGGTGCCTTGAGCTGATAAAAGATTATGATTGTACTATAGAGTACCATCCAGGGAAAGCCAATGTTGTGGCAGATGCCTTGAGCAGCAAGTACATGGGTTCTTTGGCCCATTTGCATACAGTCTACCTACCGTTGCTGGTAGAGTTCCGTAGAGCGGGGATTGAATTTGACATGGATAGCCAGGGGGCTTTGTTGGCTAGTTTCCATGTGAGGCCTGTTCTGATTGATCGGATTATTGAGGCTCAACTCCAAAATCCTACATTGTGCATTATCAGGATGGAGTTGGAGGCTGGAAACAGGCTGGATTATACGCTTAGGGATGATGGAGCCTTGGATAAGGATGGACGGTTGTGCGTAGCGAATGAGCTGGAGCTAAAGAGGGAAATTCTAGATGAGGCTCAAGTTCAGCTTACGCTATGCATCCCGGAGGTACCAAGATGTATCATACCCTAAGGGAACACTATTGGTGGACTGGGATGAAAAGGGAAATTGCTGAGTTTGTGAGCAGATGCCTGACATGTCAGCAAGTGAAAGCAGAGAGGCATAAACCATATGGGGCACTTCAACCATTACCTATCCCAGAATGGAAGTGGGATCACATTACGATGGACTTTGTGTATAACCTTCCAAGGACACGGAAGGGATATGATGGAATATGGGTAATTGTTGATAGAATCACGAAGTCGGCGCATTTCTTGCCAGTACGGGAAAATTTCCAGATGAGCAGGTACGCCAAATTGTTCGTTGATGAGATCATACGGCTATATGGGACTCCAGAGTCAATTGTTTCAGATAGAGATCCTAGATTTACCTCCAGGTTTTGGCGGAGTTTCCAGAAGGCTTTTGGCACTACATTGCATTTCAGTACAGCTTTTCATCCTCAGACGGATGGTCATTCTGAGAGGACAATCTAGGTTTTGGAGGATATGATGAGAGCTTGTGTACTGCAGTCTAAAGGGAACTGGGATTCACACCTGGCTCTGATGGAATTTGCTTACAATAATAGTTATCAGTCGAGTATTGGGATGTCTCCTTTCGAGGCATTGTATGGGAGGCAGTGCAGGACACCGTTTGCTGGAATGAAGTAGGTGAAAGGAGACTGTTAACACCATAGTTGGTGGATACGACTGAGGAAAAGATAAGAATCATCAGAGAAAGGTTGAAGACAGCCCAGGATCGCCAGAAGAGCTATGCAAACCACCGAACAAGAGATCTTGAATTTGAGGTTGGAGACTGGGTGTTCTTAAAATTATCTCCTTGGAAGGGAATGGTACGTTTTGGTAGACGAGGAAAACTGAGTCCTCGCTACATTGGGCTGTATGAGATTTTGGAGAGGATAGGACATGTAGCGTACATACTTGCTTTACCCCTGGAGCTGTCAAGAGTTCATGATGTCTTCCATGTACCTTTTTCCTTCCAATCCAAAATTTGCACTGGTTGCTCCTCAAAGGTCAAATCGTCTTTCAGTTCAAGTGGTCGCTCTTCCAACACATGAGACTCATCAAATAAATATTTTCTGGAAATATTTATTTGATGAGTCTCATGTGTTGGAAGATCGACCACTTGAACTGAAAGACGATTTGACCTTTGAAGAGCAACCAGTGCAAATTCTGGATTGGAAGGAAAAAGGTACTACGCAGAAAGACTATTCCTCTAGTTAAAGTGTTATGGAGGAATCATAACGTGGAGGAGGCCACGTGGGAAACCGAGGAACTAATGCGGGCACAGTATCCTCATTTGTTCCAATGGTAGTGTTGAATTTCAAGGACGAAATTTCTTAAGGGGGTGGATTGTAACGACCCGGAAAAATGTAATTATCAATTTTTGTAATTATTTTGTAAAAAGACGATTTTACCCTTGGTCGAGTAAGGGTGTGGAAATCAAGTTTTGTTTCGAAACATATTCGGCAGTGTTTCGAGTACCGTTGCGTAGGTCTCGAACTCACGAGTTCGAAGACAGGCGACACGCGGAAAACGGAGTTTGTGTACGAAAGTTACTGGTCTAGATGTTCAAGGGCATTTTGGTAATTTTGGTTTCGGAGTAGATATTTTTTAACCCCCAAAACCTTTACTTCATCTTCATTTCATCAATTCATTATCATCATTCTCATTTTTCTCTTTGCACCACACAAACCCACCTCGAACCTGTGGAAGACAAACACCCAAAAACACCCAAAACCACAAATTCCAAGTTTGATTCAAGGCCTAAACTTCCAATTTTGTTCCACTAATAAGATTCTACTCCTTCCCACAATCACAACCCTACCAACCATCGAAGGAGAGGACAACGGGAGGCGTCGGGCTGAGTATAGGAAGAACTGAACCTTCCGATAGATTTTTCGGCTAGCACAGGTACGGTTTTGATGTTTTAAGGTCATATTTGGATTCCTGGGTTTGAGTAGATAGATTAGACATAAAATTTGTGAAAAATGGTTGAGGTTTGAAGAAGTTAGGAAAACTTGAAATTCGACCGGAAATGGGGGATTCCGGCGAACCAGACGGCGGCGGCGGCAGTCCGGTCATCTTCTCAGGCCAGACTCCGGTGATGGCAACGGTGTTCTGGTCGTCTTCTCCGGTGAGACGCCAGTGACCGGTCGGGTCGAGTTGAGTCAGATCGGGTCGAGTCGAGAGGATCGGGTTGGGCCGAGTGAACCGATCAGGTTGAGTGAACCGGTCGGGTTGAGTTGGACCGAGTCAGGTCAATTTGGGCTAGGTTGGACCGGTCCAGGTGCGTGGGTACTGTAGCAGATGCGTGACTGGCGCGTGACGGCCCCTGGCGGCGCATGTTCCGGCCTTCCGCCGGCGCGTGGGGCCGAGTCTGAGGTCACAGCGACGCGTGTTGACTAGTTTTCGATGTTCCGGATCTGTTAGTGTAGGTTTCGGGTTGATCAGACGTCATTTAGAGGTCATTTTGGGCGTCCGAAGTTGCTGCGTTTTCTAGGGCAGCGTAGGTGGATATCCCGAGGTTTAGGGAGTTGTTATATAAGAGTCTTATTACTAGCCGGTAATCCCGATTGTTATTATTGACAGGCGATACTACTCCGGGAACCTCGGAGGGACAAACCAATCGGGATTGAGCTTGCTTGGACAGGTGGTGAGTGGACTTTTGGTTTATAAACTGTAATGCATGCATCAATGTATTTTTGTTTAAATACTGTTATGTATTGTTGCATTGAATTTCCGGAATTGAAAAATGATTGCTGGACACATGTTTTCCAATATTTCGGTGAAAGTGTGTTTTGAGAAATGGCATGGTTTTTGGACTCGGTTTTGATATCGTTTTGACGTGGTAATTATTGAGTCCATGATTTTGGGTTGAACTGTTTTGAGGAGGGCCAGGATCCGCTGTTAGCGGTGAACCCAGTGAACCTCCCATATAAACAATACCAATTTGAGGGGGGCTAGGATCTGGGGCCAGGATCCGCTGTCAGCGGTGAACCCGGTGAACCTCCAATATAATTGGTGATTTCTCAAAGAATTTGGTTTTCACTGGTTTTCTGTCCCGATGGTTACTGTTTCTTAGACTCTGGCGTCGAGAGTTTTGCTCCGTCGGGTCGCGAGGCTGTCTACGCGTAGTACAGGGCTAGCACACCCCAAACGATATCCTGGTGGCTAGTGGATATGTAGGGAATAGTGGATTTGATATATTGTGTGTCCAGATTGAAATAAATGATTTTAAACTCTTTTGAGGATGATTTTCAAACCAAACTGTGGACCACAATATTTTTTCATTATACCGATTTTGCGTGGGTCCAACTAAGTGGTTTTAAAAGCAAAATGGAATTCCGGTGATTTGCAAATGATGTTTTATATCATGAACTGTTTTATTTGATGCATGCATGGTTTTATAAAGTGGAGGGGGAAAAATGTAAGATTTCCTCATAAAACGATTTCTAAACGATTATTTTTGTCCACTCACAACTTTTCTGTTTAAAACCCCTCCAGGCTGTTGAGTTGATGCGGGCACTTCTTACAAGGCGGAGGCATTAGTATTTCAGTTGCACAGTGTATTTAAACTTCGAGTAGGATATCTAAATTGTACTATTTATCCTACCTAGACGCTCTGATATTATATTTAAATTGGATGGTCGTTATTGTTGGAATTGTTGAGTGCTTTGAATCCCTTGTCTGACAGGTGAAGTTTATCATATTTTATTTGTAAGGATTGAAGGGTATTTTGGGAACCTTTCCTTAGGTTGTCAGACGGGATCAGGATCCTTCTGGGGTTTCGAGGGGAAATTCGGGATAGGTCCTGACATAATGAGAATGTACATGTTAAGTAACTATCTTTGTTTTACTAGGAGTTGTGCCATATTCAGTTTGTAGCATACTTTGCACTTCACAATGCCATGTTTTAAGTGATTGAGTGAACAAAATTGTTAAATTTGAGTGAACCTCATAAAATTAGTGGAGACTACCATGGAAGATTTTGAGCCTTAGTGCCATTCTTTTAGAGTGATAAACATTTTTTCTACTCTTAAACACTCATTGATCTTGTTCTTAAATGTTGATCTCATTCTATTACAATTGCATTGAATTTTAAAGAACTAACATTATATAGATGCGCTTGAGTTGATGTGTGGTTGACCATAAGAAGTGATGTAGGCTATATGTGCTTAACCTCCCAAAGGCCCTATCTTACCTTGTTGTCTGCTCCCTACGCCATTTTGAAGCCAAACACATAGCCTTTCTTTCATAACCCTAAGCATAATCTACCCAAACATATACCCAATCAAATTGACCATACCCTATAGCTTAGGTGGTGATAAGGCAGTGCCAAATAGAGTTCATGCCGAGAATGGGAAGAGAAGACCTGCATTGCCGCTAGTCCATATCAGTGGCCACTGAAATTCACTACATGACGCACCATAGGACGCGTCCCAGAGCTGCTGTCAGGACCCGTCCCGAATTTCCCCTCGAAACCCGGGAAGAACCCTGATCCCGTCTGACAACCTAAGGAAAGGTTCCCAAATACCCTTCAATCCTTAGCATAATATAATAACAATAAATAATTTCTCTTGTCAGACAAGGGATTTAAGCACTTAAAATTCCCGTAAGTAAATACCAACCAAATACAAGAATATCAGAGCGTCTAAGTAGGATCAATGTACAAATTAGATATCCTACTCAAGTACAACTATACAGCGTAGCGGAAGTGCTAATGCCTCTGCCTCGAGATACTGTCCTCGTCAACTCTACGGCCTGAAGGGGGTTTAAACACAAAAGTTGTGAGTGGACAAAAATAATCGTTTATAAAACGCTTTCCAAGGAATATTACCTTTTTCCCCCTCCATTTATAAAACTATGCATGCATCACATAAACAATTCATGTTATAAAAACATCATCTTTAAATCACCGGCATTTTCATGTTCAAAATCATTTATTTCCACCTAGACACATAACATCTCAAATCCACTATCATCGACACATCCACTAGCCACCAGGGTATCCCTTGGGGTGTGCTAGTACTGTATCACAACTCTCTGTACTATGCTATCACATCAGTCGGCATATCTCTCGACTAGCATATCATATCAGTCGGCATATCTCGACTATCATATCATATCAGTCGGCATATCTCGACTATCATATCATATCAGTCGGCATATCTCGACTATCATATCATATCAGTCGGCATATCTCGACTATCATATCATATCAGTCGGCATATCTCGACTATCATATCATATCAGTCGGCATATCTCGACTATCATATCATATCAGTCGGCATATCTCGACTATCATATCATATCAGTCGGCATATCTCAACTATCATATCATATCAGTCGGCATATCTCGACTATCATATCATATCAGTCGGCATATCTCGACTATCATATCATATCAGTCGGCATATCTCGACTATCATATCATATCAGTCGGCATATCTCGACTATCTTATCATATCAGTCGGCATATCTCGACTATCATATCATATCAGTCGGCATATCTCGACTATCATATCATATCAGTCGGCATATCTCGACTATCATATCATATCAGTCGGCATATCTCGACTATCATATCATATCAGTCGGCATATCTCGACTATCATATCATATCAGTCGGCATATCTCGACTATCATACTTTAACTGAAATAGTGGAGAACATATGTCTAGAAATCATTTCTAACATTTAGAAATTCAATGCCACAATACATAACCGTATTTAACAAAGATATTTTGATGCATGCAATTCAGTTTATAAAACAAAGTCCACTCACAAACCTGTTCAAGCTAGCTCAATCCCGTCTCGCTCGTTCCTCTGAGGTTCCCGGAACAATATCGCCTGTCAAAAACAATAATTGGGATTACCGGCTAGTAATAAGACTCGTATATAACAACTTCCTAAACCTCGGGAAGTCTACCCTTGCTGTTCCTAAAATCACAGCAACTTCGGACACTTAAAACGACCTCTAAACGATGTCCGATCAACCTGAAACCTGTACCAACAGATTCAGAACGTCTGAAACTAGTTTCCACGCGCCGCCGTGACGTCAGCCTCGACCCCACGCGCCGCCGGAAGGTCGGCACACGCGCCCACGCGCCCTCACGCGCCGGTCACGCGCCTGCTACAGTAACCACGCGCCTGAACCGGTCCAACCCGGTTCGGCTCAACCTGACCCGGTCCAACTCGACCCGACCGGTTCACTCAACCCGACCGGTTCAACTCGACCCGACCGGTCACCGATGACTCACCGGAGAAGACAACCGGACGCCGTCACCGTCGCCGGAGGCTGGCCGGAGAAGATGACCGGACCGCCACCTCCGCCGCCGTCTGGTTCGCCGGAATCCGCCATTTCCGACCGAACTTCCAAGCTTTACAACTTCCTCAAAACTCAACCGTTTTACACAACTTTTACGTCTAAATCTATCTACTCAAACCCAGGAATCCAAAAATAACCTCAAAACATCAAACACGTACCTCTATAAGCCGGAAAATCGATCCAAAGATCCGAAACTTCCTTTACTCGGCTCGGCTTCCACCGTGGTCCTCTCCTTCGATGGTTGGTACGGTTGTGATCGTGGGAAAGAGTAGAATACGATTAGTTGATCCAAATGGGAAGTTAAAGCCTTGAATCCGTCGTTGACTTTTGGTTTTCTCTTTTGGTTTTTCTTCGGTTTCGGGTTCAATGTATGGGTGTGTTTGTTTTTCTGTTTTGTTACAGAGAGAATGAGTGAGTGCAGATAAGGAGATAAGATGAAATGAAGATGTAAAATAAGTGAGGTAAAATATCTCCCATCCATGGCAAATTACCAAAATGCCCTTACACATCTAGACCCACAACTTCCGTATACGAACTCTGTTTCCTGCGTGCCGCCTGTCTACGAACTCGTGAGTTCGAGACCTACGCAACGGTACCCGAAACACACCAAAAGTGTCTCGAAATAAAACTTGATTTCCAAGCCCTTTACCGACCAAGGGTAAAATCGTCATTTAATAAAAATAATTGCATAATATCAATTATGAAAAGTCCGGGTTGTTACAGCTGCTGTAGGACGCGCCAAGAGCTATCGCAGGACATATCGCATGACATGTCCCTGGACTTGCTCACGGACCTGACCGAACCGTGCCAAACTGCGCCAAGGCCAAGGACAGCGAAAACAAAGCTAGCCATTGCATGATCTTGGCTTAGTTTAGAAAAAAAAAAAAAAAAAAAAAAAAAGGGAAAACAAAAATTTTTCGACAATGAAAAAAAAAAAAGAGAAAGAAAAAAAATTGATGAACTAAGCCAAGTGAGCCAATGGGATCCAAAGTCAAGTGTCCGCATCAAGTCAAGAAGTCAAGCTCAATATTAAGCCATTAAGTACAAAGATTGCTATGGAGTTTTAACCAAAATATCAAGAAGACGGTCACATTCCAAGTCATTCTACTTTATCCCATGTCTTAACCTGAGTTTTTGAATTCCAAATTCCTTTTTTCTTAACTCAGTTTGCCTAGCCCCAATGCAACCTAATGAGAAGACCTAACTGATCTTATGGACAATCATGTTGAGGATTGAGGTAAGTATCTATGTTCTTAAAGTTCAATTCCATTCATGAGATCTTAATTCCAGAAATTGCAGCTTTTCATTGAATACTCATATGTGATTATACTTTGATTTCCATTATATATACTCCATCACATATGCTTGATATGAGTGTAAGCCTGGGATTCTTGTGTGTGAATTAAGAGATGCCTAGTGAGGATTAGAGTCGAGGCGAAATCTTTCTGGAGCATTTGAATGAAGTTGTTTCTAAACTTGATTACTGAAAGTTTGCCATTCACACATTACAGATGACTCTTACTGCTGTGGCATGTCTGTTAGTTTTGCAAAGCATATTTACTTACTTTGATTTTCATCAACTTGTCCTAAGTAATGTCCCTAGCATTCTAGTTGTCTGAGTAAAACATTTGTGAGTATCGTAGCTGCCATAACCCTCAGGAGACAAAACTCCTCCTACAAGGAAAGCCTAGGACTTTAAATGTTCTATCCTTAATTAAGATCGAGTCTTTTCATTTTGTTTAGTTCTATTTTCCTTTGTTTTGCGCAGGGACTAGAAAAAGATAGGTTTTGGGGGTATTTGTTCAGTCATTATTTCAAATATCATTTTGATGTCATGTGGAGCCCTTTCACTTGTCTTTTGATTAATTGCATGTCATCCATAGTAGAAAATGATTAATTTTGTGAGTCATGTGTAGATTTGGAAAGATAGGTTCATTATGAGAAAGATACAAAAAGAATGGCTCAATTCGGAGTTGAAACGAAGGAGATGTCCCAAGTTCACTATCGGGTCCTACTGGTGTCCAAAACCGAGTCCTGGTACCTCAGGACGTGCCCAAGTGCCTGCCAAGGACCTGCTCCAAGTACCTCTAAAACAGGCTCTGCACATGTCCTTGACATGCCCTAGTGAGGCCTTGCACCGAGGTCCTTGACGTGCCTTTCAAACATCCCAACCATGCCCAGGACACATCCCTGACGTGTCCTTCAGAGATCTCATCAGAGTCCTAGCCATGTCCCCGGCCCTGACACGTACCAAGTTCCAGAGTTCGCATCCCTCAGACATACCAGACATGTCCCGAGACTTGTCTGAGTGAGTCAAAACGTGTCATCACCTAGACAACGATGGAACCAAGTGAGACAAAGAACAGAACATAGTTTCAAACTATGTTTCCAAGCCAATGCTATGCAAGAGCCTGCTCAGAACTGGCTAGGACTTGTCTATGGCATGTTCTGCCCTAAAAGACATGTCCTATATGTGCTAATTTGTGCCAAATTGAGCCCTTGACCTTTCTATCAGCTTTCGATCAGGGCAAAGCCCATAATCAAGCCTTATACATTATTTGGAAGTGACATAAGTGGAGTATCCCAGCTGGATATGTCCAAGACCCACGTAGGGCTCGTTGTGCCCAATTTGGAGGCCCTGGGACCCCAAAGACAGGTTTGCCGTACCAAGAATGTCCAAGAATGGCCCATCCCATTCCTTTCTATCCAAGACATCCTCAGAAGATTCCAGAACCAGCCTTGTTGCACAGGAAATCCAAGAGTTGGCTGGAGAGGATTTGCCGTGCCTAGATATGCCTTGCCGCTCAAGTAATGTCCTAATCCTTAGGACATTGTCCCTGCTAAGCTAGGAAAGACATTTTAAGGTTTCATTAAGGTTATTTTAGCCTTTGTTTTCAATTTTAATTTCTAGATTATAGGGGAACCCTATGGACTATTTAAGCTAATCTTTAACGCAAGATTAGAGTTCACCACCTTAGCCGCATAGAGTGAATTTCAGTTTTCCGAAGAACCAAGTTTTCAGACGTTTTGTCTGAGTTTGGAGAAGTTGGAACACATAACTCTTGAAGCTGTTGACGTGAACCAGTTCATTCCTTAGCGCCAAGCTTTGCGTTTTGCTTCTTCTCCTTTGTCTGATCCTTTATTTTGTAATCATGAATTCTTTTTTTTTTTTTTTTTAAACAATGCGTAAGTAGTTTTTCATAGAATTAGGGCTGCTTGAAGCCCTAGCCATGTAGTTCTTTAACCTGGTTTTGGCCCTTGATTTATATTGTTATGAATGCTGAATACAGTTTGGATTATTGTGTGTAATGATCTTAGTTTATGTTTATGAGATTGATCATATTGTTTGCATATAACTATAGGTGAATAATTGCTTGTTTGATTGATCATCTTCTTGTGATTGTTTGGCACCGAGGGAAGTTGCTTTACATCCTACTTATAATCCAACTCATGACAACCTAGATTATTAATCCTTCTCTAGGGGTAGTGTGATTGCTCAAATTCTCTTTTGTACTTCATGCATCATCTTGATCAAGTTGATAGACGTTTGAAGTACTCAGACGGCTTAGAACATGGTAAGTAAAAAGGGAATAAAATATGTGGGGCGGGCCTTAATCGGACCCTTGCATGGCCGTCATATTCAAATGTTTCTTAATAATTGAATCCTGGAAATCAGATTAGAGAGTCTTAAGTTAGTGTCCAGGTTTGTGTTTGAGTCATATTTCGTGTCCTTGCGTGTTCTTTGTGAGTCTTTCATATCTACTTTAGTGTCGAGTCTGTCTTTCTTGTTTTATTTGAGTCTTAACTGAGTTATTGCATATGAGTTCTAAGTGGATAAACGTTCAACCAACACCCATTACTGAACTTAGCCCAACATCGCACGTCCAATCCAACCCAATTCTTATCGGGTATTTAGGTAAAGTTTAATTTCTAAAAATGATTTTCCGGAACGAGATGTAACATCTTTAAGTTGCATGGTATGCCATAGACGATTGTAAGTGATCGTGACCTGGTGTTCTTAAACAACTTATGGGAAGAGTTTTTCATAATGCGTGGCACCCAACTTTGTAGAAGTTCTACTTATCATCCCTAGTCAGATGGCCAAACTGAGGTGGTAAACCACATTTTGGAGCATTATCTACGGTGTTATAGTGGTGATCAGCCGTCAGCTTGGGTATCTTGGATGTCGTGGGCAGAATGGTGGTACAATTCCACCTTCCAATTGTTGTACGGCTATGGTCCCCCACTAGTACAACATTATCTCCCTGGCTCCACAAGTGTTCACCATGTTGATTCTGCCCTACAAGACAGTACAAGACAGAGACTTCTTACTCCCGTTCCTTAAACGTAATCTGACCACTGCCCAGTCGCGCATGAAGCAATATGCAGACAAACAGAGAATTGAGCGTTCTTTTGAGGTTGGCAATTGGGTGACAATGACGGCCTTACCGACAGCACTCGATGCAAGGCCGTCATTGTCACAAACTCTCCCCTCACTACTATGGTCCCTATCATGTGTTGGCTAAAATTGGCACGGTTGCTTAAAGCTATAGCTACCTGTTGGTTCTAAGATTGACTCGATCTTCCATGTTTTGCTATTAAAAGTAAAACTTGGACAAAACGTGCAATCATATCCAACCTTACCACCAATGGAGGTCACGAGTAAAATTCCATGGTCACCAGAACATATTTTGGACAAAGGTATTTTCAAGAGGCGAAACGTTGCGGAGACTAAATGACTCATTAAGGCTACGTTTGGTACGTCGTATATGGAACCAGATAGGATAATATAGTACGAAATCGGTGTTTGATACCACTTGTATTAATTATCCACCGAATAAGTTAATACGGTTGAGTACATTTATACGGCCCACACCCGCTAAAATAATATTCTCGAAATTGTCGGTATTAAATAGTAAAATGACTAGTAATCTTGAAAAGTAATAATAATAATAATAATGATAATAAATAGTAATAATAATATAAAAAGAATAATAATAATAAATTAATGATTAATAATAATTAAAGAAATAGTAATAATAATAATATCAATAATTCATTAAATAAAAATAAAAATAAATAATAAATAATAATAATAATCTACATAATTAATATTTATGATATTTAGATATTTCTTATCAATTAATATAATATAATCTAACCAATATAATATAATCGGTATTTTAATCCTGTAGAGCATCAAACACTCGACTAAATAGTCAGTATATTCGGTGGACATATTAGTCGATCGAACTGAAATAATCAGTACAATACGGCATAGCACACGAATAGGCTTACTAGTGGAAGACGCTACCTGGGAAGAGGCTGCTGCAATTAAAGCTCGCTTTATAGAATTTCAGACATCAGACAGGTCTGATGTTGAAGGGGCGGAGATGATGGACTGCCTAATTAAGTGGTGTTCATTTGATATAGTATGGCCTAACATAGGATTGGTGCTGTGAACCTTCCATCATTTTTTCTTTATATTTTATCTGCTTGGTCTGTCATATGTACCTGTGTAACAGACAATTGGTTGATGTATGCACCATTAGGAAACCCTAGGACACTCACGTCGCATATAAAGGTTGAGCTGCTTGGAAACCCTAGGACACTTACGTCACAAATAAGGGTTGAGCTGCTTGGTACCGTTTTGGGTATGAAATATTCCTCAATACCAGACTCTATCACGAATCCGTTTCCATTCATGCCTTCCGCGAATTCAACTAACGAGCAGTGACACTTGACCAATGAAAACCCAGAACCGAACCAGGTTCATTGAACCATTTCCACAAAGTCTCAGGTTTTCTATTTTCGTCGTTGAAATGTCCACTACTTTGGCCATCCAAAGATTCCAATTCCATCGCTCTTCGGACCACTTTTACCTTCTTCTTCTAAAACCTCTTCACTCTCCTTTCCTCATTAAACCCACCTCATCTTCCTACCCGTGGCCTTACCATGGCCTTCTCCGACTTTCTCCCACTGGACGAGAAGTCCCTCATAGAGTACATAAAGGCCACGCCTTCCCTCTCTTCTAAGCTCGGCAATCAGTTCGACGACTTAACGATCAAAGAAGTGGGTGATGGCAACCTCAACTTTGTCTTCGTTGTCGTCGGTTCTAATGGGTCTTTTGTCATCAAGCAGGTAATAATTTTTTCAACATTTGGGTAGTGATGGGTTATTGTGTTTGATCAAATTTTATTGGATCCTTCACCACATATTGAACTTGGGTTCTAAGCAGCTAATGGTTATTCCACATTTAAGTGGTAGTGGGATACTGATTTTGATCAAATTTTGTTGGATCCAACTCCAAAATATTCAACTTGGGTCCTGAGATTTGAGTTCAATTGGTGCAAATCAGTAAGCTTTGAACTTTTAATGTCTTCTGATGAACTATGTGTTTTGGGGTTTTGCAGGCTCTTCCATACATTCGTTGTATAGGTGAGTCATGGCCAATGACAAGGGAAAGAGCATATTTTGAGGCATTGGCACTGAGTGAGCATGGCAGGTTGAGTCCAAATCATGTGCCTGAAGTTTATCATTTTGACCGGACCATGTCTTTGATTGGGATGCGCTATTTGGAGCCTCCACATATCATACTTAGAAAAGGGTTGATTGCTGGAATTGAGTACCCCTTGCTGGCGGACCACATGTCTGACTATATTGCAAGGACCCTGTTCTTCACATCCCTCCTGTATCATAATACCACAGACCATAAACGAGCTGGTATATAATGTGGTTTTTTTCACTTGATGATGGCTTGCTTTCACATTATTTTCATCTGGACTCTGTTCTTCACATCCCTCCTGTATCATGATAGCATGTTGGAGATAGAATGCATGATGCTGGGATGCTTTATAAGGAATGCATGCTAATCATCCTTTATAAGGATTTGGTCACTGTTCTTAATTGTTTGGGTTCAATCAAATACTAGGAGTTGTATTGTTTGAATCCTTTCAACAATTTACTTTGTTTGGTGAGAGAATAATCATGCACCATATTTGAAAATATGGTTGCAAGTTAGACCAGATAATAGACTGGCTAATATTTGGCCTGAATAATAGAAATTTCAGAGTTTGTAGAATCAGTGTCTTAGATTAATATATCTTGTTGAATTCCGTTCAATTGACAAAATATGTTGGACTATTCTTGAGTCCAGGTCTTTTTACATGCATTTTTGTTTTGCATATAAGATATCTCCGGAAACTGGTGTACCTACTAACATCCTAAAGGAAAATTAATACTTGTGATATGCACAAAAAATAATCTTCACTATGCTTTCTCATCTCCATATTGTTTTATGGCTGTTGTTTCATATTGAAATTTGGAGTAGTTCTTGCATTTTCGGATTAGTGTGGGTTTGAGCAAGAAACTTGATCTTTTTGCCGAGGGAATTTATGGGTGCTTGGGCCAAGAAGAAGGTTAATACTCTTTTAGGCTCTTCAGCTTCTATTTGGCTTGTGTTGGTTTGTGAAAAAATAAAAGAATATTTGTTGACAAATAGATTTTATCCAGGACTGAATGATTTACCTAGCCTAGCCTTTCTGTAGGCATCGTTAGCTAAGCATTTTAGGGACATTCCTTTTGTATAATTCATATTTACTGAGTGCAAGTTTTCAGTAGTTGATTGTATTTAGTTCTTGTTATGATATGGTAATTTCTTGTGCTTAAATGGACTTCTTGTCTGTCCTTTCTCTAACTATTTTGCTTGTACTTCAAACAAAGAAAGTGAAAAACTCAGCTTTATTGCATGTCAATACAGATTTATTTCCATTTCAATTTTGCGTCATGCAGAGTCCTTTTTGTTTGAAACTTATAAGTCATGTCTATCATTAACTTCTGTGCATTTTATTTCTGTAGTTGCTGAGTTTTGCAGGAACGTGGCGTTATGTAGGCACACTGAGCAGGTTGTTTTTTCTGATCCGTACAAAGTATCTGAATATAACCACTGGACTTCTCCTTATCTTGATTCTGATGCTGAGGCTGTGCGGGAGGATAATGTTTTGAAGCTTGAAGTCGCTGAGTTGAAGTCTAAGTAATGATAACTATTTATCTTAGTGGCAGATTACGCTTTATGTGATTGTATCATTTTAATTTGTCATCTGAGTGATCAAGTTGCATCTGTAGATTCTCTGAGAGAGCCCAAGCCCTAGTACATGGCGATCTTCACACTGGTTCTGTAATGGTGACCCATGATTCAACTCAAGTTATAGATCCAGAATTTGCATTTTATGGACCAATGGGTTTTGATATTGGAGCTTTTCTGGGAAACTTGATTCTTGCTTTCTTTGCACAAGATGGGCATGCTAATGAGCAGAATGATCAAAAAGTAAGTTTCAGTCCATTGTCCCTTAATCATTACCCTTAATTTGTTTTTTTTTTTTTTTTTCAGCTGTTCTTTGATTGATGAATTATTTTAAAAGTAAACCAGTTCTTATGAAGTGATTTTGTATTTCAAATTGCTTTCAGTCTTTTGCATCCCGTTCATGCTGTTCTTTGTTTTAATTTTTTATTGGGCAGATATACTATAGTCTTAGATGGATCACTAGATACTATATTTAGTTCAATTTTTTCTGAAATGTGATTTGGTTTCTATAAAAGAATATTGTCATTGCTCACCAATGTCAGCCATCAAGACTGGTTAGCTGTAGCCTGTACATATTTTTAATATCTGAAAGATGTTTCAGCATAAGCATATATCTCAGTTTCCTTAGGGAATTTATACATCCAATGAATAGGGTGTTTGTAAGTAACTAGTGGAATAACTAGTAAAGGAGCACATACACCACATGAACACAGAAAAACCTCTAAACAAGGGATTTCCAAGGTAACACCTATCAAGGTGTTACTTATAAATCCCATCTAAATGCCCATCTAAATGCCTTGCATATAATCATTTGAAATCTGAACTAATTTAGCCTAAAACCTTGGTACTTTGATGTACCTCATCCAAACATAGCCTTAGGGAATCCGCTGTGGTATTGTGAGTGTTTAAGTTGAAGAACAAATGAAAATCATTCAGGCAGTACTAGTAAAGTTGAAAACTTGATTCTTGTGGAATTATTTTAGAGAAGAGGGTCCCAATTCAGTTGTCAAGATATAGTGTGGGACACTAGTTGTCATGTATCGGTTGTGATGTGCTTGAAAGTTGGAATTAGATAGAAAAGATCTTATTTGTAAGGTTGGGATTCAAATAGAAGGAATTAATGCAGAGTTGGTCCTTCGCATTTTAAGGGTGGATTTGAGATTTTCTTTGGCTTCAATGGCGAGAGGAAGGACATTGCTATGCCGTTCTTTGTTGCGAAAATGCTTTGTGGATATTTGGATGCTATTTTGGTTGCAATATATATTTGATTATAACTTACTGGTAGGTTAAAGTCAATTTTGGTAGTTGAAATCTTAAATATGTTTTCTTGCCGATGCAAGTTCTTGGCTCATTATGAACAAACTGCAGGGGTGTTTGTGCAACTAAAAACAAACTTCTTGTAGCTGTTTGGGTTGCTGGGAATTAATTTACTGTTTGACAGTATGACTTACTAAAAAACAAACTTCACTTGCTGATGATGCAGGCATACAAAGATTGGATTTTAAGGACAATTGAAAACACTTGGAACCTTTTCGACAGAAAATTCGTTGCACTATGGGATGCGAACAAAGATTCTGGCGACCTGTATCTCCCTGCAATTTATAACAACTCTGAACTTCAACAGCTAGTACAAAAGAAATTTATTACGGAGTTGCTTCATGACACACTTGGTTTTGGTGCCGCGAAAATGATAAGGTGAGACAGAAGACTAAAGATTTTGTCATTTATTATCCTACGTTTGCTTTGTTCTTATATATTTGATGTTTGTTTCCTTTGAAAATTTTTCACATACTGCTTTGGCTTCCCAGAATTTTGAAGAGCCCATCGTAAGATATTTTCCTATTTTTACAAAAGTTGAGGAGAAAACAAAAGAATATTTTATCTGTTGTTCAAGCCATTTGTTTACGCTATTCATAATTATCCATCTTTTAGTTCCATGTATTTTCTGGTGTGGATTACCTCCAACATACTTTGAATATAGTGAGTTATCAAATCTAAATATGAATTTGTTTAGCAATGTTTATATTAATTTTATTTATTTTGTCTACTTTTTATTGACAGGCGAATTGTTGGTGTGGCACACGTCGAAGATTTTGAATCAATCCCCGATGCTATTAAACGAGGTGGTTGTGAAAGACGGGCTCTTGAGTTTGCAAAGCTGCTTCTCAAGGAGAGGAGAAAGTTTCAGGGCATTTTGGAAGTAGTTTCGGCCATTCAACAAATGCCGTAATGAGTAAGAGTATTGACATGGTTGAAGGGCTGTAGCCAGAATTGGCAATAATATTAATATTTTTATGTCAATTTTGAAATGCTGAAGCTGATGATGAGGTTAAGGTATGTCTCATCTTGGAGTAGCTTCGCAGAGGTATGTCTCATCTTGGAGTAGCTTCGCAGAGGTATGCCTCATCTTTACTCGTCTTTTGCCAATAATTAGTCTCAACCTTCAAAACAAACTTAGAACAACCAAATAGGGCAGCTCGTAAGAGTGAGAGATACACCCAAAATCAATAATCTTGAAGTTGCCTTCAATGTGTTCGATGAAATGCTTCGAATGCGTCCTCTTTCTTCCGTTATCCGTTTCAATCAACTCTTGGGTCAAGTTGCCAAATTGAAACATTATACCAAGTAATGTCTTTGTATAACGAAATGGCTGTTTTCGGAATTGGTCCAGATGTTTGTACTCTAAACATTGTCTTTAATTGCTTTTGTCAAAACTGTAACCAAATGGGATTCAATTTTTCTGTAATACCCCATTTGGTTACAATTTTGACAAAAGCAAATTAAGGACAATGTTTAGAGTACAAACATCATGACCAATTCCGGAGACATCCATTTGGTTATACAAAGAGATGGCTTGGTTATAATGTTTCAATTTGGCAACTTGACCTAAGAGTTGATTGAAAAGGATAACAGAAAGCAAATGACGCATTTAATCGAACACATTGAAGGCATCTTCAAGATTATTGATTTTGGTTGTATCTCTCACTCTTACGAGCTGCCCTATTTGGGTTGTTCTAGGTTTGTTTTGAAGGTTGAAACTAATTATTGGCAAAAAACGAGTAAAGATGAGACATACCTCTCTAACGCTACTGCTCCAAGATGAGACATACCTCATCATCTTCAGCATCCGTCTCAAATCAAACTTTTTGTGTCGCAACGTGCTCTGCTTGTACCTTAAATTCTCCTGGCCATCATCATGCTAAATAAAAAGATGGCGCCTTCGCGTCTTTTGTACAAGGTAATTCTGGGGTACTACCCTTATTATATTTTTTTGGACCATTGATTTAGTTTATTTTACCGTTGAATATATTAGGCCTAGAAATGGATGGATGGCCTGATGATGGATTTTCTTCTGTTGTAGGAGAATTTTCATCATCGTCAATAAATTAAAGAGCAATTGCACCGGTGGATTTTGCAAATACTTCTTGTGGTGGAGGTTGAAATATCACCCAATCTTACAAATGGAAAATTTTGTAACATCATGCATAAATTAACAAAATATAATAAAACAATATTAACATAATAAATAATACTTAATGAGAACTAGTGAAATTAATAACTTGGTCGGAGCGGTTGACACCACTATTATATCTCTTGTTGGAGGTTACTGTTGGTAAAATTAAAGAGCAAGAAATATGCAATTCAATTCTAACAGTTATAAAATTCTTGCAAGTGCACAAATCGATAAGAATAGTATAGTAGCACAGCAAGAGTCGATCCCTCGAGGACTTGTATCAACGTTATGACCACTTTAGTTCAGATTTATTAACTTAGTGAAAACACATACACAGGGGGGTTTATGATGTGAGAACTGAAATTTAAAGACAAGTAAAATAAAATGCAGAAAATAACAATGTAAGAATTAACGGTTGATTGATTATTAACTAAGGCGAATTAAGGTTACTATCCACTCTAACCAATTATAGCTCTTAACCAGATTTCCTTGACCTAATTACTATGCATTTTCTGAATTAGGTGCCCGTGCCTAGGACAGGGCGTTGGTTCACTAGACACATCTTATTCCCTCTTACTTAACATGTTCTAAATAGGGCATATACCTAGAACGTCTATCACCTACCTTTTAAGATGATGCATGAAGTTTAAAGAGAATTTAATGACAGCACATTAGCCTAGCAAAGTGACATGCAATCCTAGGTCGTTATGAGTTAAGATTACAAGTAAGAATACTTTCGATGCTCCAAATAACAAGATGATATGACGGTCACTCAAGCAATTACATCTATAATTATATGCAAACAAGGTAGCTAATCTTATACGCATAAATTAAGGTCATTAAGCATAGTAATCCAACTTATTCAGCATGCATAGCAATCATAATCAAGAGCCAGAAATCCAATCAATAAGCTAACATGGCTAGGGCTTCAAGCAGCCCTAATCCTAATGACTACTCACACATAACTGAAATAAACACAAGTATAATTGAATTCATAAGTAAATTGCAATAATGAAAATAAGGGTACAGAAGAGATTGTGAAGAACAGGTGCAGCAGAAGACACGGCAGAGCCTTCTTCTCCAAGCTCCACGTCCAGCACACTCAACTTCGGGAAGAACAAAGCTTTGGCATAAAACTCTAAAAAATCAATTACTATATGCGGCTCAGGTCTCTGTTTTTCAGAAAACAAAACGGAACCCCTGATCCTCTCTCTGATTCTCCTTTTTATAGACAAGGGAAAACCTTGTTCTATAAGGATTGGTAAAACCTTATTCTATAAGATTAGGGAAAATTATTTTACTTTTAATTAATTACAAAGTCCTTAAAATCTATTAAAACCAATCAGAGCACGGCCGGGAGTGTGAATACAGACTGGCAAGTGGGAACGCAAGCTGGCCAAACTTGGATTTTGGACTGTCTTCGTAATCAGGATATGGGACTGCGCTTTTGAAGTACATCATGAGTATAGTAGAAGCGCATCTTCGTTCAGGCTTGGCGCAAATGTTGTCAGGCTTAGCGCAGACAGAGAACCTCTGATCCACCGCTGGCAGAACAGGGACCCCCGGCTTAGGCGCACATCTGGGCTCGGATGGGATTTCTTGGGACATGTCATCGACCTGCCTTGGCACGACCTTGGCACTTCTAGGACCTGACCTTGATGTCATGAAACACAGGTTTGAGACCCGGAGGGCCTGATATGAGGTACTTGGTCAGTGGCCCAAAATAGGCGCACCGGCGCACTAGCGCACTCAGGACTCCGTTCAAGACCTGATATTGAAATGAGGATATCTCCTTCATCTGGACTCCGATTTGAGTCATTCTTTTTGCGTTCTTTCCAGATTTTACCTAAATTTCTAACTCTGCACAAGTCTCACAAGATTGATTATTTTCTACTATTGATGGCACGAAATCATTCAAAAGACATGTAAGAGAGGCATATAAAGACATCAAAATGATGCATAAATAACGACTGATCAAATACCCCCAAACCTATCTTTTGCTAGTCCCTGAGCAAAACAAATGCTAACAAAATGAAAAAACTCGATTTTAGTTAAGATAGAACATTTAAACCCCTAGGTTCACCTAGTAGGAGGAGTTTTGTCTCCTGAGGGTTATAACAGTACGATTGTAACAACCCGGAATTTTAATTATTGGGTTTACGCAATTATTTTTGTAAAATGACGATTTTACCCTAGGTCGGTAAAGGGCTTGGAAATCAAGTTTTGTTTCGAGACACTTTTGGTGGTGTTTTGGGTACCGTTGCGTAGGTCTCGAACTCACGAGTTCGTAGACAGGCGACACGCAGAAAACGTTGTTTGTGGACGGAAGTTATGGGTCTAGATGTGCAAGGGTATTTTGGTAATTTTGATTTGAGAGAAGATATTTTAACCCAATCATTGTCTTATCTTCGTCTTCATCTCCTTCTCTCATCCTCTCTGTGACAAACTCAAACACAAAACACACATTGAACCAAGCCGTGCGAAAAATACCCGAAGAGAAACCAAAAGTCAACTTTGATTTCAAGGCTTCAACTTCCAGTTTTGATTAACTAATCGTATTCTACTCCTTCCCACGATCATAACCGTACCAACCATCGAAGGAGAGGACCACGGTGGAAGCCGAACCGAGTAAAGGAAGTTTCGGATCTTTGGATCGATTTTCCAGCTTACACAGGTACGTGTTTGATGTTTTGAGGTTATATTTGGATTCCTGGGTTCGAGTAGATAGATTTAGACGTAAATGTTGTGTAAAACGGTTGAGTTTTGAGGAAGTTGTAAAACTTGGAGTTTCGGTCGAAAATGGGGGATTCCGGCAAACCAGACGGCGGCGGAGGTGGCGGTCCGGTCATCTTCTCCGGCCAGCTTCCGGCGACGGTGACGACAGTCCGGTCGTCTTCTCCGGCGAGTCACCGGTGACTGGTCGGGTCGAGTTGAACCGGTCGGGTCGAGTTGAACCGGTCGGATCGAGTTGAACCGATCGGGTTGAGTGAACCGGTTGGGTCAAGTTGGACCGGGTCAGGTTGAGCTGGATCGGGTTGGACCGGTCCAGGCGCGTGAACACTGTAGCAGGCGCGTGGCCGGCACGTGAGAGCGCGTGGGCACGTGTGCCGACCTTCCGGCGGCACGTGGGGCCGAGTCTGACGTCACGGCGGCGCGTGGTAACTAGTTTTTGACGTTTTGAATCTGTTGGTACAGGTTTCAGGTTGATCGGACATCGTTTAGAGGTCGATTTGAGTGTCCGAAGTTGCTGCGTTTTCTAGAAACAGCATGGGTAGACTTCCCGAGATTAGGAAGTTGTTATATAAGAGTCTTATTACTAGCCGGTAATCCCGATTGTTGTTTTTGACAGGCGATATTATTCCGGGAACCTCAGAGGAACGAGCGAGACGGGATTGAGCTAGCTTGAACAGGTTTGTGAGTGGACTTTGGTTTTATAAACTGAAATGCATGCATCAAAATATCTTTGTGTAAATACTGTTATGTATTGTGGCATTGAATTTCTGGATTTTAGAAATTATTACTAGACACATGTTTTCCACTACTTCGATTAAAGTGTGATTTGAGAAATATCATGGTTTTTGGACTCAGTTTTGATATCGTTTTGACGAGGAAATTATTGAGTCAATGATTTGGGTTTTGACCCTGTTGTATGAGTTTATCGGATTTGGTTATATGTGAGGGAGGCCAGGACCCGGGATGAGGATCCGTTGTTAGCGGTGAACCCGGTGAACCTCCAAGATAAACACTGATTTGAGGGAGGCCAGGACTCGGGACGAGGATCCGTTATTAGCGGTGAACCCGGTGAACCTCCAAGATAAACTCTGATTTGAGGGAGGCCAGGACTCGGGACGAGGATCCTTTATTAGCGGTGAACCCGGTGAACCTCCAATATAATTGGTGATTGATTCTCCGACTAGCGTCGAGAGTTTTGCTCCGTTAGTTTGTTGAGTGCTCCGACTCTGGCATTGTAGAGTTTTGACTCCGTCGGGTCGCGAGACTGTCTATGCATAGTACAGGGAGTTGTGATACAGGACTAGCACACCCCAAGGGATACCCTGGTGGCTAGTGGATGTGTTGGGAACAGTGGATTTGAGATATTATGTGTCTAGGTTGAATTAAATGATTTTGAATTCCTTTGAGGATGATTTTCAAACCAGATTGTGGATCACAATGTGTTTTCCTTATATGGATTTTGTGTGAGTCCTACTGAGTGGTTTTAAAGAGAAAGGGAAATGCCGGTGATTTAAAGATGATGTTTTTATAACATGAACTGTTTATGTGATGCATGCATAGTTTTATAAATGGAGGGGGAAAAAGGTAATATTCCTTGGAAAATGATTTATAAACGATTATTTTTGTCCACTCACAACTTTTGTGTTTAAACCCCCTTCAGGCAGTAGAGTTGACGCGGACATTATCTCGAGGCAGAGGCATTAGCACTCTCGGCTGCGCTATGTAGTTGTACTTGAGTAGGATATCTAATTTGTATCTTGATCCTACTTAGACGCTCTGATATTATGTTGTATTTGGTTGGTAATTACTTACGGGAATTTTAAGTGCTTAAATCCCCTGTCTGACAAGTGAAAGTATTTATTATTATTATAATTTGTAAGGATTGAAGGGTATTTGGGAACCTTTCCTTAAGTTGTCAGAAGGGATCAGGGTTCTTCCCGGGTTTCGAGGGGAAATTCGGGACGGGTCCTGACAATTGGTATCAAAGCACTAGGTTAAATTCCTGTAGACTGTACATCTAGTGTACAGGTGAAATTTGGTATTAATGGTTTACAACTTCTTTTCAGCGTATAATACATCCGAGACGAGAGTTCCGTCAACGGTCGGGGAATAGTGGAGATGACCATGAACCTGCAGTGGAGCCTGATTTGAGGCAGACACTGGAACAGTTGGGTCAGACTTTGGCTTCTGTACTCCAGGATAGGGCTTCTCATGAAGTCTCTGATATCGAGAGAGCCCAGAGACTGGGGGCGACGATATTTATGGGCGAGTCTAGTCCTGATGAGGCTGAGGAGTGGATTACTCGCATGGAGCGGGTGTTTTTTATTATGAGATGTCCTCTAGAGGAGAGAGTTTTGTTGTCTACATTTTTGCTAGGTGGTTCTGCTTACCACTGGTGGCACTCATTGGAGGTGTCAGGCTGGAATGTCCATACGCTTACTTGGCAGACTTTCCGGGAACGCTTTTTGGAGCAATTTTACCCTCGCTCACACCGGAATGTTAAGGAGGCCGAGTTCTTGCATTTATAGCAAGGAGACATGACTGTGGCCTAGTATGAATATAGATTCATAGCGCTGAGTCGCTTTGCACCGACTTTGGTGGCGGCCGAGTTAGACAAGTGCCACAGATTCGAAAGTGGACTGCGGAGTGAGATTCGGTCAGCAGTTACGTCTATGGATCACACTTCCCTGAGGACTTTGGCTGATGCTGCAGCTCGAGTAGAGTTGAGTTTGGGTTTCCCAATTCCGCAGCAGTACAATGGGTACAGGAGACGTCGAGATCACTGGACTGCCGAAAACTCTAGTCAGGGACCATCAAAAAGAGGCAGTCATAGTTCTGGAACTTCTGGGAATGCGAGATCTAGTACAAGCAGTGGCGGAGCTGGTCAGGCACGACAATCTTATGCACAGTCTAGCGGTGCCTCAGTGCAGTTCAACAAAAGACAGGGTGGCAGATATAGTGGCTTCAGTGATTCCATTTGTTATTTATGTGGGGAGACTGGTCACATCAAGAGATTCTATCCACAACGTCGTCCGGGCAGTAGTTCCTTTGGTCGTGGTGCGACTGATCCTAGCCCGAGGACAGGACAGATGTTTGATACTGCAACTGGGAGTCAGACCCATTTCAGTGGGGCTGGTAGAGCTAGTGGGACCAGCAGGGCCAGAGGAAGGTATGGGGATCGTGGTCGATCTTCGGGTACACCAGCTCGAGTTTTTGCTGTGATGCAACAGGAGGCTCGAGTAGCACCGGAGGTGGTCACGGGTACGTTATCTATTTTCAACCGCAATGCTTGTGTTTTATTAGATCCGGGAGGAACTCATTCTTTTATTTCTCGGGGTTTTACACTGTTTGCAGATAGAGAATTGTCTCCGATTGGTTGAGACATGGGTATTAGTACTCCTACCGGGGATATGTTAGTGGCGAACCTCGTGATTCGCAGTTGTCCGGCGATGGTTGAAGGCCATGGTTTGGAGGCAGATTTAATTCCCTTAGATATTTTTGAGTTTGATGTGATTCTGGGGATGGATTGGTTGTCCATGCATCATGCCTCCATAGACTGTTACGACAAGACAGTAGTTTTTCGGAGTCCAGGATTACCGGAACTTACATTTCGGGGAGATCGTAGGGTACTACCCTATGGAGTGATATCAGCATTGACCGCTGAGAGATTGTTGAGAAAAGGTTGTGAAGGTTACTTGGCTCATGTGTTTGATTCTCGGGATACTCCGATGAGAGTGGAGGATATTCCTGTGGTGAGTGAGTTCTCTGATGTGTTTCCAGATGATCTTCCAGGATTACCACCACACCGTGAGATTGAGTTCACCATCGAGCTTTTGCCAGGTACTCAACCTATCTCACAGGTACCGTATAGGATGGCACCGGCAGAATTGCGAGAGTTAAAGACTCAGTTGCAGGACTTGGTGAATATGGGATTTATTCGCCCAAGTGTTTCACCATGGGGTGCGCCGGTATTATTTGTGAGGAAAAAGGATGGTGGTCTGAGATTGTGTATCGACTACCGGCAGTTAAATAGAGTGACGGTACGAAATAAGTATCCTCTGCCAAGGATTGACGATTTATTTGATCAACTGAAAGGGGCAAAGTATTTTTCAAAAATTGACCTTCGATCTAGGTACCATCAGTTGAGGATTCGGGAAGAGGATGTTCAGAAAACAGCTTTCAGGACTCGGTATGGTCATTATGAGTTCCTGGTGATGCCCTTCGGGTTGACTAATGCCCTGGCAGCGTTTATGGATTTGATGAACAGAGTGTTCCAAAAGTATTTGGATCGATTTGTAATTGTGTTCATCGACGATATCTTGGTGTATTCAAGGAGTGCCAAGGCACATGAGAAGCACTTGAGGTTGGTGCTGAATATGCTTAGGAAAAATCATTTGTTTTCCAAGTTTAGTAAATGCCAGTTTTGGTTGACCGAAGTTGGATTCTTGGGTCATGTGATTTCGGCTGAAGGTATCAGCGTAGATCTCCAAAAAATGGAGGCAGTGGCAAACTGGGAACAACCGAGGACAGTGATAGAAGTGAGGAGTTTTCTGGGTTTGGCAGGATATTATCGGCGGTTCGTAGAAGGATTTTCTACGATAGCAGGTCCATTGACTCGGTTGACTAAGAAAGGAGTCAAGTTTGACTGGGATGCTGATTGTGAGCAGAGCTTTCAGGAGCTAAAGAGAAGGTTGACTTCTGCTCCAGTATTAACCCTTCCAGATGATAATGGGGGATTTAAGGTATATAGTGATGCATCATTGCGGGGTATTGGCTGTGTGCTGATGCAGCATGGGAAACTGATAGCGTATGCTTCTAGACAACTTAAACCCCATGAGATGAATTACCCCACACATGATTTGGAGTTGGCTGCAGTGGTGCATGCACTGAAAATATGGAGACATTATTTATACGGGGAGACGTGTCGGATCTTCACCGACCATCAGAGTTTAAAGTACTTGTTCACCCAGAAGGACCTGAATTTGAGGCAGATAAGGTGGCTTGAGTTGATAAAGGATTATGATTGTACTATTGAGTACCACCCAGGAAAAGCCAATGTTGTGCAGATGCCTTGAGCAGGAAGTCTATGGGTTCTTTGGCCCATTGCATACAGTCTACTTACCGTTGCTGGTAGAGTTCCGTAGAGCAGGGATTGTACTGGACATGGATAGCCAGGGGGCTTTGTTGGCTAGTTTCCATGTGAGGCATGTTCTGATTGATCGGATTATTGAGGCTCAACTCCAGGATCCTATATTGTGCATTATCAGGATAGAGTTGGAAGTTGGAAATCGGTAGGACTATCCATTTAGGGATGATGGAGCATTGGTTAAGGATGGACGGTTGTGCGTACCGAATGAGCTAGAGCTAAAGAGGGAAATTCTTGATGAGGCTCATAGTTCGGCTTACGCTATGCTTCCAGGAGGTACCAAGATGTATCATACCCTAAGGAAACACTATTGGTGGACTGGGATGAAAAGAGAAATTGCTGAGTTTGTGAGTAGATGTTTGACATGTCAGCAAGTGAAAGCGGAGAGACAGAAACCTTATGGGACACTGCAACCATTACCTATCCCAGAATGTAAGTGGGATCACATTACGATGGATTTTTTGTATAAACTTCCAAAGACACGGAAGGGACATGATGGGATATGGGTAATTGTTGATAGACTTACGAAGTCTGCAGATTTCTTGCCAGTGCGAGAAGATTTTCGGATGAGTCGGTATGCCAAATTATTCGTGGATGAGATCATACGGCTGCATGGGACTCCAGAGTCTATTGTTTCGGACAGAGATCCTAGGTTTACCTCCAGGTTTTGGCGGAGTTTACAGAAGGTTTTTGGCATGACATTGCATTTCAGTACAGCCTTTCATCCTCAGACGGATGGTCAGTCTGAGAGAACAATCCAGATTTTGGAGGATATGATGAGGGCTTGTGTACTACAGTTTAAATGGAACTGGGATTCACACTTGTCTCTGATGGAATTTGCATATAATAACAGTTACCAGTCGAGTATTGGGCTGTCACCTTTCGAGGCAATGTATGGGAGGCAGTGCAGAACACCTTTGTGCTGGAGTGAAATAGGTGAAAGAAGACTGTTAACACCCGAGTTGGTGGATTTGATTGAGGAAAAGATTAAAATCATCAGAGAAAGGTTGAAAACAGCCAAGGATCGCCAGAAGAGCTATGCAGACCATCGAACCAGAGACCTTGAGTTTGGGGTAGGTGATTGGGTGTTCTTAAAACTATCTCCATGGAAAGGAGTGGTACGTTTTGGTAGACGAGGAAAACTAAGTCCTCGTTACATTGGTCCGTATGAGATTTTGGAGAGGATAGGACCAGTGGCATATCGTATTTCTTTACCCTCGGAATTATCCAGAGTTCATGATGTCTTTCATGTATCTTTGCTCCGGAAATATCTGTTTGATGAGTCTCATGTGTTGGAAAAGAAACCACTTGAGCAGAAAGACGATTTGACGTTTGAGGAGCAACCAGTGCAAATTCTGGATTGGAAGGAAAAGGTGCTTCGCAGAAAGACTATTCCTCTAGTTAAAGTGTTATGGAGGAATCATAAAGTGGAGGAAGCCACATGGGAAACTGAGGAACTAATGCGGGCACAACATCCTCAATTGTTTCATGGTTAGGAATGAATTTCGAGGACGAAATTTCTTAAGGAGGGTATATTGTAACAACCCGGAATTTTGATTATTGGGTTTACGCAATTATTTTTGTAAAATAACGATTTTACCCTTAGTCGGTAAAGGGCTTGGAAATCAAGTTTTGTTTCGAGACACTTTTGGTGGTGTTTTGGGTACCGTTGCGTAGGTCTCGAACTCACGACTTCGTAGATAGGCGGCACGCAGAAAACGGAGTTCGTGGACGGAAGTTATGGGTCTAGATGTGCAAGGGCATTTTGGTAATTTTGATTTGAGAGAAGATATTTTAACCCAATCATTGTCTTAGCTTCATCTTCATTTCATCTTCATCTCCTTCTCTCATCCTCTCTGTGACAAACTCAAACACAAAACACACATTGAACCAACCCGTGTGAAAAATACCCGAAGAGAAACCAAAAGTCAACTTTGATTTCAAGGCTTCAACTTCCAGTTTTATTTAACTAATCGTATTCTACTCCTTCCCACGATCACAACCGTACCAACCATCGAAGGAGAGGACCACGGTGGAAGCCGAACCGAGTAAAGGAAGTTTCGGATCTTTGGATCGATTTTTCGGCTTACACATATATGTGTTTGATGTTTTGAGGTTATATTTGGATTCCTGGGTTCGAGTAGATAGATTTAGACGTAAAATTTGTGTAAAACGGTTGAGTTTTGAGGAAGTTGTAAAACTTAGAGTTTCGGTCGAAAATGGGGGATTCCGGCAAACCAGACGGCGGCGGAGGTGGCGGTCCGGTCATCTTCTCCGGCCAGCTTCCGGCGACAGTGACGACAGTCCGGTCGTCTTCTCCGGCGAGTCACCGGTGACCGGTCGGGTCGAGTTGAACCGGTCGGGTCGAGTTGAACCGGTCGGATCGAGTTGAACCGATCGGGTTGAGTGAACCGGTTGGGTCAAGTTGGACCGGGTCAGGTTGAGCTGGACCGGGTTGGACCGGTCCAGGCACGTGAACACTGTAGCAGGCGCGTGGCCGGCACCTGAGAGCGTGTGGGCACGTGTGCCGACCTTCCGGCGGCACGTGGGGTCGAGTCTGACGTCACGGTGGCGCGTGGTAACTAGTTTTTGACGTTTTGAATCTGTTGGTACAGGTTTCAGGTTGATCGGACATCGTTTAGAGGTCGATTTGAGTGTCCGAAGTTGCTGTGTTTTCTAGAAACAGCATGGGTAGACTTCCCGAGATTAGGAAGTTGTTATATAAGAGTCTTATTACTAGCCGGTAATCCCGATTGTTGTTTTTGACAGGCGATATTATTCCGGGAACCTCAGAGGAACGAGCGAGACGGGATTGAGCTAGCTTGAACAGGTTTGTGAGTGGACTTTGGTTTTATAAACTGAAATGCATGCATCAAAATATCTTTGTGTAAATACTGTTATGTATTGTGGCATTGAATTTCTGGATTTTAGAAATTATTACTAGACACATGTTTTCCACTACTTCGATTAAAGTGTGATTTGAGAAATATCATGGTTTTTGGACTCAGTTTTGATATCGTTTTGACGAGGAAATTATTGAGTCAATGATTTGGGTTTTGACCCTGTTGTATGAGTTTATCGGATTTGGTTATATGTGAGGGAGGCCAGGACCCGGGATGAGGATCCGTTGTTAGCGGTGAACCCGGTGAACCTCCAAGATAAACACTGATTTGAGGGAGGCCAGGACTCGGGACGAGGATCCGTTATTAGCGGTGAACCCGGTGAACCTCCAAGATAAACTCTGATTTGAGGGAGGCCAGGACTCGGGACGAGGATCCTTTATTAGCAGTGAACCCGGTGAACCTTCAATATAATTGGTGATTGATTCTCCGACTAGCGTCGAGAGTTTTGCTCCGTTAGTTTGTTGAGTGCTCCGACTCTGGCATTGTAGAGTTTTGACTCCGTCGGATCGCGAGACTGTCTATGCATAGTACAGGGAGTTGTGATACAGGACTAGCACACCCCAAGGGATACCCTGGTGGCTAGTGGATGTGTTGGGAGAAGTGGATTTGAGCTATTATGTGTCTAGGTTGAATTAAATGATTTTGAATTCCTTTGAGGATGATTTTCAAACCAGATTGTGGATCACAATGTGTTTTCCTTATACGGATTTTGTGTGAGTCCTACTGAGTGGTTTTAAAGAGAAAGGGAAATGCCGGTGATTTAAAGATGATGTTTTTATAACATGAACTGTTTATGTGATGCATGCATAGTTTTATAAATGGAGGGGGAAAAAGGTAATATTCCTTGGAAAATGATTTATAAACGATTATTTTTGTCCACTCACAACTTTTGTGTTTAAACCCCCTTCAGGCAGTAGAGTTGACGCAGACATTATCTCGAGGCAGAGGCATTAGCACTCTCGGCTGCGCTGTGTAGTTGTACTTGAGTAGGATATCTAATTTGTATCTTGATCCTACTTAGACGCTCTGATATTATGTTGTATTTGGTTGGTAATTACTTACGGGAATTTTAAGTGCTTATATCCCTTGTCTGACAAGTGAAAGTATTTATTATTATTATAATTTGTAAGGATTGAAGGGTATTTGGGAACCTTTCCTTAGGTTGTCAGACGGGATCAGGGTTCTTCCCGGGTTTCGAGGGGAAATTCGGGACGGGTCCAGACAACGATACCCACAAACGTTTTACTTAAACAAAAAGTTGCTAAATATAGTACTCTTAACATGCTAATAAGAATCAAAGTAAGTAGACATGCTTTGCAGAACTAAAAGGAATGCCATACCCGTGAGTATCATGTGAAGGTGTACGTGTATAAATGCCAATATTTTCAAGTGATCAAGTTTGAAAACAACTTCATCTAAGTGCCCTAGAAAGATTTCGCCTCGACTCTAATCCTCACTAGGCAACTCTCAATTCGCACAAGAATCCTAGGCTTACACTCTTTTCAAGCATATGTGATGAGTTTATGTTATGAAATTCAAATTTAATCACATATAAGTAACAATGAAGAATAGTACTTTATGGAAATAAAGATCTCATGAAAGGAATTGAACTTTAAGAACATAGATACGTACCTTAATCCTCAGCATGATTGTCCATAAGATCAGTTAGGTCTTCCTTTTTAGGTTGTATTGGGGCTAAGCTTTGGGGTTTAGCAAGGAAGGATAGGATTCAAAGAACCTGAGTTGTGCCAAGGCATGAGAAGTCATGAATTGAACTTGGAATTTCTGAACTGAATCCTTTCTTAAGGCCCACGACATTGTGCTTTCCTGATGACTTATTTTGTGGCCCTTGTGGCTTATTTTGAGGCTCTTGGCTCACTTGGCTCAATTCACTTTGTTTTTCACTTATTTTTTTCCTTCTTTTTCTCAACGTTTCTTTCTTTCTTTTGATTTGAACGTTTTTTTTGTTTCTGTTCGTTTTTGAATTGAATTGAACCAAGATTATGCAATGATTTCGTCAAATTTTCATGCAGCTTGCAACTTGTAAAACTTTTCTTTACTTTTGAACTTTCAATTTACGCCAATGTCCTTTGAATTGGGCATCATCTTCTTTCACCTCTCATTCTCACCATGAATCTCATTTATGGCAACCTTAGCACAAACTGAGGTTATAGGGTATGGCTGTGATGAATGGCTAAGTATTTTGGGTTAGGTTATACTTTGGGTGATGAAAGAAAATGCTGAGTGTTTGGCTTCAAAATTGGCTTAGGGAGCATGCAATAGGGTAGGATCAAGCCTTTAGAGGTTAAAGCATACATAGCCTACATCACTTCTTATGGCAAACCACACATTAAATCAAGAGTATCTAAATGATGTTAGTTCTTTAAAATTCAATGCAAATATGATGTAATGAGATCAACAATTAAGAACAAAAGTTATGAGTGTTTAAGAGTAGAAACAAGTATATCCCTCAGAAAGAATGGCAATTAGGCACAAAGAACTCACAGGGTAGTCTCCACTAATTTTCTAAGGTTCACTCAAAGTCAGTTATTTCGTTCACTTAATCACTTAAAACATGGCATTGTGAAGTGCAAATTATGAACTACTTGACCATGGCATGACTCTTAGTAAAGCAAAGATAGTTAACTTTGCATATACATTCCTATTAACAAGTTATCATACTAATCACAAGCAGAAATTTAAATGTCCTGGCCGTGTATCACCCCCAAACCTACTTGTTTCTATATGCAAAATTTTAAATCCACACCCCCAAACCTAAACTGAACATTGTCCTCAATGTGATAAGCAGTAAGCATGACAAAAGTAGAAAGGTTTGAGAGATATAACGGGCAGAAACAGAAAAGGAAGTGAGAAATACAAATCAGGGCTAGGTTGCCTCCAAGGAGCGCTTTATTTAACGTCTAGGCAAAACGGGGTTGTCATGCTAGGAGCTGGGCGCATGCGGAGTTGCAGGGTTGACTGAGCTTGGATTAGAGAGGTCCTTGAAGTAGTGTTTGAGGCAGTGGCCATTTACTTTGAACGGATCCTGCCGTTCCGGGTGCTGGATTTCAACTGCACCATGAGGAAAAACGTTAGTAATAATAAATGGTCCAGTCCATCTTGAACGCAACTTACCTGGCATTAGTCTGAGCCGAGAGCCAAAGAGGAGGACTTCCTGTCCGATGTGAAAGTCCTTGGGCTGAATGCGCTTGTCGTGGAAATCTTTGGTCTTTTCCTTGTAGATACGAGCACTGTCAACGGCCTCGTTTCGCAACTCCTCTAATTCACTTAGCTGAAGCTTCCTATGTATTCCAGCATCATCGATGTTCATGTTCATCTGCTTAATAGCCCATAATGATTTATGCTCCAATTCCACTGGTAGGTGGCAGCCTTTTCCAAAAACAAGCCGGAAGGGAGACATGTCAATCGGGGTCTTGTATGCGGTCTGATAGGCCCACAGCGCATCAGTCAATTTGCTGGATCAATCTTTGCGGTTAGGATTTACCGTTTTTTCCAGTATGGCCTTTACTTCCCGATTGGACACTTCCGCTTGGCCACTCGTTTGAGGGTGATACGGTGTTGAGACCTTGTGGGTGACGCCATACTTCTTCATTAGGGCTGCAAATGAATGATTGCAGAAGTGTGCCCCCCATCACTGATGATTGCCATAGGTGCGCCGAATCTGGCTAAGATGTGACTCTGTAAAAAACGCACCACTACTTTGGTGTCGTTAGTTTTGGTGGGAATTGCTTCCACCCATTTGGAGACATAATCAACTGCAAGCAGAATATAAAGATTTCCAAAGGAATTCGGAAAAGGCGCCATAAAATCAATGCCCCATACGTCGAAGATTTCGACCACAAGAATAGGGTGTAATGGCATTTGATTGCGAGGGCCGATGTTACCTAGGCGTTGGCAGCGGTCACAGGTGAGTACAAATTCGTGTGCATCCTTGAAAAGTGTGGGCCAGTAGAGTCCACTTTGTAGTACCTTGAGGGTTGTCTTCTTAGCTCCAAAATGGCCCCCACATGCCAAACTATGGCAAAATGTCAAGAAGGATTTCATCTCCTCTTCTGGGATGCAGTGCCGAATGATTTGGTCTGGACAATGCTTCCATAGGTACGGCTCATCCCATATGAAGTACTTAGCTTGTTTAGCCAGCTTGTCCTTTTGGTACTTGTTTAAAGATGAAGGAATTTGCTTAGTGACAAGGTAATTAATGAGATCGACATACCATGGATCAATAGCTTGGATTGCGAAGAGCTGTTCGTCAGGAAAGGTCTCGAGGAGGGGCAACTGATCGGCCTCTTCATTGGAACTGTGAAGCAATCGGCTCATATGGTCAGCGACCACGTTTTCGCTGCCCTTCTTGTCTCTGATTTCAAGGTCGAATTCCTGGAGCAGTAGCATCCAACGTAGATACCTTGGCTTGGCGTCCTTTTTAGTGAGCAAATACTTCAAGGCAGCATGATCCGTGTATACTATGACCTTGGTTTGAATTAGATATGAGCGGAACTTCTCAAGGGCTAAGATAACAGCAAGGAGCTCCTTCTCGGTGGTGGAGTAGTTCAGCTGGGCATCATTCAGGGTTCGACTTGCGTAGTAAATGACATGAGGGAGCTTGTCAACACGCTGTCCCAAAACTGCTCCTATGGCGAAGTCCGAGCCATCACACATTAGTTCGAATGGTAACTCCCAATTCGATGGCATGATGATGGGTGATGCCGTGAGCTTTGTCTTGAGTGTGTTGAATGCCACACGGCATCCCTTAGTGAACTCAAATGTGGCTTCCTTGGCTAGAAGATCACACAAAGGTCTTGTGATTTTCGAGAAATCTTTGATGAATCTGCGGTAAAAGCCAGCATGCCCTAAGAACGATCGAACCTCTTTGACTGTAGTAGGGTACGGCAGCCTCTCTACTATGTCTAACTTTGCTTTGTCCACTTCTATGCCTCGGCTAGAGATCACATGACCCAAGACAATTCCCTGTTGTACCATGAAATGGCACTTTTCCCAGTTCAGCACTAAGTTTCTTTCTCTGCACCGTTCCAGTACTCGAGTTAGGTTAACTAAGCACAGTTCGAATGAATGTCCAAACACTGAGAAGTCGTCCATGAATACTTCAATTATATCTTCCACCATATCGGAGAAGATGCTCATCATGCAACGCTGAAAGGTAGCAGGGGCATTGCACAATCCAAACGGCATTCTTCTGTATGCAAATGTGCCATATGGGCATGTGAATGTTGTTTTTTCTTGATCTTCGGGTGCAATGGAAATCTGATTGTATCCTGAGTAGCCGTCCAAGAAGCAATAGTGGGAGTGTCCAGCCAGGCGCTCGAGCATTTGATCAATGAAGGGCAAAGGAAAGTGGTCCTTGCGTGTGGTTATATTTAGCTTTCGATAGTCAATGCACACTCTCCATCATGTTTGAATCCGTTGAGGTACAAGCTCATCCTGCTCGTTTTTAACCACTGTGATCCCACTTTTCTTTGGCACGACCTGGACTGGGCTCACCCACTTGGAGTCACTAACTGGATAGATGATTCCAACGTCCAAAAGCTTTAGGACTTCTTTCTTCACGACCTCCTTCATAGGTGGATGCAATCGCCTCTGCGCCTCCCGTGATGGTTTGGAGTCTTCCTCCATCAGTATCCGATGCATGCATTTTGCGGGACTTATGCCTTTGATGTCAGCTATTGTCCATCCAATTGCCGTTTGATTGACCTTAAGGACGTGAACCAATGCCTTTTCCTCTTTCGCACTTAGGGTAGATGCAATGATGACTGGAAGGGTTTGATTGTCGCCCAAATATGCATACTTTAAGTGCTCGGGCAAGGGCTTCAGCTCGAGTTCGGGAGCCTTTATGATGGACGGCAGGGTTTTCTGACTTGTGAATGGTAACGCTTCGAAGGGAGGCATGTGGAGTAGGAGGGCTGGCATGATGTCAAGGGCACGTACCTCTTCGATCACGCTATCTGTAAGTGAATCCACAGTGTGTGGGTTACTAGTAACGGCCTTCTCAAGGTCATCCGTCATGCAAGACTGAGCAATTGTCTCCCGTAGCAGTAAGTCCATTGTGTTTAACAGAAAATCTACAATAGGCTCGGCAAGGTACTGGATGGTGTCATGGATGGAGAATGTCCGAAGCTGGTCCAGGACCTTGATGGAGACCTGGCCCTTTCTGACATCGATGAGGCACTCGGCTGTGGCTAGTAAGGGCCTTCCGAAGATGAGGGGAGGTTCCTCACTTTTGACAATTCTGTCTATTCTTAGTACGTAGAAGTCTGCAGGGATGCATGTATCTTCGATTTGTACCAGTGCGTCCTCAAGAACCCCCATTAGGTTGGTTACAAAAGCGTTAGCCAACCTGACACATAGGTGCGTGGGTTTGAGTGTGCCTAGGTTGAGTGACCTGTAAATGTGGAATGGCATGATGTTCACTGATGCTCCTGTGTCGCAAAGGCAATGCTCGAATCTTTTTGACTGAATGACACATGGAAGGGATGGCGGCCCAGGATCATTGGCCTTAAGGGGCATGCGCAAAAGGGCAGCCGAGCAGGCCTTAGGGATGTCAATGGTGTCCGTGGAGCTAAAACCACGCTTTCCTGCAACTAAGTCCTTGATCAGCTTTGCAAAGATAGGCATGTGCTTGACAATTTTATGGAAAGGCAGTGTGATCTGAAGCTTCTGCAACATGCTGATGATCTCTTCCTCAAAGTCCTCCCTTTGCTTATTCCTGTTTTGGAACCTGCGAGGAAATGGATAATCAACATTATTAGCTAACTCAAAAGTGACTTTTTTAGAATTGGAATTCTGAGGTTTAGAGTTAGAAGTATTCGAGTGCTGCGACTTGGGCTTAGGAGCAGGTTGCATGCCAGCCGTGGCCGAAGTAGGCACAGGGTCAGGTCCTCCTTGCGGTAGGGCACTTGGTGACTCATTGGACTGGTTCTGCGCCAGAGGTGTTGGCCGTGGCATGTTTTGCGGCGCACCCTGGTCGGTGATCCTTGGCAGAGTAGGTTGAGGCTCGGTTTCAGGTCCTGTGAGGGTGGCATATGTGGGGTATTGAAGTGGTGTTTCCCTCTCCAGCGTGATGGCATTAGCCGTAGGATTGTGAAATCCTTTCGGATTTACCAGGACTTGACTCGGTAGCTTGCCCTGCTCTCGCTGATTTAGTTGGTTCGCCACCTGTCCCATTTGACGCTCCAAGTTTGCAATTGCATTTTTTATGTCTCCCGTCTGACTCTGCCTATCTTGCATGAATTTTATGAATTGAGCATGCTGTTGAGTCAGGATATGAAGGGAGTCCTCAAGAGACTTGCTTCCACCATTCTGATTTGAGGAAGGACCGTGATAGTTCCCCTGAGGGCCTGCGGCTTGCTGCTCAAATCCAGGAGGTGGCAAGGGATTTGCGGCTGCTTGATTGTTGCTCCAACGGAAATTTGGATGATTTTTTCCACCCCGGATTGTAAGTTTGGAATATGGGTCATTCCGGGGTCGAGAATTGATGTTGAACCCTCCAGCAAAGTTGGCATCTTCCACAACCGGGCAGTCCTGGGATTTGTGGCCCTAAATTGAACATACCTCACAGATGTGAACTTCTTTGGCTTTCTCGCTACACAACTGCTTCACCATTTCCGTGAGCTGAGCAATGGCGTCATCTTTGTATTTGGCGGATGCATCACCCGTAGCTCTAAAGGAGGGACCCCTGTAGCTGAACTGTTTTTCCCTTTGAGCAATGTTCTCAAAGGCGGTCCTTGCTTCCTCGGCTGTGCCTTCTAGAATCCCTTGGGATTGAGAGTCCACCATTATCCGATCGCTAGTCTTCAAGCCTCCATAGAAGTATAGCATAAGATGATGGGCATCAATATGGTGGTGGGGGCACGCCCGTAGCACAATGTAGGATCCTGGAGTTGAGCCTCAATAATCCGATCAATCAGAACAGGCCTCACATGAAAACTAGCCAACAAAGCCCCCTGGCTATCCATGTCTAGTACTATCCCTGCTCTACGGAACTCTACCAGTAACGGTAAGTAGACTGTATGTAAATGGGCTAAAGAACCCATGGATTTCCTGCTTAAAGCATCCGCCACAACATTGGCTTTTCCTGGATGGTACTCTATAGTACAATCATAATCCTTTATTAACTCAAGCCATCTTCTCTGCCTCAGATTCAGGTCTTTTTGGGTGAACAAGTACTTCAAACTCTTATGGTCGGTGAAGATCCGACATGTCTCCCCGTACAAATAATTTCGCCAGATTTTCAATGCATGCACCACTGCAGCTAACTCCAAATCATGTGTGGGGTAATTCAACTCATGGGGTTTAAGTTGTCTAGAAGCATACGCTATCACCTTTCCATGCTGCATCAACACACAGCCTATACCCCGCAATGAGGCATCAATATACACCTCGAATCCCCCAGTATCATCAGGAAGGGTCAATACTGGAGCAGAAGTCAACCTCCTCTTCAGAACCTGAAATCCCTGTTCACAATCATCTCCCCAGTCAAACTTGACACCTTTCCTCGTCAACCGAGTCAACGGCCCTGCTATCGTAGAAAATCCTTCTACAAACCGTCGATAATATCCTGCCAAACCCAGAAAACTCCTCACCTCTGTCACTGTCCTCGGTTGCTCCCAGTTTGCCACTGCCTCAATCTTTTGGGGATCTACGCTGATACCCTCAGCCGAAATCACATGACCTAAGAATCCAACTTCGGTCAACCAAAACTGGCATTTACTGAACTTGGCAAACAAATGCTTTTTCCTAAGCATATTCAGCACCAACCTTAAGTGTTTCTCATGTGCCTTAGCACTCCTCGAATACACCAAGATGTCATCGATGAACACAATCACAAACCGATCCAAATACTTTTGGAACACCCTGTTCATCAAATCCATAAATGCTGCTGGGGCATTAGTCAACCCGAAAGGCATCACCAGGAACTCATAATGACCATAACGAGTCCTGAAAGCTGTTTTCTCAACATCCCCTTCTCTGATCCTCAACTGATGGTACCCGGATCGAAGGTCAATTTTCGAAAAATATCTTGCCCCCTTAAGTTGATCAAACAAATCATCTATCCTTGGCAAAGGATACTTATTCCGCACCGTAGCCATGTTTAGCTTCCGGTAGTCGATACACAACCTCAAACCACCATCCTTTTTCCTCACAAATAACACTGGTGCACCCCAAGGTGAAACACTTGGGCGAATAAATCCCATATTCACCAAGTCCTGCAACTGAGTCTTTAACTCTCGCAATTCTACCGGTGCCATCCTATACGGTGCCTGTGAGATAGGTTGAGTACCTGGCAAAAGCTCGATGGTGAACTCAATCTCCCGGTGAGGTGGCAATCCCGGAAGATCATCTGGAAACACATCAGAGAATTCACTCACCACGGGAATATCCTCCACTCTCATCGGAGTATTCCGAGAATCAAACACATGAGCCAAGTAACCCTCACAACCTTTCCTCAACAATTTCTCAGCGGTTAAAGCTGATATCACTCCACAGGGTAGTACCCTACGATCTCCTCTGAATGTAAGTTCCGGTAAACCTGGACTCCAGAAATCCACTCTCTTGTCATAACAATCAATAGAGGCATGGAGCATTGTCAACCAATCCATCCCCAGAATCACATCAAAATCAAAATATCTAAGGGGATTAAATCTGCCTCTAATACATAGCCTTCCACTAACACTGGACAACTACGAATCACGAGATTCGCCACTAACATATTTCCAGTAGGAGTACTAATACCCATGTCCCCTTGAGGACATCTCATAACCAAGAACACTCGCTCTAAACGAGTAATCCACTCTATTGCATCATCTGGGCTAGAGTCGCCCATAAATATTGTAGCCCCTAATCTTTGGGCTCTCTCAATGTCTGAACCTTCAGTAGCAGTCCTACTCTGAAGTACATAAGTCAACGTATGACCCAATTGTTCCAATGTTTGCCTCATATCAGGCTCCACTGCAGGTTCAGGTGTGTCCCCAATATTTTTCGACTGTTGATGGAACTCGCGTCTCGGAGGCATTACGCTGTTAAGAACTATAACTCATCAATACCAAAATAATTGTACACGTAGTGTACAGTCTACAGGAATTTAACCTAGTGCTCTGATACCAATTGTCAGGACCCGTCCCGAATTTCCCCTCGAAACCCGGGAAGAACCCTGATCCCGTCTGACAACTTAAGAAAAGGTTCCCAAAATACCCTTCAATCCATACAAATTATAATAACCATAATAAATACTTCCTCTTGTCAGACAAGGGACTTAAGCACTCAATAATTCCCGTAATTAACGACCAATCAAATACAACATAATATCAGAGCGTCTAAGTAGGATCAAGATTAAAATTTAGATATCCTACTCAAATATACAACACAGCGCAGTCGAAATCCTAATGCCTCAGCCTCGAGATCAATGTTCGCGTCAACTCTACTCAACTGCCTGAAGGGGGTTTAAACACAAAAGTTGTGAGTGGACAAAAATAATCATTTATAAATTCCTTTTCGAAGAATTACCTTTCTTCCCCTCCATTTATAAAATCATGCATGCAAAACATAAAACAATTTATCATATAAAAGCATCATATGTAAATCATCCAAAATTCACATTTATCTTTAAAACCATTTAGTTGGACTCACATACAATCTGTATAATAAAATACCTCTTAATCCACAATTTTGTTTGAAAATCAATCATTTGGTTCAATCTGGACACACATTATCTCAAATTCAAATCATTTCGTTCCAACCGCCACATAATATCTCAAATTCACTGTTCCCGACATATTCATAACACACCAGGGTATCCCTTGAGATGTGTTCATATCTGTACAACTTTGTGTACCATCTGTACTATCTGTACTCTCTGTACTATGCATAGACAGTTTCGCGACCTGGCGGAGCAAGGCCCCTCAACACCAAGGTCCGAACCCTCAACAACTGGCAGAGCAAGGCCCCTCAACACCAGTCAGAGCAACAATAACCATCGGGACGGGAACCAGTGAATCAAATCCATACTTCGAAATCTTTGTTTCGCGGCCTAAGCCAAATTCTTTAAAATATCATTTTATGGCCAAAATCGGTAAAATCACAATTATGAGTCAAAACCCAAATCACATACTCAAATAGTTACCACGTCAAAACGATATCAAAATCAAGTACAAAAACCATGCCATTTCTCAAAACATACTTTCACTGAAATATTGTAAAATATGTGTCCAGTATCATTTCTAAAATCCAGAAATTCATTTCACTCATACTCAACAGTATTTAAATCAAAGATACATTTATGCATGCATTATAGTTTATAAATCAAAGTCCACTCACAAACCTGTCGAAGCAAGCTCAATCCCGAACTGTACGCTCCCCTGAAGTTCCCGGAGCAGTATCGCCTGTCCAAATTAATAATCGGGATTACCAGCTAATAATAATAATCTTAAATATAAACCCCATAAACCCCGGGAGTCTAACTATGCTGGCCTAGAAAACGCAGCAACCTTAAAACGTCCGAAACAACCCCTAAACGACATCCGATCGACTCGAAACATGCGCCAACAGGTCCGAAACGTCAAAAACTAACTGTCACGCGCCACCGTGACCTCAGACTCGGCCCCACGCGCCGCCACGCGCCGACGGAAGGTCGGAACACGCGCCCACGCGCCGCCACGCGCCCTCACGCGCCGGCTACGCGCCTGCTACAGTACCACACGCGCCTGAACCGGTCCAACCCGGTTCGGCTCAACCTGACCCGGTCCAACTCGACCCGACCGGTTCACTCGACCCGACCGGTTCACTCAACCCGACCGGTTCAACTCGACCCGACCGGTTCACTCAACCCGATCAGTTCAACTCGACCCGACCGGTCACCGGCGACTCGCCGGAGAAGACGACCGGCTGCCGTCGCCGTCGTCGGAAGTTGACCGGAGAAGATGACCGGCAGCGCCGTCGCCGCCGTCTGGTTTCGCTGGAATCCTCCATTTCCGGCCGAAACTCCAAGCTTTCCAACTTCCTCAAAACTCAACCATTTTTCACAAATTGTACGTCTAAATCTATCTACTCAAACCCAGGAATCCAAATATGACCTTAAAACATCAAACACATACCTGTGCTAGCCGGAAAATCGATCGGAAGGTCCGAAACTTCCTATCCTCGGTTCGGCTTCCTCCGTGGTCCTCTCCTTCGATGGTTGGTACGGTTGTGATCGTGGGAAGGAGTAGAACACGATTAGTTGATCAAGACTGGAAGTTGAAGCCTTGAAATCAAAGTTGACTTTTGGTTTTTCTCTTGGTTTTTCTTCGGTTTCGGGTGTGGCTTGGGAGGGTTGTCACAGAGAAAGAACGAAAATGAAGATGAAATGAAGATGAGGATGTAAATGAAATGAAGATGAGACAATGATTGGCCTAAATATCTTCTCCCAAAACCAAATTACCAAAATGCCCTTGCACATTTAAATCCATAACTTTCGTCCCCGAACTCCGTTTTCCGCGTGCCGCCTGTCTACGAACTCGTGAGTTCGAGACCTACACAACGGTAACCAATACACCACCGAAAAGGTTTCGAAACAAAACTTGATCTCCATGCCCTTTAACAAGCAAGGGCAAAATCGTCATTTTACATAAATAATTTAATTAAATCCAAATAATTGAAATTCCGGGTTGTTACACCCTACGTCGAGCTCTAGACGTTAACTTAAGCACTTAATGGGAGGCAACCCACCTATATCCTTTACAATAGCGTATTTGTTTTTGTTTTACTTAACCAACATGCAATGGCCATTTTCTGTTGTTACCTAGCACTAAGTGTGATTCCAGGCATACATGGTTGATTTGATTGGCGCGCCCTATCCACTAGCAGTCGGGTATAATCATACAACAAAATGTAGACATGCTTCACAATCTAAATACCAAGGATAGAGGAGTCATATCTGGGTTAATGATGATCGTGATCCTAGGTCTATTATTACAACACTTTTACATCAAATGAATTGAATAACCTAGGAATCTACACCCTACTCTAAGTTTGGGGGTTGGGCCTGCACACACACCAGTCTGGGTCAGTATCATTTTCAATTTGGAATTAAAAAAAAAAACAAAAAAAAAAAACAAAAAAGTGCTTGAAAAAAAAAAAACAAAAAACAAAAAAAAAAAAAACAAAAAAAACAAACTACGGACAAAATTGTAGTGAGTTTACCTGCCGGCCCACCCAAGCACGTGAGCTGCATCCAGGCTCGAGTCAAGCAGCCGAAGCCGTCCAATCCCACTCAAGCGACGGTCACGTGGGTACCCAACCTGGCCCTCATGCGCCTTACTACTAGGACCAATCACATCTTGGGCCCAGGTTCCGGGCAGGTCCACACTAGCCGGGTCGCCCACGATACATCCCCGCCTGCTTAGACTTGGACCCACACAAACTACCGGCCCAACCACGCCCGAGGCCCGACCCGCGGTAAACTCGGGCCTTACTCTTAGGCCTGCTGTCAACTCAGGCCCAATTTCGAGGACCTCAGCCGCTACTGGACCGGGCCTATGGTGGCTCCACCCCACTTCTCCTCGTGGGCCCACGCCAATCGACCGTACTAGCCCGATGCGTACAACCTGGTCCTCCATTCCCTTACTCATGAGCCCATCGGGCCCACTTTCCGAGCCGGGTACCCCTAGCCGTATGCCCCGAGTGTTCCCGCCATTGGAGTGAGCTCACGCTCGAACGATTGGCCCACTTTCGGCCTCCAGCCACGGCCGCACTCAATCCGGGCCCAGTTACACGGATCCCCGATCTCCAGTCAGTCCCTGCACACCCACCATCACCAACATCGCCTCCGACGGCCGGTGATGGCCCACACAGACATTTCAGATGAACGCATCTCAACAAACACATCTCAATAAACCTATGTACACATATGCCTACCAGTTTTTGCAGACATGAGGGTCCATTCCCTTGCATGGGTTTCTGTCCGCGTTCCCTGCCCGCTTCGGGTCTCTCCTCCATCCCACCTCCATTTCTCCCACCTACACACCGGTACCCGATTCCACATCAAACGCCACGAACAACAAACACATAAAAAGAAAAACCAAAAAAAAACATACCACACAACCCACATGGCTCAGGCACCAAATCGGAGCAAGCACGGGATCCTTACCTCGTGACCGCTACCGGTCGCTGCTGCTGGTTCCCTCTCGGCCGCTGGAGCAGTGTGGTGATGGTCCGTGTCCCAGCCATTCTCCTTTCCACTGTCCTGGGCTCCGACGGGTGCTCGGATTTCCACGCTTTTGGAGCCCATTTCTCTCGGACATAGTTGGGTATCGGCGATTGGGAGGTTCGTGGTGTCTCTCGCTTTCACAACGGTGGTGGATCGTCGCTGGCAGTACTCGGAGAAGCATCACGGCGTGAAAGTGTTGGTGGGTATTTTCGGAGCTGTTGAGACAAACTCTCTGCTCTCTTGCTCCTGGACGGCTAGGGTGAGAAATGAAGCCCTAAGTCTTCAGAAGGGGGCTTTATATCTGACTCAAAACGGTGGCGTTTCGGTCCACCATCAACTACCACACGACGACGCCGTTTTACTGGCTGGGATAACAGCTCCGGTCTTGGGTTCGACCCTAGGTGCTCTTCTTTCCTTTTATTTTTTTTCTTGTCCTTTTTAATTTTCTGCTTAATTCTTTATTTTGTTTTCATTTTCTTTCTTCTTTTCTCTTTTGCACCATGGGGACATGTTGCATGATAAGTTTGGGGGTAGAAAACTATTATTTTGTTTGTGTCTAATAAAAAAAAAATGAACAATTTAAATACAAAAAAATATATATATATATAAAATAAACATTTTAGAAAAAAAAAATAAAAAATAATAATAACAAAGATTTTTGTTTAGATTTAATTTGATTTTTCCTTCCTAAATTATTTTTAATGCACTCTATTTGCTATGATCGAAATTTGAAACTTCATAAGTGAGATTAAATATTAGAGCATGACCACCAAGAACATATAGTCGATTTTTGCACACAATTCGTACCATATTCAATTTCGCACATGCACATCAACTTATTTGTGGAAATTAAATTTGTTCAAGCATGCTAATTTTTCTTATCCTAAGATTGTGGGTTATTTAATTTGTTACCGTCCAAGGTTCGAAAAAGTGAAAGCCATAAGTAAATCGGAGGTGAGTCCGAGCCCTAAAATAAGGGTGTGCATTTACCCATCAATTACATGCTAGCCTTTCCAATTCGAGTAAATAAATCCTTTAGGACATTTGTTGTCTGGTGCCCTAAAGTCATCTGATTTGGGAGTCATCGATCTAAAGCTCGTTACATGGGTTGGATAGAAAGCTTGCTTAATGTTAAATAAAATTCCATCCTTTGTTATAAAAAAAAAAAAAATATTATTATAATAATAATAAATAACAAAACATAAATAAATAAATAAATAAAAATAAAAATAAAAATTTCAGGCAAGAATGCTTTGGATGGTGATAAGTTAAGTGATTTTACAGTTGGTGGGTACAGATGTAATGCAAGTGAGTGACTGGTTTAACTCTTACAATTTTGTTGAGATTCACATTACACGAATATGGTTTATGGATTGCTCACTAGAATCTGGTAATCTTCTGTTTTGAAAGTGTGGATTTGCTCTCTCTTTTAGACTTGCTTATGACTTGAGAATTTTGATTTTGCTTTTATGAGTGTTGCTTTATATTCAATAGAAGGAAGGTTAAATTAAGTTTAACAAATTTTGAAAGTGTTTGTGGGTATCATAACTGGTAAACCCTCAGGAGACGCAACTCCTCCTACTAGGGACACCTAGGGGTTTAAAGGCATGTAGTGTTTGCTCAGCACTATCGAGTTCCCTGCGAAAGTGGCATTTTATTTTTCTCAATGTTTTCTTAGTTTTGTTTTATTTACTTGAGGACAAGTAACAATTCAAGTTTGGGGGTATTTGATGAGTCAAATATATACTTGTATTTCTCATATATTTAATTAGTTATTATTATTATTTTGGGAGGAATTGATACTCGAATTGATTATATTGACAGGTTTATTCTAGAAGGAGTGTTTGGAGCAAAAGAAGGAAGTATATCAATAAAATCTCAATTCAAGGAGGAGAAGGCATATGCTTTCCTATTTATGTTCAAACTAGGAATTAGATTTGATTATTTTTATTTTACTCCTTTTCAAAGTAGGATTAGGAATATTTCCTTATAAATACCCAAGCTTGGCTTAGATTTGAATACACCAGAATTCAGAATACAATTCATCATCTAAGAGCACGGCAAGCTGGGATTTTCGGCTACCTTTGTTCTACAAACTGTTTGTTCTCTTAACTTCAATTTTAATGAAATTATTTCTATTCATTATGAGCATGAGTAGCTAATTTTCTCACTAGGGTTAGACCTAAGCCTTAACATGATTATGTGATTTATCTTTTTCCTATGTTGTCGTATATGCATGCTTTGAATCTTTAATCACTGTTTAAAACTATCTTTATGTCTTAATGCTTGATCACCCTTAGGATATTTAGACAAGTAATTTGATGCAATTTTATAGGAATGCCCACCTAAAAATTGGGATTAGCTTCTTGTGATTAAGGATTGTAATACATCTAGGTTAAATACCATAACTAAGAGATTGCATGGTTATAAAAGATTTTCATGAACTTAATGAATCTTGGATGTAGAATTAGATCTAAATGTCATAGACTAATCGCATGTTAGGTATACGTTTTCACTTGAATGCCCACGAGGAAAATATGCTTTCGAAAAATCTAACCTTCAAAGTTGCATGTATTGATTCATAGATTCTTTTCTAAGTCACATATGATTGTTAATGGTGAAGGTTGAACCCTAGTACTTGTTTACATTATTTACTTAATTTTTATTCTATTACCAAACTTCAAGCAATTTACTTTATTATTAATTAAGAGTAAATACTAAAATAAGAAATATCAATATCAGTCCCTGAGGAAATCGACCCTGCTTACAGTGCTATACTACAACAGCCTTGTACTCTTGCAGGTATTATTTGTGTGATTTTAACCCTTGTTTTGCCACTTGCGCCTGAAGGATGGAAACCCGAAGACGACGTTATTCTTATAAAAATTGAACGATGGACAGGAAGTTGGTGAGCGGATTCCTGAACGCTCACCACTTAAGGAAGTACCATACCTAGAACGATCCAAGGGCCTGCCTTGGCCATCACCATGAACGGTACACCTCAAGCTTTAGGCCCCAAGCTGATTTTGGTTTCCATGAAACTCCAAGCCTTCCTTCGTGAAGCATCCAAGTTTTCCTCTAGGAAGAACTCCACCCTTCCTCAAGGAAGCATCCATGCCTTCCTCCAAGAAGCAACTAAACCTTCCTCTGGGAACACTCTAAGCCTTCTTCGGGAAGCACCAAGCCTTCCTCCAGGAAGCACTCAAAACCTTCCTCGGGGAAGGAACTAAGCCTTTCTTTAGGAAGTACCCAGATGCAAAACGACGATTACTGATGTGTTTATTTATGACACATCCTTAGTCTCTAAAATTGAACCATTGTCATGTTATTAAGCACTTGTGAGTGTTTTTAACTTTGTTTTGTGAATGTGTAGTCCAAAGAGCAAAGAATGAGAAAATGAAGCAAAAGGTGCATAATTGAGATACTTTCAAGAATCTGACTCTGTAGTACATCTAACTTTATGGATTTGGTGAGAACAATCCAGAATGAATTCGAAAGTGAACCACACACAGTTGGAAAGCTACGGATGTTAGCTATTCCAAGGAATTTTATGGTTCGTGATTTGAAGTTATCTAGAAGAAGTTAAGGCTGTTTGAACATTGAAGGGTCATATCAGAATTGTTTGCGGGAATTTGTTAAGTTACCTTTCGTAACAACAAACGTGGGCTTCAAGTTTCAATAATGAGAAAAGCCTTAAGCCCAGACCTAGTGAGGCTATATACACTATGTGGAGATGTAATCTCAACCGTTCAGGATCATTAGAGAATTGATGGCTGAGATTGAGGAGTAACCCTAACCTGACCTATATGTATACATTCTTTGGTTGCATAAAAAAGAGAAAGAAAAGAAAAAGGTGGAGGCAGCCGACATTGACCGACACTAGAGGAGGAGGAAGACTTCTTTGCAGCGATTTCTGAGATTCTTTTCCTTCGCTAGTTTGTTTTCGCTTTTCAGTTTCTTTCCATGAACATATTTGTCAAATTTTTGATTTTGTCTAGCTAATTCTCTCATAACTAGGGGCGATTCAAAGCCCCAAACATGCTCAATTTGTTTCAACGACAAATGAATCATTGCTTGTTTGTTTAGGTGCGCAACTAGATGAACATATTAGGGTTCTAATGCTAGGAATAATGATTGATTCGTATTTGTCAAGACTTTATTCCAAATTAGTAGCAAAATGTTTTCTTGAAGGACATATGATTCAAACCCTAGGCATAGTAGGACTACCAACATACCTATAACCCTAGATTTATCCAAACCGTTTTTGTGCTTAATGATTTTGGTCTGTTAAATCTAGCGAGCTTGTGTCTAGGTTGCATAGTCGAAAATAGATTAAGCTGTGCGCCGTTATTCACGTGACAAGAACTAAGAGAGGGTAATGAGTTAATTCGAACTTGTGAGTTAACTTAAGGTAAATTCAATTGAGATTAGGAGACCTTGACTAGAGTCTTGGATGAATCCCTTTCCATGTTGCGGTTCTTTGTGATAAGCCCGGCCCCGAAGGCAAGATCTTTTTATACTTCTTCATTTTCCGTCCGGTCCGAACGTTCGTCGGTCATTTGCCAATCCTACGGCCTATTGCCCGCTTTCCTATTCTTGTTGTTGCGTAAATTATTTGGTACATGAAAAATTCTCTAATTCCCCTGAAATGTTTTTTGCATGTTCTTCAATGTGTCTACATTCTACAGTTAAATTCTCATAAAATTTCGTTGAGTCAAGTTTAGTTAAATAATTTATTTTGGTTTTCTGGTTAGTAGTGTAGTTTAAATTGGTTTTTGACATTTGATTAGTATTTTGGGAACAATCTCCAGTGGGTAATGACCCTTACTTGATCACTGTATTACCAACAACAATATTTGTGTGTAGGATAAGTTGCGCATCTTTTAGATGTATCAAATTTTGGCGCCATGTTGCCGGGGATAGTTTCTTTTCACCTAATTGCTAATCGTTTATTTATGTTTGTTTTGTTTGTTTTTATTTTCTGTTTTGTGAACTAACTTAGTTTGTTTCCCTTACTTGCTGGCTCTCACAGTTATCTTGTATGCACACTCAACAAACTAGGGGCGCCAATCTCATCCCATTGAATACCGAGGTTGAACGCACCGCCAAAGCAAATCGAAAGCGAGCGAAGCATTGTTTGGTTACGGACACTACAACGGATTCACCAGATTTTCAAAAGCTTCCACCAGCTCCACCTAGTCATTCAGTTCTACCTCCACCACCTAAGTGTGACCAAGCGTTAGAGACATCATTAGCCAGTGAAAGCAAAGAGGAAGAAGAGCACCAAGAAGAAATGCCCGAGAACCGTACCTTGAGGCAGTTAGCAACTCCTAATGTGGATCAACAACCACTATGCATCACATATCCAAATGATGCAGGAGGTTTTCAGCTTAATTCTGGATTCAATACTTGCCTAAGTTCCATGGCTTCTCAACGGAGGATGCGAATAAGCATCTTATGGAGTTACACAAGGTATGTTCGGGAATGAGACCAGCTAATGTCAATAAGGACCAAGTCATGCTGAGGGCCTTTCCATTCACATTAGAGGGCAAGGCTAAGAAGTGGCTGTATAATTTGCCTTCTGGATGAATGACCACATGGAACCAAATTGACCAAGCATTGCTTGAGCAATATTTTCCAGCCACAAAAGCTGCAAGCATTAGGAAGGATATATGTGCAATCCGGCAGAATCACGAAGAGTCCTTTGGAGAGTATTATGAGAGGTTTATGTGCTTAGTTGCTTCGTGTCCTAATCTCTAGATTTCGGAGCACCTTCTCATACAGTACTTCTATGAAGGATTGTGTGGCATGGATCGTGTAATGCTTGATGTGGCAAGTGGAAGAGCATTCATGGATAAGACACCAATAAATGCTAAGGCATTGCTAAAAAATATTGCAGGGAACACTCGAAAATTTGGAGGGCGAGAAGAGTCATCACTTAAAAGCATCAAAGAGGTAAGTACTAATTCTAATATTGAATTACAATTAGCTAATTTAACTAATCTTGTGAAACAGGTTGTGGTGGCTCCAAAGAAAGTGTGCGGTGTGTGTTCAATGGTAGGACATGTTGCCGAGTTGTGTCCCTCATTGGTGGATCAAACTAGTTATGAGCAAGCAAACGCTCTCGGAGGCTTCCAAGGGCAGAAAAGGCCAAGAAACGATCCATTTTCGAACACCTGCAATCCAGGATGGAAGGATCATCCAAACCTTAAGTGGAGCAACAATGATAATGTGTTGCAACCACAAGGGAACACCTACAACCGTCCATCTGGCTTCTCTCAAGCCATGTTGCAAGCTCCTCAACAACAAACTCAAGGTATGTCTTTAGAGGATATGATTAGAAACTTGACTGTCTCTACTTCATCTTTGGTGCAGTAACAACAAAGCATGACACAACAATACCAAAGTATGATGCAACAACAACAGACTTTGGTGCAAGGGCAACAAAAGAATGACAAAGCCATTGAAAGCTTGAGCATCAAATAAGTCAATTAGCAAGCATGATGGGGCAACAACACCAACCCGGAAAACTCCCTAGTCAAGCTGTAATCAATCCAAAGGGAGGATTTGAGAATGCAAGTGCTATGACCTTGAGGAGTCGCAAGCAAGTTTTAGAAGAGCCCAAGGTGAACAAAAGGGCTAGAAAAGTTGCTGGACATAAGGAGGAGCGAGATAAAAATGCTTCAGAAAATTTGAAGGTAACTTGTGAGGTCCCGTTTCTACTAATTCTTCTCATCTCCCTTTTCCAAGCAGGTTTGCTAAATCAAAGAAGGTGGAACATGAGAAAGAAATTTTGAATACATTCCGGAAGGTCCAACCAAGTGAACAATCCGCTTTTGAATGCAATAAAGCAAGTGCCGAAATACACTAAATTCTTGAAAGAGCTTTGCACAACCAAGAGAAAGCAAAAGGGGAATGAGATTGTAAAGGTGAGCGAGAACGTGTCAACGGTGCTTCAACGGAATCCAGGCATTTTTAATATTCCCATCATAATTGGTAACACCAGGTTTGAGCGTGCTATGATACACTTAGGTGCATCTATAAATGTGATGCCTTACTCAGTTTATGCATCCTAGGTCTAGTTGAACTTAAAAAGGATGGTTTTATTATTCAATTGGCTGATCGTTCTAACACATGTCCTAGGGGTTTGTTGGAAGATGCTTTGGCGTAGGTAAATGAATTTATCTTTCTCGCTGACTTCTATGTGTTGGAGATGGAGGATGAGCTATCATCTACACCCACACCTATCCTTCTTGGCCGACCCTTCATGAGAACTGCAAGGACCAAGATTGATGTCACTTTGACAATGGAGTTTAACGATGACATAAGAAGCTTCAACATCTTTGAAGCTATGAGGTATCCTAGTGAATTGCATTCGTGCTTTTCTATTGACATTCTTGATGATTTAGGGCATAAATTCTTTGAAGTGAAGAATGAGGATGCATTGGAAACCACCATTTCTCAAAGTTTGAATTTTGAAACACCAAAGAACCCAAAAAGGGACATTGAGTTGGAGCATGGGGCCTATAGGGTGGTGAAGCAAAGTAACATGAACTTGGATGCAGCCGGTGAACAAAGAAAGTTGCAATTGAATGAGCTTGAGGTGATACACAATGATGCTTATGAGAGTTCTAGAATTTACAGGGAGAAAAGAAAGGCATTTCACAATAAGATGATCACAAGAAAGACTTTTGTTGTAGGACAGGAAGTTCTTCTATATCAATCTCACCTTAAGTTGTTTCCAAGTAAGTTACGTTCTCGTTGGGTGGGTCCTTTTATTATTATTAATTTTTTTCCTCTTGGCGCAGTTGAGATTCAGAGTGAAAAAACCAACAAGGTGTTCAAGGTGAATGGACGCCGGCTCAAGCATTATTATGAGCCGTTTGTGGTGCAAAATGTGGAGGAAGTACCCCTCTACGAACCGGTATCACAAGAAAATTGATCATTGGTACCGTCGGGCTGAGGACGTTAAACTAAAGCGCTACTTGGCAGCCCAAGTGGATGGAAGGAGAATGTAAGCTCCTTAATTTTGACATCAAGGCTATGTAAGTTTTCCTTTTCTTGTACTTTGCTCTTTTAAGTCTTTTATTTGTTTATTTAGAGTTGTATTTTCTTCCTTCACTTTAATGAAAATCATGCTTGCAGTTCTAAACATTGAGGACAATGTTTCATTCAAGTGTGAGGGAAAAGGTCAGTTTTGTGGTCTTTTTTTCGGTTAAATTTTTGAAAAAAAAAAACCCAGTTTTCGTAGCTACATTCTGCCTGCTGTTCATCAACTTATTTGCCATAGAAATACATGCTCAAATGAGCTGAAATTTTGTGAGCGATTTCCTCTAAATGTCTTTTACCGTCCGTTAAGTTTTATATTTTTCTGATGAGTTTAGAGGGGTCTACTACTGCCATCTTCCCAGCTGGGCAGAATAGCACTTTAATTGAGAAAAAAAAAAGATTTTCCATCTCTTTTATTGTTTGTTATTTTTAATATTATTATTTTTAATTAAAATTTTCTTGAGTCTTTTGTTGTGTTTAGGTCCCTTCCAATTCAATGATGAGGCATGGACTTTATTATATGTGGTTTAGATGAGAATGAGTATTACTTCAGGTCTGAACTTGGGCTTGAATTAATCATCTTTCGCATGGGAAACTTTATGTATATAGCCATGTTTAATTTGATCATTCGATTGAGAAAGAAGCATGTTTTAATTCGATGTAGACTTGCATAATGGCCTTGTGAGAGTTTGAGCTTATATGATTGATTAATTACGCTTATCGATCAAATTTTTTCTTGGGTGCTTCTCTCATGTTTACATGTTTTCAAGAACTTGCTTTACACCAATTTAAAAAAACATTGATACATGTGAGTATTTGATATGATGGAGGCACTAGGATTTTACCAGCAACGCCAAATAGCCCTTTATCCTAATGTATGCATCCCTTAGTTAGCCCCTTGTGCCTAAATATATAAGCCTTTTATCCTTTAAACACACTCACTTAACCTTGGAGCTTAAACACATATCCTACCTTAATTCTAAGGAATTAGTAGAGCATGATTAGTGATTCTTATGTGTCGAGTTATGTGTTTTGTGTGGAAAGAAGCAAGTTTGGGGGAATTCATTGAGATTCTTATGTTTTAAATTGAGAAAGAAATGTTCCCAAAAAATAAATAAATTAAAAAAAAAAAAAAAATTAGTTCATGGTTCAATGTTGCTTGGGTGATTTAAGTGGAAAAGAAAAGATATGTGTTTAGTGAGTTGTGGAGTTCGTATTGTAGCAGAGGAGTGTAAAGTGTTTAAAATGATGTTTGGGGTCAACGAGTTGATACTTGCCCCTTTGTTATATTTTGTGCTCTACTACTTCTTTAGAATTTTTTGTGCGACTCTCATAAGTTATTTCTTTCAACCTTCACCCCCTAGCCCCATTACAACCTTGATAAAGACCTCTTGATCTTTGCATTCACATGTTTTCAATAAGTCTAGAATGGGTGGTCAAGCAAGCATATGGTAGAACTGTTTTCATGAGATTCTCGCGTGTAAACACTTTACCACCACTTCAAAGAGTGAAAAACATTAGTGTATGCCATGTTGAGAAGTTGAGATGGAATCTACATAGCCCTATTTTGATATCTAAGTCTCTGTATTAAGCTTGGCTATCTAATACTAGCTTCTCATGCATGTTTCTTATGAAAGCCAATGAAAGTCTGGATCTATGTTTTAAGGACCTGTTTTAATGCTTGATCATATCTAACCCCGCTATGTGATTTTTTCTCTGAGATATAATTGGAAGGATTAGGTTTGTGTTAGTGTGTTATTGTGTTTAGCTCTTTTTTGGAGTTCTGTAGTTTTAGTTCTATGTTCTTTTATTTGTTTTGTTTTGCCTTGCTTGAGGACAAACAAGGTTCAAGTTGGGGGGAATTGATGTGTTTATTTATGACACATCCTTAGTCTCTAAAAGTGAACCATTGTCATGTTGCTAAGCACTTGTGAGTGTTTTTAACTTTGTTTTGTGAATGTGTAGTCCAAAGAGCAAAGAATGAGAAAATGAAGCAAAAGGTGCATAATTGAGGTACTTTGGAGAACCTGCCTCTGCAGTACATCTAACTTTGTGGATTCACTAAGAACAATCCAGAATGAATTCTAAAGTGAACCACACACAGTTGGAAAGCTACGGATGTTAGCTATTCCAAGGAATTTTATGGTTCGTGATTTGAAGTTTTCTAGAAAAAGTTAAGGCTGTTTGAACAGTGAAGGGTCATGTCAGAATTTTCTGCGGGAATTTGTTAAGTTACCTTTCGGGACAACAAACGTGGGCTTCAAGTTTCAATAATGAGAAACGCCTTAAGCCCAGACCTAGTGAGGCTATATACACTATGTGGAGATGTAATCTCAACCGTTCAGGATCATTAAAGAATGGATGAGTGAGATTATTCAAGAGGAATAACCCTAATCTGACCTATATGAATACATTCTTTGACTGCATAAAAAAAAGAAAGAAAAGAAAAAGTACGAGGCAGCCGACATTGGCCGACATTGGAGGAGGACGACGAATTCTTTGCAGCGATTTATGAGATTCTTTTCCTTCGATAGTTTGTTTTCTCTTTTCAATTTCTTTCCATGAACATATTTGTCAAATTTTTTATTATTTCTAGCTAATTCTCTCATAGCTAGGGGCTATTTCAAAGCCCCAAACATGCTCAATTTGTTTCAATGACAATTTAGTTTTTGTCTTTCTGTTTATTCAATTGAGTATTTGTTTCACTACATGTATAAAATGAATTGTTGCTTGTTTGTTTAGATGCGCAACTAGATGAACATTTTAGGGTTCTAATGCTAGGAATAATGATTGATTCTTATTTGTAAAGAGTTTATGCCAAATTAGTAACAAAATATTTTCTTGAAGGACATGTGAATGAAACCCTAGGCGTAGTAGGACTATCAACATACCTATAACCCTTGATTTATCCAAACCCTTTTTTTGTTTAATGATTTTGGTATGTTAAACCTAGCGAGCTTGTGTCTAGGTTGCATAGTCAAAAATAGATTAAGTTGTGAGCCTTTATTCACTTGATAAGAACTAAGAGAGGGTAATGAGTTAATTCGAACTTGTGAATTAACTTAAAGTAAATTCAATTGAGATTAGGAGACCTTGAATGGACTTTGTTATGATTAAGTGTCTTTGGTGGTAGAGAATGAGTCCTTAGCCCATTTTTATCAATAATCTTCAAAAACCCCAAATCTGTTTTTCTGGTTTCATGAAGTCTTGCTGTCTTGCTTAAATTATTTGGTATATTAAAGAATCTCCGATTACTCTGACATTTTGTGTGCATGTTCTTCAATGTGTTTATATTTTACAGTTAATTTTTCATAAAATTCCGTTGAGTCTAGGTTAGTTAAATTATTTATTTTCGTTTTGTGGTCATTAGTGTAGTTTAAATTGGTTTGTGACATTTGATTAGTACTTTGGGAACAATCTCCAGCGGGTAATGACCCTTTCTTGATCGCTGTATTACCAATGATAATATTTGTGTCCAAGGATAAATTGTGCATCTTTTAGATGTATGAATTACGATAATAGAGAGAGAGTAATTATATGAGTGACGATTGTGGTTCTACTGCCGAGGGATTTACTGGCCTAGCACGTGTCTGACGATTGTGGTGCTATTATCTAGGGTTTTGCCAACCTAGCACAAGAGTGATGATTGAGGTGTTGCTGCCGAGGGATTTGCCAACCTAGCAAGTTTATTATGATTGAGATTCTACAGTAGAGGGATTTGTCGGCTTAGCACAAGATGTGATTATTGGTATGCCCATTTAGTAGTCGATAGTATTGTACCTATCGGTAGGCCACATACTTGTCCTCCACATGATTGTTCACCTGTGCTCGCTCTATACTAGTGAAATAGAGCCTATCTTGCCCTAGGGCTCCTAGTGGAACATGTGGTCTTTTCCTAGAGCTCCTATGGGGACATGTGGTGATGGTTCTTCCACCCAGTGCTTCACGTGGTCGTGGCACGAGCTGAAATACCCAGTCATATCATGTCACGTGCACGTGACTCGTGCGACTTTAGTTTGGGATACATGTTATGATTGTTGTCACAGGTGGTGACCGGAGTATTGAGGTACCAATGAGGGTACATTTATTATTGATCAGTGTACATTGAGTATCATGTGGCCCTGATTTTCGTTAGTGTATGATTCATACGAACGAGTGTGAGTGTCAGTCTTATCGGGAGTGGTAGTAAGCAGATGATGACCGCGAGACAATCCGAGTAATGCCGCTTGTGTAGAGGAGTCATCCTTAATGTTCTTTTATTACCGATAAGTGTTAGTACATGTAGTTTTATAGTTTCATATGTACTTGATAGTACATGTAGTTTTATAGTTTCATATGTACTTGATTTTGTTTGTATGCTGGTAATGTGCTGGATGTTAGCCTTGCGGGATTAATAGCATATTACATTATTATTTTATTGCTATACCTCGTTTTTGTTCTATACTATGATTACAACATTTTACGTTCTATACTATGATTACAACATTTTACTAATGTTTTATTTAAACTGAGGGAATATTATATGTTTTATAAACTGTTTTTTTTTTTATCACTGAAATACTATTAAGGTCTTTTCAATAACTTCCTCACAAGATCAATTTCCTCCATAAGGCTTCAATTAATCAAAACTAAAGAAAAACACACCAAGCCAAATGTAAAAGCCAAGTACAACGCTGAAAGAAGAAAGGTGTTACAAAACTAACTTCTTACCCTGACCAAGTAACAAACGTCTGACAGCTTCCAATGAACCTCCTAAACATAATGCTGTTGGAAATGTTTTCTTGCAATCCTGCAATATCATACACATGGAATTTAAAACACTAAAGAGAAGAAAATACAGGCAACATAAAATTAATGACATAATAGAATTATACATTATTCTTATAAATACTGCAATCGCATTAGCTCAAATTTGCAATAGTAGTTATAATTGCTCTTATAGCTCAAATTCACATTAGCTCAAATTTGCAATGAATATTCTTAACATACGATTTCAGCAAACATACCCTCCTAAACCTAATGACTTGTTTTAATTTTCCAATCAAACCTTACCATTATCGTCATGACAATGACAAAGCCAACAAATGCGATATAAAATATAGCCCCTTTCTAATCATGCTCCAATCCTTAAATAAATTCAAATTAGAAAGAATCTGGCTTTTAACCTCCAAACGATCTAATAGATTCTCAGCAACTGTATCAACAAAAGAATCCTAGGAACGCATCAACCAAGCAGCTCGATCAAGCTGCGCCCAAATAAAATTGCTTAACAATTCAATTCGTCTTACAACAAAGTTACAACTTCTGGCATCTTTAAAGTAGGTGTCAAAAACAAAAACTGGAGAGAAAATATTATGCAAACAACCAATTGATAAGTAAATGAGATAGGTAGAGAACCAATATGCACGGCTCAACAAGCACTTAAACCAGCCAAACTAAAAACTCAATTCAAGATTCACATACAGATCGATTGAAAAGAAATTTGAAATCAAAGTTTCTCAAACCTATACTTAAACCAGCCAAACTAAAAACTCAATTCAAGATTCACATACAGATCGATTGAAAAGAAATTTGAAATCAAAGTTTCTCAAATATATCAGCAAAAATTATAATTTTCTTCTAAAACCCCAAATTATCTTAGTAATAATTTCCAACTAAGAGTTGGTTTATAACCCTAAATAAGATTAAGCGATGAGAGAGAGTCAATCACCGAGAAGGTCAATCACTAATCGAGAGACAGAAGACGCTAGTCATTGAGAGGGAGAGGATTGGTAGCGAAGAGAGAAGACTCCAATAACTGAGAGAGAGGGCCGCTCTTGGGTGTCAGCGGTGAAGAGAGAAGAGATTGGGATGGATAGCAGAGCGATGAAGCGGTATGAACTTGTGATGGTTGGGTAGCGAGCTAGGTATCAGTGAGTGATGAAGAGAGATGAGATTGGGATGGATGGGTTGGTGAGCAATCTCCGGCGATGAAGAAAGTGAAGTTTTAAGCGAAAGAAAGCGATGAAGAAAGTGAAGTTTTAAGCGAAAGAATTTCTGAAATACTCCAAGTATGCGCCTCCGTGCGAGAAGGAGTTTTACGCATATAGATGCAGAGATGGAGGTCGGATATCGCAGAGAAGATGAAGATGAAGTGGGAGGATCTGAAAGCTTTTGGGGGCTGCTCGCCTCTTCTCGCCTCTTCTCGATTTAGTTTCGCCCTTGCGCCTCTAGAAAATTAGGTTGTGATTTTGATTGTTATTTCAATTAGCAAGGTTCTACATTCGAACCCGGGACCTGGTTTTAAAACCAAATTTAACATCTGCAACGGTTGGCTTTTTTGCTGATGCTAAATGATATTTATCTCAACGGTTTTGCTGATGCTAAATTAGGGGTAAAGGCAACGGCATATTTGCCTACCGATGCTATATTATATATTAGTAACCGAATTTATAAAACTGATGCAGATACTAATTTCTACATCAGTTTTCTAAATTCGGTTGCACATGTGGTGTTACGTAAAGCCAAATTTCTTGTAGTGAAAGCTAATGGTATGATCTTCTTCCTCCTCGAGCCTTCCAAAAAAGCAATATGCAAACTAATCAACTCACCAAATCTAACTCAATAACGTAATTTAATGATGAATTAAATAAAACCCAATACCTTACCCTACAAATTCCCCAAAACTCTTCAAGCATTCAACGCTTTCTTCCTCAGTCCTTCCAAAAAATTAACATGCAAGAGAATCAATGAACAAAATCCATCCCAATAACCTAATTAAAGCTTGAACTAACAAAAACCCCAAGTCTTACCTTGCAAGTTTGTTGAAATTCTGCCTTAATGGGAAATTGAAAGCAAACAATTACATGACCATGCTCTATCCGTGTAGGATGGGAGAGGTTTGAGAAGAAAAGGAAGCAAGTGGAAGCAATGAAGAGAGACCGACATACTTGAAGTCAAGAGAAGAGAGATTGAGGAGGTGTTGAAAGAAGGCTGAAGAAGAGCGAGGTGTCCAAAAGAGGCTGAGAATTCGCTCCAGCTGTCAATGCTATCGCAAGGCAGCTGTCGACCTAAAATAAATAAGGGGGCATTTTGGACAGTGCACTATACAAACTATAAAAGGAAGAAACAAAGTGGAGGGCAAATCCAGAAATTTACTGTAAAAAGGGCAAAAAATAAATTGATTGTTCATTGCATTGTTCAATAAACAGTAAAAAACCTGCTTCTGTTTTAGTATAGTTATAAGGCTTATTGTTTCATATGCACAAAAAATAAGTCAGCGATTCTCAAATTGCACCTAGAACAAGCCAGTGATTTTTAAATTGCACCCAGAACAACCATTTCGTTACTTCCGTTGCACCATCTGTCAATCGCTATTATTAACGCCGTTAAAAGTGCTGATGTGGCAGTAATATTACAAAATTTGTAAGGGTAATTAAGACATTTGTTATATTTTATCAAATTTTATATTAAAATTATTTTTTTTAAATTAAAACAAACCTAAAATTACCCAATACGTCCCCAACCCACCCGACCACCCTCGTCTCCTTCTCTAGACCGCGCCCGTTGCCCACCCACCCACCTGAAGCACCCGACGCCGACCACCCCAGAAGCACCCGACCGGAGTGCTTCGTCAACACAAAAGTCGGGCTCGCCGTGGGTCGGTACTTGGGCACTAGTCGACCGGACTTGAAGCCGCCCCCGTACGCGTTACACAGGGTCTTTGGGCCCTTCGGCCCCGTCTGCCACTGTGACGTCTTGTCCGTCAAGCAATGCTAGCACTTCCGACCTTCCCCGACTGCTCGGTCCCGACCTTCCGTGCTCTCCTTCTTCGAGGTGGATTTCACCGTTTTCTTGTCGATATTCAACGGCTGCGGTAACGGTGACGACACCGCCACCGCCCCAAAAACGACGACGTCGGGCTTCTCGGGAGACGATGTCGGGCTTCTCGGGAGACGAAGCCGGCTAAGAAAAGAGGAGGAGGCGGGAGGTCCAGTTGCAGGGGGCAGGCCAGGACCGATTGCTTCGGGCCTTAGCAGGTACTGAGACGTTCGGGTTGAAACAATTTCAACCCTGTGTAACTCATGTGGGGTCCACCCTAGTTTTGTTGCAGTCGGCAAACTTGGGGGGCAGTGGTGGTAGTGGTTTTGCATCACAAGTTTGTAGGTGCGAGGGTTTCTATCGTGGCAGTGGTGGTGCCGATGACGAGGTTGAGGAAGAGGAAGAGGGAGGTGGGCGTGAACCAACTGAGCAGGAAAGGCCAGATGACGAGGTTGAGGAAGAGGAAGATTTAGGTGGGTGTCTGCCGACTAGGGTGGTGTTGATGGTGGTGTTGGTGTTGCGGATGTTGGAGAGAGGAAGATGAGGACGGAGGAGAAAGACGAGGAGAGAGGAGGAAGACGAGGAGATTGATGGAGATTTCGGTGGGTGATTGCTGATTAGGGTGGGTTGGGGACGTATTGGGTAATTTTAGTTTGTTTTAATTTTTAAAAAATAATTTTAATATAAAATTTGATAAAATATAACAAATGTCTTAATTACCCCTACAAATTTTGTAATATTACTGCCACATCAGCACTTTTAACGGCGTTAGTAATAGAGAATGACGGATGATGCAGCGGAAGTAACAAAATAGATGTTTTGGGTGCAAACTGAGGCAAATTTCAGTTCTGGGTGTAATTTGAGAATCGCTGGCTTGTTCTGGGTGCATATGAAGCAATAAGCCTAGTTATAATATTGGATCTTGTGATAATGACACTGGATTACTTGTGATTGTTGTGAGCTAACTTGAATTACCTGTAAGTATATGTTCGGTTTATTCGTGCTCATAAGGCTGAATTGTGAATAGGTGATGCAGGGAAAGTAAGTAGACTTTTCAAAATTGTGAATCCACAACTTGGAGAAGACGAAAAAGGAGAAATTGTCACTAATGTCCTTTTTTCACAAAAAAAAAATCACTAATAACCACTTCCTATATACTCAACCAAATATAGTTTTTAAGTTTTGGTATTTGCACTTTTTACCCCAAATATATAAACAAAAAAAAATGAAGTTAGTTCACACTTAGTTACTCAAGTCTCTCTACCAAAATCTCTACCTCCCTCTCTACCAAATAATACCCAACCACACAAAATACTCAGATGAAGATGAAAATGAAGATGAAGATGAAGGTGAAGATGAAGGTGAAGATGAGGGTGAAGGAGAATGTGAACGTGAAGATAAAGATGAAGCTAGTTTATGGGTTCCTATAATTTCCTGAATAGTTACCGATTAGTTTCTACTTACATACATATAAATAATCACTTAATTACCTAACTGTTTCTTAATTTTCTAGATGATCTCTTATTAATAGCATTACATCATAGCTTTTTTACACAAATGCTATGAAATGTGATATTTGAAAAAAAAATATAAGTAAAACGCTCTAAAGAAAAGGAAACGCGGCGGGAATCCTAAAATTTAAGCGATGTTCTTAAAATTTTAAGCCGTTCTTAAAAAAAACAAAGGCGAGTCTATTAGAGAGAAAAAAGAAAAAGGCTGATATCGGTGAATTAGGTCTTCACTCTTCTCTCTGTTCTCAAATAAGTCGTCGAAGCTCCAACCTCCAAGCCTTCGTTCTTTCAGTCCCTCACTCTTTCACTACCTCAAGCCGGCGTTCTCTCCTCTCTCACAGTCACCGCCGTTCTCTCCTCTCTCATAGTCACTCCTGTTCTCTCTCACTCTTCTCTCGCTCACACAAGCCGTTGTCTCACTCTCTCACAACCACATGTATGTAACTTTTATTTCTTTCAAAATTGGATTGGGGTTTCGATTTTAATGAAGGATTTTGATTTTTAAGTTCAATTTGGATGTTTTCCAGTTCAATTTGGGTTTATCCTATAATTGTTGTTAATGAACTTAAATTTTTCTTTTTGTTAATAGAGTTGCTTGATTCTTGATGATTTGAGCTTCTGTGAGGATGAATTTCATGAATCGATCGATCCTTCTAGTAAGTAGATCTAGTATGATTTTAGGTAAAATTTGTTTTTGTTTCATTATTTCTGACTCTCCTCTATGTTTAGGTTAATACATGTTTTGGGGAGCCATGAGTGTTTGACGCTGGGATGAGGCATGAGTGTTATGGGGAGCTATGAGTGTTTAACTCTCCTCAGAAGTCTCTTCTGGGTTTTACTTCCCAATCACCGTTTTTCTCTTTTTTTCCGTTTTCTTTTCCCTTTTAGGTCTTGTTAGTCATGAGTAAAATATTGACTGTGGTATTGGTGGTTGTGTTGTAGGAAAGCTTCCATTCTTTATTAAGATCCTTCTCGAATTGGCAATCCGTAACTGTGATGAGTTCCAGGTTAAGAGTAAGGTTGTTGAGTAGATTATCGATAGGGAGAATACTTCTCCCAAACTGGTTGAGATCCCATTCAAACCTGCTAGAGTTCTTCTTCAGGTAAACAGTGTGTGTGGATATTCGGCGTTGGACTTTAAGTTATCACACAATGTTACTGATACTTGTATTATCGCTGTGTTTGTTCCTATTGTCCTCGGGATTTTACTGGGGTTCCAGCTGTTGTTGATCTAGCTTGCATGCAAGATGTCATGAACAATCTAAAGGGAGATTCTAACAAGATTAACCCGTTAGTGAGCTACATTTGCTTGCATTATTGTCTCACAGTGGCATTTCTTGTTTTCTAATGTGAATGTGCTTGGGTTTTAGTGCACGCATTCCATTTGATTTCGTTCTCTTAATTCCTTTATGGAGTATCAACATTAGATTTTGATGAACGTTGGTCTCAGTAGATCTTGTCATTGATCACTCGGCTCAGGTTGATATGGTAAGATCAGAAAATGTAGTGCAGGCAAATATGGAACTTGAGTTCCAGCAAAACAAAGAAAGGTTTGGTTTTCTGAAATGGGGATCAAATGCATTCCATAACATGCTCGTCATTGCTGATGGATCATGGATTGTCCACCAGGTAATTCAATCAATTTGAAGATGGAAAAGTTCAATCTGTGATATATTACTGCCATTTTTTCAGTATTCCATATGTAAATTCCAGAATTCCAACAGAGATACCCTTTGTGTTGATGATTTATAGGTTAATTTGGAATACCATGGTCGAGTCATGTTTAACACGGATGGCTTGCTTTATACTGATAGTGTTGTTGGCACAGATTCAGACACAACCATGATAGATGGATTAGGTGTTGCTGGCCGGGGAGTGGGTGGAATTGAAGCAGAAGCCACAATGCTTGGCCAGGTAAAGGAGTACGCTCCAAGCAGAAAACTTTGGAGGATGGTATATATTTAGAGCCTATGATATTATAATGGTTTATCCATTTTATGGAATTGTTACTAAGATGTATATCTATGTTATTTTTTGTGTGTTCATGTATATTCAAGCACAATCTAAAACATGATAATTGATTAGTATTGTAGTGTGAAACTCATGATTCAAAGTGTCCCTACTTATAGTTCCAGTTACTCGTTAAATTCTAGACCTTGAATCATTTGCAAGATATTAAGAAATAAAATGCTATCATTGCGAATTTTTAGGACAATCTCTTATATGAGTTTACTTCTAACACAGATTTAAAGGGTGTGGACCTGCAAACTAGTAAATTTACCTTCAGGCAACTCAAAGCTGCCACAAACAACTTTGACAAAGACACTAAGATTGGAGAAGGTGGTTATGGTTCAGTTTACAAGGTATTCTTCCTATTTATTTATTCATTGCATTTGGTCTAATTTGATTCATTCCAAGCGTTCTTATTAAATTTTCTTTGCTCTTTAGTGAAGGGTTCTTTTACAAAGTTTCTGAAATGCAGGGCCTTCTATCAGATGGCACCATAATTGCTGTTTGACTTATATATGTACTATGCACAATTGTTCTGGCTTTTGAGCATGTTTGGATTTTACAAGCGACATGCTGTCTGCTGTTTGTCTGACCCTTAATAAGCTTTCTGTATCTTAAACCTCTACTACTAGTAATTACATTTTTGTGTATCAGGATGGTCGTAAAATAAAAAAATATCGAGGCATGGGTTCTCTTGAAGCAATGACAAAAGGAAGTGATCAAAGGTATCTGGGTGACACAGCTAAGCTAAAAATTGCACAGGGGGTGGTTGGGTAGTTGCAGACAAAGGCTCTGTATTGAAGTTCATACCTTACACAATGCAAGCCGTCAAACAGGTTTTCCATGATCTTGGCGCTTCTTTGCTGCAGTCTGCTCATGATCTCTTAAGATCAAGCATTTTAAGGCTAGAAGTATGATTATGAACACCACCATTTTGAATTTGTTGCTGTGTTGTGTTATTCATAGAATAATTGGCCTGGAATTAAGTGATTTCTCAAGAGCATGACATTTAAGGACTATAGCCAGATGGTTTTCATAAGTAATTCAGAAGCATTAATGGTCTTATGCATATATTTTTGTCTCTTTTGCAGGCCAACTAAAGCCCTCACCATTTCTATTCTTGATTGAAGTTCCAATCCAACGTGAAAGTACTGATTTGGGTTTCTTCCTATTTCATTGTTCAAGTACCAATTTGGGTATCATTTGCCTTGACGTCTTACAGTAAGTTTTTTTTTATTGACTTGTCTTGAATTAGATCTATGTTAGGTTTAATGATAGAACCTGTTATTTTTCGCCTTTAGAGGTTATTTACGTTACTCAATGGGTGCATGGTATGTTGCTTTTGTGGAAATTTTTGTTTATATATCAGATGTTAGGTGGACTTTCACAGCCAATATGGATTAGAAATATATGAAATTTACTTCTCTCTCTATTGAGCACTTTGCTTGTAATTGTTTGTTTTTAGTTTGGAATCGACAATATTTAAGTTAGTATAAAATTAGTCTCTCTCTATTGAGCTCTTGGTAGGATATAATGTCTGATTTTTCTTTTTGCAGTTTGCTGATTTTTCATATTCCTGATTTTTCAAGTCAAGTATTTGTTATCAGCTACATATCATCATTATAACAGCTTTCAAATGGTAAAGACCAGTAATATAAATGCAAAACAAATGAAATCAGAAGTAAAGATGATTGTGTTGATTGATTAACTAAGAATTAAGGCCAACTATCCACTATAACCAATTCAAGTTCCTAACATGATTTTCAAGATCCCATTATTGTGAATTATTTGAATATGCTGCCCATGCAAGGGTCCACGTTAGGGTGCACCTCACACATAATTCTTCCTTCTTAGTTTCTATGTCGCATGTTTTTTCGACTCACTACAATAACTATCCAAGAGACTGCATTAAGCATGAAAGGAAGTTTAATGACACCACATTGTCCCTAGAGAGTATTCCATCATCTAAATTGTCATGAATTCCAATTACAAGATTGTTTCTTACCCTCAATTTTTCGATGCAATTTCATCAATAATTTATGTAAACAAGGTAGCTAATCAATTAAATATAAAAGAATAGCAATTCAAGTAGTAACCAGAATTTATTCAGCATTCATAATAACATAAATCAATGGCCAAAATCACATGAATGATCTATATGGCTAGGGTTTCATGCATTCCTAGTTCTAAGGAAAACTACTCATGCATATTATTGAATAAAAATTGAAAAGTATTCATGATTACAAAGTAAAGCTTAAAGGGAAGAAGATGAAACATTGAGAATGGTGATTATGCAAGGCACACGTTCAAGTAATCTACACAGTCTCTCTGCGTTAACATTTCTCCAAAACAGAACAATGAAGTTATGCGGCTAGTAAAAGTTGGGAACCCTAGTTCAGCATTAAAACAATGCTTAAATAGGTCCCTAGGATTCCCCTAAAAACTAGGAACTTAAACTAAATTACAAAGATCAAAAGACCCTTAATTAAACGCTAAAAAGGTTTTCCTAGCTTAGCAGGGACATAGTCCTAAAATTTAGACATTCTTTGGTTGCAAGTAATCTCAACGCAGCCTAGGGAATTCTAATGCGCCAAGCACTATTTTGGAACCTTCTGAGACATTATTGGATAGCAAATCATGGCTGGCATTCTTCTTGGATCTTTTTATCACGGCTGGCAAAATCTTGGCCCCTATGATCTCCTTATTGGACCTGCTAAGGACTCAGTAGGACATTGACCAATGAAGCTGGGACAGACCAATTATATCACTTCCATATGATGCTTCTAGCATGGTTATGGGATTTGTTCTGCTCAAAAGCTCGTAGAAAACACTGGCCCAATTTGGCTGAAATCAGGGCTCTCGAGAGGTCCTTTAGGGTAAAACAGGACACGGACGTATCATTGGCATTTCCCGGCGAGACACAAACTTCCATTAGCTTAGATAGGTGATTTGAAGTCCAGATATGAGTGGTGTCTCGATTTGTTCCATCGAGTTCCAGGTCATGGCCCAAATTGGCCTTCTTGGACCTGTTAAGGGACATGTCACGGGCCTGATTCTAGTGTCTTGGGTCTATCGCAGGGCGCGTCTCTGAGGGACCAGGGACGTGTTAGAGACACGTCCTGGCATGTCTTTGGGGCAGGAACTTGGGACAAGGACTTCAGCGCAGGGCAGGAACTTGGACTTCACAAGGCTCTCGATTGGGCCTTCTTTGAGGCATGGGTAGGACATGCTAAGTAGCCCTCACCATTTGGCCTAGAAGCCTATGGGCTTATGGGGGCCCGCTTGGCCTAGTGGACAAAAGCCCAGCCCGACCCGCTATGAGCCGTGGGTCGGCTTGGCCCGAAAGTTAGTGGGCGAGCTTGGGCTTAGATGTTTAAACCCAATATACCTGATAGGCTCGGCTCAGTAAAGCCCAGCCCGGCCCGTAAGCCCGAATATATAAAACTTAGGCTTATTACTCAAAATGCTCCCCGAACTAGGCTTCGACTCTCAATTTGCTCTCCGAATGCGAAATCGTAACAATGTGATCCCCGAACCCGCTTTCTGTCAGCTCCGTTGTACCAAAAGTTAACAATGTTACTAACGACTATTAGAGTGCTTACGTGTCAGCAAGGGATTGGATGTAACAAAATGGGTCCAATCCCAAAACTACCGTTCGTCTTCCTCATCGCCACCCTTTTTTTTGTTGCCACATTCACTGGGCTATCCGAATCCAAGTCGCAGAACTCCTATCCATCCAAGCCCGATCCAAATCTGGGGTAATCCACCTCGACGACCACTCACTCACTCGATTTTTGTCCTCCGTCAAAATGCTAAGACCACTGGGTTCTTGTCTTCTTCGACGCGGCAAAGCTCCATGACAAGCATGAGCTCCACCTCAAAGAGCTTTGCAACGAGTTTGCTCTCGTCCCCGAGACAGAAATAGTCACCGCCCATGGTTTCCCCCAGAACAAACTACAAACTGAAAACGAAAAGCATCATAAATCGTCCATGTCACCACCACCAACATCAACATATGTATAATCGGACGAATTAAAAGTAGAAACCAAATCGACTCCGTCCCTTGCAAGTCTGAAACTCTCTCTCTCTCCCAGCTGCCTGTTTGAGAAAGAGAACTGAAGAAATGCTCGAGGGAAATGAAGACTTGTAGAAGCCCAAAAAGTTTGAGAGCCTACCGCAGCTCATAAAATCACGGACGGTCATAACCACCACAGTCGACGACGCGGCCCCTACAACCCCAATCTTCCTGAGGTCACTATTCCCCACCGTCTGACGCATCTCCACCAGCCTCACTCCCTCCCGCTAGTGGTCGCCGCTCGATCGTCGCGAATCTTTCACCTCCAATGCTCCTGCCGATAACCGAGACTTAGCCGACCGCGACTAGGTCTTCCCTTCCTTCGTGCTCGGCAAGAAGCTTCCCTCCTCATCTGATTCGCGCGTCGCTCTTGCTAAGCTAGCCGACTCATCGCACCAGATTGCCTCCCAGCCTCATCCCCCGCTGCTGCCTGGGTCCCCAAGCCGGAGGTAGAGAGGAAGAAATTGAAGGTGCTGCCGAGTAGTGCCCCTTTCTAATTTTTTAAAAAGATTTTTAATATAAAATTTAATAAAATATAACAAATGTCTTAATTGCCCCTACAAATTTTGTAATATTACTACAACGTCATCACTTTTAACGCTGTTAGTAACGGGCTATAACTTTTGGTGCAACAGAGTTGACAAAAGGAGGGTTCGGGGATCACATTGTTAAGATTTCGCGTTTGGGGAGCAAATTGAGACTCGAAGTCTAGTTCGGGGAGCATTTTGAGTAATAAGCCTAAAACTTATTATTAATTCGAAAATTAAATACCTAGCCCTTTTTTTTTTAATGAACCCAACCCAAAGCTCCAAAGCCCAAAACTCATTTAAATGTCTATTTGTTTCAGCCCAAATCCAAAGTCCAAACCCTAACCCTAATGCTTAACTAGCTTTAATAATTAATATAAATACAATACCTTACTCTCTCTCTCTCTCTGCAACTGCACAACTCCAAGTCTCTCATCTTTCACAAAAACAAACAACCACTTTCACAGCCTCGCCGAACTTCAGCCTTCTCCTCTCTTGCCGACCCTCTCCTCTTCGCAACCTCTCACAACATCACTACTAGCCACCATACATCTCCTCTCCTCCCTCTCTCTCTCTCTCTCTCTCTCTCACTGTCTCACACAACAGGTGAGGGGTGGTTATGTTGGTCGAGTAGTGTTGGTCGTTTTTGGGGTCTCCGTCTCCGTCATTGTTGTTGTTGCCGCTTCTGGACTAGAAAGCTCTGTCGTCTTCGTCTCCGCCCATCCAAACGGCGCCGTTGGACATCGGTAGCATGTCTGTCACCATCTTCCTTAGTTTCTTCTCAGTGAAAGATGAGGAGAGACAAAAAAGGAGTGAAGGGTGGTTATGTTCAGTTAAAGACCGTTGTGTTCTTATCAAGAAGAAATAGATTCAGGAGAGAGCAAAGCATCAAGCCAAATAGATTCCCAATGTTATTGTTTTCTCTTTAATTTCTGGGACCATGAAAATGAAATATGGACTCCAATTTCAGGTTCAAATTGGACTCTCAGAGTCTAAGTCATTCTCTTAGGTGAAAGGTGAAAAGGAATATAGACCGCTGTGTGCTTATCTACAAGAATTTTTGAATTGGATTTATGTTCTTTACTATTTAAGATGAATTTTAATATATATTTTTTTAGATTTATCTTGTTTTTTCGAAGTACAAATTTAGTGGACTTAGTAATTTCAAAAAACCCAATTAAGCTTGGTTTGAGTGGGCTTATTTGGCTCGGCCCGTGAAGCTAATGCCAAGGATGTGTCCTTGACCTCGATAGGAACTCTTATGCGACTCGGTAGGGACTTGCTCAGGGACTCAATCTGAGGCACTTGAGGGACTCGATAGCGGCTCTTCTGGAACACAGCAGGAGCTCGGATGGAAGTTCTTGGACATGTCCTGGCTCTGACCTTGGCAATTCTAGGACTTGATCTTCTAGTCCTGAAACACAGTTCTCGGACCCGGATGGCTTGATTTGAGGCACTTGGTCAAGGGCCCAAAATGAGGTACCCGAACATGTCCTAAGACATGTCAGGGACTCGATATCTAAATGACAATGTCTCCTTCATTGAAATTTCAATTTGAGTCATTCTTTTTCCTGTGTTCTCAGAATTGCATTATCTTTCTAAATCCTACACATGTCTCACAAGAGCATCACTTTCTACTATGGATGGCCTGATTTCTAACAAAAGACAAGTAAAAGAGGTACTAAGTGACATCAAAATGATGCTTAATTAATGATTGAACACACTATATTTGCTTAATTCTTTTGCATAATGACATGATCGTTATCTCAAGTTAGATATTACAAGTTAGAACACAATGACAAAAAACATAGTCAGGGTAAAGGACATAGAGAAATTTTAGTTTTAATCGACTTCTCAAACATCATTAATTTCTGGTTTACTACTTGAACATGTTGACATTCATTTGTTGTGAGGCCTTTTGCTTGGGAGGATATAATCATCATCTGAGCCATCACTTGAATCATCACTTGATTCGTCTTTTGACTCATAAGTCGAGTACAATGTAGTTCATAATGAATTATAGTTAAAGCTTGATGTAGATGTTGAATTGTTTTGTAGCTTGAATAAATATGTATCATGGATTTTGGATGATGGAATTGGAGGACACTAGCATCAAATTTAGTTATTATATGACAGTTTATGTACGTAAGGACAAACATGACATATTTATTATGATTATGAAGTTTTATGTTGAGTTCATGTACAATGGATATGAAGCTTATTGTGTTTGATTTCTAGATTGGATATGAAGTTTCGTTAATATTATGAAATGAATTTATAAATCTATTGTGTTTGATGGAAGAAAACTATGTTAGGAAGCTCTAGAAAATCTGGAAAATCTTTGATAGCATTTTGGAACAAGAATTTGAAATTTGGAAAAATCTGATAGCGTTTTGGAAAGGCATTCACAGTGTTCTAGAAATGCTATGGAACAAAAATTAGAAATTTGGAAAATGTTGCATAGCATTCTAAAAATGCTATGGAAAATATTTCATAGCATTCTTAAAATGCTAAGGAAAGACAATGATAGCGTTTCTTTAAAATGCTGTAAAATCCAATGATAGGGGTGTTCTTCTGGAACGCTATGGACATGCTATAGCACTCCCATGGACTGGCATTCATAGCATGTAAGGACCCTTCCCGAATTTTCCCTCGAAACCCGGAAAGAACTCTTATCCCGTCTGACAGCTCTTTACTTCAAAATTTAAACACCAGAAATACCCCTTGTTCTGGAATAATTTTTTATTAAACCTTACAGGGTTCCCGACAGAACATCTGTACTTACTGACCACTCATACCTGTCAGACGCAGGATAGTATACTGGTCAAAACCAAAACCTCGGAATAGTGGTGGTCCAAATAGGAATACCCTATGTCACCAAACGTCAGTAGGTCAGACACTGCTGACATCTCTACTCGAATACCACAAGACAACAGACTAGTCAAATACTTGTGAACCAACCTTAATTCGTCCCTCTGGGTCACCGCCCACACCAACCCACTGACCCGGCTGACGAAGTATTTTCATAGGTTGATTAAGCCCATGACCATTGTCGTCTGTTTCATATTAGAGCCGGATATATCCTCGGCTATCATATCGTATCATCAGCCGGTATAACCTTCGGCTATCATAATATATCAGTCGGCATATCTCTCGACTATCCTGTCCCTAGCCACCAGGGTATCCCTTGGGGTGTGCTAGTCATGTATTATATCATATCAGTCGGCATATCTCTCGACTATCATAACATATCAGTCGGCATATCTCGACTATCATATCATATCAGTCGGCATCTCTCGACTATCATATCCCTAGCCACCAGGGTATCCCTTGGGGTGTGCTAGTCATGTATCATATCATATCAGTCGGCATATATCTCGACTATCATATCATATCAGTCGACATCTCTCGACTATCATAACATATCAGTCGGCATCTCTCGACTATCATAACATATCAGTCGGCATAGTCGGCATCTCTCAACTATCATAACATATCAGTCAGCATCTCTCGACTATCATAACATATTAGTCGGCATAGTCGGCATCTCTCAACTATCATAACATATCAGTCATCTCTCGACTATCATATCCCTAGCCACCAGGGTATCCCTTGAGGTGTGCTAGTCATGTATCATATCATATCAGTCGGCATATATCTCGACTATCATATCATATCAGTCGGCATCTCTCGACTATCATAACATATCAGTCGGCATAGTCAGCATCTCTCAACTATCATAACATATCAGTCGGCATCTCTCGACTATCATAACATATCAGTCGGCATCTCTCGACTATCATAACATATCAGTCGGCATAGTCGGCATCTCTCGACTATCATAACATATCAGTCGGCATCTCTCGACTATCATAACATATCAGTCGGCATCTCTCGACTATCATAACATATTAGTCGGCATCTCTCGACTATCATAACATATCAGTCGGCATAGTCGGCATCTCTCAACTATCATAACATATCAGTCGGCATCTCTCGACTATCATAACATATCAGTCGGCATCTCTCGACTATCATAACATATCAGTCGGCATAGTCGGCATCTCTCAACTATCATAACATATCAGTCGGCATCTCTCGACTATCATAACATATCAGTCGGCATCTCTCGACTATCATAATATCAGTCGGCATAGTCGACATCTTTCGACTATCATAACATATCAGTCGGCATCTCTCGACTATCATAACATATCAGTCGGCATCTCTCGACTATCATAACATATTAGTCGGCATCTCTCGACTATCATAACATATCAGTCGGCATAGTCGGCATCTCTCAACTATCATAACATATCAGTCGGCATCTCTCGACTATCATAACATATCAGTCGGCATCTCTCGACTATCATAACATATCAGTCGGCATAGTCGGCATCTCTCAACTATCATAACATATCAGTCGGCATTTCTCGACTATCATAACATATCAGTCGGCATCTCTCGACTATCATAACATATTAGTCGGCATCTCTCGACTATCATAACATATCAGTCGGCATCTCTCGACTATCATAACATATTAGTCGGCATCTCTCGACTATCATAACATATCAGTCGTCATCTCTCGACTATCATAACATATCAGTCGGCATCTCTCGACTATCGTATCATATCAGTCGGCATATATCTCGACTATCATATCATATCAGTCGGCATCTCTCGACTATCATAACATATCAGTCGGCATCTCTCGACTATCATAACATATTAGTCGGCATCTCTCGACTATCATAACATATCAGTCGGCATCTCTCGACTATCATAACATATTAGTCGGCATCTCTCGACTATCATAACATATCAGTCGGCATAGTCAGCATCTCTCAACTATCATAACATATCAGTCGGCATCTCTCGACTATCATAACATATCAGTCGGCATCTCTCGACTATCATAACATATCAGTCGGCATAGTCGGCATCTCTCAACTATCATAACATATCAGTCGGCATCTCTCGACTATCATAACATATCATATCAGTATCATATCAGTATCATATCAGTCGGTAAGTATCCTCGACCATCGTATCATATTATATCAGTCGGTAAGTATCCTCGACCATCATATCATATCATATTAGTCGGTAAGTATCCTCGACCATCATATCATATCATATCAGTATCATATCAGTCGGTAAGTATCCTCGACCATCATATCATATCATATGAGTCGGTAAGTATCCTCGACCATCATATCATATCATATCAGTATCATATCAGTCGGTAAGTATCCTCGACCATCATATCATATCATATCAGTCGGTAAGTATCCTCGACCATCATATCATATCATATGAGTCGGTAAGTATCCTCGACCATCATATCATATCATATCAGTATCATATCAGTCGGTAAGTATCCTCGACCATCATATCATATCATATCAGTCGGTAAGTATCCTCGACCATCATATCATATCATATTAGTATATTGGAGGTTCACCGGGTTCACCGTTAATAACGGATCCTCGTCCCGAGTCCTAGCCTCCCTCAATTTGACCAAATCCGATAAACTCATGTAACAGGGTCAAAACCCAAATCATTGACTCTATAATTTCCTCGTCAAAACGATATCAAAATCGAGTCTAAAACCATGATGTTTCTCAAATCACACTTTCACAGTAATAGTGGAAAACATGTATACAATAATCATTTCTCGAAATACAGAAATTCAATGCCACAATACATAACAGTATTTAAACAAGGATATTTGAATGCATGTATTTCAGTTTATAAACAACAGTCCACTCATATACATCAACCAACCCTTAATTCATGGGCGCTCTAGCCCAAGCAACACATGCACAATAATGTCCCAACTACCTTGACTTTCCGAGCTCAAAACACGCTAATACGGTCAATCATTACCGCTGGGATTGCCCAAAACAACCTCTAAACGACGTCCGATCAACCTCAAACCTGTACCAACAGATTCGGAACGTCGAAAACTAGTTACCACGCGTCGCTGTGACCTCAGTCTCGGCTCCACGCGCCGCCACGCGCCGCCGGAAGGTCGGCACACGCGTCCACGCACCGGTCACGCGCTGCTACAGTATTCACGCGCCTGAACCGGTCCAACCCGGTTCGGCTCAACCTGACCCGGTCCAACTCGACCCGACCGGTTCACTCAACCCGACCGGTTCAACTCGACCCGACCGGTCACCGGTGACTCGCCGGAGAAGACGACCGGACTGCCGTCACCGTCGCCGGAGGCTGGCCGGAGAAGATGACCGGACCGCCACCTCCGCCGCCGTCTGGTTCGCCGGAATCCCCCATTTCCGGCCGAAACTTCAAGGTTTTCTAACTTCTTCATTTCTTAACCGTTTTTCACGATCTACACATGGAAATTTATCTACGTTTCACCAGGAATCCAAATATGAGGTCAAAGTTCCGAGATCGTACCTGGTTTGGCCGGAAAACGGTCGAGAAGTTTCGGTTCACCTTCCTCCTCCGTCCGTCGCCTACGGCGGTGCTCCCGCTCCAATAGCTACCCCAAAATGCTCGTGGGGTCCCGGGGATGATTCTCCCGACCTTGGTTTCACTCAACTCGGATCAAAATTCGTCCGATGAAAATCAAGCGTTTGTGTTCACACGGGGGGGGATTTTCGGGTAGGAGAGAGAGAGACCATATTGACCAATCTGCCGAGGAGAGAGAAAATATCTACTATATAGTTCCAACTTCTCCAAAATTACCAAACTACCCCTGAAGCTTCTAGACCCGTAACGAACTCACCGGGTCTCTGTTTTCCGCGTGCCGCTTGTATACGAACTCGTGAGTTCGAGACCTACGCAACGACCTTAGAAAAATTCCCGAAAGTCTTGCCAGTCAAAAAGTGACTCCCGAACCCGTCCAAAACTGAGGGTAAAATTGTCCAATCCTCAAAATAGTTTAATTTCTGGTCCGGGTCGTTACATAGCATTTTGGAACCGCTATAAGAAACCTTTCTATAGCACTTCAGAAACGCTATAAATAGATAAATTTCTATAGCATTTCTAGAAACGCTATGGTAGGGGTACCACCTACCATAACGTCAACTGTTATAGCGTTTTGTATAACGCTACGGTAGCCTATTATAGCATTTTTGAAGTGCTGTGGATGTTGATTTGTGGCGTAGTGAGATAAAGGTGAAGAAGAAGGTAAAGGTGAAGGTGAAGGTAAAGGTGAAAGTGAAGGTGAAGATGAAGATGAAGATGAAGAGGAAGATGAAGTTAGTTTTTGGGTTTCCATGAGTTCGCAATTAGTTACTGATTTGTTTCCACTTGCATACTACTTAGTTACCTAATCCCGTCTGACAGCTCTTTTTCCTCAAAATGTAATACCAGAAATACCCTTTATCCTTAAATATATTTAGTAAACCTTACAGGGTTCCTGACAGAACCTCTGTACTTACTGACCACACATACCTGTCAGACGCAAGATAGCTTACAGGTCAAAGATGAGACCTCAAAATAGTGTTGGTCCAAAAAGTAACACACTCTGACACCAAATGTCAGTAGGTCAGACACTGCTGAAACCTCTACTGGAATCACAAGACAACTAACTGGTCAACCACTTGTGAACCGTCCATAACTCGTCACTCTGGGTCACCGCCCGCATCAACCCACTGACCCGGATGAAGAAGGAACCATACTTGATTAAATTGAGTCTCGCTGACTCGCCCCGAGTCAAACTCGATATCCTTGCTCCTCGAGAGTACCCTGAGTGATAACTCGGTATCCCTGCTCCTCTAGAGCACCCCAAGTGATAACTCGATATCCATGCTCCTCCAGAGCACCCCGAGTGATAACTCGATATCCTTGCTCCTCCAGAGCACTCTTGGACCTCAACGATATGACGGAGAAAGATCCATCGCACGCCAACATTGAAGAACCCCTCGAAGATCTGGTGGAGACATACACTCTAACGCCAACCGGAGAACCCTCAACAATGTAGCGAAAAAAAACACCCTCCACGCCAATCATCAGAGAATCCCATGGTATAAACCAATACCCAGAAGTATGCATACCCATGCAATCCCGACTCTTAGTTCTTTCACAGCGCGAAATAAAATACCAAATAGTGGATGCTCTAGCCCCAAGGAACTCTTGACACATTAATGACCCAACTACCTTGACCTCGCGAGCTCAAAACCCGCTCCATGGTCAACCGTAACTACTCGGATTGCCCAAACGGGGCTCTAAACGAACTCTTATGGCCTCGAAACCATCAAAATCAGATCCGGAATGTTCCAAAACCTTAGCGACGCGTCGTCGTGACCTCGGAATCAGCTCCACGCGCCGGTAGAAGGCTAGACCACGCGCCATGCACCGGCCACGCGCGCCCACGCGCCTGCTACAATTACCCACGCACTGACCCAATCCAACTCGACCTGACTCGGTCCAACCCAACCTGACTCACTCGACCCGATCGGTCCACTAAACCCAATTAGTCCACTCGAACCAACCGATCCACTTGACCCGACTGGTCTGCTCGACCCGACCGGTTCACTCGATCCGATCCAACTCAACTCGACCCAATTACCGGCGGCTTGCCGAAGAAGACGATCAGACCTTCGTCGTCCTCACCGGAGGCTGGCAGGAGAAGATGACCGGACCGCCGTAGCGCCGCCGTCACCGTTGCCGGAATCCCCCATTTCCGGCCGACCTTGAAGTTTTTCTAACTTCCTCAAAACTCAACCGTTTTTCACAAATCTTATGTCTAAATCTATCTACTCGAACCCAGGAATCCAAATATGACCTCAAAACATTAAACCCGCAATTGTGCTGGCCGAAAAATTGATCGGAAGGTCCGATTCTTCTTTGTCTCGGTCCGACGGCTCCCGTGGTCCCCTCCTCCGATGGTTTGTACGGTTGTGCTCGTGGGAATGGGGAGATTCCGATTAGTTCCTCCAAAAAGGGAGACATAGCCTTAAATCAAAGTCAATGTTTTGGGTTTCTTGGTGTTTTTGGGTCACACGATTTCTGGGGGGGGGGGGGGGGGGGGGGGGGGGGTGGGAGTTTTTGTGTGGTCCAGAGAGAAAAGATGAGAATGAGATGATGAATTAATGGTTTTGGGTTAAAATATCTACCCCCAGCCAAAATTACCAAAATTCCCCTGAAGCTTCTAGACCCGTAACGATCTCACCGGGTCTCCATTTTTCGCGTGCTTCCTGTCTACGAACTCGTGAGATCGAGACCTATGCAACGACCCAAGAAAATTTCCCAAAAGCACTGCTAGTCAAAAAGTGACTCCTGAACCTATCTAAAATCGAGGGTAAAATCGTTAAATTCTCAAATTAGTTTAATTTCTTGTCCGGGTCGTTACAAATCACCCCCCATAAAAAAAATTCGTCCCCAAAATTCCCTTAACTCAAGTCAAGAACTAACCTTCTATTTCAATTCCTCTCGCGTCACCACTGACACGAACTTGGCCCCAAACGCGATTCCCAAAAGAACCCGTGCACTCTGCACATTTCTTCATTCCAATCTCGACAACAAACCATAGGCGAGAACTACATCCATGAGACATCCTAGAGGCACCTGTCAGGACCCGTCCCGAATTTCCCCTCGAAACTCGATAAGGACCTTGATCTCGTCTGACAACCTAAGGAAAGGTTCCCAAAATACCCTTCAATCCTTACAAATATAATATGACCAACTTCACCTGTCAGACAAGGGATTCAAAGCACTCAACATTTCCAACAAATAATGATCATCCAATTAAAATATAATATCAGAGCGTCTAGGTAGGATAAATAGTACAATTTAGATATCCTACTCGGAGTTTAAATACACTGTGCAGCTGAAATACTAATGCCTCCGCCTCGTAAGAAGTGACCGCGTCAGCTCAACAGCCTGGAGGGGATTTAAACACAAAAGTTGTGAATGGACAAAAATAATTATTTATAAAACCTTTTCCCAAGGAAATCTTACCTTTTCCCCTCCACGAATAAAATCATGCATGCATCACATAAAACAGTTTATGATAATAAAACATCATCTGAAAATCACCGGAATTCCATTTCTCTTTAAAACCACTTGGTTGGACCCACGCAAAATCTGTATAATGAAAACACATCGTGGTCCACAGTTTGGTTTGAAAATTCTCTCCAAAGGAGTTTAAAATAATTTAATTCAACCTGGACACATAATATATCAATCCACTATTCCCGACATATCCACTAGCCACCAGGGTATCCCTTGAGGTGTGCTAGCCATGTACTACGCGTAGACAACCTCGCGACCCGACGAAGTAAAACTCCTCGATGCTAGAGTCGGAGCCCTCAACGAACCAGCGGAGTAAAACCCTCGACGCCAGTCAGAGAAACAATAACCATCGGGATAGAAAACCAGTGAAAACCAAATCCGTGTTTTGAAATCTTTGTTTCTTGGGCAAAGCCAAATTCATTGAAAAATCATTTATGGCCAAATCCGATAAAATCATACATACGGGTCGAAACCCAAATCACAGACTCAAATAATTACCACATCAAAACGATATCAAAATCGAGTCCAACATCAAGGCCATTTCTCAAAACACACTTTCACTGAAATATTGGAAAACATGTGTCCAGTAATCATTTCTAAATTTCGGAAAACAATACATAACAGTATTTAAACAAGGATACATTGATGCATGCATTATATTTTATAAACCAAAAGTCCACTCACCACTTGTCCAAGCAAGCTCAATCTCGACTTGTTTGTCCCTCCGAGGTTCCCGGAGTAGAATCACCTGTCAATAATAACAATTCGAAATTACCGGCTGGTAATCAGACTCTAATATATCAACTCCCTAAACCCCGGGATATCCACTTACGCTGCCCTAGAAAACGCAATAACTTTGGACACCCAAAATAACCTTTAACCGACGTTCGATCAACTCGAAACCTGCTCCTACAGATCCGAAACGTTGAAAACTAGTCAAAACGCATCGCCATAACTTCAGAATCGGCCCCACGCGTCGCCACGCGCCGCCATACGCCGCCACGTGCTGGCGGAAGGCCAGACCATGCGCCGTCACACGCTGGCCATGCGCCTGCTACAGTACCCACGCGATCGGTTCACTCAACCCGATCGATTCACTCAACCCGACCGATTCACTCAACTCGTTAGGTTCAACTCAACCCGACTGGTCTGACTCGACTCGATCGATCGCCGGCGACTCGCCGAAGAAGACGACCGGACCACCGTCGCCGTCGCCGGAGTATGGCCGGAATCCTCCATTTCCAGCCAATCTAAGCTTTTTCCTAATTGCTTCAAAACTCAACCATTTTTCACAAATTTTACATCTAAATCTATCTACTCAAACCCAAGAATCCAAATATGACCTCAAAACATCAAACCCATACATGTACTAGCCGAAAAATCGATTGGAAGGTTCAAATCTTCTTTTCCTCGGTTCGGCTTCCCCCGTGGGTGTCACCTCCGATGGTTGGTACGGTTGTGATCATGGGAAGGAGTAGAATCCGATTAGTGGAACAAAAATAGAAGTTTATGCCTTGAATCGAAGTTGACTTTTGTGGGTTTTTGGGGTGTTTATCTCACACGGTTTCGGGATAAGTTTGTGTGGTTCAGAGGGAGGATGAGAATGAGATGATGAAATGAAGATGTAATAATGGTTTGGGGTTAAAATATCTACTCCCAAGCCAAAATTACCAAAATGCCCTTGAAAATCTTGACCCGTAACTATCGTACACGAACTTCGTTTCCTGCGTGCCGCCTATCTACGAACTCGTGAGTTCGAGGCCTACGCAACGATACCCGAGACACCGCCTAATATGTTTCAAAACAAAACTTGATTTCCACGCCCTTACCCGACCAAGGGTAAAATCGTCTTTTTACAAAATAATTTACAAAAATTGATAATTACATTTTTCCGGGTCGTTACAATCCACCCCCCTTAAAAAATTTCGTCCTCGAAATTCATTTCTACCCTTGGAACAAATGAGGATACTGCGCCCCGCACGGCTACCCCGGCCTTGACGGCATCGTTATGGCCGCCGGGAATCCTCCCAAAGCGAAGCCCCTGGTGGCAGCCTTGAGGGGAATAAAAGGCTTGGCTTGGGTTCGATCCTTAACGGCTGCAGCTAGAGGATTTGGACAAGGGGCCTCGCTAACAATACCTTTGGGCTGGTATACGTGCGCAAGGCTGTCACCAGGGGTTACGTTGGGTGGGACCCGGTGGCCATAACGTATTAGCTTTCCGAGGATTCGGGGTCAGTCGTTATAGCACCACTATCCATTCAACATGGACCATACCTCGAAACACGTCTCTGAGCCTAAGAAGTCCACTGTGGGTCCTACTCCCAACATGACTTCATGACGTCACATGTCCGAACATACCTCGAAGCTAGGTGTCAGATAGGGGTGCAGTCAGCCTCAACGATCTAGCGGAGCACTATCTTACAATGCCAACATCGGAAAGCCCGTCAACGATCTAGCGGAGAACTAACCTCCTACGCTAGTCGGATAAAATTGACGAATATGTGCTGGAGAAGACCCTCCACCATGTATAAAACAATGCTTGCATACCCAACATTTCTTTTCAAACAACTTGATAAGGATAACTCAAAATCCATCTTTTGTAAAAGCATTCGGTGGGTCCCACAAAATTCAAATAATGAAAACATTCCGTGGTCCGCAACACTACTTTGAAAACCCTCCTCAAAGGAGTTCAAATCATATAAATAAACCTGGACACATAATATCTCAAATCCACTGTTCCCGACATATCCACAACACACCAGGGTATCCCTTGAGATATGCTATAACCTCTACTACGCATAGATAGCCTCGCGACCCGGTGGAGCAAAACCCCTCAACACCAGTCAGAGAAAAACCATGACCATGTACACCCGATATACCTCGAGTGTTGCAGAAACCTGTGCTATGCGTAGACAGCCTCGCAACCCGGCGGAGCAAAACCTCTCAACACCAGTGTCGGAGAACCCTCAATAACCAGCGGAGCAAAACCCCTCAACATCAGTCGGAGAAACCTTTTTCCATCGGGACAAAAAACTAGTGAAAACCAAATCCGTGTTTTGAAATCTTTGTTTCTTGGCCTAAAACAAATTCTATGAAAATTCATTCATGGCCAAATCCAATAAAATCACAAATACGGGTCCAACCCAAAATCATGGACTCAATAATTTCCACGTCAAAACGATAACAACCCAAGTCCAAAAACCAGGCCATTTCCCAAAACACATTTTCACTTAAATGTTGAAAAACTGTGTCCAGTAAGATTTGTAAAATACATAAAAGTGTTTAATTCAAGTATACGTGTATGCATGCATTGTCATCTACACACCTAGGGTTCACTCACCAGTAATAGCGACACATACCTCGCTCGTGCATCACATACCCTCCGCCTCCCTCAGTTCAAGGTCGCTAAAGAGGTAAATGTCTCGGAGGCATCATGTTAACATAATCCTTAAATAATTTACACACAAGTGTGCGGTTTGCAGGAAGTTAACTTAGAGCTCTGATACCACTTGTAAGGACCCTACCTGAATTTCGCCTCGAAATCTGTGAAAAGCGCTTATCCCATCTGACAGCTCTTTTTCCTCAAAATGTAATACCAGAAATACCCTTTATCCTTAAATATATTTAGTAAGCTTTACAGGATTCCTGACAGAACCTCTGTACTTACTGACCACACCTACCTGTCAGACGCAGGATAGCTTACAGGCCAAAGACGAGACCTCGGAATAATGGTGGTCCAAAAAGTAACACACTCTGACACCAAATGTCAGTAGGTCAGACACTGCTGAAACCTCTACTGGAATCACAAGACAACTAACTGGTCAACCACTTGTGAACCATCCCTAACTCGTCACTCTGGGTCACCGCCCGCACCAACCCACTGACCCGGATGACTAAGGAACCATACTTGATTAAATTGAGTCTCACTGACTCGCCCCGAGTCAAACTCGATATCCCTGCTCCTCCAGAGCACCCCAAGTGATAACTCGGTATCCCTGCTCCTCTAGAACACCCCAAGTGATAACTCGATATCCATGCTCCTCTAGAGCACCCTGAGTGATAACTCGATATCCCTGCTTCTCCAGAGCACTCTTGGACCTCAACGATATGATGGAGAAAGATCCCTCGCACGCCAACATTGAAGAACCCCTCGACGATCTAGTGGAGACATACCCTCTAACGCCAATCGGAGAACCCTCAACAATGTAGTGGAGAAAAACACCCTCCACGCGACCCAGAAGTATGCATGCCCATGCAATCCCGGCTCCTAGTCTGTTCACAGCGCAAAATAAAATACCAAATAGTGGACGCTCTAGCCCTAAGGAACTCTTGACACATTAATGACTCAACTACCTTGACCTCGCGAGCTCAAAACCCGCTCCATGGTCAACCGTAACCGCTGGGATTGCCCAACTGGAGCTCTAAACGTACTCCTATGGCCTCAAAACCATCAAAATCAGATTCGGAATGTCTCAAAAACCTTAGCCACGCGCCAACGTGACCTCGAATCGGCTCCACGCGTCGCCACGCAGAAGGCCGGGCCACGCGCCGTCACGCTCGCCTACTCGCCTACTACAGTAACCCACGCGCTGACCCGATTGAACCTGACCTGACCCGGTCCTACCCAACCTGACTCACTCGACACGACTAGTCCACTAAACCCGATCGGTCCACTAGAACCGACCAATCCACTTGACCCGGTCGGTCTGCTCGACCCGACCGGTTCACTTGACCCGATGCAACTCAACTCGACCCTATCGTCGGTGACTCACTTGAGAAGATGATCGGACCGCCTTCATCATCGTCGGAGGCTGGCCGGAGAAGATGACCGGACCGCCGTAGCGTCGTCGTTATCGGCGCTGGAATCCCCCATTTTCGGCCGACCTTGAAGTTTTTCTAACTTCCTCAAAACTCAACCATTTTTCACAAATCTTATGTTTAAATCTGTCTACTCGAACCCAGGAATCCAAATATGACCTCAAAACATTAAACCCGTACCTGTGCTAGCCGAAAAATTGATCGAAAGGTCCGATTCTTCTTTGTTTCGGTCCGACGGCTCCTGTGGTCCCCTCCTCCGATGGTTCGTAAGGTTGTGCTCGTGGGAATGAGGAGATTCCGATTAGTTCCTCCAAAAAGGGAGACATAGCCTTGAATCAAAGTCAATGTTTTGGGTTTCTTGGTGTTTTTGAGTCACACGGTTTCCGGGGGGGGGGGGGGGGGGGGGGGGGGCGGGGGTTGGCTGGGGATTGTGTTGTCCAGAGAGAAAAGATGAGAATTAGATGATGAATTAATGGTTTGGGGTTAAAATATCTACCCCCAGTCGAAATTACCAAAATGCCCCTGAAGCTTCTAGACCCGTAACGATCTCACCGGGTTTCCATTTTTCGCGTGCCGCCTGTCTATGAACTCGTGAGATCGAGACCTACGCAACGACCCAAGAGAAATTCCCAAAAGTATTTCCAGTCAAAAATTGACTCCTGAACCCGTCCAAAATCGAGGGTAAAATCGTCAAATTCTCAAAATAGTTGAATTTCTGGTCCGAGTCATTATACAGTTAGTTACCGACGACTAGTTTCCACTTACATATCAATTAGTAACCATTTAGTTACCTAACTAATTGTGGGTTAGGTAACTAAAAGAAACTCAGATTTTACTCTTCATGAAACAAGAAACAGAAAAATATATGCCGAAGATAAAACAATAGAATGCAAGCCAACAACTAATCCAAGTAATTTCAAAAACTCATATATCAAGTACGTACCAAAACATTGATATATAGTGCAATACCCACAAAAGAAAATGCTCAAGCATCAAATTGGAATTGGTTTGGTTTGTCAGTTGGAAAAAAACCCTGATTTACCCATCAAATAAGAACAAAAGAAGGAAAAAAAACCCAGAAAAGCATCTTGTTTGACATCGTCTTCATCGGCTCAGTGGGTGAACTTCTATTTTTCAGCATCTTCTTCATCCTCTTCATTGGCATCTTTTTCAACATCGTCGTCATCGACATTGTCTTCATCGACGTCGTCTTCATCGGCATCTTCATCGGAAGTGGTTATTAGTGGATTGCTGGGTTTGGATAGGAGATAATTTTTGGGTTTGGATGGGAGAGGATTTCTTGGTTTGGATGGGAGAAGATTTTTGGGTTTGGATGTGGGAGGATTTCGGTATTTGAGAGAGATGAATGTGAATGGGAAGTAACTAAGGAGGATTTCTGATATTTGGGGTAAAAGTGCAAATACCCAATCCTAAAAATTATATTTGGTTGAATGTATAGAAAGTGGTTATTAGTGGTTTGTTTTATAAGAAAGGGACATTAGTGATAATTTTCCAACAAAAAATTAGGAGACGTGGATCCGTAGCAGTCCAACTAAGTTAGGATATTTCCTAGTTCTAACATCCAAACCAAACCAAACCGTTTGATTTCAACCGAGTAAGACCAATTTGTCCAAAATTGAGCCCGGCCAGACCGGTGCCCCACCCTTTCTGATAAATCAAACGCAAATCCAAAGGTATCAACATCCGGATGAATTTCACCATTATCGGTAGTTGGCTGTTCGTTTCACTCCATTAAAGCGCGCGTAAATCACACACCTCAAAATCATTAAAAAAAAAAGCCATGGATATGAACACTATGCAACCCTGTTCCGACCACTCCCTTCCAGCACACTCAATCAATCACTGACCAACAGAAATGGCGAGTTCGGTGGCAGTAGCGTTGACGGTGGCAGTTTTCCTTATCGTTCTGCTGACCCCCGAAATCGCAGCAGAAATCGCCCAAAACTCTATCGAATTTTACAATCTCGGCCGCCGTCGTTCACCGCCGCAGTCTCTTTGTGCGCAGCTCATTGAACCTGCTGGGTATACTTGTTCCGAGCACACAGTAAGTTCTTCTACTTCGACCCAAAATTGCCCATTTTCATCTTTAATTGTTAAATTTGCGATAATGCAAGCATCTTTGAGGTACCCAGATACTCAATTTATTCAAAATCAATTGTTTCTTGTGTTCAGATTCAGACGAAAGATGGTTACTTGTTGGGTCTTCAACGCGTGTCATCTCGAAGTGGGGAGTTGAAAGTCCAGAAGGCCCCCCCTGTGCTGCTTCTGCATGGACTCTTCATGGTGAATTTTGAACTTCCTTACTGTTCTTCAAGGCTTTAACAAATGCAAAATATGATATTTATTTTGAAAGATCAACTTATTTCTTTATTTATTTCATTTATTGATTAATTTATTTCAAGTTCTCATGTCTCTACGGGTATGGAAGCACAAAATGGGCTCATAGGTTTATCAATTGTTCATACGATTTACAGTTTACACTTGCAATGGCTATATAGAGTCTATTAGAGTGTGCTTGGGATTGTTGGGATTGCAATTTTCTTGGCGTTTATGAGACTGATATGCTGTTTTTGAATTTGAATCAATCACTTCTGAAGCTATGTTACGTGCCCATTTTACTTGCTTCTTTATCTCAAGTTTTCAGTTTTCGTTCAAAAAATCTTTATTGAAAGGGACAATTGTGGTATAACGTTGAATCAATTAGGCTGTAAAGTACCTCAAGTTCAGTTTGGTTACTGGCTTTCTTTGATCTTATGCTACCTAGTTTGAATGTCAAACAGGCAGGTGATGCATGGTTTCTGAATTCTCCAGAAGAATCTCTGGGCTTCATCCTTGCAGATCAAGGTTTTGATGTATGGGCAGGAAGTGTTCGTGGAACGCGTTGGAGTCGTGGACACATATCTTTATCAGAAGATGATAAGGTCCATATAAGCGTGTATACATTTATTTTTTCTCAGTTATATTGTCATTTATTCCTCTTTCATTCATTGATAAGGTGAGATTCCTATTTTTTGCAGTTTCCAGTTTTCTGCTACCGGCAGTTACTGGCATACTAGTTATATGTGGAATGTCGGATTGGCCACCCGATTACTTCTGGGAAGGACAAATCTAGGATGAAGTTATGAATGAGATATGAGAAAGCCCCTTTAGTCTTCCTTCCTCACTATTTCATGGTTGAGTTTTGACAATATTGGATTAGATAGAGGGAACATAGAAAGGAGATTAAATAAGAAATACACTTAAACATAGGCTTCCCTCGCAGATTTGCAGGGATATCAGGATTTATTAGAAGGTGACCGCCTTTTTTCTTTACCTGATAGCCTTGATAAATGTTTCTGTATCTAGCTTTTAATTTTAGAACTTTTATGCTAATTTATACCTCACCATAATTTCGTCTTTGTGATTGGTAATGTTAACCTCTTTTGAAGTTAGTGGGAAAAGATAGAGGAATGATTTTGTATTTGAGGTCCGTAATTCATAATTTGCGTATCTTTAATCTGATGATTCCTGGCTAATTCTTAATTGTAGGACTTTTGGGATTGGAGTTGGCAGGAATTGGCTCTATATGATCTAGCAGAAATGGTGCACCATGTATACTCGTTAAGAAAATCTAAAGTCTTTATTGTTGGACATTCACAGGTTTTACACCTCTTTATCTACTTCATACCTGACTGCTGTGCTGCTCCTTTTAGTTTAGTGAACTCAATTTATTCATGTTATTAGGGAACAATCATGTCTTTAGCTGCTCTCACCCAGCCGGATATAGCAGAAATGGTTGAAGCCGCTGCTCTTCTCTCTCCAATTTCTTACTTGGAACATATCAGTGCTAAATTTGTAATTAGAATGGTTGACATGCATGTTGATCAGGTATTCCTTATCTGCTTTAAAAAATATTACATGAATAGATTTTTGGAATTAGGGTTACCATTCATCTGTTCATTTTTGCAGATGATTCTTGCTATGGGCATTCACCAACTAAACTTTAGAAGGTTTATTTTTTCGTTCTTTACTGTCCATCTTTTTTCCCTAAATTTCTTTTTTGTTCAAATGTTCTGAGGTTTTATTAGTTAATCACGGTATCTTCTTTACTTTATATGCAGTGAGTGGGGAATTAATCTTTTGGATTCAATATGCGATGGACATGTTGACTGCAGTGACTTGCTAACTTCGATAACAGGTTCCGCTCCATCTATCCACTCCTACCTCACCTATTAATCTATTTGTATTCTTTCTGATATTGTTTATGTGACTATGCTATATAGCTTAGATAGGCACAACAAGTCAGTTTCCCCAGAAGGCACCTCAATGGCATAAAAAATTATTTGGTTTTCCTTTTCTTTTGTGTGATAGGAATGAAAATAACGCCAGACAAAAGCCAGTAGGTCGTTTTACTTGTGTAATTATTGCACATTTATTTTAGTCTTAGTTGCTGCATACTGTAATTTGATTTTTTCCGGCACTATTGTCCTGTCAACTGTGATTTGTGAGGCTTATGGCTAGATCTTTGCTTTATTTCCCATATATGTTCTGAAAGGATAAGACTATTTAGTTAGATTAGGTATGCTGCTAATGTCTTTCAGTGAATCATTAAAACCTTTAAGAGGGCTGCTAATGTATGATTCTAGTAGCCAGTAAACATGTTTTGAATTTTGTGGAACCACTTTGGCAGGTGTATTATTAAGATTGAAATGCCGAAGGAGATTCTTCTTTGGTACAACTTACATGTGAATAGTAATCTGTTCTAGTTTTATATTTCCAGTAAACTTGTACTAGGTTAAGGTGGTTTGATAACTTTTTATGGTAGGTTGGTTGCTCAAAAGGTTTGATACATTTCAGGAAAGAATTGCTGCTTTAATACTTCACGAGTGGACTTCTATCTTGATTATGTACCTCACCCATCATCCACAAAGAACTTGCACCATCTCTTCCAAAGTACGCAACATCTATTATCTATACCATTCATAGATGAATAAAAGTACCATTTCTCCTTCCCTTTTGGCCACGTTTGGTGAGCAAAAATTGGATTGGATTGAATAACTCTCCAAATTCAATGTATTTTGAATGTGAAAATAGATGTAGTTTCATTATAGGCGGATTAGCTAGGATTAAACGTAGAAGGAAACTTACCTTTTCTAATCCTACTATTTTAAGGGGATTAAATTGGATAAGTCTTCTTCTGTCTCTAGTCCCTTTAATCCCCTTACAATGAATTTAACAAGTTATCCAATCCAATCCAATGTAATTCCGCTCGCCAAACGAGCCCAAAGGGTAGTTTTGTACATTTTTATATTCAAAATACATTGAATTTAATGAATCATCCAATCCAAAATACAATTTCATATTTTTGTACACTAACTATTGGACGTTTGTGTTTGGCAGTGATTCGCAAGGGTACTTTTTCAAAGTATGACTATGGCGTGTTCAAAAATTTGTTGCTGTATGGTCAGTTAAATCCCCCTGCATTTGATCTTAACCACATACCCAAGTCATTGCCGCTTTTGATGGCTTATGGGGGCAATGATGATTTATCAGATGTGGAAGATTTCAATCACACTCTCAAGGAATTACAGTCCACTCCGGAGTTGATTTATCTTCCGAATTATGGTCATATTGACTTCATTGTGAGCGTAAAAGCCAAAGAGGATCTTCATGACCATGTGATTGGATTTTTTAGGTCATGGGGAAAATCTAGTAGCTCTTAAAGTGTCTGTTTGATGAAACGTGTGATTAGCGTGGTTTATTGTTTTTGAATGTACTGTACGAAAAGTGTTGATGTGCATATTTTGTAAATTACGTTATTTTCTCTCTTTCGGTAAAGAAAAAAAAAAGATGCATGCATGTCTGTAATCTGTATCTCATTAGGTTTTACCTTTCTGGTTTGTCTATGAAGCAGAAGCAGAAGCAGAGACGGGAGAAGAGAAGATAACTGCTCACTTGAACTACGACAAAGCCACACAGGTGGTTCCGATCAGCAATGGAAGTCTGTGGAACGGGTGGCCTATGTCCTTTGTCTACCACTGCTGCTGCTGATATCCTTGTACTCAACTTAACAATGTACATACTTGTATCTGGACTTCTAAAACAATTTGGGTTCACCTTGTTCATTTTCTTGTTTTTTACTTTGTGGCTTGTTGAAATTGATGGGCACTTTGTGCGAGCATCTTCATGTTCTCGTCCATTCAGGTTGAATTGGTTTTCTTGGGTTGAAAGGATTACCTCTGATTTTGAAAGGATTGACTCTGATTTTGAGACCCTCCTTGATTATTGTTACTGCTTGAGAAGGTAGGATGATTCCTCCAATTGGGATTGTATGTTTCTAGAATATGGATCATTGCGGGACCGACGTAGTGATTTTGTACACATATATATGAGCAATAGGAGTGTCCTACTCATGGAGTTACGATGGAAAATCAATATATTGTATATATATTATATAATGATGTTCAAGTCGTGTTGGGATTGAATGTCAAGATGTATTTGTTATATGGTAAATATACGGATTAACAAATTACACTTTGATTAAAAGCTAGGTAGGCGTTGACGGGTCAAGGCCTTGACGATGGGCTGGGGGTTCAGGGTCGGCCACGGAGGTAGCAGGTTCTAGATGACTTGGCTAGTTGAGGACAGATCTGCACATAAGTGCATAAGAAGAAGGGTTAGAGGGAAGCTAGGGTAGGCCAGATTATCCCCTTCCAATGGTAAAGTCTGTGCCGACCTTGAAAGTATTTTGGCAGAATATCTGTAGACTTAGTAAATATTACTAGATTGAAAGTATTTTGGCAGAGTATATGTAGACCTAGTAAATCTTACTAGAATTATGGAGAGGTGGTTTCCTTTTATATAGATCTTTGCTGGGTACAAGTTTCCCTAAATTGAGGTGCAAGTAAGGTGGTTAGGTTAGGGTTAGGACACTATTCACCTCCAGGTATGACGTAAGCCCTTCTCTCCTGAGAACTCCAACCAACTCACATGTGATCTCCGGTGGACTGTACTTGTGTTCCGGCTCGACAATATTTGAGTCGTTAACTATTCATGTACCTTCGTCCTTGAAGTATTGTTGTACGGTCCCTAGTATTGCGGTTGGCAAAAGGTGTCGGGACGGCGGTGCCGACCTGGTCTTGCCCACCTTTGCGTGGAATGAGGTCATATGCCATGTGAGGCTTGCCTGGGCAGTTGTGGCGGTTGTCACTGTGATGTGGCTTTCTAACCTAGAAACACGGGCCCTCCTTGTTTCGTGGGTGCCACGTGCTATCTAGTGATTAGACAATGAACTTGGACTAACATGAGCGCTAACATTATTAATTATATACGATATCGAGTAATTGGATATATATGATTGTTGAGATAGACAACCCCGCTCTAATTATAATTAAATGGATACCCTCTATATCAATAAAAAATATTATATTTTCTTTATTCTTAAACCACTGCAGCATAAATACATTTTTAGGACATCCGATTTACGCCATTAAACGCAATCGATGACGCTTGTGGAATGGGGGTCGTGCAAAGTTTTTTGAAATCATTGACAATTGTTATGCATCATCTAAAGTTATTCCAATGACGCCAAACAACTTACTCTCACACATCCAGGGTTGGCACTAACTTTATCATCGGAGAAGGATAAGCTAGCCTACCCCAGCTTCCCCCTGACCCTTCTTCTTGTCTATTCAAGGGCATATCTCTCCACGGCCAGCCATATCCCTCCATGGCCAGCCAAGACCTACTGCCCCATGCCCGACTCTGAAACTCCAGTTCATCACCAAGACTCTGACCCATCAACGCCTACCATACTTTACATCCAAGGGGAGTTGATCCGTATAATAAGTGTAATTACCGTACGAAACTAAAATGTCACTTTTGGATAAAAAGTTATTGCTCAGCTACATATGGGTACATAATTTGGATAAGTAATTAGGGATGGGAAAAAAATCGAGGTTATCATAACCATTTAGGTCCATAATTAAATGATTTGGTTATGGTTATTAACCATTTAACCAATGGACAAACAATTTAACCCTTTATTAAATAACTATTTAACCATTTATTAGATAACCATATAACTTTTTTGGGCCATATTTATTCAACCATTTATATAGTGTTTTTCAGTTAAAGTCATCTCAAAAAAATAAAAAGTTGACAAAAAAAAATTTCAAAAAAAATAAAAATCAAATACCCATTAAACCTGTGGGTCGGTCCAACATTTTCGGCCACCTCAAGCGGCAATCTTGGTAAGGATTTGTTACTCTCATCAAGTCTAACAAGCCTATATCCTTAGATTTTTCATATCTTAGTCTATTTTTGTAGATCTAATTTAAAAATTTTCAGAGTATTTTTCACATTTTCCGACCACCTTTGGCCACTTTTGGTTGTCGACCCAATATTAAAGTAATTCTACTCGTCGAGCTCTACGTGGTGGTGTAAATTTTTTTACATACAAGATGGTTGACTATCCCTTGCAATTCTACCTATTGTTATTATGTTTGGTTTTTTTTTTTGTTAAATATTAAATTTAGTTATTTATTTTAATATTTTAAAAAATAAAAATAATAAACATTGAACATAAAAATTATTTATATATATATATATATATATATATATGTATTGATACAAAACAAACAATTAAAACAAAGAAGAGCCCCTAGGGCAACCACAACTAAAGAAACCAAATTTCCAAACTCCAGAAGCCTCCAAAGGGAGAGACCTTGACCACCTTTGATCTGGCAACCTTAGCACAAACTGAGGTTATAGGGTATGGCTGTGATGAATGGCTAAGTATTTTGGGTTGGGTTATACTTTGGGTGATGAAAGAAAAGGCTGAGTGTTTGGCTTCAAAATTGGCTTAGGGAGCATGCAATAGGGTAGGATAAAGCCTTTAGAGGTTAAAGCATACATAGCCTACATCAATTCTTATGGCAAACCACACATTAAATCAAGAGTATCTAAATGATGTTAGTTCTTTAAAATTCAATGCAAATATGATGTAATGAGATCAACAATTAAGAACAAAAGTGATGAGTGTTTAAGAGTAGAAACAAGTATATCCCTAAGAAAGAATGGCAATTAGGCTCAAAGATCTCACAGGGAAGTCTCCACTAATTTTCTAAGGTTCACTCAAATTTAGTTATTTTGTTCACTTAATCACTTAAAACATGGCATTGTGAAGTGCAAATTATGAACTACTTGACCATGGTATGACTCTTAGTAAAGCAAAGATAGTTAACTTAGCATATACATTCCTATTAACAAGTTATCATACTAATCACAAGCAGAAATTTAAATGTCCTGGCTGTGTATCACCCCCAAACCTACTTGTTTCTATATGCAAAATTTTAAATCCACACCCCCAAACCTAAACTGAACATTGTCGTCAATGTGATAAGCAGTAAGCATGAAAAAAGTAGAAAGGTTTGAGAGATATAACGGGCAGAAACAGAAAAGGAAGTGAGAAATACAAAACAGGGCTAGACTGCCTCCTAGGAGCGCTTTATTTAACGTCTAGGCAAGACGGGGTTGTCATTCTAGGAGCTGGGCGCATGCGGAGTTGCAGGGTTGACTAAGCTCGGATTACAGAGGTCCTTGAAGTAGTGTTTGAGGCGGTGGCCATTTACTTTGAACGGATCCTGCCGTTCCGGGTGCTGGATTTCAACTGCACCATGAGGAAAAATGTTAGTAATAATAAATGGTCCAATCCATCTTGAACGCAACTTACCTGGCATTAGTCTGAGCCGGGAGTCAAAGAGGAGGACTTCCTGTCCGATGTGAAAGTCCTTGGGCTGAATGCGCTTGTCGTGGAAAGCTTTGGTCTTTTCCTTGTAGATACGAGCAATGTCAAAGGCCTCGTTTCGTAACTCCTCTAATTCACTTAGCTGAAGCTTCCTATGTATTCCAGCATCATCGAAGTTCAGGTTCATCTGCTTAATAGCCCAGAATGCTTTATGCTCCAATTCTACTGGTAGGTGGCAGCCTTTTCCAAAAACAAGCCGGAAGGGAGACATGCCAATCGGGGTCTTGTATGCGGTCCGATAGGCCCACAGCGCATCATTCAATTTGCTGGACCAATCTTTCCGGTTAGGATTTACCGTTTTTTCCAATATGGCCTTTACTTCCCGATTGGACACTTCCGCTTGGCCACTCGTTTGAGGGTGAAACAATGTTGAGACCTTGTGGGTGACGCCATACTTCTTCATTAGGGCTGCAAACGAATGATTGCAGAAGTGTGCCCCCCCATCACTGATGATTGCCCTAGGTGCGCCGAATCTGGCTAAGATGTGACTCTGTAAAAAACGCACCACTACTTTGGCGTCGTTAGTTTTGGTGGGAATTGCTTCCACCCATTTGGAGACATAATCAACTGCAAGCAGAATATAAAGATTGCCAAAGGAATTCGGAAAAGGCCCCATAAAATCAATGCCCCATACGTCGAAGAATTCGACCACAAGAATAGGGTGTAATGGCATTTGATTGCGAGGGCCGATGTTACCTAGGCGTTGGCAGCGGTCACAGGTGAGTACAAATTCGTGTGCATCCTTGAAAAGTGTGGGCCAGTAGAGTCCACTTTGTAGTACCATGAGGGCTGTCTTCTTAGCTCCAAAATGGCCCCCACATGCCAAACTATGGCAAAATGTCAAGACGGATTGCATCTCATCTTCTGGGATGCAGCGCCGAATGATTTGGTCGGGACAATGCTTCCATAGGTACAGCTCATCCCATATGAAGTACTTAGCTTGTTTAGCCAGCTTGTCCTTTTGGTACCTGTTTAAAGATGAAGGAATTTGCTTAGTGACAAGGTAATTAATGAGATCGGCATACCATGGATCAATAGCTTGGATTGCGAAGAGCTGTTCGTCAGGAAAGGTCTCTAGGAGGGGCAACTGATCGGCCTCTTCTTTGGAACTGTGAAGCAATCGGCTCATATGGTCAGCGACCACGTTTTCGCTGCCCTTCTTGTCTCTGATTTCAAGGTCGAATTCCTGGAGCAGTAGCATCCAACGTAGCAACCTTGGCTTGGCGTCCTTTTTAGTGAGCAGATACTTCAAGGCAGCATGATCCGTGTATACTATGACCTTGGTTTGAATTAGATATGAGCGGAACTTCTCAAGGGCAAAGATAACAGCAAGGAGCTCCTTCTCGGTGGTGGAGTAGTTCAGCTGGGCATCATTCAGGGTTCGACTTGCGTAGTAAATGACATGAGGGAGCTTGTCAACACGCTGTCCCAAAACCGCTCCTATGGCGAAGTCTGAGGCATCACACATTAGTTCGAATGATATGTCCCAATTCGCTGGCATGATGATGGGTGATGCCGTGAGCTTTGCCTTGAGTGTGTTGAATGCCTCACGGCATCCCTTAGTGAACTCAAATGTGGCGTCCTTGGCTAGAAGATCACACAAAGGTCTTGTGATTTTCGAGAATTCTTTGATGAATCTGCGGTACAAGCCAGCATGCCCTAAGAACGATCAAACCTCTTTGACTGTAGTGGGATACGGCAGCCTCTCTACTATGTCTAACTTTGCTTTGTCCACTTCTATGCCTCGGCTAGAGATCACATGACCCAAGACAATTCCCTGTTGTACCATGAAATGGCACTTTTCCCAGTTCAGTACTAAATTGCTTTCTCTGCACCGTTCCAGTACACGAGTTAGGTTAACTAAGCACAATTCGAATGAATGTCCAAACACCGAGAAGTCGTCCATGAATACTTCAATTATATCTTCCACCATATCGGAGAAGATGCTCATCATGCAACGCTGAAAGGTAGCTGGGGCATTGCACAATCCAAACGGCATTCTTCTGTATGCAAAAGTGCCATATGGGCATGTGAATGTTGTCTTTTCTTGATCTTCGTGTGCAATAGCAATCTGATTGTATCCTGAGTAGCCGACCAAGAAGCAATAGTGGGAGTGTCCAGCCAGGCGCTCGAGCATTTGATCAATGAAGGGCAAAGGAAAGTGGTCCTTGCATGTGGTTATATTTAGCTTTCGATAGTCAATGCACACTCTCCATCCTGTTTGAATCCGTTGAGGTACAAGCTCATCTTGCTCATTTTTAACCACTGTGATCCCACTTTTCTTTGGCACGACCTGGACTGGGCTCACCCACTTGGAGTCACTAATTGGATAGATGATTTCAACGTCCAAAATCTTTAGGACTTCTTTCTTCACAACCTCCTTCATAGGTGGATGCAATCGCCTCTGCGCCTCCCATGATGGTTTGGAGTCTTCCTCCAGCAGTATCCGATGCATGCATTTTGTGGGACTTATGCCTTTGATGTCAGCTATTGTCCATCCAATTGCCGTTTGATTGACCTTAAGGACGTGAACCAATGCCTTTTCCTCTTTCGTACTTAGGGTAGATGCTATGATGACTGGAAGGGTTTGATTGTCGCCCAAATATGCATATTTTAAGTGCTCGGGCAAGGGCTTCAGCTCGAGTTCAGGAGCCTTTATGATGGACGGCAAGGTTTTCTGACTTGTGAATGGTAACGCTTCGAAGGGAGGCCTGTGGAATGGGAGGGCTGGCATGATGTCAAGGGCTCGTACCTCTTCGATCACGCTATCTGTAAGTGAATCCACAGTGTGTGGGTTACTTGTAACGGCCTTCTCAAGGTCATCCGTCATGCAAGACTGAGCAATTGTCTCCCGTAGCAGTAAGTCCATTGTGTTTAACGGAAAATCTACAATAGGCTCGGCAGGGTACTGGATGGTGTCATGGATGGAGAATGTCCGAAGCTGGTCCAGGACCTTGATGGAGACCTGGCCTTTTCTGACATCGATGAGGCACTCGGCTGTGGCTAGTAAGGGCCTTCCGAAGATGAGGGGAGGTTCCTCACTTTTGTCAATTCTGTCCATTCTTGGTACGTCGAAGTCTGCAGGGATACATGTATCTCCGATTTGTACCAGTACGTCCTCAAGAACCCCCATTAGGTTGGTTACAGAAGCGTTAGCCAACCTGACACATAGGTGCGTGGGTTTGAGTGCGCCTAGGTTGAGTGACCTGTAAATGTGGAATGGCATGATGTTCACTGATGCTCCCGTGTCGCAAAGGCAATGCGCGAATCTTTTTGACTGAATGAGACATGGAAGGGATGGCGGCCCAGGATCATTGGCCTTAAGGGGCATGCGCAAAAGGGCAGCCGAGCAGGCCTTAGGGATGTCAATGGTGTCCGTGGAGCTAAAACCACGCTTTCCTGCAACTAAGTCTTTGATCAGCATTGCAAAGGTAGGCATGTGCTTGACAATTTTATGGAAAGGCAGTGTGATCTGAAGCTTCTGCAACATGCTGATGATCTCTTCCTCACAGTCCTCCCTTTGCTTATTCCTATCTTGGAACCTGCGAGGAAATGGATAATCAACATTATTAGCTAACTCAAAAGTGACTTTTTTAGAATTGGAATTCTGAGGTTTAGAGTTAGAAGTATTCGAGTGCTGCGACTTGGGCTTAGGAGCAGGTTGCATGCCAGCTGTGGCCGAAGTAGGCGCAGTGTCAGGTCCTCCTTGCGGTAGGGCACTTGGTGACTCATTGGACTGGTTCTGCGCCAGAGGTGTTGGCCATGGCATGTTTTGCGGCGCACCCTGGTCGGTGATCCTTGGCAGAGTAGGTTGAGGCTCGGTTTCAGGTCCTGCGAGGGTGGCATATGTGGGGTCTTGAAGTGATGTTTCCCTCTCCAGTGTGATGGCATTAGCCGTAGGATTGTGAAATCCTTTCGGATTTACCAGGACTTGACTCGGTAGCTTGCCCTGCTCTCGCTGATTTAGTTGGTTCGCCACCTATCCCATTTGATGCTCCAAGTTTGCAATTGCATTTTTTATGTCTCCCGTCTGACTCTGGCTATCTTGCATGAATTTTATGAATTGAGCATGCTGTTGAGTCAGGATATGAAGGGAGTCCTCAAGAGACTTGCTTCCACCATTCTGATTTGAGGAAGGACCGTGATAGTTCCCCTGAGGGCCTGCGGCTTGCTGCTCAAATCCAGGAGGTGGCAAGGGATTTGCGGCTGCTTGATTGTTGCTCCAAGGGAAATTTGGATGATATTTCCACCCCGGATTGTAAGTGTTGGAATATGGGTCATTCCGGAGTCGAGAATTGCTGTTGAACCCTCCAGCAAAGTTGGCATCTTCCACAACTGGGTAGTCCTGGGATTTGTGGCCCTGAATTGAACATACCTCGCAGATGTGAACTTCTTTGGCTTTCTCGCTACACAACTGTTTCACCATTGCCGTGAGCTGAGCAATGGCGTCATCTTTGTATTTGGCGGATGCATCACCCGTAGCTCTAGAGGAGGGACCCCTGTAGCTGAACTGTTTTTCCCTTTGAGCAATGTTCTCAAAGGCGGTCCTTGCTTCCTCGGCTGTGCCTTCTAGAATCCCTTGGGATTGAGAGTCCACCATTGTCCGATCGCTAGTCTTCAAGCCTCCATAGAAGTATAGCATAAGATGATGGGCATCAATATGGTGGTGGGGGCACGCCCGTAGCATCTGATTGAACCGCTCCCAAAACTCGTAGAAAGACTCCTCCATGTCTTGCCGTGGGTTCATGATCTTGGACTTTAACTCATTTGTCTTTTCCACGGGAAAGTACTGTGTTAAGAATTTGGACGTCAAGTCCCTCCAAGAGTGAATGGAAGCCGGCGCCAGTGAATGAAACCATGTCTTGGCGCGATCCTTGAGACTGAAGTGAAAGAGCCGCAGGCGGATTTCAGATTCTGTCGTACCATTGATGCGCAGTGTTGAACAAACCTCAACAAATTCCTTGATATGAAAGTGCGGGTCCTCGCCAGCAAGGCCGTCGAATGTAGGCAGCATGTGAATTGTCCCCGACTTTAATTCGAAGTTTGCCACTGTTGACTCGGGAAAAACAATTGGAAATTGATCCTCCGAGACATGGGGCATGGCAAAATCCTTAAGACGCCATGGGGCTTGCGTACTAGGCCACGTTCCAGGCCCTGCTCTTCTATGTGGTACGCCATCCTCCTTGGGATTGGTGGCGGGGAGCCGTGGACTGAAGATGCTTGCGATGATGGTCCACTTGATGACCCGTGCACTGAACCTTGGAATGACATACGCGGGTACCTAACAAAAAGAAAAACTAAGTTACAAATTTAAACTTGAATGGGCACCGTTGAGGGACAAGTCCCCGGCAACGGCGCCAAAAACTTGTTGGTAGATTTAAAGAGCAAGAAATATGCAATTCAATTCTAACAGTTATAAAATCCTTGCAAGTGCACAAATCGATAAGTATAGTATAGTAGCACAGCAAGAATGAAAGGTTGTTAACTGAAATTTAAAGACAAGTAAATCAAAGTGCAGAAAATAACAATGCAAGAATGAAAGGTTGTTAACTAATGCGAATTAAGGCTTACTATCCACTCTAACCAATTATAGCTCTTAACCAAATTTCCTTGACCTAATTACTATGCATTTTCTGAATTAGGTGCCCGTGCCTAGGACCTGGCGTTGGTTCACTAGACACATCTTATTCCCTCTTACTTAGCATGTTCTAAACAGGGCATATGGCTAGAACGTCTATCACCTACCTTTTAAGATGATGCATGAAGTTTAAAGAGAATTTAATGACACCACATTAGTCTAGCAAAGTGGCATGCAATTCTAGGTCGTCATGAGTTAAGATTACAAGTACGAATACTTTCGATGCTCCAAATCACAAGATGATATGACGGTCACTCAAGCAATTACATCTATAATTATATGCAAACAAGGTAGCTAATCTTATAGGCATAAATTAAGTTCATTAAGCATAGTAATCCAACTTATTCAGCATGCATAGCAATCATAATCAAGAGCCAAAAATCCAATCAACAAGCTAACATGGCTAGGGCTTCAAGCAGCCCTAATCCTAATAACTACTCACGCATAACTGAAATAAACACAAGTATAATTGAATTCATAAGTAAATTGCAATAATAAAAATAAGGGTACATAAGAGATTGTTAAGAACAGGTGCAGCAGAAGACACGGCAGAGCCTTCTTCTCCAAGCTCCACGTCCAATAATCTATGTGAAAGATTATCTCCAAAAATATGGTCCCTAATTCTCTAGAAAACCAAAATGGAACTCTCTATGGCTCAGGTCTCTGTTTTCCCAGAAACAAAAACGCCCCTAGCTAATTATCTCCCCCCTAAAACACTGAACAAAGGCTCCCTTTTATAGACAAAGGGAAAACCTTGTTCTATAAGGATTGGTAAAACCATGTTCTATAAGGATTGGTAAAACCATGTCCTATAAGGATAGGGAAAGTTATTGTACTTTTAATTAATTACAAAGTCCTTAAATCTATTAGAACCAATCAGAACACGGATGGGAGTGTGAATGCAAGCTGGCAAGTGGGAACGCAAGCTGGCCAAACTTGGATTTTGGACTGTCTTCATAATCAGGATCTGGGACTGCGCTTTTGAAGCAAATCTTGAGTACATTAGAAGCGCATCTTCTTTCAGGCTTGGCGTAAATGTTGTCAGGCTTAGCGCAGAGGGAGAACCTCTGATCTACCGCTGGCGGAACAGGGACCCCGGCTTAGGCGCACATCTTGGCTCGGATGGGAGTTCTTGGGACATGTCCTCGACCTGCCTTGGCGCGACCCTGGGCACTTCTAGGACTTGACCTTGATTTCATGAAACACAGGTTTGAGACCTGGAGGGCCTGATATGAGGTACTTGGCCAGTGGCCCAAAATAGGCGTACTGGCGCACTGGCGCACTCAGGACTCCGTTCAGGACCTGATATTGAAATGAGGATATCTCCTTCATCTGGACTCCGATTTGAGTCATTCTTTTTGCGTTCTTTCCAGATTTTACCTATCTTTCTAACTCTGCACAATTCTCACAAGATTGAACGTTTTCTACTATTGATGGCACGAAATCATTCAAAAGACATGTAAGAGAGGCATATAAAGACATCAAAATGATGCATAAATAACGACTGATCAGTGTCATTAAATTCTCTTTGAACTTCATACATCATCTTAAAAGGTAGGTGATAGACATTCTAGGCATATGCCCTGTTTAGAACATGATAAGTAAAAGGGAATAAGATGTGTCTAGTGAACCAACGCCAGGTCCTAGGCACGGGCACCTAATTCAGAAAATGCATAGTAATTAGGTCAAGGAAATCTGATTAGTAACTATAATTGGTTAGAGTGGATAGTAAGCCTTAATTCGCCTTAGTTAATAATTAATCAATCAACCATTAATTCATGCATTGTTATTTTCTGCTTTTTATTTTACTTGTGTTTAAATTTCAGTTCTCACATCATAAACCACCCCACCCCCCCTGCGTGTGTGTGTGTGTGTGTGTGTGTTTTCACTAAGTTAATAAATCTGTACTAAAGTGGTCATAACGTTGATACAAGTCCTCGAGGGATCGACTCTTGTTATGCTACTATACTATTCTTATCAATTTGTGCACTTGCAAGGATTTTATAACTGTTAGAATTGAATTGCATATTTCTTGCTCTTTAATTTTACCAACACCTGCCACCAAGTCCTTGATGAGCTTGACAAAAATTGGCATGTGTTTGACCAATTTGTGGAATGGCAGTGTGATCTGTAGTTTTTTTAACATGCTAATGAGCTCCTCTTCAAATTCCTCTTTCTTTTTGTCTTTATTTTGAAACATGCAAGGAAAATGTATGATAACATCATTATATAAATCAAATTGAACTTTTTTTGTCTGATTAGGCATTGAATTATGAGATTGAAAATTAGAAGGCTTAGGTTGGTCCAAAGCCATGCCCTGTCCTTAGATATGGGCTTGGACACAATTGGAGTCAACCGAGGTACTTCCGTGTCCGAAGTCTGCAATCTAGGCCCTATCCGGTGTCCTTCAGTGGCGCGTCCTGGCGCAGCATTGGCGCATCTTGGCGCAGCATTGTCGCGTTTGGCGCATGCTCTAGTGTCTCTGGTGGCGCGTCTTGGCGCAGCGTTGTCGCATCCTTGCGCAGTAGTGGCACATGGGACTTGATACTGGGTCGCAAGCTTCCCCGCGGTGCAGGTGTGGCCAAGCTTTGCGCCAAAGGCTTGATATAGACATCTTCGACATCTGACTCTTCACTGACGTCTTGAGAGGGTACAGGTTGGGGTCCTTGAAGCATGGTCCCACTTCTCAAAGTAATGGCGTTTGTAGTGGGGTTCTGGAATCCTTTGGGGTTAATCATGACTTGGCTTTCCAGTTTGGCTTGCTCTCTCTGACTTAACTAATTTGCTAGTTGACCCATCTGATGTTCTAAATTAGTGATGGCTCTGTTAGTTTTAACCATGTGACTCCTACTCTCCTGAATGAAAGCATTCGTTTTTTGCATGAACGAGTTGGTGTTCTGAGCCATGGCAGTCACTATATCCTCCAAAGATTTGGTGCTAGAGCTTTGATTTGTTGGCGGCCCAGGTTGATTTATCTGAGGTTCCACGTGTTGAGTTTGAAATCCAAGTGGTGGTACAGGATTTTGAGTGTTTGGGTTGCTGTTCCACCTGAAGTTGGGATGATTCCTCCAGCCCGGATTATAGGTTTTGGAGTAGGGATATTCCTAGGTCGTGGGCCATTGTTGATGACACCAACCATATTAGCTTCCTCCACCATTGGACACTCCTGAGAACTGTTTCCTTGTACTGAGCAGACTTGACACACTTGGACTCCACGGGTCTTCTCATTGCACAACTTTTTAACCATTGCCATGAGTTGGGCAATGGCATCATCCTTGTCTCTGTTAGCCCCACTCATAGCTTTAGATGGATGTCCTCTATAACTAAACTTCTTCTCTCTCTGAGCTATGCTTTCAAAGGCTATTCTTTCTTCCTCAGTCGTGGTATTCGTGACCCCCTTTGATTGAAAATCAACCATTACTCGATCACTAGTTCTTAGGCCACCATAGAAGCCTAACATTAAGGGATTGTCAGGAATATTGTGATGGGGACAAGCTTGGATCATTTGGTTGAATCTCTCCCAATATTCATAGAAGGGCTTATCCTCGGCCTGCGTGGGAGTCATGATCTCACACCTCAGTTTATTTGTCTTCTCAGCAGGATAGTACTGAGTAAGGAACTTCGAAGCTAAGCCCCTCTAGGACTCGATAGATACAGGTGCCAAGGAATAAAACCAACCCTTGGCTTTGTCTTTGAGGCTGAAGTGAAATAGCCTCAATCGAATCTCTGCCTCAGTCATGCCATTAATCCACAAGGTAGAGGACACTACAACAAACTCTTTTATGTGCAGATGGGGATCCTCTCTTGAGAGCCCGTGAAACTTAGGTAGCATGTGTATGGTGCCAGACTTAAGCTCAAAATTTTCCACAGTTGAGGCTGGGAAAATGATTAGAAACTGACCCTCCAGCACTTGAGGAGTAGCATATTCCTTCAGAATCCATGGGGCTGGTGGTGGTGGTGGCAGGATGATCTCACGGCCTGCCATCCTAGGAGGTGATTGTGGAGAGTCGCGCACTGAAGATGATGCTGATGAAATTGGGGAGGATCCATGTACAGACCCTTGTACAGAGCCTCCAGATGACATAAACGACTAGTACCTGAACAAAAGAACAGAAACTAAGTTAAACAATCTTAACTAAATGGACACCGTTGAGCGACAAGTCCCCGGAAACGGGGCCAAAAACTTGTTCTGGAACCTTCTGAGACGTTCTTGGTTAGCAAAGCACAATTGGACCCTTACTGGGATCTTCTTGATACAGCTGGCACAATCTTGAATCCCAAGACCTCATTCTTGGACTAGTTAAAGACACAGCAGGTCATTGACCAGTGCAGCTGAGACAAACCACGCACTTCACTCCTATATGATGTATCTAGCATGTTTATGGGTTGTGTCCTGCTCAAAATCTCGTAGAAAACTCAGTGGCCCAATTTAGTTCAAATCCGGGATCCGGATGTCCTTTAGGGCAAAACAGGACACAGACGTGTCATTGGTATTTCCAGGAGAGAGACACAAGCTTCCATTAGCACAGATAGGTGATTTGAAATCCAACTATGAGTGGTGTCTTTCTTTGTTCCATCGAATTCCAGGTCATGGTCCAATTTGGCCTTCCCGGTGACCTGAATTAGGCGCAGAGGAACTTCACTGCTGAGGGACTAGGGATGCGTCCAGGACCGAATTGGGTCTTCGCTTTTGAGGCGCACCAGGGACTTGTCACTAGCATGGTGTGGCACACGAATAGGGGTTCTCAGCTGGGACTTCCTAAGACAGGGCTTGTCATGCCAAGGACCTATCCTTAGCCTCGATAGGAGCTCATCTGGGACTCAGTACTAGGCCTGCTCAGGGACTCAATCTAAGGGGCTTGAGGGACTTGATAGAGGCTCCACTTCTGGAATTGGCACTGGTTAGGGGACACGCCGGGGACTCAGCTGAGAGCTCTGAAGACGCGCCATGGCTTGTCTGGGCTTGTCTTGGATTACGGTGCAGATGGAGTCTCCTTTAGACATGTCAGGGACACGTCTTGGCATGCACCTTGGCTCATCAGGGGCTTGATCTGCTGGTCCTCAGACATGGATTTAGGACCCTCATGGCTTGATTCAAGGTTCTTGGTCCTGCACCCTAAATAGGGCGCAAGGGCGCGCTAGGGAGACATCTCCTTCATTCGAACTCCGATTTGAGCCATTCTTTTACCTGTATTATCAGAATTAAGCTATCTTTCTAAAGCCTGCATATGTCTCACAAGAGCATCACTTTCTACTAGGGTTGGCACACAATTAAGCAAAAGACATGAAAAAGGACACTAAATGACATCAAAATAATGTATGAGTAATGACTGAACACATGGTCCTCACAAACTTTGAGATTGGGAATGTGATTTGAAGCTTGTGAAGCATGCTTTTGAGCTTTTGCTCAAATTGAGCATTCTTGTCCTTCGTTTGAAACCGATGAGGAAAAGGTAACTCAACATCATTAGTAACTAATGGATCACTAAATTTAACTCGAGACTTTGAATTGAAGGACAAAGAGGTTTTGGAAAGCTCATTACGGGCTGCTGCCATGTCTTGGTCAGTTTTGTCCTGAGGTGTCTTGGATTGGCTAGGTTCTAGAACTAGAACTTGTCCTGAGATAGAACTGCCCCCTAAATCTGGCACTGGAACAAGTTCTTGGATGCGCCCTAATATGTGCCCTAAATCTTGCAATGCCCCTAAAACAGGGCCTGCATCAGGTTCTGCTGAGTCTTGGGCGTGCCCTTGGCCTTGCAAGGGTTGATTTAGTTCCTTTCCACTCCTGAGTTGAATAGCATTGGCAGTGGCCTTTGGATAAACTATTTTGGGATTGACCTGGATTTGGCTGGGCAATTGGGGTTCAAGGTCCAATCTATGAAGTTGGCTAGCCATTTGGCCTACTAGGGTTTCCAAGGCTGTAATGGCATGGTCTGTCTTCTGCTGGAATGTTGTGGTGTGCTGAATGAAATCAGCCATCATATCTTCCAAAGATCTTCTTCCCCCAGTAGGATTTGCTTGAGGTGGATGTTGAGCGACTTGAGTGGGAAATTGAGGGGCCACGACATGCCCTTAGAATTCAGGGGGTGCAGTGGGGTTTTGCACGTTTTGGTTGTTGTTCCACTTGAAATTTGGATGGTTCTTCCATCAAGGATTGTAAGTGTTGGAGTGGGGGTCGTTTTGTGGCCTCATACGATCATTGAACCTTCCAATGTAATTTTCATCTTCTACCATAGGACAGGTTTGAGAGTCATGTCCTTGAACAGAGCACACATCACAAACCATTGTGGGCTTAGCTTTGGAATCACATAGCTATTTTACCATGGTCGTGAGTTGGGCTATGGTGAAATCCTTATCTCTACACACACTATTCAGGGTTCTAGATTGTTGTCCACTATAGCTAAATTGCTTCTCCCTTTGAGCAATGCTCTCAAATGCTGTCTTAGCTTCCTTAGCAGTGCTATCCAAGACTCCCTTGGAATGAGAGTTGACCATCACCCTATCACTATTCTTCAAGCCACCATAGAAGTATAACATTAAGTGGCAGTCATCATTGTTGTGATGAGGGCATTGCCTGAATCATTTGATTGAACCTTTCCCAAAACTGATAGAAGGATTCATCCTAAGCTTGTTGGAGTGCCATGATCTCAGCCTTGAGCTTGTTGGTCTTGGCGACTGGGTAGTATTGAGTGAGGTGATAGATGCTCGTGCTAGGGAGGGGAACCATACCTTAGCCTTGCCCTTAAGACTAAAATGAAACAATCTTAATCTGATCTCAGCCTCAGTCATACCATTGATCCTTAAAGTGGAACGAACTTCCACAAACTCCTTGATGTGCAAATGGGGATCCTCACCCGAGAGGCCATGAACTTAGGGAGCATGTGGATTGTTCTGACTTGAGCTAAAAAATTTCCACTTTGTAAGGTGGAAAAACAATGGGGAATTGGTCCTCACTAAGATATGGAGTGGAATACTCCTTGAGCAGCGGTGGGGCTGGATTGACAAGGACATGTTCCTCACGTCTCTCTTCCATTCTTGTAGGGCTTGGTGGTGGGCTTGGATGAGGGGAACCTTGAACAAAAGATGAGACAGATGGTGGATTTGAAGAGCCGTGTACAGAGCATTTGTTAGAGCCTTGGGATGACATAAAACTAAGTACCTAAAATAAACAAACAAACTAAGTTAAAACTATCTAAGCAATGGACACCGTTTAGCAACAAGTCCCCAGTGACAGTGCCAAAACTTGTTGGAAGAAAAGTATAAAAATAAATGGAACACAATCCTTAACAATTATCTCCTAGTAAGTGTACTAATCAATATATAACATAGTGGTACAAGTAAGAGTCGAATCCCACAAGGACTTGACTCAACAATGTAACCAAAGTAATAGATTGCTTAGTTCACAAGTTAGGAACTCAAAACAGAAAACAAAGACACTAAGTAGATATGCTTTGACACTAAACAAGACTCTAAATAATGACAGTAAATAGGACACAGACATTGGGAGGGGGGGGGGGGGGGGGGGGGGGGGGGGGGTGGGTGGGTGGGGGGGTGGTGTTGTGGTTTTAGTTCAAAAGATGCTATAAAAAAAAGTAACTTGTAATGCAAGTAAACATAAACAAACAAGGGTTGTAATCAAATTAAAAGGAAAGTTAAGGCAGTCTCTATCCCAAGTTAGGGCAATTATCATGTTCATTACTTGGTTGAGTGCCAGTGCAAGGGGTCTCTTAAGCTCACCCTTGCACCTTCCTTCCTTCTTACTTGGTATGTCTAGTTCTCTTAAGCTACTAAACTTCTAATCAATCATGCAATAGTTCTCTTAAGCTACTATAGCACAAAAGAAAGCATTAAGTATGAAAGGAATTTAATAACACTACACTAACCCTAGGGATTACATGGTAACTCTAGGAAAGTCAATGATTTTTATACAGATTATTTCTCTTATAACATAGTATCTCAATCTACCAAGACAAACATAATAATCTTTTTCCTGTATTCTTAGAATTGAGTCATCTTTCTAAATCCCGCACATGTCTCACGAAAGCATCACTTTCTACTATGGATGACATGAAATTAAACAAAAGACAAGTAAAGGGGCCAAATATGACATGAAATACATGTAGGAATTATGACTTAACAAATACCCCCAAACCTAACTTTTGCTAGTCCTCAAGCAAAACAAAGAATAAAACAAAACAAAACTAAAGACTCTATCTTAATTAAAGATAGAACATTTAAACCCCTAGGTTCACCAAGTAGGAGGATTTTTGTCTCCTTTTACTTAACAACTAAAACACTAACAAAACACTAAAAAAATACCTAACAAAGTACTTCACAAGTTAATAAGGAACACAACAAATCAATCATGTCTTGCCCAACTAAAGATATGCCCATTTCAAGTAAGTACCATATGTTAAGTGTGAATTCCCTTTACTTCAAGATTTCAAGTTTAAAAACAACGAAGTGCAAATGGCTTAGAGAGATTTCGCCTCGACTCTAACCTTACTAGGAAACTCTCAATTTTCATTCGAATCCTAGGCTTACACTCTTATAAATCATATGTGAGGGAATTTATGCAAAGGAAATCAAATATAATTACTAATGAAATAGTATGAAAGAAAGGCAATTTCTGATGGCTTGTGATTCTTGTTCTCATTGGCTCACTTGGCTGACCTTATTGTTTGCTTTTCTCTTTTTCATTCTTTTCTTTTCATATTTTTTTCTTTCTTATTTCAAACTAAGCTAAGATAATGCAATGACTTACATTCTTTTGTATTTTCTGTCCCAGTTAGGACTTTTGGGTCACTCGGAATGTCTAAGACATTCCCCTGATATCAACTTTATAATTTGGCCTCTTTGGTCTTGACATGTCCTTGACATGCCCTCGAGTAGCTTCATACCTTAACTTTGAACACTTAGGGCTTCTTTCCTTGTCAGGAACTTCATTTGGCATAGCCTTGACAAAACCTAGGCTATAGGGTATGGCCAAGATTTAGGGCTCGCTATTTAGGGATCGGTTTTGATTTAGGTGATGAAATAAAGGCTTAAAGTGTTTGGCTTCAAAATGGGTTAAAGGAACATGTAAAGGGACATTTTTGGCTTTTAGAGGGCTTATAAATACATTTACTGTTTGTCAAGCTTAGAACCAAGAGCCTCTACAAAAGATCTAAGTTCTTTAAAATTCAATGCAAAGCAAGAATATGAGATCAATCAATGTAGAAAGAATGGAATAGTGTTTAAGAGTAGAATAAAGTAAATCTCTAAAAAAGAAAGGCATTATGCTCAAACTCTTACATAGGGTAGTCTCCACTAATTTTCTAGGGTTCACTTAAACAAAGTCATCTTTTGGCTTAATTTCTTGAAGTTAGGCATTAAGTGAAAGGATAAGGCACAAACTGAAATATGGCATGGCTCTAGTAAGACACTAATGATGAATCCAACAAATGTAACTTATTAACAAATAAAATACTAAGTTCCTAGCTGTGTACCCCCAAACCTAAAAGGTGCAAAATTTTGATCTACACTACCAAACCTAAACAAAACATTGACCTCATGGTTAACAAGTTAGAACACTAAGAGCATGAGTAAAGAGGCATAACAAAACATAAAACATAAAAATAAGGAAGGGATCACAAACTAGGGCTAGGTTTCCTCCTAGGAACGCTAGATTTAACGTCTGGGCAAAACGTGCTTTGTAAGTCAAGCAAGTGGTGGCACGGCTAGGAACATAACTTGTGCTAGCTGCTCTCTATACGCATCATAATAAGGCTTCAACAGATGGCCATTTACTTTCAATTCCAGGCCTGACTTTGCATGCTTAATTTCCACGACCGTATGAGGTAGGACCTTAAGCACTAGATAGGGCCCTATCTAGCGGGATCTGAATTTCCTAGGGAAGAGCCTCAGTCTTGAGTTGAATAAGAGAACCTTTTGTCCTACATGGAAGGTTTTTCGTACCAAGTGTTGGTCATGATAGGCCTTGGTCTTTTCTTTGTAGATTCTTGAACTTTCATAAGCTTCATTCTTAAGTCCTCAAGCTCCTGAAGTTGCAGTTTCCTATGGTGTCATGCCTCATTCATGTCCATGTTAACACGCTTGATGGCCCAAAAGGCCTTGTGTTCCAACTCCATGGGTAAATAGCATCCCTTGCGAAAGACAAGCCTAAATGGGGACATGCCAATTGGTGTCTTGAAGACAGTTCTATATGCCCAAAGGGCATCATTGAGCCTATTGGACCAGTCCTTCCTTGATGGTCCCACGATTTTCTCAAGGATGGCCTTGACTTCTCTGTTTGAGATATCGACTTGTTCACTAGTTTGGGGATGACAGGGAGTCGAGATCCTATGTGTGACTTCATACTTTCTCATGAGGGCCTCAAAGGACCTATTGCAAAAGTACGAGCCACCATCACTAATGATGGCCCGTGGTGTGCCAAACCTTGATAGGACATGAGATTGGATGAAACTACATACTACTTTAGAATCAGTAGTCTTGGTCGGAATTGCTTCCACCCATTTATAAACATAATCAACAACAAGTGGAATGTAAAGAAAACCAAAGGAGCTAGGGAAGGGTCCCATGAAGTCAATGCCCCAAACATCAAAGATTTCAACAACTAAAATAGAGTTTAGGGGCATTTGATCTCTTGGGACAATATTACCTTGTCTCTGGCACTTGTCACACATGAGGACATGTTCATGGGCATCCTTGAAGATGGTGGGCCAATAGAAGCCGCATTGAAGGACTTTCTGGGCTGTCTTTTTGGCGCCAAAGTGTCCTCCACATGCCTTGTTGTGGCATAATCTGAGGCATCACACATAAGCTCAAAGGGCAGGTCCCATCTTGGTGGCATGATGATAGGGGCAACCATGAGGTTGTCCTTGAGTTCCTCAAAGGACTCACGGTATGCTTGGTTGAAGTCAAAGGCAGCATCCTTGGCAAGCAGATTGCACAAGGGTCTCGTGATCTTGGAGAAATCCTTGATAAACCTCTTATAGAATCCAGCATGTTCTAAAAAGGATCTGACTTCCTTGACTGAAGTGGGATAGGGCAGGCCACTAATGACATCAATTTTGGCTTGTCCCCCTCTATGCCACGGCTTGATATGACATGGCCAAGCACATTGCCTTGTTGGACCATGAAGTAACACTTCTCCCAATTTAGAAGTAAATTGGACTCCCTGGATCTCTCAAGTACTCTTGACAAGTTTGTTAGACAGATGTCAAAGGAATTACCAAAAACAGAAAAATCATCCATGAATACCTCAATGATGTCCTCTACCATGTCTGAAAATATGCTCATCATGCATCTTTGAAAGGTAGCAGGGGCATTGCAAAGGCCAAAGGGCATCCTCCTATATGCAAAAGTGCCATAGGGACATGTGAATGTAGTCTTCTCTTGATCCTCAGGTGTTATGGAAATTTGATTGTAACATGAATAACCATCTAAGAAACAAAAGTGAGAGTGACTTGCAAGTCTTTCAAGCATTTTGTCAACAAAAGGTAATGGAAAGTGGTGTTTGCAAGCAGTACAATTAAGCTTCCTCTAATCGATGCATACTCTTCAACTAGTTTGAACCCTTTGAGGAACAAGCTCATGTTGTTCATTCTTGATGACTGTACTACCACTCTTCTTGGGGACAACTTGGACTGGACTCACCCACTTTGAATCTGAGATGGGGTAGATGATTCCCACGCCCAGGAGCATTTGGACTCCCTTCTTGACTACCACCTTCATGGGAGGATTGAGACGCCTTTGTGCTTCCCTAGTTGGCTTGGCATCTTCTTCAAGGATGATTCTATGCATGCACTTTAAAGGGCTTATCCATTTGATGTCAGTAATGCTCCACCCAATGGCTTGCATGTTGTCCCAAAGAACATGCACTAATTGGCTTTCTTGCAAAGATGTTATATAGAAGCAATAATGACAGGTAAAGTGTTATTCTTACCTAGGAATGCATATTTAAAGTGCTCAGGAAAGGGCTTGAGCTCAAGTGTGGGAGCTTCAATGATAGAGGGAAGGGTATTTGCTTGCTTAAGAGGCAATCTTTCAAACCCGCATGGGTGTTGAGGGAATTGAGGGATAGCCTCAAGAATATTAAGTTCCTCAATAACACAGCCATCAACGCTATTGTCATTTTGAGAGGGCAGGGTTAAGGCCTTCTCAAGAGGGTCATCTATACAAGAAGTCATAATGGTTTGGTGCAACAAGCATTCCATGGTGTTAAAAGGAAAGTCAAAGATACTCATGTGGATATTGCATAGTGTCAAGTATGGAAAAAGTCCTAGTTTTATCTAACACCTTGATAAATATTTGGCCCTGGTTCAAATTGATTTCACAATTTATGGTGGCCAAGAGAGGTCTCCCAAAGTTCAAGAAGATCAAGGGAGGATCCTCACTTTCTATTGTCTTTTCCATGTTTAAGATATAGAGGTCAACAAGTATGCATGTATCACCTATTTGAACTATAACATCCTCAATCATGCCCATAAGTTGTGTCACAAATGAATTAGCAAGTCTAACACCCAATTGAGTAGGTTTTAAATATCCTAATGCAAGTGAATTGTAAACATGAAAATGCATGATACTTACAGAGGTTCATGTGTCACAAAGACAATGCTCAAACCTTTTGGATTCGATTACACACGGTAGGGCAGGAGGGCCTAGGTCATTTGCCTTGGGTGGCAAGCCTTGGAACTTGTTCAAGGTGGCTGCAATAATGTCTAAGACATTGTTAGCGTCAAAGCCACGTTTCCCAGCCACTAGATCCTTAAGAAGCTTGGCAAAGATGGGCATGGTCCTCACAAGCTTAGAGAATGGCAATGTGATTTGAAGCTTGTGAAGCATGCTTGTGAGCTCTTGCTCAAATTGAGCATTCTTGTGCTTCTTTTGGAACCTACGAGGAAAAGGTAGTCAACATCATTAGTAACAAGAGGATTACTAAAACTAACTTTAGACTTTGAATTTAAATGAAAAATAGGGTTAGAAGGCTCTTTGTCTTGGCCATTCAAGGATGTTTTGGAGACTGGCTTCGGTACAGGTTCTCGGGTAGTCCCTTCGGTTGAATTGCGCCCTAATGCAGGACAAGTGCACCGTAAATCAGACTCTCGGCTGCGCCCTAAAGTGCGCCCTAAATTAGGATCTTGGCTAAGTTTTGCGACTGAGGCCTTGACATTGTTTTTGGGGTCTTCTGTGGCACTTTGGGTCTCAGGTGAACTGTGAAGTTCTTTTCCAGTCCTAAGATGAATGGCATTGGCAGTGGCCTTATAGATAGTGTTTTTGGGATTAATCTGGACTTGGCTAGGGAGTTTAGGTCTAGGATCTAATCTATTGAGTTGGCTTGCCATTTAACCTAATTAGGTTTCTATGGCTGTAATGGCACTATCTGTCCTCTGCAGGTTTGATGTGGTGTGCTGAATGAAGTCAGCCATCATGTCTTCCAAAGATCTCCTTCCCATGGCAGGATTGGCTTGAGGATGTTGAAGGACCTAAGAGAGAACTTGAGGGGCCACAACATGCCCTTGGAATCCAGGGGGTATCGTGGGGTTTTACCCATTTTGGTTGTTGTTCCATTCGAAGTTTGGGTGGTTCTTCCATCTAGGATTGCAAGTGTTGGAATAAGGGTCATTACGAGGCCTCTTGCCATCATTGTACCTTCAAAAATAATTGGCATCCTATATCATAGGACATGTCTGAGATTGATGGCCTTGAACTGAGCACACATCAAAGGTCATAGTGGCCTTGGCCTTGGAACCACGTAGCTGTTTCACAATGGCCGTGAGTTGGGCTATGGTGCCATCCTTGTCCCTACTCACGGTGTGAAGTGTCCTAGACTATTGGCCCCTATAACTAAACGGTTTTTCCCTTTGAGCAATGTTCTCAAAGGCTTCTCTATCCTCTTCAGCCGTGCTAGCCAAGACACCCTTGGATTGGGGGTTAACCATCACTCTATCACTAGTCTTCAAGCAACCATAGAAGTACAGTAGTAAGTGGCACTCATCAATGTTGTGATGAGGGCACTCTTGAATCATTTGATTGAAACTTTCCGAAAACTCATTGAAAGATTTATCCTCAGTTTGCAGGGGTGCCATGATCTGTGCCTTGACCTTATTGGTTTTGGCCACAGGGTAGTGTTGGGTCAGGAACTTAGAGGATAAGTCCCTCCATGATGTAATGGATGCTGGTGCTAGTGAATGGAACAATGCCTTAGCCTTGTCCTTAAGACTAAAATGGAACAATCTAAATCTAATCTCAGCCTCAGTCATGGCATTGATTCTTAAAGTGGAACCCACTTCCACAAACTCCTTGATGTGTAAATGGGGGTCGTCACCCGACAAACCATGGTACTTGGGGAGCATGTGAATTGTCCCTGACTTGAGCTCAAAGATCTCCACAGTGGTAGGTGGGAACACAATGGGGAATTGGTTCTCACTAACATGTGGAGTAGCGTACTCCTTGAGCAGCTGTGGTGGATTGGCTAGGACACGTTCCTCAACCATTTTTCTAGGGCTTGGAGGTGGACTTGGATGAGGATAACCTTGGAAAGATGATGAAGCAGATGATGGAATTGATGAGCCGTGAAACACAATTCTTAACAATGAAATCCTTGCAAGTGCACTAATCAATAGATAGAATAGCAATACAAGCAAGGGTGGAATCCCACAAGGACTTGACTAAACAATGTACAAAGAGATAGATTGTTTAGTTCAGAAGTAGGTACTCAAAATAGAAAACAAGGACACTAATTAGATATACTTAGACATGGACAAAAGGGGGGTCATAGTTCCAAAGATGATTTAAAGTAGAATAACTTATAATGGAAGAAACAAGGTAAATAACGAAGGTTGTAAATGAATTAAAGGAAAAAGTTAAGGCAGTCACTATCTACATCTAACCACAATGTTTCCAACTTGGTTTGCAATGTTCGATTCTTATGTTTACTTCTTAGTTTAGTGCTCGTGCAAGCGGTCTCTTAAGCTCACCCTCACACATGTTATCTCTTCTTACTTTGTATTTTTAGTTCTCTTAAGCTACTAAAATTATAATAAATTATGCAATAGTTCTCTTAAGCTACCAAAGTACAAAAGAAAGAATTAAGTACAAACGGGATTTAATGACACTACACTAACCCTAGGGATTGCACGGTAACTCTAGGTGGGTCATGAAAATAAAAGTGATTAGTTTTTAAAGGCACAAAATAGTCTCAATTATCACAATATCTCAATCTACCTCGATAAACACAACAATCAAACCAAGCGCCAAAACCAAATTAAAGAGTTGCCTTGGTTAGGGCTTCAAGATCAGCCGTAACTTAAAAGAGACTACTCACTTCACATAATGAATAACATAAACATTAATTGTATTGAAGAAAGATTGGAAAGATTAAACCCAAACTATACTCTCAAAGGCAAACTCCAAGCACAACCGGGAGCAATTCTTCAAGAACACAGCTTGTTCTTCGTGAACAAAGCTTAAAAACAATAAGTAAAAAGTGTCTAAATGTGTCTAAGGTGGCGTGTCTAAAACTCTGAACAATGGCTTCCTTTTATAGACAAGGGACAAACCTTGTCCTACACGGAATAGAAATAGAAACCTATACTAGAGTGTTCTAGAATATCAAATACAATCCCAAGCTAATTAGAAGTTCCTAGCATGTTTGAAAACCAATCACAACATGACTGGAGGTGTAAATGCAAGTTGGCAGGTGTGAAAGCATTTTGCCACTTGGCAGCCAGGCTAGAACCTGGACAGGACCTAGTGTATGTCCTGAATGTCGGTGGCTTGGCCCTGGGTATGTCATTGACGCAGCTTGTCGAGCCTTAGCACTTGGAGGGCTTTATTATGGTCCAAAGAGTCTGAAAACACTTCTTGTCTCGATTGAATAACATTAGGATGAAAATGGACACATTTGGCCCTAGGTCATCTCTAGGAACATGCCCATGCTAGTCGATAAATATCGACACTTTTAGGCATAGTCGCGGAACTGGTATTAGGGCGCAGTAGCGTCATGACTTGGGCGTCTGAGCCTCGTCTTGAACATGTGTCAGGGACACGGCTGGGTCTCCAACTTGGCACTCAAGGGCATGCCATGGCGCAACCCTGGGACTTGGTCTTTGGTTCATGTTAGGGACATGCCTTGGATCCGATAATGACATGAAAAGGGGATCTCATGGGCTTCATCTGAAGGTCCTCAGACACGATTTTGGAACCTAGATGGCTCCATTTGAGGAACTTGACCTACCCCTTAAGCGCATTGACATGTCCAAAGACAAGTCTAGACCCGATATGGATTTGAGGACATCTCCCTCATTTGGACTCCGATTTGAGCCATTTTTTTCCTGTAATCTTAGAATTGAGTCATCTTTCTAAATCATGCACATGTCTCACAAAAGCATCACTTTCTACTATGGATGACATGAAATTAAACAAAATACAAGCAAATGGGCCAAATATGACATGAAATAAATGTAGGAATTATGACTTAACATGAATGCAAGCTGGCAGGTGTGAACACACTTGGCCGCTGGGCTGCCAGGCTGGCATCTGGGCAGGTTCCCCGGTCAGGTGCTGGAAATTGGAACTTGGCGCGCCTTTGCTTGATTTTGCCTTTAATATGGACCAAGGGGTCTCAAAGTACTTTATGTCTCGATAAAATGGTTGTAGACTGGAAAATGGCTTCATTGAAACTTACCAGGTCATGTCAGAGACATGCCCTGGGCTTGATTAGGCTCTGCGTCTGGGAACTTATCTTGAAAACGTGTAAGGGACACGATCTTGGATCACATTGAGGCACGGCGAAGGCACTCCTTGACTGGAACCTCGATCTGTGGCTCGGCATTACGGAGGATATACATTGGGCTCTTCTTGGCATCCCGATGGCACACCTTTGCGCGACCCTAGAACTTGATTTGCAAGTCTCTGGGATAGGAACTAGGCTCACTACCAGACATGTTAAGGACTTGCCTTGGGCTCGATTCTTGGCATGACAAGGTCATGTCATGGGCTTCCTCTGCTAGCGATCAGACACGGTTTTAGGACCCGGATGGCTTGTTGCTAGGTACTTGACATGCGCTCTAAATAGGGCACACTGACACGTCCTGGGACATGTCTAGGACCCGATATTAAACTGAGGATAACTGTTTTATTTGAACTTCAATTTGTGCTATTATTTTTTCCAGTATTCTTAGAATTAGGTTATCTTTGCAAATCCTGCACATGTCTCCCAAAAGCATCACTTTCTACTATGGATGACATGAAATTACATAGAAGACAAGGAAAGGGGCGAAATATGACATGGAATATGTGTAGAAATTATGACTTAACAGTAATGCAGCAAAAGATGATGCTTCCTCACAGTTTTGGTTCCTCGTCCCGTAACGGCTTGGAGGGTATAAAACCAAATAAACGTGGGTGGACAACAAAACCAAATAAAAGCGTAGTCACACGAATGAAATAACACAAATTCGACCTCATTATAAAACCATGAACGCAATATGATCTGCATATACAAATATATAGAACTTACCGAAAACCATTCGATTACCTCAGTGGAACCCATACAACCTTTACATGTTCCTGCCATCTCAATATCTGGGCTATAGCTGTAATCCGGAGCCGTAGCTCAATATCCTGGGCCTCCGCCCGATATCGCGGTCGAAGCCAAAAGCCCTGATCAAAGTTGATATCCCTAGTTGTAGCCCGATATCTAGGCAGAAGTCGATATCTCGGGTCGTAGCCCGATTTCTTTAGCCGTAGCTTATAGCTCGCTGAGCATATGATGGAATCCTCCATGCCACAATCCTAGGCCGAAGCCCGAAACTATATTTCACTGTTCAAAAAATGTAATGATCGCGTTAATATTAAAAAAAAAAATATTATGTATGCATTACAAGTTAGAAAACAAAGTCCACTCACTGAATGCTCTAGCAAGCTCAACCCTGAGCTGTTTGGTTCTCCGCTGTCTACGGAGCCACAGTGCCTGTCAAAAGTGAGAACCGAGAATAATAAACAACATTGGCAAACCCTATACCTGGGACCCTAACTCTCGTAGGTTGCCACACGCCCTCGATCGTTACTTAACAAGCCTAATTCACTCAAACGAAGCTCCAACGGTCGAATTGGCTTGATTGTGCAATCGGTTGGCGATCAACAACTATCAAGTCATATTTCATACATCTACTTGATGTCCTTTTAGGCCCCTTTACATGTGTTTTTACTTAAATTCGTGTCAACCATAGTATAAAGTAATCCATTTTGTGAGACATGTGAAGATTTAGAAAGATAACTGAATTATGAGAATAATGGAAAAAGTATCACACAATTTGGAGTTGAAATGAAGAAGTTATGGAAGAATCAAAATCTGGTCCCAAAAGTCCAAAACCTAGTCCTTGTCATGCCAAGGAAGTGTCTGAGAACTCCCTTGAGGACCTAGATAAAGTGCCGCAAAACAGGTCCTTAGCGTGTCCAGGACTTCGCCCATAATGAGTCCCTGAGGTGTTCGAGTTCTAGTCCAAGACGTGTACCTGACATGTCCTAAGAAATTCCTAGGATTGCATAACACTTTCTAGGGTTAGTGTAGTGACTCAGATTTCTTTAGTACTTAATGCATTCTTTTGTGTTATTATAGCTTAAGCGACTTATATACTTCAATAGAAGTTTGGAGCGCTTAAGAGACCTATTACATAAAAAGTAAGAAGAAATAAAATGTGTGAGAGTGAGCTTATGAGACCTGTTGCATGGGCACTAGACCAAGTAACAAACATGATAATTGGATCTTGGAAACCAAGTTAGAAAACTTTGTGGTTTGGAGTGGATAGTGAATGCCTTAACTTTCCTTTAAATTGTTAAATCTTTTAACTGTGTCATAATTCCTACATGTATTTCATGTCAAATTTGACCCCTTTACTTGTCTTTTCATTGCATTCATGTCAACCATAGTAGAAAGTGATGCTTTTGTGAGACAATGGAAAAAGAAGGCACACATCGGAGCTAAAATGAAGGAGTTATCCTCAATACAAAATCGGGTCCAGACATGTCAATGGCCGTGTCAGTGCGCCCTATTTAGCGCCCTATTTAGCGCACAGGTCAAGGACCTCGAATCAAGCCATCAAGTTCGTAGAATTGTGTCTGAGTACCAGAAGATAAAATCCTTGGTGATCCAAGGTTCGTGCCAAGATATGTCCCTAACATGTCTCAAAGTCATCCCATTCAAAGCCAAGATCGTGTCCAAGACTGGCACATGAGCCTAATTGCGGGCCAGGCGCAGGGCACCCCCAGATCAATTCACCGACTTTGATTGAGGAGCAAAACGAGAACAAAGTGGAACAAAGTGAGCCAAACGAAAGAAGTGAATATTAAATGATATTTTGTAGCCAAAGACATGGCAAATCGCGCCTAACCTCTCCCAAGACACATCCAAGACATGTCACTGACTTGCCAGCACCTAGTTGCGGGCTAGTCCACGGGCTAATGGTCAACTTCAATATAATTTCGGAATCATCCCAAATCATTTCAAAGTTATTTCAAGAACATTCTAGATTTCTTGAAGACCGCGGGAAGCCCGCGGGCTAGCCAAGACAGCTTGTGTTCACACCAAGGCCAACTTGCATTCACACTTCTTTTCCATGTTTTTAGGATTTAATTTATTTAATTAAATGTTTTAAATGTAATTCTAATCCTTGAAAGACAAGGAATCACTTTATGCTTTTACTTAGAATTAGGATTCCAAGTTTCACTTGGATTAGTATTTGGATTCCTTGTAGGAGAAGGCTTGGCTTTGCTCTATAAAAAGAGGACCTTGTCCAGTGCTTTAGACCACAATATTTTATATAAAATTTAGTTTATATTTTTCATTGTGCATAAGGAGTAGTTTCTTTTTAAGTTAGGGCTGATCTTGAAGCCCTAACCATGGCAACTTCTTAACTTGGTTTTGGCGCATGGTTTGATTATTGTGTTTGTCTTGGTAGATTGAGATACTATATTACTTGCGACTATTTTTTTTCTTTTAAGAACTGATCACTTTTATGGTGAAAATAATTTGTATAAAAATCCCTGACATCCCTAGGGTTAGTGTAGTGTCAATAAATCCCTTTTGTACTTAATGCTTTCTTTTGTGTTATAATCGCTTAAGAGAACTGTGACATAATCTTAAGAGAACTATTGCATAATTGATTTGAAGTTTAGTAGCTTAAGAGAACTAAACATGCGAAGTAAGAAGGAATGAACGTATGAGGGTGAGCTTAAGAGACTCCTTGCACGGGCACTAGACCAAGAAGCAAATATGATAATTGAACCTTGCAAACCAAGTTGGAAAACGTTGTGGTTTTGTGTGGATAGGGACTGCCTTAACTTTGTCCTTTAATTCATTTACAATCTTTGTTTATTTACTGTTTTCTTGCATTATAAGTTCTTTACACTTTCAACCTCTTTCAACCTCTTTCAACTTAAAAACCCCCTTGTCCGTGTCTTTGCATTTAGAGTCTTAGTAGTCTTTGTTTAGTTAAGTGTCAAAACTTATCTAATTAGTGTGTGTCTTTTATTTTCTGTTTTAAGATTCTAAGTTCCTATAAGTGTGATAACTTGAGCACTAAGAAACCTAATCAATTGAACATCATCGTTGAGTCAAGTCTTCGTGGGATCGACCCTTGTTTGTACTGCTATTCTATCTACTGAATGGTGCACTTGCTAGGTTATAATTGTTAAGAATTCTATTACATTTATTGTTGTACTTTTATTCCGACAAGTTTTTGACACCGTTGCCGGGGACTTTTCCCTCAACGGTTTCCATTGCTTTAGGTTAATCACTCAAGTTTGTCACTTTGTGAGGTACATATGGATGAATTCTACATGGATAGGAGATCCTGGAACGAGCCATACTCTATTTTGTATGAAGACAGCTCAGATCCAGGATGGTGCAATCATCCCAATTTCACATGGAATAACAATCAATCTGGTCCTGCCCCTTTTTCATCCCCTGGACTTCATTATCAAGACTGCTTAATCCCTATGTATCAACATGCTCAACAAACCAATCCTACCGTGGGAGGCAAGTCTTTAGAGGACATTTTCCTCAAAACTCAAGCCATGATGCAAAACATGCAACAGAGCAACTTGGAAAACATTATGCGCAAAAGTCAAACTATGATACAGAGCACCATGGAATTTCAGCAAGAAACAAGGAACCACTTGGTTCAAACTGATGATTCCATTGTTTCTATCCAGAACCGAATGGGACATCTTGCCTCCCAAATTAACCAAATTAAAGATAGGGCACTTTCCCCATCAAGTGAAGTCATGATTGATGAAGATGATGAGGATATCATCAGGACATAACCTCAACAATCCCCCATAGAGATCGTGGCTCCCATCCAATGCCAAGATGTGATATTGCTTCCAAAATCTGCTCAGATTAAGCAAAGAGACAACCCCAATTTAGACTCTCAAATGTATTCTTTCTTTTCTAATGATTCTGATTTCGATTCAATCACTAACCACACTATCTTGCCTTACGCTCACATGTTGGAAATTGAAATGGAAGAAGAATGGGAGGAAGACAATCCATGGAAGGAAGATTGTGAAAGGGGCACCTTTGCAGTTGTTGGAGAGCAAGGGATGAGTTCGATCCATGATACCTTGATACCTCAAGAGATTGGAAATGCGTACTTTGAGAGCCCGCGTGCACGACCCACTTGAAGTGAAACCACCTAAACCTTCTCAAGGGGCTACGATTGAGAGCAACCCAGCTTTGGATGTGGTTCTATGCCTCAATTACGTGCCCTATGACACAAGTGTCAAACAACCACCATATCAATCACTTCCAAACACCAAAAGGAAGGTGATTGAAGGCCTCAACTTGGTACCCCTCTTCAAGTTCAAAAGGAAAGGACCAAGGACATGGCTACTAAATTCTGGGATTCACATGGCACAGCCTAAGGCGTATCACCCTAAGCACTATCAAGGGAGGACATTTGAGAATGGACAGAAGCTACTTTCATTCAAATCTCTTCTCATTGTCTTTCTAGATAAGCTACACTCTCGTCAGTATATACCTTTTAATGTTCCTAATGCTTTTCCCCATGATCCAGCTATAACTATGCACCTAGAATCTCGTTCTACGTTCCAGGAAGTGGACAAGACAGTCCTAGCCGTACCTTCCACTGCTTGACTTGCAAACAACGACTTGCCTAGACGTTAAATCAAGAGCTCCTAGGAGGCAACCTAGCCCTGGTTTGTTTGTGATTCCACCCTTTTTGGTTATGATTCATGTTGGCATGCCTCATTTAACTCTTTACTTAGTTTCTCTTAGTGTTTTAACTTGTTAACATTGAGGAGAATGTTTAGTTTAGGTTTGGGGGTGTGGATCAAAATTTTGCAATATTTAGGTTGGGGGTACATGGCTAGGAATTTAGTACGTTACTTGTTAATAAGTTACATTGTTAAATTAGTCATTAGTGTCTTACTAGAGTCATGCCATGCTTAAGTTTGTGCCTTATCATTACACTTAATGGCAAACTTCAAGAAATTGAGCTAAAATATGACTTTGTTGAAGTAAACCCTAGAAAATTAGTGGAGACTACCCTATGTGAAATTTTGAGCCTAATGCCTTATTTTTGAAAGATATACTTTGTTCTACTCTTAAACACTATTCAATTCTTTCTATATTGATTGATCACATTTTTGTTACTTTGGATTCAATTTTAAAGAACTGACTTCTTATGTAGAGGCCCTTGATCCTGAGTTTGATAAACCATAAAAACGGATGTAGGCTATGTATGTTTGAGCCCTCTAAAAGCCATATATGTCCCTTTGCATGCTCCCTTAACCCACTTTGAAGCCAAACACTTTAAGCCTTTCTTTCATCACCTAAATCATAACCAAAACCCAAGATAGGAAGCCCGCAATCTTGGCCATTCCTTATAGTCTAGGTTGTGATAAGGAAGCATCAAATGGAGTTCATGACATGGAAAGGAAAGACAAGCCTCAAGTGTTCCATATCAGAAACCAATCAGGAAGTTTGACAAGGCCATGTCAAGGCCAAGTGGGGCCAAAGCGCATATTTGATGTCAAGAGGAGTCTCTTAGACATCCCAAGTGACAAAAGTCCTACCATGGACAGAGAGCACAATGTTAAAAGTCATTGCGTGATCTTGGCTTAGTTTGAAAGAAAAAAAAATCTGAAAAGAAAAAGTATAATAGAAAATGAGGAAAGAAAAAGAGAAAAAAAGAAAAGAAACAATGAGCTAAGATGTGTGAGACAATGAAAATAAGAGTCACAAATTATCATCATTTCAAGTAATCAAGCTTTAAAAACTTGGAGCCACGGAAAGAACCAAGTCTGGCCGTGGGGTCCTATGAAGGTCAAGTAGAAAGCTCAAGTTTCCAAGTCATGCAATGATTTGGAAAAGAAAAAATGTGAAAAGAAAAAGTATAATAGAAAATGATGAAAGAAAAAGAGAAGAAAAGAAAAGAAACAATGAGCTAAGCTAAGTGAGCCAATGAAAATAAGAGTCACAAATCATCATCATTCCAAGTAATCAAGCTTTAAAAACATGGAGCCACAGAAAGAACCAAGTCTGGCCATGGGGTCCTATGAAGTTCAAGAAGAAAGCTCAAGTTTCCAAGTCATGCTACTTCATGCCATGTCATAGCTTAGGCTTTTGAAATCCAATCCTATTCTTCGAAACCCTTTAAGCCTAGCCCCATTACAACCCTTGAATGACGACCTAACTGATCTTGTGGGAAGTCTTGTTTGGAGTTAAGGTATGTCTCTACATTCTTAAAGTTCAATTCCTTCATGAGATCCATTTTCAGAAATTTCCTTTCTTTCTTGCTATTTCATATGTGATTATATTTGATTCCATGACATAAACTCATCAACACATATGCATGCAAGAGTGAAAACCTTAGGATTCATGAGAGAAATTGAGAGTTTCCTAGCGAGGTTAGAGTTGAGGCGAAATCTTTCTAAAGCATTTGAGCTTTGTTGTTTTTAAACTTGAAATCTTGAAGTAAAGGGCATTCATACTTACACATGGTACTTACTTGAGACTGGCATATCTTTGGTTTGGCATAACATGATCTATTGGCTTTGTTCCTTATTAATTTGTTAAGTATTTTGTTTAGTTCTTGTTTTTTAGTTGTTAAGCAAAAGGAGACAAAACTCCTCCTTCTAGGTGAACCTAGGGGTTTAAATGCTCTATACTTAAGATTGAGTCTTTAGTTTTTTGTTTACTTTTTATTCTTTGTTTTGCTCGAGGACTAGCAAAAGCTAGGTTTGGGGGTATTTGTTAAGTCATAATTCCTACATATATTTCATGTCATATTTGGCCCCTTTACTTGTCTTTTGATTGCATTCACGTCATCCATAGTAGAAAGTGATACTTTTGTGAGACATGTCCATGATTTAGAAAGATGATTGAATTCTAAGAACAATGGAAAAAGAATGGCACAAATCAGAGATAAAATAAAGGAGTTATCCTCAATTCAAAATCGGGTCCTAACATGTCTAAGGACGAGTAAGTGCGCCCTATTTAGGGCGCAGTTCAAGGACCTCGAATCAACCCACCCGGGTCCTAGAAATGTGTTTGAGGACCAGCAGATCAAGTCCTTGGTGAGCCAAGGTTCCTGCCAAGACATGTGCCTAACATGTCTAAAAGACATCCCATTCAAAGCCAAGGTCGTGTCCAAGACTGGCACAGGAGCCTAACAGTGGGCCAAGCACAGGAATTATTTAATTAAATGTAATTCTCATCCTTGAAAGCCAAGGAATCACTTTATGCTTTTGCTTAGAATTAGGATTCCTAGTTTCATTTGGATTAGTTTTTGGATTCCTTGTAGGACAAGGCTTGGCTTTGCTCTATAAAAAGAGGGCCTTGTCCAGTGCTTTTGACCACCATGCCTCCACGCCTCCATGCCTCCACTCAATATTGTATATACAATTCAGTTTATGTTTTTCATTATGCATAACGAGTAGTTTCTTTTAAGTTAGGGTTGATCTTGAAGCCCTAACCAAGGCAACTTCTTAACTCGGTTTTGGCGTTTGGTTTGATTATTGTGTTTGTCTTGGTAGATTGAGATACTATATTAAATGCGACTATTTTTGTGCTTTTAAGAACTGATCACGTTTAATTGCATGACTTAATGATGAACTTGCATCAAGGATTATGGTGAAAATAATATGTATCAAAATCCATGACATTCCTAGGGTTACCGTGTAATACCTAGGGTTAGTGTAGTGTCATTAAGTCCCTTTTGTACTTAATACTTTCTTTTGCGTTATAATCGCTTAAGAGAAATGTGACATAATCTTAAGAGAACTACTGCATAATTGATTAGAAGTTTAGTAGCTTAAGAGAACTAAACCATTAAGTAAGAAGGAATGAATGTGTGAAGGTGAGCTTAAGAGAACCCTTGCACGGACACTAGACCAAGAAGCAAATATGATAATTGAACCTTCCAAACCATGTTGGAAAACATTATGGTTAGGTGTGGATAGGGACTGCCTTAACTTTGTCCTTTAATTCATTTACAATCTTTGTTTATTTGCTATTTTCTTGCATTAAAAGTTCTTTACATTTTGAGCATCTTTCAACTTAAAAACCCCCCTTGTCTGTGTCTTTGCATTTAGAGTCTTAGTAGTCTTTGTTTAGAGTCTTTGTTTATGTAAGGGTCAAAGCATATCTAATTAGTGTGCATCTTTTATTTTCTGTTTTAAGAGTCTAAGTGCCTTTAATTGTGATAACTTGAGAACTTGGAAACCTAATCAATTGAACATCATCATTCAGTCAAGTCTTCGTGGGATCGACCCTTGCTTGTACTGCTATTATATCTATTGATTTGTGCACTTGCTAGGTTAAAATTGTTAAGATTTGTATTACATTTATTGTTGTATTTTTCTTCCAACACTTTGCATCTAGGTTCTGGTTTTGAGTCTTTCCCATGAGTCTTAGGTTCATATTAGAGTCTTTTGTGTTTGTTCTGAGTCTTCTTATTGTTCTCTGTATTAAGTTAGTGTCAAGCATATTGACCTTTTGAGAGTCCTTTATTTTCTGTTAACTCATGAAATTCCTAGGATTGCATAACACTTTCTCAGATTAGTGTAATGACTTAGATTTCTTTAGTACTCAATGCATTCTTTTGTGTTATTATAGCTTATGAGACTTATAACATAATTGAATAGAAGTTTTGAGCGCTTATGAGTCCTATTACATAAAAAGTATGAAGAAATAAAATGTTTGAGATTGAGCTTTAAGAGACCTCTTGCATGGGCACTAGACCAAGTAACAAACATGATAATTGGATCTTGCAAACCAATTTAGAAAAGTTGTAGTTAGGAGTGGATAGTGAATGCCTTAACTTGCCTTTAAATTGTTAAATATTCTAATTGTGTTATTTTTTTCATGCATTACAAATTTCTTAATGCAAAGCATAATTCCAACTCAAACACCCCCCATCTCCTTGTCACGTTTAAGAGTCTTTCAATTTCAAGTTCGTGTCTAGGTCTTTGCATCTAGGTTCTTGTTTTGAGTCTTTGCCATGAGTCTTAGGTTGCATATTAGAGTCTTTTGTGTTTGTTTTGGGTCTTCTTATTGTTCTCTTTATTAAGTTAGTGTCAAGCATATTGAACTAATGTGGGTCCTTTATTTTATGTTAACTCATGAAATTCGTAGGGTTGCAGAACACTTTCTTAGGTTAGTGTAGTGACTAAGATTTCTTTAGTACTCAATGCATTCTTGTGTTATTATAGCTTAAGAGACTTATGACATAATTGAATAGAAGTTTTGAGTGCTTAAGAGTCCTGTTACAAAAAAAGTAAGGAGAAATAAAATGTGTGAGAGTGAGTTTTTAAGAGACCTCTTGCATGGGCGCTAGACCAAGTAACAAACATGATAATTGGATCTTGCAAACCAAATTAGAAAATGTTGCAGTTAGGAGTGGATAGTGAATGCCTTAACTTGCATTTAAATTGTTAAATCTTTTAATTGTGTTATTGTTTTCTTGCATTGCAAATTTCTTTATTCAAACGAAGCTACCGTGCGCTGGATTATGACTGAACGCCTCTAAGTCAGAATTTGGGCTAGAAGCAATGCATGCACTCGCCGCCCGTTTGTCGACCTGCAGTAAGGGTGCTCGACCCCCAAAGGCACGTGTCGTTGGCAAGCCCTCGCGGCAGAAGTGCTGTGAGGGGCGCCTTGAATTACAATTTCTACCGAGTGGCAGGTAGAATCCTTTGCAGACGACTTAAATATGCGATTGGGTATTGTAAGTGGCAGAGTGGCCTTGCTGCCACGATCCACTGAGATTCAGCCCTGCGTTGCTTCGATTCGTCCCTCCCCCTTTTATCCGCCCTTTTTATTTCTCCCTCGAATTTTGTCTGAGGTTATGAATTTGTGGCTTGGCTTCAAAAACTTTTTAGTATAACAAACTAAGTTGTGTTGCTTGATTTTTCTGGCCGGAAGATGCCTTGGCTACGTGACCCATGTTTGGTCATAGATGTCTACGAGACTTCTTTCGAACCGGTCTCGGCATCTCGATATCGTCGTTACTTGTTGTAGAAATTAAAGTAGCATTTTACAAACAGCTTTGATTTATTACGATGAAAGAAAACTTCGCGCTACTGACACTTGCAAAAATTAAAGTAGCATTTTACAAACAACAACAGCTTTGCTTAATTACGATGAAAGAAAACTTAGCGCTACTAACACTTGAGGAAATTAAAGAAGCATTTTACTACTGACACTTGCAGAAATTAAAGAAGCATTTTACAAACAGATTTGATATATTAAGATGAAAGAAAACTTCGCGCTACTGACACTTGTAAAAAAAGCTTTCAACTCCTCGTCGCTACAGTGAACCACTTGAGCCCTGACACATTTTCGGTGCCAGGGAGCAAGACAAGTGAGCTATTATGCACTTCTTTTTCAAGTTCTCGTCGCTTCGGTGAATCACTTGAGCCCTGATACATTTTCGATGCCATGGAGCTAGACCAGTGAGCTATTACGCATTCTTCAAAGGATGGCTGCTTCCAAGCCCACCTCCTGGATGTCACCGTTAGACCACTTCCTTTTCCACTAAGTGATTGCTGACAAAAAAAGTTTAGTCTGATTACTTTGTCCCTACTCCTGAGCAATGTTTGGTGATAGATGTCTTCGAGACATCTTCCGAACCATCTCCGCATTTCGATCTCGCCTATTGTATCGATGAATTTTTTTTCTCTCTTAAAGAAATTATCAGAAAAAAGAAAATTTGGACATCTTGGTTTTCTTCCTAACGTAGATTGTTTTGTTTTAGCCTCCCTGCAAAAAATCTCGTCAATATACAGGTCCTCTCCCTTGCTGCTGCTAATGCTGAAAATGAAAATAATCCTATATAGGGGGGTAGTGGTCCTCTCCTCCCTGCTTCCTAAATTTTCATTACCCCCCATGCACATAGGTGATGTTCTCTACTGCAAATGCTGAAAATGAAAATAATCCTATATAAGGGGGTAGTGGTCATCCACTCAGGAAGTTTGTGCTCCGTGGGGTTAACCACCGCGCGTCACGCGTCCGTTTGAGTCCCTAAACGTCCCTAATCGTCCCTTCGAGTCCCTTCGAGTCTCTCGGCGTCCCTCGGTGTCCATTCGAGTCCCTCTCAGCCCCTTCGATCAAGCTGAGAGATGATTTTTCATAGATGGCTTCGAGGTATCTTCTAAATTCTCTCTCCATGTCGATAACTTCGAGTCACGTGGAGTCCCTTTTTCCTAAATGTCCATTACTCCCCTCGTACATAGGTGATGTTTGATGCTGCAAATGCTGAAAATGAAAATAATCCTATATAGGGGGGTAGTAGTCCTCTCGATAGGAAGGCGATGTCCCTGGGCATGGGCAGCCCACCCCACGCGTCCATTCGAGTCCCTCGGTGTCCCTTTGAGCCCATCGGTGTTCCTTCTTGTCCCTTCTTATGCTTGGTTGGGTCGTAGAAGTCTTCGGGACACCTTCCTAAAGGGTCTACTTTGTCGTTCTAGTCCATTCGAGTCCCTAAACGTCCTAATCGTCCCATTGGGCCCCTCAGCGTCCCTCGTCGTCCCTCGGTGTCCATTCGAGTCCCTCTCAGCCCGTTCGACCAAGCAGAGACATGTTTTGTCATAGATGGCTAGAGGCATCTTCCAAACTCTCTCTCCATGTCGATAACTTGGAGTCCCTTGGAGTCCCTGCTTCCTAAATGTCCATTACTCACCTCGTACATAGGTAATGTTTGCTGCTGCAAATGCTGAAAATGAAAATAATCCTATATAGGGCTAGTGGTCCTCTCGATAGGAAGGCGATGTCCACGAGCTTGGGCAACCCACCCCCCGTGTCCCTTCGAGTCCCTCGGCGTCCCTTTGAGCCCGTCAGTGTCCCTTTCTCGGGGGCGCAACGCCCTCGACCTATTCTAAAATTTAAAATAGGTAGGACAGTGTGGCTGCTTTGTTGAGCCGCGCCACAGAATCGAGAGCTCCAAGTGGGCCATTTTTGGTAAGAAGAACTGGCGATGCGGGATGAATCGGAAGTTGGGTTACAATGCCCAATTGTGCGCTAACCTAGAACCCACAAAGGGTGTTGGTTGATTAAGACAGCAGGACGGTGGTCAAGGAAGTCAAAATTCGCTAAGGAGTGTGTAATAACTCACCTGCCGAATCAAGTAGCCCCGAAAATGGATGACGCTGAAGCGCGCGACCCATACCCGGCCGTCGGGGCAAGTGCCAGGCCCCGATGAGTAGGAAGGCGTGGCAGTCGCTGCAAAACTTGGGGCGCAAGCTCGGGTGGAGCGGTCGTTGATGCAGATCTAGGTGGTAGTAGAAAATATTCAAATGAGAACTTTGAAGCCCGAAGAGGGGAAAGGTTCTATGTGAACGGCACTTGCACATGGGTTAGTCAATCCTAAGAGACGGGGGAAGCCCGTATAATAGCGCGTCTCGCGCGAGCTTCGAAAGGGAATCGAGTTAAAATTCCTGAACCAGAATGTGGTGGCTGACGACAACGTTAGGGAGTCCAGAGACAACGACGGGGGCCTCGGGAAGAGTTATCTTTTCTGATTAACAGCCTACCTACCCTAGAAACGGCTCAATCAGAGATAGGGTCCAGCGGCTAGAAAAGCACCGCACTTCGCGTAGTGTCCGGTGTGCCCCCGGTGGCCCTTGAAAATTCGGAGGATCGAGTGCCATTTACGTCCGACCGTACTCATAACCGCATCTGGTCTCCAAGGTCAACAGCCTCTGGTCAATGGAATAATGTAGGCAAGGGGAGTCGACAAAATGGATCCGTAACCTCGGGAAAAGGATTCGCTCTGAGGGCTGGGCTCGGGGGTCCTAGTTTCGAACCCGTCGGCTATCGGCGGACTGCTAGAGCTGCTCCCGCGGTGAGAGTGGGTCGCTTCGTGCTGGCCGGGGGACAGACTGGGAATGGTCCCTTCAGGGGCTTTCCCTGGGCATCGAACAACCAGCTCATAACTAGTACGGACAAGGGGAATCCGACTGTTTAATTAAAACAATGCATTACGATGGTCCCTGCAGATGCTAATGCAATGTGATTTCTGCCCAGTGCTCTGAATGTTAAAGTGAAGAAATTCAACCAAGCGCAGGTAAACAGCGGGAGTAACTATGACTCTCTTAAGGTAACCTAATGCCTCGTCATCTAATTAGTGACGCACATGAATGGATTAACGAGATTCCCACTGTCCCTGTCTACCATCCATCGAACCGACAGCCAAGGGAATGAGCTTGGCAGAATCAGCAGGGAAGAAGACCCTGTTGAGCTTGACTCTAGTCCGACTTTGTGAAATGACTTGAGAGGAGTAGTATAAGTGTGAGCCTTTGGGTGAAAGTGAAACACTACTATTTTTAACGTTATTTTACTTATTCCGTGAATCGGAGGCGGGGCGATGCCTCTCTTCTTGTACCCAAGGCCTGCTCGCACGCTTATCTGGACGGAAGACATTGTCAGGTGGGGAGTGTGGCTGGGGCGGCACATCTGTTAAAAGTTAACGCATGTGTCCTAAGATGAGCTCAACGAGAACAGGGATAACTGGTTTGTGGCAGCCAAGCATTCATAGCGACGTTACTTTTTGATCCTTCGATGTCGGCTCTTCCTATGACTGTGAAGCAGAATGCACCTATGATTGAACGCCTCTAAGTCAGAATTCGGGATAGAAGTGATGCATGCGCCCGCCGCCCGTTTGCTGACCTGCGGTAGGGGTGCTCGGCCCCCAAAGGCACGTATCGTTGGTCAAGCCCTCGTGGCAGAAGTGTTGTGAGGGCCACCTTGAATTACAATTGCTTCGATTCGTCCCTCCCCCTTTTGTCCGGCCTTTTTATTTCTCCACCGAATTTTGTCTGAGGTTATGAATCTGTGGCTTGCCTTCAAAAAAGTTTTACTAAAACAAACTAAGTTGTATTGCTTGATTGTTCTGGCCGGAAGAAGCCTCGGCTACGGGACCCATGTTTGGTCACAGATGTCTACGAGACTTCTTCCGATCCGGTCTTGGCATCTCGATATCGTCGTTACTTGCTGCAAAAATTAAAGTAGCATTTTACAAACAACTTTGATTTATTACGATGAAAGAAAACTTCGCACTACTGACACTAGTAGAAATTAAAGTAGCATTTTAGAAACAGCAACAGCCTTGCTTTATTACGATGAAAGAAAACTTAGCGCTACTGACACTTGCAGAAATTAAAGAAGCTATTTACAACTGACACTTGCAGATATTAAAGAAGCATTTTACAAACAGATTTGATATATTAAGATGAAAGAAAACTTTGCGCTACGGACACTTGAAAAAAAAGCTTTCAAGGCCTCGTCGCTACGGTGAATCACTTGAACCCTAACACATTTTGGTGCCATGAAGCTAGACCAGTGATCTATTACGCATTCTTCAAAGGATGGTTGCTTCCAAGCCCACCTCCTGGATGTCACCGTTCGATCACTTCCTTTTCCACTAAGTGATTGCTGACAAAAAAATTTAGTCTGATTACTTTGTCCCTACTCCTGACCAATGTTTGGTCATAGATGTCTTCGGGACATCTTCCGAACTGTCTCCGCATTTCGATCTTGCCATCCGTATCGATGAATTTCTTTTTCTCTCTTAAAGAAACTTTCAGAAAAAAGAAAATTTGGACGTCTTGGTTATCTTCCTAATGTAGATTGTTTGGTTTTAGCCTCGCTGCAAAGCATGTAGTCAATATATAGGTCAGTTGGAGTCCCTGCGCCCTAAATGTGCATTACTCCCCTCGCACATAGGTGTTGTTTGCTGCTGCTAATGCTGAAAATGAAAATAATCCTATATAGGGGGGTAGCGGTCCTCTCCTCCCTGGTTCCTAAATTTCCATTACTCCCCTCGCACATAGGTGATGTTTGCTGCTACAAATGCTGAAAATGAAAGTAATCCTATATAGGGGGGGTAGTGGTCCTCTCCTCCCTGCTTCTTATTTGTGCATTACTCCCCTCGCACATAGGTGCTGTTTTCTGCTGCAAATTTTGGAAATGAAAATAATCCTATATAGGGGGGTAGTGGTCCTCTCCTCCCTGCTTCCTAAATGTCCATTACTCCCAGCGCACATAGGTGATGTTTGCTGCTGCAAATGCTGAAAATGAAAATAATTTTATATAGGGGGGTACTGGTCCTCTCCTCCTTGCTTCTTAAATGTGCATTACAACCCTCGCACATAGGTGATGTTTGCTGTTGCTAATGCTGAAAATGAAAATAATCCTATATAGGTGGGGTAGTGGTCTTCCCGATAGGAAGGCGATGCCCCCGGGCTTGGGCAGCCCACCCTCAGTGTCCCTTCGAGTCCCTCGATGTCCCTTTGAGCCCATCGGTGTCCCTTCGGCGTCTCTCCTTCCTCGTTGTCCCTTTGGTGTTCGTTGTGTCCCTTCTTATGCCTTGTTTGGTCGTAGATGTCTTAGGGACACCTTCGCAAATGGCCTGCTATGTCAGTTGAGGGTTGCTTTCGATTATTGCCATGCCCAGCGGCACGGGCTTTGTTCCACTCGATGTTCCTGCATTGTTGTCAAGTCATTTCGCGTGCCGACTATTGCGTTTCGTTTGGTAGTTCTGGGCTTTTGCTAACGTCATGGCGTGTGAGTGGCGAATAAGGTGATGCGTCGATAGGCTCGTTGCTTGGGAAACCAACTTTCGGCTCTCTCCTTCCTCAGTGATGAATAAAGATTTTATTTTTGGCAAAGAGGATTCCTGTTTTTGCTGCCAGTCGTATCGGAATGGTGCCACGTGTTGTCCGTTGGAGCCCCTCGGGGGTCCCTTTGGCGTCCCTCGGCGTACCTTTTAGTTCCTTGACATGTCCCTTGGAGTCCCTGCGCCCTAAATGTGCATTACTCCCCTCGCACTTAGGTGATGTTTGCTGCTGCTAATGCTGAAAATGAAAATAATCCTATATAGGGGGGTACTTGTTCTTTCGATAGGAAGGCGATGTCTCTGGGGGCTTGGGCAGCCTGCCCTCCGTATCCCTACGAGTCCCTCGGTGTCTCTCCTTCCTCATTGTCTCTTCGGTGTCTCTCCTTCCTCGTTGCCAGTGGCGTGGGCTTTGTTCCACTCGATATTCCAGCATTATCGTCTGGTCATTTCGTTGGCCGACCCTTGTGTTTCGTTTGGTGGTTCTGGGCTTTAGCTAACGTCATGGCATGTGAGTGGTAAATAGGGTGATACGTTGGCAGGCTCCTTGCCTGGGCAACTAACTGCCGGCTCTATCCTTCCTTGATGTCCCTTCGGGGTTCCTTCCTGTCCCTTCTTATGCCTGGTTTGGTCGTAGATGTCTTAGGGACACCTTCCCAAAAGGCCTGCTATGTCGTTCGAGTCCGTTCGAGTCCCTAAACGTCCCTAATCTTCCCTTTGAATCCCTTCGTGTACCTCGACGTCCCTCGCCGTACCTCGATGTCCATTCGAGTCCCTCTCAGTCCCTTATTATGCATGGTTGGGTCGTAGATGTCTTCGGGACACCTCCCGAAATGGCCTACAATGTCGATTGAGGGTTGCTTTCGGTTATTACCACGCCCAGGGCGCGGGGTTTTTCCACTCGATGTTCCCGCATTGTCGTCTAGTCATTTCGCTCATCGACCCGTGCGTTTCGTTCGGTGGCTCTGGGCTTTAGCTAATGTAATGGCGTGTGAGTGGTGAATAGGGGGATTAGTCAGTAGGCTCCTTGGTTGGCCAACAAACTTCCAGCTCTCTCCTTCCTTAATGACGAATCAATATTTGATTTTTAGCAAAGAGGGTTCCTGTTTTTGCAGCCTGTCGTAACGGAATGGTGACACTCGTTGTCCCATGGAGCCCCTCGGGGATCCCTTTGGCGTCCCTCGGCGTAACTTTTAGTTCCTTGACATGTCCCTTGGAGTCCCTGCGCCCTAAATGTGCATTACTCCCCTCGCACTTAGGTGATGTTTGCTGCTGCTAATGCTGAAAATGAAAATAATCCTATATAGGGGGGTAGTGGTCCTCTCCTCCCTTCTTCTTAAATGTGCAATACTCCCCTCGCACATAGGTGATGTTCGCTGATGCTAATGCTGAAAATGAAAATAATCCTATATAGGGGAGTAGTGGTTCTCTCTTCCCTACTTCCAAAATGTACAATACTCCCCACGCATATAGGTGATGTTTGCTGCGCAAATCCTGAAAATGAAAATTATCCTATATAGGGTAGTAGTGGTACTCTCGATAGGAAGGCGATGTCCCCAGGCTTGGGCAGCCCACCCCCGGTGTCCATTCGAGTCCCTCGGTGTCCCTTCTTATGCCAGGTTGGATCGTAGATGTCTTTGAGATAGCTTCCCAAATGGCCTGCTATGTCGGTTGGTGGTTGCTTTCGGTTATTACCACGCCCAACGGCGCGTCTTTGTTCCACTCGATGTTCCCGCATTGTCATCAAGTCATTTAGCTGGTCGACCCTTCCATTTCGTTTGGTGGTTTTGGGCTTTAGCTAATGACATGGTATGTGAGTGGTGAATAGGGTGATGAGTCGGCAGGCTCCATGCTTGGGTAACGAATTGTCGGCTCTCTCATTCCCTAGTCATGAATCAAGATTGGATTTTGGGCAAAGCGGGTTCCTGTTTTTGCTGCCTGTCGTAAAGGAATGGTGCAACTCATTGTCCCTAAGTGCCCCTCATGGGTCCCTTTGGCGTCCCTCGGTGTACCTTTTAGTTCCTTGACATGTCCCTTGGATTCCCTGCGCCCTAAATATGCATTACTCCCCTCACACATAGGTGATGTTTGCTGCTGCTAATGCTGGAAATGAAAATAATCCTATATAGGGGGGTAGTGGTCCTCTCCTCCCTGCTTCCTAAATGTCCATTACTCCTTTCTCACATAGGTGATGTTTGCTGCTGCTAATGCTGAAAATGAAAATAATCCTATATAGGGGGGGAGTGGACCCCTCCTCCCTGCTTCCTAAATTTCCATTACTCCCCACGCACATAGGTGATGTTTGCTGCTGCAAATGCTGAAAATGAAAATAATCCTATATAGGGGGGTACTGGTTCTTTCGATAGGAAGGCGATGTCCCTGGGCTTGGACAGCCTACCCTCTTTATCCCTACGAGTCCCTCGGTGTCTCTCCTTCCTCATTGTCTCTTCGGTTTCTCTCCTTTCCCGTTGCCAACGGCGTGGGCTTTGTTCCACTCGATATTCCAGCATTGTCGTTTGGTAATTTCGTTGGCTGACCCTTGTGTTTCGTTTGGTGGTTCTGGACTTTAGCTAACGTCATGGCGTGTGAGTAGTGAATAGGGTGATACGTTGGCAGGCTCCTTGCTAGGGCAACTAACTGCCGGCTCTATCCTACCTTGATGTCCCTTCGGAGTTCCTTCCTGTCCCTTCTTATGCTTGGTTTGGTCGTAGATGTCTTGGGGACACCTACCCAAAAGGCCTGCTATGTCGTTCGAGTCCGTTCAATTCCCTAATGTTCCCTTTGAATCCCTTCGTGTACCTCAGCGTCCCTCGCCGTCCGTCGATGTCCATTCGAGTCCCTCTCAGTCCCTTCTTATGCCTGGTTGGGTCGTAGATTTCTTCGGGACACCTCCCCAAATGGCCTACAATGTCGATTGAGGGTTGCTTTCAGTTATTAGCACGCCCAGGGCGCGGGGTTTTTCCCTAAATGTGATTACTCCCCTCGCACTTAGGTGATGTTTGCTGCTGCTAATGCTGAAAATGAAAATAATCCAATATAGGGGGGTAGTGGTCCTCTCCTCCCTTCTTCTTAAATGTGCAATAGTCTCCTCGCACATAGGTGATGTTTGCTGCTGCTAATTCTGAAAATGAAAATAATCCTATATAGAGGAGTAGTGGTTCTCTCCTCCCTACTTCCAAAATGTACAATACTCCCCACGCATATAGGTGATGTTTGCTGCGCAAATCCTGAAAATGAAAATTATCCTATATAGGGGGGTAGTGGTACTCTCGATAGGAAGGTGATGTCCCCGGGCTTGGGCAGCCCACCCCCCGTGTCCATTGGAGTCCCTCGGTGTCCCTTCTTATGCCTGGTTGGATCGTATATGTCTTTGAGACAGCTTCCCAAATGGCCTGCTATGTCGGTTAGTGGTTGCTTTCGGTTATTACCATGCCCAACGGTGCGACTTTGTTCCACTCGATGTTCCCGCATTGTCATCAAGTCATTTAGCCAGTCGACCCTTCCATTTCGTTTGGTGGTTCTGGTCTTTAGCTAACGACCTAGCGTGTGAGTGGTGAATCGTGGGCTTAGTCGGCAGGCTCCTTTCTTGGCCAACGAACTTCCAGCTCTCTCCTTCCCCAGTGATGAATCAAGATTTGATTTTTAGCAAAGAGAGTTCTTGTTTTTGCACCCTGTCGTAACGGAATGGTGCCACTCGTTGTCCCTTGGAGCCCCTCGGAGATCCCTTTGGCGTCCCTCGGCGTACCTTTTAGTTCCTAGACATGTCCCTTAGAGTCCCTACACCCTAAATGTGCATTACTCCCCTCGCATTCTTCCCCTCGCACATAGGTGATGTTTGTTGCTGCTAATGCTGAAAATGAAAATAATCCTATATAGGGGGTAGTGGTTCTCTCCTCCCTGCTTCGAAAATGTGCAATACTCCCCACGCATATAGGTGATGTTTGATGCTGCAAATGCTTTAAATGAAAATAATCCTATATATGCGGGTAGTGGTTCTCTCGATAGGAAGGCGATGTCCCTGGACTTGGGCAGGCCACTCCCCGTGTCCCTTCAAGTCCATCGGTGTCCCTTTGAGCCCATCGGTGTCCCTTCGGTGTTCCTTCCTATCCCTTCTTATGCCTGGTTGGGTCGTAGATGTCTTTGGGCTTTGTTCCCCTCGATGTTCCCGCATTGTCCTCTAGTCATTTCACTGGTCGACCCTTGCGTTTCATTTGGTGGTTCTGGGCTTTAACTAACATCATGGCGTGTGAGTGGTGAATAGGGTGATGCGTCGGCAGGCTCCTTGCTTGGGCAACGAACTGCCGGCTCTCTGCTTGGAGTCCCTTCTTCCTAAATGTCCATTACTCCCCTCTTACATAGGTTATGTTTGATGCTGCTAATGCTGAAAATGAAAATAATCCTATATAGGGGGGTAGTGGTCCTCTTGTAACAACCCGGAATTTTAATAATTGGGTTTACGCAATTTTTTTAGTAAAATGACGATTTTACCCTTGGTCGGTAAAGGGCTTGGAAATCAAGTTTTGTTTCGAGACACTTTTTTTGGTGTTTTGGATACCGTTGCGTTGGTCTCGAACTCACGAGTTCGTAGACAGGCGGCATGGGGAAAACGGAGTTCGTGGACAGAAGTTATGGTTCTAGATGTGCAAGGGCATTTTGGTAATTTGGTTTTGGGAGAAGATATTTTAACCCAATCATTTTTATCTTCATTTCATTTTCCTCTACATATCATTATCTCTCATTCTCTCTGTGACAAACACAAAACACACATCGAACCAACCCGTGCGAAAATACCCGAAGAGAAACCAAAAGTCAACTTTGATTTCAAGGCTTCAACTTCTAGTTTTGATTAACTAAGCGTATTCTACTCCTTCCCACGATCACAACCGTACCAACCATCGAAGGAGAGGACCACGGTGGAAGCTGAACTGAGTAAAGGAAGTTTCGGATCTTTGGATCGATTTTTCGGCTTACACAGGTACCTGTTTGATGTTTTAAGGTTATATTTGGATTCCTGGGTTCGAGTAGATAGATTTAGACGAAACATTTGTGTAAAACGGTTGAGTTTTGTGGAAGTTGTAAAGCTTGGAGTTTCGGTCGGAAATGGGGGATTCCGGCGAACCAGACGGCGGCGGAGGTGGCAGTCTGGTCATCTTCTCTGGCCAGTTTCCGGCGACGGCGACGACAGTCCGGTCGTCTTCTCCGGCGAGTCACCGGTGACCAGTCGGGTCGAGTTGAACCGGTCGGGTTGAGTTGAACCGGTCGGGTTGAGTTGAACCGGTCGGGTTGAGTGAACCGGTCGGGTCGAGTTGAACCGGTCGGGTCGAGTTGGACTGGGTCAGGTTGAGCCGGATCGGGTTGGACCGGTCCAGGCGCATGAACTGTAACAACCCGGAATTTTAATTATTGGGTTTAAGCAATTATCTTCATTTCATTATCAGTCATCTCATCCTCTCTGTGACATACATACACAAAACCACCAACCCGTGCGAAAATCATCCAAAAACCCACAAAGTCAACTTTGATTTCAAGGATCCAACTTCCAGTTTTGATACGTGTTTTTGGTTTTGAGGTCATATTTGGATTCCTGGGTTCGAGTAGATAGATTTAGACATAAAATATGTGAAAAATGGTTGAGTTTTGAGGAAGTTAGGAAAGCTTGAAGTTTTGGCCGGAAATGGAGGATTCCGGCGGAAACCAGACGGCGGCACTGGCAGCCGGTCGTCTTCTCCGGCGAGTCACCGGTGACCGGTCGGGTCGAGTAAACCGGTCGGGTTGGGTGACCGGTCGGGTCGAGTTGAACCGGTCGGGTCGAGTTGGATCGGGTCTAGCCGAGTTGGACCGGGTTGGACCAGTCCAGGCGCGTGGGTACTGTAGCAGGCACGTGGCCGGCGCGTGAGGGCGCGTGGTGGAGTGTGGGCGCGTGTTCTGACCTTCCATCGGCGCGTGGCGGCTCGTGGGGCCGAGTCTGAGGTCACGGTGTAGCGTGACAGGTAGTTTTTAACGTTTCGGACCTGTTGGCGCAGGTTTTGAGTCGATCGGACGTCGTTTAGGGGTTGTTTCGGACGTTTTAAAGTTGCTACGTTTTCTAGGCCAGCATAGTTAGACTCCCGGGGTTTAGGGGGTTTATATTTAAGGTTCTTATTATTAGCTAGTAATCCCAATTATTAATTTGGACAGGCGATACTGCTCCAGGAACTTCAGGGGAGCGTACAGTTCGGGATTGAGCTTGCTTGAACAGGTTTGTGAGTGGACTTTTGGTTTATAAACTATAATGCATGCATAAATGTATCTTTGATTTAAATACTGTTATGTATGGGTGCAATGAATTTCTGGATTTTAGAAATGATGCTGGACACATGTTTTACAATATTTCAGTGAAAGTGTGTTTTGAGAAATGGCCTGGTTTTTGTACTCGATTTTGATATCGTTTTGACGTGGTAACTATTTGAGTATGTGATTTGGGTTTAGACTCATAATTGTGATTTTACCGATTTTGGCCATAAAATGATATTGCAAAGAATTTGGCGTAGGCCGAGAAACAAAGATTTCGAAGTATGGATTTGATTCACTGTTCCCGTCCCGATGGTTATTGTTGCTCTGACTGGTGTTGAGGGGCCTTGCTCTACCGGTTGTTGAGGGTTCGGACCTTGGTGTTGAGGGGCCTTGCTCCACCAGGTTGCGAAGCTGTCTATGCATAGTACAGATAGTACAGACAGTACAGATGGTACACAGAGTTGTACAGATTTTAACACATCTCAAGGGATACCCTGGTGTGTTGTGGATATGTCGGGAACAGTGAATTTGAGATATTATGTGTCAGATTGAACGAAATGATTTGAATTTGATATATTTTGTGTCCAGATTAAATTAAATGATTTTAAACTCCTTTGAAGTGAGTTTTCAAACCAAACTGTGGATCACGAGGTATTTTTATTATACAGATTTGATGTGAGTCCAACTAAGTGGTTTTAAAGAGAAATGAGAATTTTTGGTGATTTACATATGATGTTTAGTATGATAAATTGTTTTATGTTATGCATGCATGATTTTATAAATGGAGGGGAAGAAACGTATTTTTCGAAAAGGAATTTATAAATGATTATTTTTGTCCACTCACAACTTTTGTGTTTAAACCCCCTTCAGGCAGTTGAGTAGAGTTGACGCGAACATTGATCTCGAGGCAGAGGCATTAGTACTTCGACTGCGCTGTGTAATTATATTTGAGTAGGATATCTAAATTTTACTCTTGATCCTACTTAGACGCTTTGATATTATATTGTATTTGATTGGTCATTAATTACGGGAATTATTGAGTGCTTGAATCCCTTGTCTGACAAGTGGAAGTATTTATTGTTATTATATTTGTAAGGATTGAAGGGTATTTTGGGAACCTTTTCTTAGGTTGTCAGACGGGATCAGGGTTCTTCCCGGGTTTCGAGAGGAAATTCGGGACGGGTCCTGACAATTGGTATCAGAGCACTAGGTTAAATTCCTGTAGACTGTACACTAAGTGTACAAATTTTGGTATTCATGAGTATAGTTCTTTTCAGCGTAATGCCTCCGAGACGCGAGTTCCGTCAACAGTCGGAAAATATTGGGGACACACCTGAACCTGCAGTGGAGCCTGATATGAGGCAAACACTGGAACAATTGGGTCACACTTTGATTTCTGTACTTCAGAGTAGGACTGCTACTGAAGGTTCAGACATTGAGAAAGCCCAGGGATTAGGGGCTACAATATTTATGGGCGAGTCTAGTCTAGAGGATGTAGAGAATTGTCTCCGATTGGTTGGGACATGGGTATTAGTACTCCTACTGGGAATATGTTAGTGGAGAATCTCGTGATTCGTAGCTGTCCAGTGTTAGTGGAAGGTCATGCATTAGAGGCAGATTTAATCCCCTTAGATATTTTTTATGTTGATGTGATTCTGGGGATGGATTGGTTGACTATGCACCATGCCTCTATTGATTTTTATGACAAGAGAGTGGATTTTCGGAGTCCAGGTTTACCGGAACTTACATTCAGGGGAGATCGTAGGGTACTACCCTGTGGAGTGATATCAGCTTTGACCGCTAAGAAATTGCTGAGGAAAGGTTGTGAGGGTTATTTGGCTCATGTGTTTGATTCTCGGGATACTCCGATGAGAGTGGAGGATATTCCAGTGGTGAGTGAGTTCTCTGATGTGTTTCCAGATGATCTTCCGGGATTGCCACCTCACCGGGAGATTAAATTCACCATCGAGCTTTTACCAGGTACTCAACCTATCTCACAGGCACCGTATAGAATGGCACCGGCAGAATTGCGAGAGTTGAAGACTCAGTTGCAGGATTTGGTAAATATGGGATTTATTCGCCCAAGTGTTTCACCTTGGGGTGTACCAGTGTTATTTGTGAGGAAAAAGGATGGTAGTCTGAGATTGTGTATCGACTACCGAAAGCTAAATAGGGCTACGGTGCGGAATAAGTATCCTTTGCCAAGGATAGATGATTTGTTTGATCAACTTAAGGGCGCAAGATATTTTTCGAAAATTGACCTTCGATCCGGGTACCATCAGTTGAGGCTCAGAGAAGGAGATGTTGAGAAAACAGGTTTCAGGACTCGTTATGGTCATTATGAGTTCCTGGTGATGCCTTTCGGGTTGACTAATGCCCCAACAGCATTTATGGATTTGATGAACAGGGTGTTTCAAAAGTATTTGGATCGGTTTGTGATTGTGTTCATCGATGACATCTTGGTGTATTCGAGGAGTGCTAAGGCACATGAGAAACACTTAAGGTTGATGCTGAATATGCTTAGGAAAAAGCATTTGTTTGCCAAGTTCAGTAAATGCCAGTTTTGGTTGACCGAAGTTGGATTCTTAGGTCATTTGATTTCGGCTGAGGGTATCAGCGTAGATCCCCAAAAGGTTGAGGCAATGGAAAACTGGGAGCAACCGAGGACAGTGACAGAGGTGAGGAGTTTTCTGGGTTTGGCAGGATATTATCGACGGTTCGTAGAAGGATTTTCTACGATAGCAGGGCCGTTGACTCGGTTGACGAGGAAAGGAGTCAAGTTTGACTGGGGAGCTGATTGTGAACAGGGATTTCAGGAGTTGAAGAGGAGGTTGAGTTCTGCTCCAGTATTGACCCTTCCTGATGATACTGGGGGATTTGAGGTGTATAGTGATGCCTCATTGCGGGATATAGGCTGTGTGTTGATGCAGCATGGAAAGGTGATAGCGTATGCTTCTAGACAACTTAAACCCCATGAGTTGAATTACCCCACACATGATTTGGAGTTAGCTGCAGTGGTGGATGCATTGAAAATCTGGTGACATTATTTGTACGGGGAGATGTGTCGGATCTTCACCGACCATAAGAGTTTAAAGTACTTGTTCACCCAAAAGGACCTGAATCTAAGGCAGAGAAGATGGCTTGAGTTAGTAAAGGATTATGATTGTACTATAGAGTACCATCCAGGGAAAGCCAATGTTGTGGCAGATGCATTGAGCAAGAAATCAATGGGTTCTTTGGCCCATTTGCATACAGTCTACCTACCGTTACTGGTAGAGTTCCGTAGAGCAGGGATAGTACTGGACATAGATAACCAGGGGGCTTTATTGGCTAGTTTCCATGTGAGGCCTGTTCTGGAGTGAAATAGGTGAAAGAAAGCTGTTAACACCCGAGTTGGTGGATTTGACTGAGGAAAAGATTAAAATCATCAGAGAAAGGTTGAAAATAGCCCAGGATCGCCAGAAGAGCTATGCAGACCATCAAACCAGAGACCTTGAGTTTGAGGTAGGTGATTGGGTGTTCTTGAAACTATCTCCTTGGAAGGGAGTGGTACGTTTTGGTAGACGAGGAAAACTGAGTCCTCGCTACATTGGTCCGTATGAGATTTTGGAGAGGATAGGACCAGTGGCATATCGTCTTGCTTTACCATCGGAATTATCCAGAGTTCATAATGTTTTTCATGTATCCATGCTCCGGAAATATCTGTTTGATGAATCTCACGTATTAGGAGAGCAGCCACTTGAGCTGATGGATGATTTGACCTTTGAGGAGCAACCGGTGCAAATTTTGGATTGGAAAGAAAAGGTACTGCGCAGAAAGAGTATTCCTCTAGTTAAAGTGTTGTGGAGGAATCATAACGTGGAGGAAGCCACGTGGGAAACCGAGGAACTAATGCGGACGCAGTATCCTTTTTTGTTCCAAGGGTAGAGTTGAATTTCGAGGGTGAAATTTCTTAAGGAGGGTAGATTGTAACAACCCGGAAATTTAATTATTGGGTTTATGCAATTATTTTTGTAAAATGACGATTTTACCCTTGGTCGATAAAGGGTATGGAAGTCAAATTTTGTTTCGAGACACTTTTGGTGGTGTTTTGGATACCGTTGCGTAGGTCTTGAACTCACGAGTTCGTAGACAGGCGGCACGCGGAAATTGGAGTTCGTGGACGAAAGTTATGGGTCTAAATGTGCAAGGGAATTTTGGTAATTTTGATTTGGGAGAAGATATTTTAGGCCAATCATTGTCTCATCTTCATTTCATTTTCATCTTTATCTTCATTTCATTATCAGTCATCTCATCCTCTCTGTGACATACATACACAAAACCACCAACCCGTGCGAAAATCATCCAAAAACCCACAAAGTCAACTTTGATTTCAAGGCTCCAACTTCCAGTTTTGATCAACTAATCATATTCTACTCCTTCCCACGATCACAACCGTACCAACCATCGAAGGAGAGGACCACGGAGGAAGCCGAACCGAGGATAGGAAGTTTCGGACCTTCCGATCGATTTTTCGGCTAGTACAGGTACGTGTTTGTGGTTTTGAGGTCATATTTGGATTCCCGGGTTCGAGTAGATAGATTTAGACATAAAATTTGTGAAAAATTGTTGAGTTTTGAGGAAGTTAGGAAAGCTTGAAGTTTCGGCCGGAAATGGAGGATTCCGACGGAAACCAAACGGCGGCGCCGACAGCCGATTGTCTTCTCCGACGAGTCGCCGGTGACCAGTCGGGTCGAGTAAACCGGTCGAGTCGGGTGACTGGTCGGGTCGAGTTGAACCGGTCGGGTCGAGTTGGACCGGGTCAGGTCGAGTTGGATCGGGTTGGACCGGTCCAGGCGCGTGGGTACTGTAGCAGGCGCGTGGCCGGCGCGTGAGGGCGCGTGGTGGCGCGTGGGCGCGTGGTGGCGCGTGGGCGCGTGTTCCGACCTTCCGTTGGCGCGTGGCAGCGCGTGGGGCTAACTCTGAGGTCACGGTGTCGAGTGACAGGTAGTTTTTGACGTTTCGGACCTGTTGGCGCAGGTTTTGAGTCGATCAGATGTCGTTTAGGGGTTGTTTCGGACGTTTTAAAGTTGCTGCGTTTTCTAGGCCAGCATAGTTAGACTCCCGGGGTTTAGGGGGTTTATATTTAAGGTTCGTATTATTAGCTGGTAATCCCGATTATTAATTTGGACAGGCGATACTGCTCCAGGAACTTCAGGGGAGCGTACAGTTCGGGATTGAGCTTGCTTGAACAGGTTTGTGAGTGGACTTTTGGTTTATAAACTATAATGCATGCATAAATGTATCTTTCATTTAAATACTGTTATGTATGGGTGCAATGAATTTCTGGATTTTAGAAATGATGCTGGACACATGTTTTACAATATTTCAGTGAAAGTGTGTTTTGAGAAATGGCCTGGTTTTTGTACTCGATTTTGATATCGTTTTGACGTGGTAACTATTTGAGTATGTGATTTGGGTTTAGACTCATAATTGTGATTTTACCGATTTTGGCCATAAAATGATATTGCAAAGAATTTGGCTTAGGCCGAGAAACAAAGATTTCGAAGTATGGATTTGATTCACTGGTTCCCGTCCCGATGGTTATTGTTGCTCTGACTGGTGTTGAGGGGCCTTGCTCCACCAGGTTTCGAAGCTGTCTATGCATAGTGCAGATAGTACAGACAGTACAGATGGTACACAGAGTTGTACAGATTTTAACACATCTTAAGGGATACCCTGGTGTGTTGTGGATATGTCGGGAACAGTGAATTTGAGATATTATGTGTCGGATTGAACGAAATGATTTGAATTTGAGATATTTTGTGTCCAGATTAAATTAAATGATTTTAAACTAATTTGAAGAGAGTTTTCAAACCAAACTGTGGATCACGAGGTATTTTTATTATACAGATTTGATGTGAGTCCAACTAAGTGGTTTTAAAGAGAAATGAGAATTTTTGGTGATTTACATATGATGTTTAGTATGATAAATTTTTTTATGTTATGCATGCATGATTTTATAAATGGAGGGGAAAAAACCTATTTTCTCGAAAAGGAATTTATAAATGATTATTTTTGTCCACTCACAACTTTTGTGTTTAAACCCCCTTCAGGCAGTTGAGTAGAGTTGACGCGAACACTGATATCGAGGCAGAGGCATTAGTACTTCGACTGCGCTATGTAATTATATTTGAGTAGGATATCTAAATTTTACTCTTGATCCTACTTAGACGCTCTGATATTATATTGTATTTGATTGGTCATTAATTACGGGAATTATTGAGTGCTTGAATCCCTTGTCTGACAAGTGGAAGTATTTATTGTTATTATATTTGTAAGGATTGAAGGGTATTTTGGGAACCTTTTCTTAGGTTGTCAGACGGGATCAGGGTTCTTCCCGGGTTTCGAGAGGAAATTCGGGACGGGTCCTGACAATTGGTATCAGAGCACTAGGTTAAATTCATGTAGACTGTACACTAAGTGTACAAATTTTGGTATTGATGAGTATAGTTCTTTTCAGCGTAATGCCTCCGAGACGCGAGTTCCGTCAACAGTCGGAAAATATTGGGGACACACCTGAACCTGCAGTGGAGGCTGATATGAGGCAAACACTGGAACAATTGGGTCACACTTTGATTTCTGTACTTCAGAGTAGGACTGCTACTGAAGGTTCAGACATTGAGAAAGCCCAGGGATTAGGGGCTACAATATTTATGGGCGAGTCTAGTCCAGAGGATGTAGAGAATTGTCTCCGATTGGTTGGGACATGGGTATTAGTACTCCTACTGGGAATATGTTAGTGGCGAATCTCGTGATTCGTAGCTGTACAGTGTTAGTGGAAGGTCATGCATTAGAGGCAGATTTAATCCCCTTAGATATTTTTGATTTTGATGTGATTCTGGGGATGGATTGGTTGACTATGCCCCATGCCTCTATTGATTGTTATGACAAGAGAGTGGATTTTCGGAGTCCAGGTTTACCGGAACTTACATTCAGGGGAGATCGTAGGGTACTACCCTGTGGAGTGATATCAGCTTTGACCGCTGAGAAATTGCTGAGGAAAGGTTGTGAGGGTTATTTGGCTCATGTGTTTGATTCTCGAGATACTCCGATGAGAGTGGAGGATATTCCAGTGGTGAGTGAGTTCTCTGATGTGTTTCCAGATGATCTTCCGGGATTGCCACCTCACCGGGAGATTGAATTCACCATCGAGCTTTTACCAGGTACTCAACCTATCTCACAGGCACCGTATAGAATGGCACCGGCAGAATTGCGAGAGTTGAAGACTCAGTTGCAGGATTTGGTAAATATGGGATTTATTCGCCCAAGTGTTTCACCTTGGGGTGCACCAGTGTTATTTGTGAGGAAAAAGGATGGTAGTCTGAGATTGTGTATCGACTACCGGAAGCTAAACAGGGCTACGGTGCGGAATAAGTATCCTTTGCCAAGGATAGATGATTTGTTTGATCAACTTAAGGGCGCAAGATATTTTTCGAAAATTGACCTTCGATCCGGGTACCATCAGTTGAGGATCAGAGAAGGAGATGTTGAGAAAACATGTTTCAGGACTCGTTATGGTCATTATGAGTTCCTGGTGATGCCTTTCGGGTTGACTAATGCCCCAGCAGCATTTATGGATTTGATGAACAGGGTGTTTCAAAAGTATTTGGATCGGTTTGTGATTGTGTTCATCGATGACATCTTGGTGTATTCGAGGAGTGCTAAGGCACATTAGAAACACTTAAGGTTGGTGCTGAATATGCTTAGGAAAAAGCATTTGTTTGCCAAGTTCAGTAAATGCCAGTTTTGGTTGACCGAAGTTGGATTCTTAGGTCATGTGATTTCGGCTGAGGGTATCAGCGTAGATCCCCAAAAGGTTGAGGCAGTGGCAAATTGGGAGCAACCGAGGACAGTGACAGAGGTGAGGAGTTTTCTGGGTTTGGCAGGATATTATCGACGGTTCGTAGAAGGATTTTCTACGATAGCAGGGCTGTTGACTCGGTTGACGAGGAAAGGAGTCAAGTTTGACTGGGGAGCTGATTGTGAACAGGGATTTCAGGAGCTGAAGAGGAGGTTGACTTCTGCTCCAGTATTGACCCTTCCTGATGATACTGGGGGATTTGAGGTGTATAGTGATGCCTCATTGCGGGGTATAGGCTGTGTGTTGATGCAGCATGGAAAGGTGATAGCGTATGCTTCTAGACAACTTAAACCCCATGAGTTGAATTACCCCACACATGATTTGGAGTTAGCTGCAGTGGTGCATGCATTGAAAATCTGGCGACATTATTTGTACGGGGAGATGTGTCGGATCTTCACCGACCATAAGAGTTTAAAGTACTTGTTCACCCAAAAGGGCCTGAATCTGAGGCAGAGAAGATGGCTTGAGTTAGTAAAGGATTATGATTGTACTATAGAGTACCATCCAGGGAAAGCCAATGTTGTGGCAGATGCATTGAGCAAGAAATCAATGGGTTCTTTGGCCCATTTGCATACAGTCTACCTACCGTTACTGGTAGAGTTCCGTAGAGCAGGGATAGTACTGGACATAGATAACCAGGGGGCTTTATTGGCTAGTTTCCATGTGAGGCATGTTCTGATTGATCGGATTATTGAGGCTCAACTCCAGGATCCTACATTGTGCATTATCAGGATGGAGTTGGAGGCTGGAAACAGGCAGGACTATGTGCTTAGGGATGATGGAGCCTTGGTTAGGGATGGCCGATTATGCGTACCGAATGAGCTGGAACTAAAAAGGGAAATTCTTGATGAGGCTCATAGTTTGGCTTACGCTATGCATCCAGGAGGTACCAAGATCTATCATACCCTAAGGAAATACTATTGGTGGACTGGGATGAAAAGGGAAATTGCTGAGTTTGTGAGTAGATGCCTGACGTGTCAGCAAGTGAAAGCAGAGAGGCAGAAACCATATGGGGCACTTCAACCATTACCTATTCCGGAATGGAAGTGGGATCACATTACGATGGATTTTGTGTATAAACTTCCAAGGACACATAAGGGACATGATGGGATATGGGTAATTGTTGATAGACTCACGAAGTCTGCACATTTCTTGCCAATGCGGGAAGATTTTCGGATGAGTCGGTATGCTAAATTGTTCATTGATGAGATCATACGACTACATGGGACTCCAGAGTCGATTGTTTCGGACAGGGATGAGTCAGTATGCTACATTGGTCCGTATGATATTTTGTAGAGGATAGGACCAGTGGCATATCGTCTTGCTTTACCATCGGAATTATCCAGAGTTCATAATGTTTTTCATGTATCCTTGCTCCGGAAATATCTGTTTGATGAATCTCACGTATTGGGAGAGCAGCCACTTGAGCTGAAGGATGATTTGACCTTTGAGGAGCAACCGGTGCAAATTTTGGATTGAAAAGAAAAGGTACTGCGCAGAAAGAGTATTCCTCTATTTAAAGTGTTGTGGAGGAATCATAACGTGGAGGAAGCCACGTGGGAAACCGAGGAACTAATGCGGACGCAGTATCCTTATTTGTTCCAAGGGTAGAGTTGAATTTCGAGGATGAAATTTCTTAAGGAGGGTAGATTGTAACAATCCGGAATTTTAATTATTGGGTTTATGCAATTATTTTTGTAAAATGACGATTTTACCCTTGGTCGGTAAAGGGCATGGATGTCAAATTTTGTTTCGAGACACTTTTGGTGGTGTTTTGGATACCGTTGCGTAGGTCTCGAACTCACGAGTTCGTAGACAGGCGGCACGCGAAAAACGGAGTTCGTGGACGAAAGTTATGGGTCTAAATGTGCAAGGGCATTTTGGTAATTTTGATTTGGGAGAATATATTTTAGGCCAATCATTGTCTCATCTTCATTTCATTTTCATCTTTATCTTCATTTCATTATCAGTCATCTTATCCTCTCTGTGACAAACATACACAAAACCACCAACCCGTGCGAAAATCATCCAAAAACCCACAAAGTCAACTTTGATTTCAAGGCTCCAACTTCCAGTTTTGATCAACTAATCATATTCTACTCCTTCCCACGATCACAACCGTACCAACCATCGAAGGAGAGGACCACGGAGGAAGCCGAACCGAGGATAGGAAGTTTCGGACCTTCCGATCGATTTTCCGGCTAGCACAGGTACGTGTTTGTGGTTTTGAGGTCATATTTGGATTCCTGGGTTCGAGTAGATAGATTTAGACATAACATTTGTGAAACATGGTTGAGTTTTGAGGAAGTTAGGAAAGCTTGAAGTTTCAGCCGAAAATGGAGGATTCCGATGGAAACCAGACGGCGGCGCCGGCAGCCGATCGTCTTCTCCGGCGAGTCGCCGGTGACCAGTCGGGTCGAGTAAACTGGATGGGTCGGGTGACCGGTCGGGTCGAGTTGAACCGGTCGGGTCGAGTTGGATCGGGTCAGGTCGAGTTGGACCGGGTTGGACCGGTCCAGGCGCGTGGGTACTGTAGCAGGCGCGTGGCCGGCGCGTGGGCGCGTGTTCCGACCTTCCGTCGACGCGTGGTGGCGCGTGGGGCCGAGCCTGAGGTCACGGTGTCGCGTGGCAGGTATTGTTTGACTTTTCGGACCTGTTGGCGCAGGTTTTGAGTCGATCGGACGTCGTTTAGGGTTTGTTTCGGACGTTTTAAAGTTGCTGCGTTTTCTAGGCCATCATAGTTAGACTCCCGGGGTTTAGGGGGTTTATATTTAAGGTTCTTATTATTAGCTGGAAACCCCATTTATTAATTTGGACAGACGATACTGCTCCAGGCACTTCAGGGGAGCGTACAGTTCGGGATTGAGCTTGCTTGAACAGGTTTGTGAGTGGACTTTTGGTTTATAAACTATAATGCATGCATAAATGTATCTTTGATTTAAATACTGTTATGTATGGGTGCAATGAATTTCTGGATTTTAGAAATGATGCTGGACACATGTTTTACAATATTTCAGTGAAAGTGTGTTTTGAGAAATGGCCTGGTTTTTGCACTCGATTTTGATATCGTTTTGACGTGGTAACTATTTGAGTATGTGATTTGGGTTTAGACTCATAATTGTGATTTTACCGATTTTGGCCATAAAATGATATTGCAAAGAATTTGGCTTAGGCCGAGAAAAAAGATTTCGAAGTATGGATTTGATTCACTGGTTCCCGTTCCGATGGTTATTGTTGCTCTGACTGGTGTTGAGGGGCCTTGCTCTACCGGTTGTTGAGGGTTCGGACCTTGGTGTCGAGGGGCCTTGCTCCACCAGGTTGCGAAGCTATCTATGCATAGTACAGATAGTACAGACAGTACAGATGGTACACAAAGTTGTACAGATTTTAACACATCTCAAGGGATACCCTGGTGTGTTGTGGATATGTCGGGAACAGTGAATTTGAGATATTATGTGTCAGATTGAACGAAATGATTTGAATTTGAGATATTTTGTGTCCAGATTAAATTAAATGATTTTAAACTCCTTTGAAGAGAGTTTTCAAACCAAACTGTGGATCACGAGGTATTTTTATTATACAGATTTTATGTGAGTCCAACTAAGTGGTTTTAAAGAGAAATGAGAATTTTTGGTGATTTACATATGATGTTTAGTATGATAAATTGTTTTATGTTATGCATGCATGATTTTATAAATGGAGGGGAAGAAACGTATTTTCTCGAAAAGGAATTTATAAATGATTATTTTTGTCCACTCACAACTTTTGTGTTTAAACCCCCCTTTCAGGCAGTTGAGTAGAGTTGACGTGAACACTGATCTCGAGGCAGAGGCATTAGTACTTCGACTGCGCTGTGTAATTATATTTGAGTAGGATATCTAAATTTTACTCTTGATCCTACTTAGACGCTCTGATATTATATTGTATTTGATTGGTCATTAATTACGGGAATTATTGAGTGCTTGAATCCCTTGTCTGACAAGTGGAAGTATTTATTGTTATTATATTTGTAAGGATTGAAGGGTATTTTGGGAACCTTTTCTTAGGTTGTCAGATGGGATTAGGGTTCTTCCCGGGTTTCGAGGGGAAATTCGGGACGGGTCCTGACAGCGTGAAAACTGTAGCAGGCGCGTGGTAACTAGTTTTCGACGTTGGTACAGGTTTCAGGTTGATCGGACATCGTTTAGAGGTCGATTTGAGTGTCCGAAGTTGCTGTGTTTTCTAGAAACAGCAAGGGTAGACTTCCCGAGGTTAGGAAGTTGTTATTTAAGAGTCTTATTACTAGCCGGTAATCCCGATTGTTGTTTTTGACAGGCGATATTGTTCCGGGAACCTCAGAGGAAGGAGCAAGACGGGATTGAGCTAGCTTGAACAGGTTTGTGAGTGGACTTTGGTTTTATAAACTGAAATGCATGCATCAAAATATCTTTGTGTAAATACTGTTATGTATTGTGGCATTGAATTTCTGGATTTTAGAAATGATTACTAGACACATGTTTTCCACTACTTCGATTAAAGTGTGATTTGAGAAATATCAAGGTTTTTGGACTCAGTTTTGATATCGTTTTGACGAGGAAATTATTGAGTCATTGATTTGGGTTTTGACCCTGTTGTATGAGTTTATCGGATTTGGTTATATGTGAGGGAGGTCAGGACCCGGGATGAGGATCCGTTGTTAGCGGTGAACCCGGTGAACCTCCAAGATAAACACTGATTTGAGGGAGGCCAGGACTCGGGACGAGGATCCGTTATTAACGGTGAACCCGGTGAACCTCCAAGATAAACTCTGATTTGAGGGAGGCCAGGACTCGGGACGAGGAGCCGTTATTAGCGGTGAACCCGGTGAACCTCCAATATAATTGGTGATTGATTCTCCGACTAGCGTCGAGAGTTTTGCTCCGTTAGTTTGTTGAGTTCTCCGACTCTGGCATTGTAGAGTTTTGACTCCGTCGGGTCGCTAGACTGTCTATGCATAGTACATGGAGTTGTGATACAGGACTAGCACACCCCAAGGGATACCCTGGTGGCTAGTGGATGTGTCGGGAACAGTGGATTTGAGATATTATGTGTCTAGGTTGAATTAAATGATTTTGAATTCCTTTGAGGATGATTTTCAAACCAGATTGTGGATCACAATGTGTTTTCCTTATATGGATTTTGTGTGAGTCCTACTGAGTGGTTTTAAAGAGAAAGGGAAATGCCGGTGATTTAAAGATGATGTTTTTATAACATGAACTATTTATGTGATGCATGCATAGTTTTATAAATGGAGGGGGGAAAAGGTAATATTCCTTGGAAAATGATTTATAAACGATTATTTTTGTCCACTCACAACTTTTGTGTTTAAACCCCCTTCAGGCAGTACAGCTGACGCAGACATTATCTCGAGGCAGAGGCATTAGCACTCTCGGCTGCGCTGTGTAGTTGTACTTGAGTAGGATATCTAATTTGTATCTTGATCCTACTTAGACGCTCTGATATTATGTTGTATTTGGTTGGTAATTACTTACAGGAATTTTAAGTGATTAAATCCCTTGTCTGACAAGTGAAAGTATTTATTATTATTATAATTTCTAAGGATTGAAGAGTATTTGGGAACCTTTCCTTAGGTTGTCAGACGGGATCAGGGTTCTTCCTGGGTTTCGAGGGGAAATTCGGGACTGGTCTTGACAATCGGTATCAGAGCACTAGGTTAAATTCCAGTAGACCGTACATCTAGTGTACAGGTGAAATTTTGGTATTAATGGTTTGCAACTTCTTTTCAGCGTATAATGCCTCCGAGACGAGAGTTCGGTCAACGGTCGGGGAATGGTGGAGATGACCATGAACCTACAGTGGAGCCTGATTTGAGGCAGACACTGAAATAGCTGGGTCAGACTTATGCTTCTGTACTCCAGGATAGGGCTTCTCATGAAGTCTCTGATATCGAGAGAGCCCAGAGACTGGGGGCGACGATATTTATGGGCGAGTCTAGTCTGATGAGGCTGAGGAGTGGATTACTCACATGGAACGGGTGTTTTTGATTATGAGATGTCCTCTAGAGGAGAGAGTTCTGTTGGCTACATTTTTACTAGGCGGTTCTGCTTACCACTGGTGGCACTCATTGGAGGTGTCAGGCTGGAATGTCCATACGCTTACTTGGCAGACTTTCCGGGAACGCTTCTTGGAGCAATTTTACCCTCGCTCACACCGGAATATTAAGGAGGCCGAGTTCTTGCATTTACAGCAAGGAGACATGACTGTGGCCCAGTATGAACAGAGATTCATAGCGCTGAGTCGCTTTGCATCGACTTTGGTGGCGGCCAAGTTAGACAAGTGCCACAGATTCGAAAGTGGACTGCGGAGTGAGATTCGGTCAGCAGTTACGTCTATGGAACACACTTCCTTGAGGACTTTGGCTGATGCTGCAGCTCGAGTAGAGTTGAGTTTGGGTTTCCCAATTCCGCAGCAGTACAGTGGGTACAAGAGACGTTGAGATCACTGGACTGCCGGAACCTTTAGTCAGGGACCATCAAAAAGAGGCAGTCATAGTTCTGGATCTTCTGGGAATGCGAGATCTAGTACAGGCAGTGGCGGAGCTGGTCAGGCACGACAATCTTATGCCCATTCTAGCGGTGCCTCAGTGCAGTTCAACAGAAGACAAGGTGGCATATATAGTGGTTTCAGTGATTCCATTTGTTATTTCTGTGGGGAGCTGGTCACATCAAGAGATTCTGTCCACAACGTCGTTCGTGCAGTAGTTCCTTGGGTCGTGGTGCGACTGATCCTAGCCCGAGGACAGGACAGATGTTTGATACTGCAACTGGGAGTCAGACCCATTTCAGTGGGGCTGGTAGAGCTAGTGGGACCAGCAGTGCTAGAGGCAGGTATGGGGATTGTGGTCGATCTTCGGGTACACCAGCTCGAGTTTTTGCCATGACGCAAAAGGAGGCTCGAGTAGCACCGGAGGTGGTCACGGGTACGTTATCTATTTTCAACCGCAATGCTTGTGTTTTATTAGATCCGGGAGCAACTCATTCTTTTATTTCTCGGGGTTTTGCATTGTTTGCGGATAGAGAATTGTCCCCGATTGGTTGGGACATGGGTATTAGTACTCCTACCGGGGATATGTTAGTGGCGAACCTCGTGATTCGCAGTTGTCCGGTGATGGTTGAAGGCCATGGTTTGGAGGCAGATTTAATTCCCTTAGATATTTTTGAGTTTGATGTGATTCTGGGGATGAATTGGTTGTCCATGCACCATGCCTCCATAGACTGTTACGAAAAGACAGTAGTTTTTCGGAGTCCAGGATTACCGGAACTTACATTTCGGGGAGATCTTAGGGTACTACCCTATGGAGTGATATCAGCGTTGACCGCTGAGAGATTGTTGAGGAAAGGTTGTGAGGGTTACTTGGCTCATGTGTTTGATTCTAGGGTTACTCCAATGAGAGTGGAGGATTTTCCTGTGGTGAGTGAGTTTTCTGATGTGTTTCCAGATGATCTTCTAGGATTACCACCACACCGTGAGATTGAGTTTACCATCGAGCTTTTGCCAGGTACTCAACCTATCTCACAGGCACCGTATAGGATGGCACCGGCAGAATTGCGAGAGTTAAAGACTCAGTTGCAGGACTGGTGAATATGGGATTTATTCGCCCAAGTGTTTCACCATGGGGTGCGCCGGTATTATTTGTGAGGAAAAAGGATGGTGGTCTGAGATTGTGTATCGACTACCGGCAGTTAAATAGAGTGACGGTACGAAATAAGTATCCTCTGCCAAGGATTGACGATTTATTTGATCAAATGAAAGGGGCAAAGTATTTTTCAAAAATTGACCATCGATCCGGGTACCATCAGTTGAGGATTCGGGAAGAGGATGTTCAGAAAACAGCTTTCAGGACTCGGTATGGTCATTATGAGTTCCTGGTGATGCCCTTCGGGTTGACTAATGCCCCAGCAGCGTATATGGATTTGATGAACAGAGTGTTCCAAAAGTATTTGGATCGATTTGTAATTATGTTCATCGACGATATCTTGGTGTATTCAAGGAGTGCCACGGCACATGAGAAGCACTTGAGGTTGGTGCTGAATATCCTTAAGAAAAAGCATTTGTTTGCCAAGTTCAGTAAATGCCAGTTTTGGTTGACCGAAGTTGGATTCTTGGGTCATGTGATTTCGGCTGAAGGTATCAGCGTAGATCTCCAAAAAGTGGAGGCAGTGGCAAACTGGGAGCAACCGAGGACAGTGACAGAAGTGAGGAGTTTTCTGGGTTTGGCAGGATATTATCGGCGGTTCGTAGAAGGATTTTCTACGATAGCAGGTCCATTGACTCGGTTGACTAAGAAATGAGTCAAGTTTGACTGGGATGCTGATTGTGAGCAGAGCTTCCAAGAGCTAAAGAGAAGGTTGACTTCTGCTCCAGTATTAACCCTTCCAGATGGTAACGGGGGTTTTGAGTTATATAGTGATGCATCATTGCGGGGTATTGGCTGTGTGCTGATGCAGCATGGGAAAGTTATAGCGTATGCTTCCAGACAACTTAAACCCCATGAGATGAATTACCCCACACATGATTTGGAGTTGGCTGCAGTGGTGCATGCACTGAAAATATGGAGACATTATTTGTACGGGGAGACGTGTCGGATCTTCACCGACCATCAGAGTTTAAAGTACTTGTTCACCCAGAAGGACCTGAATTTGAGGCAGAGAAGGTGGCTTGAGTTGATAAAGGATTATGATTGTACTATTGAGTACCACCCAGGAGAAGCCAATGTTGTGGCAGATGCCTTGAGCAGGAAGTCTATGGGTTCTTTGGCCCATTTGCATACAGTCTACTTACCGTTGCTGGTAGAGTTCCGTAGAGTAGGGATTGTACTGGGCATGGATAGCCAGGGGGCTTTGTTTGCTAGTTTCCATGTGAGGCATGTTCTGATTGATCAGATTATTGAGGCTCAACTCCAGGATCCTACATTGTGCATTATCAGGATAGAGTTGGAAGCTGGAAACCGGCAGGACTATGCGGTTAGGGATGATGGAGCATTGGTTAAGGATGGACGGTTGTGCGTACCGAATGAGCTGGAGCTAAAGAGGGAAATTCTTGATGAGGCTCATAGTTTGGCTTACGCTATGCATCCAGGAGGTACCAAGATGTATCATACCCTAAGGAAACACTATTGGTGGACTGGGATGAAAAGGGAAATTGCTGAGTTTGTGAGTAGATGTTTGACATGTCAGCAAGTGAAAGCGGAGAGGCAGAAACCCTAAAGGACACTGCAACCAATACCTATCCCAGAATGGAAGTGGGATCACATTACGATGGATTTTGTGTATAAACTTCCAACGACACGGAAGGGACATGATGGGATATGGGTAATTGTTGACAGACTTACGAAGTCTGCACATTTCTTGCCAGTGCGAGAAGATTTTCGGATGAGTCGGTATGCCAAATTATTCGTGGATGAGATCATACGGCTGCATGGGACTCCAGAGTCTATTGTTCCGGACAGAGATCCTAGGTTTACCTCCAGGTTTTGGCGGAGTTTACAGAAGGTTTTTGGCACGACATTGCATTTTAGTACAGCCTTTCATCCTCAGACGGATGGTCAGTATGAGAGAACAATCCAAGTTTTGGAGGATATGATGAGGGCTTGTGTACTACAGTTTAAAGGGAACTGGGATTCACACTTGTCTCTGATGGAATTTGCATATAATAACAGTTACCAGTCGAGTATTGGGATGTCACCTTTCGAGGCACTGTATGGGAGGCAGTGCAGAACACCTTTGTACTGGAGTGAAATAGGTGAAAGAAGACTGTTAACACCCGAGTTGGTGGATTTGACTGAGGAAAAGATTAGAATCATCAGAGAAAGGTTGAAA